>OX940906.1:11832691-13083358 GCA_954871355.1 Cabera pusaria
GGTTCGATTTTTTTCAACTGAAAAATTGAGCTGATTGTAGCCGGATTGTATTAGGAAATTGGTGGGATTGTGTTACTCCCGGTTTGGAGAGGTTTTGGTTTCGACGAATCAATATACCTACACGCGTACGTACGTATTACGAGTAGATAGAATAGTTTATTTATTATATACGGTAACAGGAGAAGCACGAAGCTCGCCTGATGGTAAGCGATGACGTTTACCTATTACAGATACAGCAGCATGCAAAATTTTGGAAGCAAGCACTGCGCCTGTTACCTCGAGACATAAAGATGTTTAGTCTCACATGCCCTGTAATTTCACTGAACATTTTGCCACTTCAACCGAAAAAAAACTCTATTTCGCGGCAGAATTATTTGGCATAGTGGTGCGGTACCACCAGGCTGACTATCAGAAGTCCTACCACTACAAATAGTTCATCATCATCATCATCCGCAGCATGTTTGATTCCACTGCTGGGTATACGCCTCGCGCAAGTGATACCATTCATCATAATCCTGTGCCTTCCTAATCCAAATTTGACCCGCGAGCTTAAGTAATTTAAGTATGTCATCGACCCAGGCTGACCAACGCTGCGTTTGCCTTGCATTAGCGAATATTCAGCCTTGCCCCACCTATCGTCACTCCTTTTGGTCACGTGTCCTGCTTCATTAGAGTCCTATTACTAATTTTCCAAGGTCTCGGACCTTGGTTTGCTGTCTGATTTCGGTGTTAGGAACTCGATTTTGAAACCTAATGCCAAAGCATGGCACGTTTCATGGCTCCCTGCGCAATACTTATCTTGTGCACAGTCTCATGTACACGATTAAATTAACCAAACATAATTTGTTCATGACTCTGTGTCGTCTAGAGTGTGCCTTAGTCAATTAAATGAAACATTACATAGCCATATATATAACCAGTGGATAATACTTCATTTGTCAAATTATGATAAGGAGCTAGGAAGTTTTTTTTAATATCGTATAGGCTAGCGTTTGACCACTATCTTACATAATTATTGGTAAGTGATGATGCGGTCAAAGATGGTAAGCACGCTAGGCCTATAATGGGAACTGGCTCTCAAAGTTATGAGAGAACAGATGAACCTACATACATAATACCCGATAGTTGGTAATAATTTCTATAATTAGAATGACTTTTCAGAATTCAGGTTTTAGTTTTTATAAATGTTTTTAGCCTTCCTTATTAGACCTGGCATTGTTTTATAGCCCTTTAATTATAATTAAAGACATAATAACAGCGAGAAAATGTTATCGAAATATTTGAGGAAATTTCAATGGTCTTTGATCTAAGGCCGGACAAACGAGAACAAAACAATTGACGAACAATTTTCTATAGACAATAACACCGACATCAATATTTTAATTATCTGTCAAATACGGCATTCAGTTTCTAGAACTCCGTGTGACATGGTGTCAAAAGCACGCCTGCTCTTTGTGAATCCGTAGTGTTTTGTGCTAAAGAGACACTATGTCATTGTCTGGTGTCGCCTACTTTACAGCTCGTGACTTCATTTTTCAAAGTGACTTTGATTAAATCTATTTACTAGAGGGTACGAACAATACCCTAGGGTATTTCTGTACGGAGCTTTGAATTTTAAATTCCTTGCTCTTTAATCTCGGCTTGACATAGCCTCGCTTTTTTACTACGCGACAGCGTTGTTTAGAGTTTTATTTCAAGTCGCAAATGTGAGAGGTCGTTGAAACTCACGAAATAGGCCGAGAACAAGATTTTTAATGTTGCAAAGTTGGTAGCAAATCTTCGTGTGGAATAAATGTTCTGGAACTCTGCTTTAATAAATCACATATTAAACTTGTTTGAAGTTTGTTCATACTTGCTAGCATTTTGTTATTGTTTGGTTGATGATTATACCTTTTTATTATTTTTTTATTTGAAACAAACTGGACGTACAGATGCGTCTTGTTCTTACAGTTCATATAAATCCCAATTTAAAAAAAAAACTTTAGTGCCCATCATTTTCAAATATTCCAAGCATTTACATATTTACATATACATTTACATATAACAGGTACATCAATGACATTTTTAAACCATTTTCTCAGTCTAGCCATTCTCAAATGAGCCCTAACTAATGGAAAACATTTTTTATGTATATTTTACTTCTGTATCACATTTACCAATAATAAAATACACGTTAAACAAATTCAGACACTCGTGAGGTCTATAATTTGCGAAAGAATAGGTATCTTAAGGTATATCTAAGGTATTTTCTAGGTAAGGATGCTAAATCCTTGAAGAATTCAAGCACTATGCAGATTAATGCCAGAGTAGAAATAGTAGATTGTAATGCGCGCGAGGGCGCGACATAGGTAGTATTTTTTTGCTGAGGCTGGATTCAAATTACGACGGCCGAGAGAAAATAATTTATTTAAAACACGCGAGCAAAGCCGAGGGCAGAAACTAGTATTCCAAAGGTGATACCAACAATAATATAAGAAAATTCTTCCCCTTCTATTGTATTACTAAACATTTCATAAGAAACATAAATTCAAATTTTATGTTTCTTTGCAGTGTTACACACTTTATATTTTTGTAAATTGTTAAACACAATCCAAAATTTCATCGTACCGACGGGACTGCATAGATGGCGCCACTAATGCATAATTGGGTTAACAAATGCAATCCACTAATTTCGTCGTAACGATACTTCGCACCGTGGCTTAATTGGCAAAGCACCGGAACATGTCATTCCGGAGGTTGCGGGTTCAAGTCCCGTCGGTACGATGAAATTTTGGATTGTGTTTAACAATTTACAAACATAAATTCATCTAGTTTTACCAGTACTCCGTAGGACTATTAATTTTTCTGTGCCAGTACAGTGACATGTTGGAAGTAACAATGAAAAATAAACTCTATTTATTTGCCTTAATAAGTTATTTAGTCTATACAAAACACTACCATAACGCATAAAGTCATGAATCTCAGAAATAATTCAAGCTTAATAAGTTGTAGTAAGTACTAGACACTCAAACAATGCAACTTTACGAGAAATAAACACGCCTTGAACGGACTATAATAGTTTCATCGTTACACAACCAAGCTGTTACTGGTACAAACGAGAACAAAAGGTGAAGGAGAGACAATGGGCGTACAGATAATAGATTTCATCGATTTTTAAGTCGGCGAACGATAAAAAGGCTAACAGCTTGCTTTGCGCCGAGATCCGGACCCGACGGAACGTGACGGTTGAACAATAATGTCCTGAAAATGTCTGCTCGCGATTGTACCCTAACATGAAAAAATTTCTCCTTTTAACTAGGTAGGTACAGCAGTGTTTTTGTTAGGTATTCTAGCTAAATTCATATCAGGAAAGGTCAATAATAATAAATTCAGTTTCATAAATTATAGTAAGCATATTTACCCATGGATAGATATATAGCATTGAACTGATATCAGTCAGAGTTCGCAAGAAAAAATTAAAAGAACAAGCACATGACCTGTATCTTACCACATTTAACTAACGATGCAGTATACGGCGGAATAGTGCTTCTTTGAAAATTGTTGGTGATAGTGATACGAGGCACATGACAATTGGCTTGTCCAATCTATAAAGTGCAACTATCCCAATCTGTTTACGAAGCTGGTTAGCACCAAACATCATGCCGTTGCCATAATTTGGTGATAGTATGCGTTAGCTGTATACTGTTGCAAGAACTGTATGTGTCAATTACTATGTGTACTCTACTGAATAATCTCAGAAAGATTCGTAACTAACATTCGGTGGCAAAAAATATAATTAATTCTTTGTTCAACCCGAGCTATATAATCCAGGAAAATCCCACAAGCAACCTTATCTCTCCATTATAACAACAACAATACACGATTTCTTAATTGATTAAAAGTAAACCAAAACAAGCCTTAAGATAAAGAAGTAGGACCACAGACAGTAATGCTATTCCTAATCATTTGATCGGAGCCGACGGCGCGCAAACACATTACCCTAATCAGAGATCGGCGATTCACTTAGATGTAACGAATAAATTAGGTTGGCTTCGTTAGCAATCGTGCCTATAATATCTAGGTACGATCCTAAGGAGTAGGCAGAGAGAAATTGAAATATTCTTACCCTAAAGATCTGTTTTGTTGCTCGTTTTGTGACGGTTATTTTATATGACCAGAGACCATTTTTATTAGGTATTAATATCCATATTTCTGGAGATAAAAAACGGGCAAATTGAGAAACTGCTCTTGCGTTTTGTGAAGTTGATTTAAAAAAAAATCATTAGCATACATCCCTTACATTTTAAAGTTGCGTTTGGCGTAAACGCTAATAAAATTGTATTTTGTATAGAGGGACATGGCTAGCTAATTTTACGACAAGATAAGTAACTTATTACATTAAATCTCAAAAAAAACTTGCTGCAAGCAGCTGGCAAAGATAACTCAACAAATCAATAGCAAATCATGAAAACGTGAAACTGCTAACACGGACGCTGGAAAATCTAATTTCACATCATGTTCTTATCAATTTTGACTTGGTCATAATGCAAATGAAAAAAGGAGCAGCTTAATCTTAAACAGGGAGCTCAAGTATCTAATTGAATAATTTCGTTAAGAGAATGAAATTGCCGTGGGGCGAAGGGATGTCTAGGCGGGAACCCTTTTAAGGGCATTAAGTAATTCGTCGTGGGCCCTCGCAATTGTACCACTGGCTCTGGTGATATGGAAATTAGAGACAGTATTAAGGATCCTTACATTATTTGCACTTGTACTGATGATTATGCATATATCATAATATTTATACGTATTTATAATTGTTTCACGTAGCGTTATTCATTTTCTTTTTATGTTATTGACCGATATCATCTGTTCATCTGTTCCCTCGTAACTTCTAAACGGCTTATCATACTTGACATAAATTATTTAAAAAAAAAAAAACCGACTTCAAAACCACAAACAGGCACTCAAAAGCGAAAATAAATTACTTAATATAAATATTATAAGCGCTATCCACTTATCTATTTGAAGTCGGTGCCAGCCAAGTCTATTGGATAGTAGATAGATACTATGTATGTAGTAGTAGTAAGTAGGTAGATACATGTAGGTAGTATCTATCTACTACCTATTAGACTTGGCTGGCACCGATTTCAAATAGAAAAGTAGGTAGCGCTTATAGTAATTATATTAAGTAATTTATTTTTCGCTTTTGAGTGCCTGTTTGTGGTTATGAAGTCGGTTTAAAAAAAAAAAAAAAAAAAATTACCCTTTTTAGTGCAAAACAAGTTTTAATTAAATTACATGCATCTATAAAATTTCGTGTCTGGGCCGTTATACACTGACGGATATAAACTTTGTGAAAAATTTCAAGTATGTACCTATTACGGTTAAGAAGATACAGATCTGTGAATTGCGCACATATAGACGGACGGACGGACGGACGAACGGACAACAAAGTCTCAGAAAGTGTTCATTTGGTACCCTTTGGGTTCGGAACCCTAAAGAATTGACTTTAAATGCCGCGCTAGTGAAAATATTCACTTGTCATAATGATGTCATCAAGATATCAAAGGACAATGTCCAAAATGGCCCTGTGCAATTAAAGCATCTGACACACACGATAATTCATTGTCTATTTTATTACAATAATTTCACATACTTTTATAACACGGACTAGTTGTATTCCAAAATGAATATTAAAAAGTATTATTTGCAATTATTAACATTAATTGCCGCCGTATGGCCCACAGAGTACTGAATCACCCTACTACGTTATAAGAATTTGCACTTCCCTACATTGTTGATACCCGAATTATGAAAGCACTGTTTAGCCAACCTAACAACGGAAAGTATTATTTTATTATATAATCTGTGGTATTATGCTTATAATTTTTTTTTGCAGTATTGGTTTGGTACAAAGTACGTTCATAATTCTAAGCTATTTAATTATGTATGCAGTTTCGCGGGACTGATATGGCCGCCATCTTCGCCAAATGTCATGTCATGTCAAAAAATATTAACTAACTTTGCATCCTAAGAAGACTTTGCCCGGTAGAACATTCCTGTGAAGACAAATTAATTCTCCCCACCTTTGTTTCTATCTCGCCCACAATTACCGTAAGAATATCTGTCAAAACCAAAATCAACGAGAAGAAAGATGTAAAAACATTATTCAGGGTCATATTTTTTAGTCTTCAAAAGTATATGCAATAGCAACCTCTATTGTGTATAGTCTTCTTGGGACTCTTCTTCTAAAACCAGTACATTCTCCTATGTTTGAGGTATTATGAGGTATCTTCATATTTCTGGAGATACTCATCAGATCTCGATGAAATTACAATGGGACCACCACGGAAACGTACCCTTCTTAATAAAAAAAGAATCATTTGAATCCGTTCACAATTGACGGAGTAATCGCGTAACATACACACACAAAAAAACATACAGATGAATTGAGTTTCGATGATAATGAAGGTATTTGTCGTTACGTTAAATGGAATATGGCGTCCTCTACAAGACATAAACTTACAAACTTAATTTTTATTTTTATTTAGCTTATAATTAGCACATTTTAAAAATATTTATTGTTAGCTATTATAAATACACTTAACTTACTACAAAGCTCTCTCTCTCCCTCTCTATCTCTCTATCTCTCTCTCTCTCTCTCTCTCTCTCTCTCTCTGATTTTAACTTTAATAATTTTACTCTAAAGGACGTTGAACTTTTATTCTCCTTTCGACCGTAGTAGTAGGTACTTTTATATGTGTATATGAGTGTGGAAAAGAGCTTAGTAGCGAGTGATACAAAGTTTAAACACTGTAATGCCTGTACATTCTTTGATGACTGGCCCAAACTGGGCCGAACTTGTCGTGTTTAAACTTTTGGATCTTTTTGAGTGGCAATGGGTGTCGTTGAGTGGAAACATTGTGTCGCGTAGGTTTTGGCGAGCAGCCTTGCCTAATATAACTTAGCTTTTGTACAGAGTTTTTTAACTTCATATTAAAGTGATAATTTTGGCCAAGAATCACAGTCTGGTTTAATTAATCTTAGTTGATATAATGTACTCATGTTGTTGTTTTATTTTATCGAACTAATGAGGAAGTAATTTAAGATCGTATAACACGAAAAAGACCGACTTCAATTGTTGCGCTAGTCATTTTCAGTACTAAGTTTAAGGTGTTCTCTGGAGATACATCAGTATACATCATACAATCAGATCTCGGTAACATTACAATGGGATGAAACTCGAAGGAAATTCTGTCAAAGACAAAATAATATTCCAAATCGGATATTAAATGACGGTAACAAACATAAAAAATAGGCGAACTGAGAACCTTCTCCTTTTTTGTGAAGTCGGTTAATTATAAGTATTTATAAATTGATTATACAAGTCGACGACGTCGCGATCTCGCTGCGTAAACTCCCGAGGAAGTGCATCGGACATGCACGAAACCTAGGTCAAGACAGTCGACATCAAATAGTAGTGAGTAATAGTCAGTACTTTTATAATCATGATTCAAACTAACTATAACTATAAATCTAAAATATTTGTAAATTGCTTTACCTCATACTTATAGGCTAACGTTGACCAATTTAACCTACTTTAATTTATTTTTGACAAAATTAGGAGATTGGTCCCACATAAAAATTTATGTACTTTCATCTTCAGAAATTCTCTCACGGTGTGTTTACAGTCGACAAAGTTTTAAACGAAATATTATCAGTTTTTTTTTTTTAGTTTAATTATGGCTACACACGATTAGTGTATTTAGCCAGTGTCAAGTATTGAAATTCTTTAAGTTTTTATGAATTTAAGTCGTAGAGATGGGTCAAAGTCACATTTCAGGTCAGTTTTCAACTAAAAGTCTAGTCTAAGTCATACCTTCAGTAAAGATGTGATGTTTACTGAAGATTTTCAGTGGAATTTTGGTGAGAACTCAAATAGCATATTTTTCAACATTGTGCTGATTCCCTACACTCGCACACATTCACCGGCACTTAATGGTTAATAATCCACATTTATTACACATTAACTCGCGGAAAAACACAAGTTTTGGGAAAAAAAACAATAAGATCACACACACTTTTCCACGTTCCCGCCAAAACTCCATTATCACAGTTGTTCTTACTTAACAAGGATCTCAACTGATGCAAACTTATGATGGGTGTACATAAGATATAAATTCCTTTTCTAAATTTGAAGGCTAGTTTTTCTGAAAAAATAATGTGTAAATAAAAATAAGATTTACGAGAATCATATTTTATGACGACGAATAAAATGTCGTTGCTCTAGCCTCATAAAGAAAAGCCAATATAAAACAATTAAGAAAACTCATTCCTTTGATTTCGACTATTTCTTTTTATTTAATAAACATATTATGTTGTGCCTTTAGCACATTAAAACGTTAAATATTTTTCAAAATTATTTTGTTAATTAAAAACCAGATTGGACTGTCATGTTTATTGACAACTGTCACTTGAAAATAAAGACATCGTATTTTGCTTTAATTTTCTTTTAAAGGGCGTTCCACATTCTCGCGAGAATCTCGAGAGAACGCGAGAAAACCTTGAGAAGCATGAGTGTGGAGTTGATTCTCATATTCTTCACGTGTTCTCGTCTTATTTTCCGATTGTTGTCGGTTTTTTTACGCGAGACAAAGGAGCGCGAGAACGTGAGAACAGGCGAGAACGTGTGTATTGACACCACACTCGCATGTGAACATATATAGCATGAGAACTATAGTAAGAACTATTTGAGAACTTTGTGAGTGTGTACCCAAAAGAAGTTCTCACTACAGTTGTCGAGAGAATCTCCTGAGATTCTCGCGTGAATATCTCGCGAGAATGTGGAGCGCCCTTAAAGATCAGTAGCTACCCCTTTGACCGTGCGCAAAGAGAGAGATATTAGAATATAAATATAGTCTCAAACATTTTAATGATTGAATTTATATTTCAAGCTACTTAATTTATATTGTCCTACTTACTTATACTTTAGCTTCATTCTACAATAGTCCTTGTTTCCAAAGAAGGATACAAGGTAATTATGATGACGAATACATAACGAATTATTCAATAAAGCGTTATTGAAAAACAAATGTATTATATTTATCTATTAACGGATACCAGGGTTCTAATATACATAAAAAGCTATAGGCACAAGATTTTATGATTGACTACACAAATGTGCTGTATTTGTACACAAATAAAATCAAAAATATGGAAAATTGCTCTACAGGTTTTCTTATTTTCAAAATGCCTGCCAATATCCGATGGCGAGAACAGCTAAGCACGTTTCATTTATATAGCCACTTATTCAAAAGTATTTTTAGTTTTATCGCATGTTTGAGGAGTAAAAACGAACGTAAAATTGGCCCTAAACATTCATAAGAATACGTTCGGTATAAATTCTTTTTTTTTTAAACGTTTTATTAGGACTGTAATTTAAACCACTGAATAGCTATTCTGTTTTCATATTTTGGTAAAAATAAGCCACAGTAAATATGTTTTCAGAAGATTTTAAGGGTTCCGAACCCAAAGGGTACCAACGGAACCCTATTACTGAGACTCCGCTGTCCGTCTGTCTGTCTTTCTGTCTGTCTGTCTGTCTGTCCGTCTGTCACCAGGCTGTATCTCATGAACCGTGAAGCCATAAGAAGAAGAAGAAGAAGAAGAAGAACCGTGATAGTTAGACGGTTGACATTTTCACAGATGATGTATTTTTGTTGCCGCTATAACAACAAATACTAATAACAGAACAAAGTTAAAAATTAAAGAAAAGTTTAAAAAAAGTTTTTTACGACAGTGCAGATGGCGTTCGTTCGATCGTTTTTACCTTAATCTGAATCTCGGAAGCGGCTCCAACGATTAAATAAAATTTAGTATACCTACAGGGGATTTCAGGAGCGATAAATCGATCTAGCTAGGAGTCATTTTCAGAAAATGTTGTTTTATTCGTGTTTTCAATAATCAACTTTATTGATAATCAACTTAAAAAATTACTCTTCCCGACATCTATTGGCGAGTAGAAGTACTGTGTCGGTAAAGCAGTTAGTTGCTCTCAATTAAAAAAAATAGTATTATTATTCGTCAATAGATGTCGGGAAGAGTCATATTTGTCTGTTTAAGTGGCAAAAAATACCGAGCAAAGCTCGGTCAACCAGATATTTAATAATATTTATTACTACAATTACTATTACTACTATTATTATTACTACTATATAATACTATTCTACCTTTGTGTTAACGTTTACTTAGTTGGTGTTAGTAGTTCGTTAGAAATTCGATAGATGGCGTTTGGAACCCTCCGTGTGCGGGACAAAAGTCTGACTCGCACTTGGCCAGTTTTATTTTACGATATGGGATAACGGGACAATTAAGGCTCGTCTGGTAAGCGATGACTATGGCAGTCTATTATAGAATGAGGCTCCGAAACCTTCGATTGATTGTCTTTTGCGCGTGACGGCACTAAAGCCATTGAAGTAATATAAAAAATAATAATTTGCATGTGGCTTAAATTTATTTAACTTTTTTTCGAATCATTCTGGAATTATATGTAAAACAATATTTCGTAAATACACTTTTTAAATGTTTACAATATCATAATGAAATAAGACCGGCCAAGTGGGTGTCGGGCCACGCACAGTATAGGGTTCCGTAGTAGCCCGTTATTCCATGCAAATCTTTACCCGTTATAAACAAGCAACTAGGTACTTCGTTTTTGTCACTTTAAAGGATTTATATTCTAAGGATTTTGTATTTGGTACAAAATTATCCAATACCCAAGTTCAACGACTATTATTGCTTAACTAATAAAGTTATCTTAACCGCTATAGTTTTTCTTTAAAGTTCATAAAATGCACTATTATCACGAATTTTTCCAGACTTTTCAAGCCAGTAGTTTAGCTTTTAGAGGGGGCGGGACGCCCTACTGGAACAAAAATTTTCACTCTAAAGTTAAATATTTCGTAAATGGAGCATTCAATCGAAAAATGGTATTAGCAACCCTTAAGTCATTTTAAAAGACCTATTCAACGATACCCCACACAATGGGGTATACGACGAAAAAAACATTCATCCCCACTTCTCATGTAGGAAAGCTACCCTAAAAAAATATTTAAAAAAATTTTATTTCACCACTTTGTCGGCGTAATTTATATACATACCCCTACAAAATTACAGCTTTCTAGTATTAACGGTATCTTAGCAAAACCTCGGACAGACAGACAGACAGACAGACGGACATGACGAAACTATAAGGGTTCCTTGTCAGGACAACGGAACCCTAAAAAGGCACGATAAGTTTGGGAAAGTGTGATTTGCAAAACTCATCACAACTTTTCAACTATAAAATGACTTCAACGCTCATTAGTAAGCGTTGACGTCATTTATTACGATGACGACAGATTTTCCCATTGACGATTTTTGCTGTGACTTATTCTTACCAAAATATTAAAACAGAATAGCTATTCAGTGGTTTAAATTACAACCCTAATAAAATGTTTACAAAAGAATGTAGACCAAACGTAATCTTAAGAATATTTAGTGCCAATTTTACGTAAGTTTTAACATAGCGATAAAACTAAACTCACTCACGCTCACTTTATAGTGAGCGTTGACGTCATTTTTTCAACACAGATGAACTATTTATCATAGTAATGGTACAGTAAAAGTGTATTTTAATGTACTGAAATCGAATGCTTTCTGTGTGGGGCATAATTAGATATTACAGGCTTGCCAAGCACCATTACGATAGGTAAGCTTGATCTAACGGGGATTTAAAGTCCTGAGGGGTTCATCTTCAAGATAGTTCCCATTTAAATTGTATCAATATCTGATTAGTATCTCCAGAGATATTATGACGATAACGTCTCAAAATTGCTACTGAAACCACAGATTATATAAAAGTTACTTTTAATCTCAAACTGAATTGTGCAGCATATGAAGCCATATTTTCCAAAGAGGAGGTTCTCAATTCGTCTGTTTTTTTTTGTGTGTATGTTACGCGATTACTCCGTCAATTCTGAACCGATTTGAATGATTCTTTTTGTGATCGGTAGGGTACGTTTTCGAGTTAGTCCCATTGTAATTTCATCTAGATCTGATAAGTATCTCCAGAGATATGACGATAAACGTCTCAAACTTGCTACTGAAATTGACTCGACGGGCATGGAAGTCGGTTATTTTAGTTTTTAAACTGTCTTAATTATTCTTGTTTTCAAATTGTCGCGCGGTGGCTTGAATTGACTTTTTAGAATTTCAAATAGGGACTTCAAATGTGCCGCATTTGGTTTTCTGACAAAGCAAACTCAATAAAACAGGCATTGTTACCCTCGCCCAATACAAACAAGAAAAACTTTGGCTACATTGTATCTGCATGAAGTTTGAGAATCCTCAGCGGTTCAGCGCTCGTCCGATAACTTCGTCTGCATTTTGTTTCGTAAGGACGTTTTCATTGTTTTCGGTTGTTTCAAGTGGGTGAATCAGTTAAATTGTGTATGTGAATTCAAATTTAAAATGTTATATGTTACTTTATAGTCGGTTATGGACTTACTAAGGTACTAGAAAATTGTATTTTGGATCTTAGTGTAATTCGGGTTTCTTGGCAATTAAGTTTGATTAGGCAATTATATATTTTGTTTATATTCCATACATTTGAGGAGTGTGGTAGTAATAAAATTATTGTAAATAATTTTATTACTACAGAAAAATATGTTTTCAAAATGAATGGACATATTCTTTCGTTGTCAACCAAGTTCCAAAAAGGAGAAGGTTCTTAATTCGTCTGTATGTTTTTTTTTATGTATGTTACGCTATCACTCCGTCAATTATTAACCGATTCAAATGATTCTTTATTAATTGGTAGGGTACATTTACAAGGTGGGCCTGTATGGACTCGCGTGGCATGGAAGTCCGCTGTTTTAATTTTTAAACTATCTTAACTATATTTCCTGATAGTTTTTTATAAGCAAAATATAGTATTTTTAATTCTGTGTCGAAAGGGTGCCTATTACTGAGACTGAGTCCGTCCGTCCGTCTGTCACTTTGCTATTTCTTCTGAATTTAGCATGCCGCAGTTTTTGTATTATTTCGGCACCATAACATTAATTTGAAGAGTGTTATGCCCCTAAGATAAGTCTCGTCATCTTCTACCATAAAACATTTCGGCACAAAAAAAACTACAACAAACCCTTCACACGATATTCATAGTATGTTCTTTTAAACTTTTTCTACAAAATTATCATTACTTCCAACTTTGTCCTCATTTTATGTCTAAACACGCAACCTACATATTCAAAGTCCTTGAGTTACAAAATTCATTCAGTCACAAAAAACTCAACGTGAGATAGTAAACAAAAAGTCGTAAAGTCAACTAGGTCAGACATTTGTCGCACGACACGAAATGTCACGTGACAAGCTCAAGGAACGACGCACGAACGTGGTAATCGATACTTTAATATCACAGTCTTTTAACAAGCATTAACTGCTTACTCCTCGTAAGCAAATAACATAGATTTAATTATAGTGGTGTATCATGAGAGACCTTGAAGCCCTGCTTGAAACTCTGCGTAGAGTAAAGTTCCTTGGCATGAACTATGATTTAGTCAGTCACGAATTTTGTCAAATTTTATCACATATGCGTTTTTTTTTTACCGACTTCACAAAAAAGGAGGAGGTTCTTAATTCGACTGTATTTATTTTTGTTACCTCAGAACTCCGCCATATCTTAACAGATTTGAAAAAATATTTTTTTTGTTTAAGAGATTATGCCTCCCGTTTGGTCCCATTCAAATTTTATCGAGATCTGATAATTATCTCCGGAGATATGGAGATAAACAATATAAGCAAGTTTGTATATTTAGATGACATGATTGTAACTAGCCAGTACTTTGACTATCGCGGAAGTCGGTTTTTTCGTTTTGTACCATCATACATTATTATTAACCTGCATTGCATTGCCGCGGGGCTCAGCTAGTTAAGTAAAAAAAATTCGTCTAAATTGTTTCACTCATCACTTTTCACAATAATTATCTAGTAATTGTCGTAATATGTTAATGAATAACTTAATTTACATAATATATAAAACAAGCTGCTATTCTTTATTGAAAAACAAGTACCTACCGAAATTTGTAGACGGTTTTCTAAGGTAACATACATAAAAAGCAACATTCAACAAATAAATAAAAACTGAAAAATAAAATAAACCCATTCAGAATAGAGAATACCAAAGCGATACCTAATACTGACTATAAAATGTTGGCCAAGGATCTCGTGGACATTCTGAAACTAAAAGTCGTATAACAGTCTTAGAGTGTTGTCTGAAAATGGAACAAAAGTGAAAGTGTAACGCTTCTGCTGCTCTATAAGCTTTGTGATATCTTCCACGGCTTCAACAGTACATTAAACCCATGGCAATAAAATATTGGGACATAACTACAACTGGCTTTTATTTTTTAGGGTTCCGTACCTCAAAAGGTAAAAGGAACCCTTATAAGATCACTTTCTTGTCCGTCCGTCTGTCTGTCTGTCTGTCTGTCCGTTTGTCTGTCCGTCTGTCTGTCCGTGTGTCACCACCGACCGATTTTCTCAGGAACGGGTGGACCTAGCAAGTTGAATTTTATACCAGATACTGAGGTCTATAGTCCCTATTAGGTGTATAAAAATCAAGGTCTTAAGTCAACACGATATAAAGATATGGGTAATTTTAGATTTTTGCGAAAACTTGTAAGTACCAAAATTTACCTTCATTTTCAACTTTTTTTATTTTTCGGATTTTTTCCTTTACTTGTGTTGTAAGACCTTGCTTTTACCAAAATTGACAATTCTAGGTCTACCGGAAGTACCCTATAGGTTTTAGGTCGAAAACCTATAGGGTACTTCCGGTTGACCGGTCATGAAATTTGGAAATAAAGGAAAAAATCCAAAAAATAAAAAAAGTTGGAAATTAAAGGGTGTCGCCATACATACAAAGCCTCGCCAATATAGATAGGCCTCTGAGTTATATGAGCGTTTATACAATTTAGAGGTCTAGCTTAATTGGTACCCACCAACGTTGGTACGAAAGCCTCGGTGGGCGAGTCCAACTCGACTTGGCCGGTTTTTTTAAAGCTATTTATTGCATAGCTTCTATCGCGGGCCTGGAGCGTGGAGACCGAATTCAGAAATTCAGTAACGAAAATAATCTAACACCCCAAATATTTAAATACCATTATCCAGCAACATTTCACTACTATTTATGAAACCAAAGACAACCTTATCTCTACTACGCTAAGGCTTAAACAATGAGGTTCGTTAGATCGATCTGTAATTGACAGTTGGTTTTTGCAGTTGCACAGATTTTGTCTTCTCGTTCCTTTTTCAAATATAAATTCCGAATTTTATTTTCAAATTATGTCAAGGGTGAACAAGTCCTCGGAACTTTACATAATTCCTCCATGTTAAACACTCACTGCCTTCATACATGTAGCCGTGACACAGATAGGTGTATAGGTATTTATCATCTATGTCTAGCTATGTCTAGGTCTATTTCAGCTACTTCCACAGTATAATGTCTTATGGCATTTTATTGTGGGGGAAAGCCGCTGAAATCCAATCAATATTTGTTTTGCCGAAACGAGCTATTCACTCTATATATAGTATAAGGTCGCGAGATTCACTTCGTGAAAAATTTAAGGAAATTAAAATTCTAACAGTGGCATGTCAATACATTTATGAAAATATTCTGTTCATACGCAAGAATATAAATGATTATAAGATAATATCGTTTAAAAACTAAAAAACAACCGACTTCAATGCCGCGCTATTCATTTTTAGTACCAATTTCGAGAACCTCCTCCTTTTTTTGAAGTCGGTTAAAATGGTCTGATGTACATAATTTTAATACAAGACATAAAAATAGATTAATTATACCTAATTTCAGACTGCAGAAAGTTAGTGGTTCATTCATGGGGAACTGTGTACGCTTTTACAATAAGCTACCTAAAGATATTGATCAATTGCCTATGAGCAAATTTAAAATCTATGTAAAATCCAATTTGATGAAAAAATCATACTATACAATAGGTGACTATATGGATGACAAAAATACATGGCCTGAATGCCCCAAGTTCCAAGAACAAATATAAATTGTATTATAATTAATAATATATTGTTAAAATTTTAAAGCTGACATGTACAATTAACTTAAAAAAAAAAAGATAAAATGACAAGACAAGCCCCATAGAGTTTCTTGGTGTTTCTTCTCTGATGGGAGTATTTCCGAAACACCGGTAGATTCAACAGCCATTCAGTTTTCCCCTTTTGTCCGCAGATTTTCTTTCTAGGCTTGCCATTTTTATTTTTATTTAAACAATATTATGCAGCTGACAGACGGACTATCAGTTCCATTTGGATCATGATATGTACTGTGATCGGTATGCGTTTCTCTATGTTGTGTTTCACTATTTCACTTTTTTATTTTTTTTACATAAAAATTGTCTGAAGTACTGAAACACACAGTTACATGTATGGTTGGTTTTAACCTACTTTAATTTTTTTTTAATATTCTGACGTAAACCATTGGATGACAGCTGAATGGTTCATTACTTTTTTTTTCAAATTCAAAGCGTTAAATTTTGCTTTTGCTATGTTTACTTGATAATTGGTTATGATTTATTTTATGATTTATGATTTTGACGTGTATATGTGCGTATATTTATACTGCCTACATACTGAATAAATGCTTTGATTCTTTGATATGTACAACAGTGAATATCTGTACTCGTATAATTTGTGTACAAAGTGTTTTAAATATGAATAAACAAAGTGCATTTATTAATGAAGAAAGTCACGAAAAAAATAGTGAAAGTAAATAGAGTACTCTACATACATACATTTTATTATTATTATCACAAATGCAGTATTATTTTTTGTTTTGTTACTTTATATATAATACTGCTATAAAGATAACCAACATTTTTGATATTAAAATGAGCGATATTAAAAGTAGCTCACTTTTCATTTATTTCATAAAAGAAAAAAAATTGTTTTCTTATCGGTCACCACGCTCAAAAAGTGTAACTTGAATTAATATCAAAGGAAAAAAATACTGCATAAATAAAAAAATGCTATGCAATAGCTTTACCGCGGCAGTCCCATACGAGTGCCACATGTCTTTTTTAGGGTTCCGTAGCCGAATGGCAAAAACGGAACCCTTATAGATTCGTCATGTCTGTCTGTCTGTCTGTCTGTCCGTCCGTATGTCACAGCCATTTTATTCCGAAACTGTTAGGACTACAGAATTGAAACTTGGTAGGTAGATGTATTCTGTAAACCGCTCTCCAATTTTTATACAAAAATAAAAAATATAAAAGTTTAAGAGTATATATATTTCATACATAGAACTGAAACAAAAAAAAATGTGTTTCTTCAAACTTATACGTGTGGGTTGTCTATGGATAGGTCTTCAAAAATGACATTGAGGTTCCCAAAATCATTTTTTCTTAAAGTCAATCATTTGAAAGATAGGCGTGTCTAAAGTGGTAAAATGTGTGTCCCCTCCCCCCCTCTAACTTTTAAAGTATGGGAGAGAAAAATCTAAAAAAAAATATATGCTGTAGATCTCAATAAAAACTTTCAACAAAAATTGGTTTGAACGAGATACAGTCAGCAGTTTTAGAGATATGGGACCGCAAAGATAACTTTGTTTTTCATACAAACACTATAAAAAACAAAGTTAATTTTGTAGTTGCGAAAAATCATAGTTATGGAATACTTAACTGTGTTACGGAACCCTACGAGTGCGAGTCCGACTTGAACTTGGCCAGTTATTTTAATATCTGATAGGCTAGCGTTTAACCACTATCACGCTTGGTGATAAGTGATCGTGAGGTCGAAGATGGTGACCACGCTAGGCCTAGAATAGTTTGACTCTCAAGAGCTTTGTGCTGCCGGTACACTGTCAGATTATATCAACAGATTTTCTCCTTGATTAATTGATTAAGTAAGCTACTTTTTAATAGTATTTCAGGTAGAACATCGATGTAATGCCTACCTACCTCCAAAAATAATATTATTTATTTCTCAAAACAAGCCATTAATTGATTTCTTGGTAACTTAAAAGTCGCAATTCTGAAGCAATAAAAAATATTGCTACAGCTTTTTAGTAGAAATAATAAATTATGTATTACTTTGTAGGAGTGTAATAATTTGTCTTTTTATGCGAGTTAATTAAGTTTCATAAAGCTTACTTTGGTATTTTTCATTTCTTTGAAATTTACTTTCTTCTGTTAGCAATTCTCAAATAAAATCTTAATTTGTCAAGAAATTGTGTAGGACGATGTTCTTTATAAACTGCCAGTTGATTGCCTCTCTAATTCTAATCTACTTTTATTACAATATTATTTTTAAAATGTTAGTACCCATGACTCAAATATTCATAATGATTTTCTTCACTATTGGTCTCTAAATTCATCATTTACTTCCATTGACTCGTTAAGGATAAATCTACCTCTCTCTAACTGGAATAAAAGTGACATACCTTCTTGCAAAAAACCTTATTATCTCATCACTTAATAATACTAGCTATAATTTTCTAATTCACCGAGATAAATGATCTTATTAAGCAATATAATAGAAGCTAATATGTACACTAGCCTATATATATTTACATATTACTTAGATTACTTACAGAAATATATTTACTCACTCAAATGTTTACATTTAAACATTTAAATGTTATGTGTAGGTACCACACGCTCCTATAGACGTATAATAATAAATTAAAAAAAAGAATATATATTATATATCTATGATAAGTAGAATACTTCATAGTTTGTATTAATAAATAAGTATAATATAATAAAAATAAGCTTAAATATAAGATAGATAAACCTGTCACGTCAATTAAGATTAATATAAATGTTACACCCTCGTAGCAGGGTACATGTATATGGTACACTTAGAAATAAGGAAACTTTTATATGGTTTATATTACTAAATAAATAAATGTTTAAATAGTGACAGTGTTATACTAAGTGTGACATCAAATACAAAACAATTTGTGCACCTAGACAATAGTATATAGTTTACTGATATAAAGTAAACAAAAAATAGACTATGGATTTAAGTGTTACTAAATAGGGTAAAAAGATCAGTGGTAGATCTAAACCACTGTCCATCCACGATTGTCAAGATGTAGATACATTATATCTACTCTAACAAAGCCTACAATAGATATAAACTTAAAATGATTCACTGAAAATAGCCGACATGAACATAACTCAACCTCTTCTATTTAAATGAGAGTCAACACTTTTGAATAAAACAATACCGTATATTTAATAACATCGCCTTGAATTGTGTTTTTGTAACACTGAGCTATATCAGTATTGTTGTAAAAAATGACTGTTTGCCTTTCAGTGTTGATTTATAATTAGTTTTATGATATATAGAATTCGTTTAAGAAAAATATCGTTTAGGTATATTCTTGACACTTGTTGATGAATAATTTCATGCATTGTTTGAAGTTGCCATGGAGAGAAAGAGAATAAACTGGCCAAGTGCAAGTCAGACTTGCACTCGAAGGGTTAGTACCACACTACAATTTTATAAAATCGACTTAATATTTACGTTATTATTTATCGCCAGCAAAAAATTACCTCGGTTTTTCACAGTGTTTGTAGGAATGACAAAGTTTTATATTTGCGGTTTTGAATATGTGCTATATCTCAAAACCTGCTGATTATAACGTTCAAACCAATTTTTGTCGAAAGTCTTTATTGAGATCTACAGTTACCATTTCTTTTAGATTTTTCACTCTCTTATTATATATATATTATATATATATATAATATATATATATATATATATATATTATATATATATATATATATATATATATATTATATATATAGAAGTTAGGGGGGGGGGACACGCCTTTTACCACTTTAGGAGTGTCTATCTTTCAAACGATTAACTTTGATAAAAAAATTTTTTAGATATCCCAATTTCATTTTTAAAGACCTATCTAAAAACACGCCGTACGAAACCTAAAGGTTTAACACAGAAATATGTATAATAATTATTCATATTTCTGTGAAGTTTAGTGTAAAAACAAAAAAAGATTCAGTTCAATGAATGAATGAATGGATAATACTTTACTGCACACCAAGAACAAAAAGCAAACAAAAGTAACAGAAGAACATAACATATCGGTAGTACAATGGGCGGTCTTATCGCTTAGAGCGATCTCTACCAGACAACCTTTGGATGGAGAGGATTTCTAAATTATAATATTGCGGGGGTGTGCAGCTATAAGTTAACATATATATGAATATACTTAAAATTAATACTTACACATATACACAAACATAATACATAACATAGATACATATACATTGTAACTAAATAGATATTATTAAAATAGATACATACACACCTTAATAAATAAGTTCATAAAATCAACTATGGGAAAAATAGTGTTTAAATACCATATTTTTAAAAGCTTGTGGAGATTGGGCTTGTCTTATTGTTGCAGGAAGTTCGTTCTATAGGCGGACAGCTAGCATGGAATAAGATTTGTTCAATGTATGGGGAGACCCTTTAATTTTTTTTGTTTTGTATAAAAATGTAAAGCGGTTCACAGAATACATCTACCTACTAAGTTTCAACTGTGTAGTCTTAACAGTTTTGGAAAAAAGTGGCTGTGATATACGGACGGAGAGACAGACAGACAGACATGACAAACCTATAAGAGTTCCGTTTTTTGCCATTCGGCTACGGAACCCTAAAAAGGAGAAAAATACGAAATGATAAATATTTTGTGAAATACGCCATTGTCTTTCACACGATTTCTTTCTTTTTTTTCATGTCTTTTCCACGATTCACTGAATGATGAATCGTCTGTAATAAAGAGTTTATCTTTACATTGCACTTTGCATTATAATCGTCCTCAAAACCTATATTGATAATTGCTTAAGTGATATCCATAAGGAACTCAAATTGATCTCAATCTTTGAATAATATATACATTGCTATAACATCATAACCAAACAAATAATCCTAATAAAAAACAATAAAAACTAAAATTTAGTCTACCAAACCAATACCAGTAGCAGGCCTGTCGCACTCCGCGCAGTAGCTATGAAACTACAAGTACCTCCGCGCACCCGCTAGGGTCCAAGTTCAGTCAGTTAAGTGTCACGCGCGCTCTCGATCGGCCGCGCGCCTTACTTGTACCTACCTCAATATTATATTCCTTGCTTCATATAATAACTGTAAAGAGTAACTATGTAAAAAGCAAAGAATGTCACACATAAAATGGTAGGTAGGTATAAATCAGCTAAGTTTCATGTTACAAGGGAATTCACGTAATGATCTTTAGGGAATTTCTATCGACATTACATCTTGCTTTATTTAGTTAGTTCTAAGATAAATAAATAGGGTAGGTACCTACTAACGTTTACTTCAATTTTCCTTTTTTTCTTTCTTAATGATTTTGTCGTGTCATACGATAGTCAGATTTTATAATCGGAGAGTTAATGTAATTAAAGTACTTATAGATCTCAGATCATTGAGATTCACTGAGATCTGATAAGTATCTCCAGAGATATGACGATAAACGTCTCAAACTTGCTACTGAAATTGACTCGCGGGGCACGGAAGTCGGTGTTTTAGTTTTTAATCTACTTCACAAAAACGGAGGAGGTTCTCAATTCGACGGTTTTTAGCGTTCCGTACCCAAAGGGTACCAACGGAACCCTATTACTGAGATTCCGCTGTCCGTCTGTCTGTCTGTCTGTCTGTCTGTCCGTCTGTCACCAAGCTGTATCTCATGAACCGTGATAGTTAGACAGTTGAAATTTTCACAGATGATGTATTTCTGTTTCCGCTATAACAACAAATACTAAAAACAGAATAAAGTTAAAGATAATAGAGGGTCCCCATA
The DNA here is from genome assembly GCA_954871355.1 of Cabera pusaria. Classification (NCBI taxonomy): domain Eukaryota; kingdom Metazoa; phylum Arthropoda; class Insecta; order Lepidoptera; family Geometridae; genus Cabera; species Cabera pusaria. Next base: position 11,854,590 of record OX940906.1, read on the forward strand.
CAAGATACGTGTTTTTTTCGGCATTTCACGCCATCTATGAACGCTTAGTTAGGTAAACGTCCCATAGATGGCGTTATATTGAAATGTCGATCCCTAACACCTTTGTTAGACGTTAGAAGGCGTTATAAGAAACTAAATGTTTATTAATTATTATTTTTTGCTGGCGAATAATGATAGTGGTATTTTTTGCTCGATCTTATAAAATACTGTAGTGTGGTACGGAACCCTACGAGTGCGAGTCCGACTTGCACTTGGCCAGTTTATTTAAATGTTTGTGACCTCAGAACTCTGTCAGATCTTAACCGATTTGAAAATGAAATTATTTTTTAGGGTTCCGTAGTCATGATAAGGAACCCTTATATTTTCGTCATGTCCGTCTGTCTGTATGTGTGTCTGTCTGTCTGTCCAAGGTTTTGATAGGAGACCGTTAGTACTAGAAAGCTGTAATTGTGTAGGTATGTGTGTATATCAATAACGCCGACAAAATGGTGAAATAAAATATTGGAATTTTTTTTCAATATATTTTTTTTAATTTTGATTTTCAACTATTACAAAATAAAGTTTTCCTAGAATGAATAAAATACATAATTATTTTTGGTCGAAAAAGTGAGTCGGCTCCTACACTATTATAATGTTACAAGTCAAACAACCTACGATTCTAGGCAAGTGATACTATTGTCGCGTTATTTAACTTACGCAATCTAAAACTTTACTCAATTTTAATTGAACGTCACGTATTTTAGTTTAACTGTAGTACTTTTATCCTACCTCGACATTAAACATTAATGTAGTACTTATTATCAGTAATGTACTCATTACATTGTTCTACGAGTATTCTTATACCAATTAAAGGCTTACCAGTTTTCTCATAACATTCAACCCTATAGTAAAGGCCGCGAGTTGACCGAGTTATTCAGACTCTCGCTGTGCGGACTTACGGCGCATTTTACTGTGCGCAACACGCGGTTCATAGTTACTATTAGTTGATACTGTGGCGCAAATTCAAGGTCGCACCCGAGGCGTGAAGCGCATTTTGAACGTTACTAGCGTTGTAACTAGGTTTAATCTCTCATTTTTGCTCTCAGGGAGTGCAACTTCTGTACTTGAACTATTCATTATTCTATGCCAGTAGGTAAAGTTCCCACAATGCTGGCTGTATTCCTCCGTCACAGAATAATGAATAGTCCCCCGTTGAATCGCGATGCTTAGTCTCTGAGCTAAATACATGCCAGCATTTTGGTCGCGTGTCGTTTCAACCAGCCGTGTGGAAAGATCTCTGAAAACGTCCTACAACTTTGTGTTCGCGACCTAACTTATTCGATATCAATACAGTGATCGACAATTATTTTGACTTAGTCTGAAACTTTTTACTTTTATCAGTCTCATCGAAATCACATAAAATAATATTAATAAATTGAGTAAGATAATTTGTACCTACACCACTAATTTATAATACCAGTAATTTATCAAAATGTATATGTTACTAGAAGTAATGTTTCGAATATTTCGCGAATGATCTAAATCAGTTTTGGAGAAAAGTTTAGAAAAGTTGACAAAATGTATCACTATCTCGAAATTCGACTTTAGTTGTCGATTGGTTGTATGTAAAACCAAATTAGAAAATAAATTACTTTGTAAGGTGCTTTTAAATAGCACAAAGGCTACAATGACGTCATGATATGGTAATAATTTATATAAATATATCTCACGTTCTACTGTACTACATTGGCACTCGAACAAAAAATGCTCTGAATAACCGTGATATTAAACAATTCTTATTTACAGCATTGACTTGTCAAAGGTTTTCTTAACGGTTAAATTTAATTATTCCAACGAATGAAAACGAATAACGCATAAACGAAATGGATCTTATAAAACGCCACGAGCTACGAAAAAGCTACAACCGCTACGAGCTACGAAAACGCTATGACGCGTAATTGAATAATTTCGTTAACTAAATTCAACTGGGTTCTCAGACAATTTCACCCCGGTAGATGCATAAAGAATTTTATACCCGCATCTGAAGTGAGCCTCCGTAGAATTGAAATAACTGGAAAAGGCTACATAAGGCTAAACATCACGGGTACATAAAACATTTTATTTCCAATTAAAACATAGTCCAGTTAATTCCACAAAAATGTAGTTCTGAAAAAGTATTTACTAAAATAAGGGCTTGTGACCAGTAAATGCAACAATAATATATGTTTTGTGGGGCGCCAAGTTTACATACATACAATCACGCCTTTTTCCCGTTGGGGTAGGCAGAGACTACTTCTTTCCACATGCTACGATCCTGACATACCTCTTTCGCTTCTTCCACTTTCATGAGCGCCTTCATACATGCTCGCCGGTTATAAGTACTTTTGACTTGGCCTTTCTTTAAAACGTCTCCGGATTTTAGGAATTTAAAAATTGCGTGAGTAAGTATCTGTTTTGGGTTAAAATCTTCACTTACCATCAGGCGAGTGACTTGCTTATTTAGTTCCCCGGTGTAGTAAAATTAATCAAATTTTATACATTCAATATTTTGTATATGACACATAGTTAAAGGTCCATAAAGTTGCTTAAGCTACCAAGCGTTAAAAAAGAAAACGATAATTATACATAATATACACACTTGAATATATACAACTCTTTCTTGCGCAGCTAGGTGAAAAAATTCTATACTCCAATGTAATATTCAATAATTCCACATTGTTGTTGCATCACCACGTTACTGGATAAATGCCAAAATAATACCAAATAGGTCATGTTTGTATTATTTTATCAGAATTGGAACGCCGGTGTATTCCATGATGAGATAAATTTCTAGTAAAACTTTATAATTAACTAGTGAATGAATATTTTTATCCTATCAAAAGCTTATCACTTAGTTGCACTAACGGTCAACTAACTTTTAATATTTACACATACACTTAACATAAAGTATAGTTTAATTAATCGTAATAAAAACCGGCCAAGTCGAGTTGAACACGCCCATCGAGGCTTCCATACCAACGATGGTTAGTACCAATTAACCTAGACCTCTAAATTGTATGAGCGCTCATATAACTCAAAGGCCTATCTTAATTGGCGTAAACTTTGTATTATGGGCTTTAATATTGGACTTTTTTATTTTTTTCATTTTTCCTGTATTTGTGCTATAAGACCTTGCTTCTGGCCAAATTTCATGATTCTAGGTCAACGGGAAGTACCCTATAGGTTTTCGACCCAAAACTTATAGGGTACTTCCGTTTGACCTAGAATTATAAAGTTTGGTTAAAAACAAGGTCTTACAGCACAAGTAAAGGAAAAATTCCAAAAAATAAAAAAAGTTAAAAATTAAATTAATGTTAATTTTGGTACTTACAAGTTTTCGCGAAAATCTAAATTTGCCCATATCTTTTTATCGTGTTGATTCAGGACCTTGATTTTTATACACCTAATAGGGACTATAGACCTCAGTATCTGGTATGAATTGCAACTTGCTAGGTCCACCCGTTCCTAAGAAAATCGGTGGTGACACATGGACAGACAGACAGACAGACGGACAAGAAAGTGATCTTATAAGGGTTCCTTTTTTTACCTTTTGAGGTACGGAACCCTAAACACGAAGAAATGACAGTATTAAATATATATAAGCTACATTAAAGAAGTAACAAAATTAATATTTTGACTAAACACCCACGACAATGTTCGTTAGAAAATTAACGTCATAACATCTATCTAAGAACCACCACTGATTAATTACGAACCGTATAAAGATAAAATCGAACTAGTTTTGGAGAAAAATGGCAACGTGGATTTGCACAAACAAATGTTTACTGCAGCGCCCCCCGGTGCGTTGACACCGTAACACTTATTTAAAAACATGCACCTATTAAACACATACCCATAGCTGAAAACTGCATCAAAATCGGACTAGCAGTTTTGGAGAAAAATGGCAACATGGATTTGCATACACAAACAAACAAACATCCTCTCACCCCAAACGCATATACAGTCTCCGTTCCGTCGTGGGTAAACATACCTAAACTATAAGTAATAATATCGTTTAAAAACTAAAAAAGAACCGACTTCAATGTTCATTTTCAGTACCAATTTTGAGATGTTTATCTCAATATCTCTGGAGTTACTTATCATATCTCGATAAAATTACCATGGTACCACACTTGGGATATCTCCTTTCGAACAAAAACGGTCGAATTGAGAAACCTCCTCCTTTTTTTAAAGTCGGTTAAAAAACAGAAACAAGTTCAGTCTATTTAACCGTTTGTATTGTATGCTGACACTTTATATGAGTACTAGCTAATACCCGCGACTTCGTTCACGTACACCAAGAATTTAGTAGCCTATGTTCACCCTCATGCGATAGATCGGATCGGATCGTCCGATGAGGCATGATTAGGTAACAAACAGGCAGAGTGACAGAGCTACAAACGTTTTTATAATATTAGTATGGGTAGGTTAGCGTTTGACCACTATCTGGTGAGGGATGAGATAGTCAAAGATGTTAAAAAAGTTGTTATGATTAGAAGTATTAAATCACCTGTTTATGAATAAGCCACCTCCAACTTGTGCGCTGGGAAGTCTTTGAGACATATCTGCTCTTCTTTCCGCTTTGATGGTATGCAAGCCAGGCTTAGCCACGGAAACTAAACGTAACACTAGGAGTTGTACTATAGCACGGGTATATTAATATCTGCATTTATCACAATCGCCTTAATTACAGAACATATAAACACAGAACCTCCATATTATTTCCATTGACAACAATGTTGCTAAATAATTAATTATGTCTTGCTGGAATCAGTATATCATTGGTGGTTTAATTAATCACAGGTACTGTTACATTGTTTTGTTATGAGAGCTGTTGGCATTTTTTATTACCAATGATTATGTTTTTTTTCTGATGCGTGTTCTGAGGCAGGCAACGCATCACCAGCGCCGTTGGTGTCGCAGGTGTCTTTCAACGTCAGCGACCGCCTACTATCAAACGGTTCGTCAGCTTCTATGTCGCATTATATTATGAAAAAAAATACAAGTTGCCCAGCCTTGTCATCTGCATAACTTGAGTAACATATCAAAAGAAAGTACACAATTTTGAAGTGGTTTTGTTTACATCACATTTACATTTAATCATTGTATCCATTGACGGATTTAGATTTTTTTAATGAAATATGATGAGCAACATCAAGGAAACATAACATGCGTGGTAGGAAAACGATTTAATTTCATGTTAAGACTAAGTTACGCATGGCGTTTCAAGCATGCCAAGTTATTAAATGGCTAAATTATAGTATTACTGGTAGAGGCCTAATAAAGTGCAAAAACAACTGCCCCGTGTCCACTTTATATACATACTTAGTCACATAATGTAAATTACAACTGATAACAATGGTGGTAGGATTACGATATTAAACATTATTAAGAAACACCTACGCGTGTCCGCCTGGCCAGCTACCATCCTCAATTTAAATCTGTCGAAAAACATCTAATGTGTTCCGACAAATTTCCTTGAGAGCCAGTTCCCATTCTAGCGTGCTACTAGCCTCGACCGCATTATCACTTACTAACAGGTGAGATAGTGGTCTAACGCTAGCATATACGGTATTGAAAAAAAAACATTTGGGAACAAGTATTTTGCTGTCGATAGCACAAATTAATTTATTTCATACGAGTTCATATTTTACAGTTACCAGCCTGTCTGGCACTAACCTTATTTGGGATAGCTTTTTATAAGTTACCCATCAACCAACTCATAGTATAAAGCGGGTGCTTGATAATAAAAATTCGTCATTGTATTAATTACAGGTACTGTTGTATTTGCCTTGACGATACCCACAAGAAGATATGAGGAGATGTTCCTTAGAAAAGCTAGATTTATCCAGCACCTCATAGCATGATAAGTAAATAAAAAATCGATAAAGATTAAAATAAAATTGAAAATAGTATTTTATCATTTTCATCTTCTTCTAACTACAGCTCCCGTGCTAGGCATGATTTTCGACGTAACAATAAATTAATTTGCCCCCGTTTTGTATTTGTACCGTGTTTAAACAAGCTTTGATCATTCTGTGCGATTCAATTTTCTTAGAAATCACAAATTGACTTAAATTAGCTCTTAGATTTACTAAGAAACAAGAACCAGTTAATTACAACCTACATGCTTCCTTATTAATATAAATTTATATAAGCTCCGCGAACACAGTGTTTAAGATCAGCTTTTAACCCCTGACGCAAAAAGAAGGGGTGTTACGACGAAGTTTGACATGTGTATCTGTGTTGTGTGTATCTGTCTGTGGCATCGTAGTGCTCACACGGATGGTCCAATGCTGGTTTAGTATTTTTTTGTTTGATAGTTATTGATAGCTTTGATTCGTGAAAATCTGTTCTGCCGTTTTAAAATTATGAGCTTATTGGGTTCTGTGGTAGCCTAATGGCAAAAACGGAACCCTTATAGATTCTGTCATGTCTGTCTGTCTGTCCGTCATATGTCACATCCACTTTATTTCGAAACTATTAGGACTACACAGGTAAAACTCGGTAGGTAGATGTATTCTGTGAGCCGCGTTACGAGTTTTATACAAAAATAATAAAATTAAGAGATTAAGGGGGCTCCCCATACATAGAACTGAATGTTTAAAAAATCATCAAACCTATACGTGAGGAGTGTCTATAGATAGGTCTTTAAAAATAACTTGAGATTCCTAAATCTATTTTTCTCAAAGTCAGTCGGTTAAGAAATGACAAAATCAGTTAAGAAATGAAGTGGAGTTCTGAAGTAACTAACATTACAAACAAAATACAGTCGAATTGAGATCCTCTCCCTTTTTGTGAAGTCGGTTAAAACGCATGACTGGGAGCTGAACTGAGAGATGCACAAACACTTACTCAGCTACGACATTCCGCTTCAGCTCGCCTTTTAGGGCGTCACATCTAGAAATTCGCTGCCGTATAATTTGATAGCGGTAAGTCTCCGTCAAATTACTAAAGACGAACGTGGTAAATTGAAATGAGTCGGCAACTCTTGCGTATTACGATTTCCGTGAAGGTCTTTGAAGGTGTTCCGCCTTCACAAATCTTTTTAGTTTAGTTGGTTTTACGTTTTGCTATTTGAAGAAAGATTGGATCATGGGATTGAAAGTGTTCTTAATTTATTAAAATTATTAGAAATGCTACAAAAAATATTTGATTACCCCATCATCATTATCAGCACACATCAGTTCACTGCTGGAGATAGGCCTCCCCCAATGCACGCTTCTGAGCTCTGTCTCTAGTTCTTTTTCTTCTAGCTACTTTGCGTATATCGTCGTTCCATGTCGACTACGGTCTTACAGAATAGAACGTGACAGTGCAATTACCGATCTTAAGCAAGAATAGAGAAAAAATATTGAACACTCCATAGTTTTCTCTATTTATTTGTATTCCTATAGGCTAGCGTTTGATCCCTATCTCACCTGTTGGTAAATGATGATGCGGTCGAAGATGGTAGCACTGTTAGAGCTAACTAACTCTCAAAGATAGCTGCCGGAACTAATAAGATGTTTTTGGCGACAGATTTTCCAACTTGAGGGCGGTAGCTGGCCAGGCGGATACTAGACAGTGTCCTTCCTACCACCATAATGGGGGTTAGGGGTTTACTAAACGGAAGCTATCTAGCCAGTGTATATCTATGCTTCAAATAATATTCAAAGATCAGAATATTCAGACATCATCGTTTTTATCTCTGATGTTTAAAATTATCAATTATCCTGTTTAAAAGTATAATTAATGTTTAAACGACAGTTTTATCCCTTCCACCACATACCTTAATTAAAAGCAAGCGTTTACAAAGGTCTTGTATTTACATAGGAATCTGTGAATAAAACTTTCTGGGTCTTACCTTAAAGGGACGAGTAGAAAGAGCCATCAACACCGCAAAAGGGATTCGGTATTTGGACACCAGACTGAGTCGTAGGTATTGACAGTATAACATGTCCGATACTTCTGCCATTTGTATTTATTTATAAAACCTAAAAAGGCTTATTTGGTATGTACGTATATTTGTAAATGTATGTATTACCTTGTATATTCCAAACAGCTGGAATGATTTTGATAGTTAAGGTATCGTTATATAAGGAAACTTTACCTTGAGATTATAAAAACGATAAATATAGAATTCACTGTAATTTCACTTTGTCCTTTCCCTATCAGCACTCAGAGACATCGAAACTAGTTTTTACTTACTAACAGATATCAATGAAAATCAAACCAATATCATAGGTAAGGTGCATTCATTTATGGTACAGAAATTAATTTGAAAAACTGACCAAGTGCGAGTCGGATTTGCACACGTTGGGCTCCGTACCACATTACAAAACCTATATCATAAGATTTGATAAAATTTGTTCTTGTATAGACTTGTTTCTTGTATGATCTCGACCCCTTTTAATTTTTATTTTTATTAGAATGGTTTGGTATTTTTATAGTAGTATTTTATAGTAGCCATAGTAATACACACTATGAGCTAATTTCAAGTCTCTGTCTATTACAGTTCATAAGATCGAGCAAAAGGCGCCTAAAACATGTTTTTATGTGGAGACTCCAATTTTTTATTATTTTTAAAATTTTTAGTATTCGTTATTATAGCGGCCATATTATTACATGCTGTGTGAAAATTTCAAGTATCTACACTGTGTAAAAGATACAACCCACTGACAGATGGATGGACGGACGGACAGCGAAGTCTCAGCTATAGGGTTCTGTTGGTACCCATTGGGTACGAAACCCTAAAAATATTAAAAAGTCATTTATTTGTGACTTATATTTTCCTTACTATTTCTTTCTGCTTAAATCCTTACTGCTTCTTTAACGAAAATCACAATTTAGGGAACATAAAAACTTTGTTGCCATTACGGGACGGAGTCAATTTTCATCCAGGTTCTTGTTAACGTTTTAATTAAAGCTGTCAACAAAGACCCATACAGTTTTATGATAAACACATTTTATGACCGTAGTCATTCTCTAGCGAAATTCTGCTTGATTCCTAACTTGGCCAGTATAATACCATAATTTCGTTAGATATTTATCCGAGGGTTTGTTATTATTAAGGTGAAAGTAAAATAATCTTTTTACATAGTAAGTTATTTTTCAAAAAAAAATAAAACCGACTTCATAACCACAAAGAGGCACTCAAAAGCAAAAAATAATTTACTTAAAATTATTATAAGCGCTACCCACTTCTCTATTTGAAGTCGGTGCCAGCCAAGTCTAATAGGTAGTAGATAGATAATACCTACATGTATCTACCTACTTACTAACCTACATGTACCTACTTACTTACTTCTAATATCCAATAGACTTGGCTGGCACCGACTTCAAATAGAGAAGTGGGTAGCGCTTATAATAATTTTAAGTAAATAATTTTTTGCTTTTGAGTGCCTTTTTGTGGTTATGAAGTCGGTTTTATTTTTTTTTGAAAAATAACTTATTTACCCTTTTTAGTGCAAAACAAGTTTTAATGAAATTACATGCATCTATTAAATTTCGTGTCTGGGCCATTATACACTGACGGATATATACTTATTGAAAATTTCATGTATGTACCTATAACGGTTAAGAAGATACAGATTTGTAAACTGCGCACACATAGATACACGGACGGAAGTACGGACGGACGGACGGACGAACAGACAACAAAGTCTCAGAAAGTGTTCATTTGGTAGCCTTTGGGTTCGGAACCCTAAAAAAATTGACTTTAAATGCCGCGCTAAAGTGAAAATATTCACTAGTAATAATGATGTCATCAAGATATCAATGGACAATGTCCAAAATGGCCCTGTGCAATTAAAGCATCTGACACACACGATAATTAATTGTCTATTTTATTACAATAATTCCAAATACTTTTATAACACGGACTAGTTGTATTCCAAAATGAATATTAAAAAGTATTATTTGCGATTATTAACATTAATTGCCGCCATATGGCCAACAGAGTACTGAATCACTCTACTACGTTATAAGAAGCACTTCCCTATATTGTGGACACCCGAATTATGAAAGCACTGTGTAGCCAACCTAACAACGGACAGTATTATTTACGTAGTAACTATTATATAATCTGTGGTTTTATGCTTATAATTTTTTTTTGCAGTGTTGATTGGTACAAAGTACGTTCATAATTCTGAGTTATTTAATTATGTATGCAGTATCGCGGGACTGAAATGGCCGCCATCTTCGCCAAATGTCATGTCATGTCAAAAAATATTAGGTATGTTTAAAAAAGTTTGCACCCTTACAAGACTTTGCCCAGTAGAACATTCCTGTGAATACAAATTATTTATATTTATATATAATTATTTATTATAATTATTAATATATAATTATTTATTGAGGGCCCGGTGGCGTAATTGGGAGAACGGTCGGCTTTGATGCCGTAGTACCGAGTTCAAACCGCCAATGAATTTTTCTATCGAAAAATATATGTGCGCTTCTCACAGTGAAGGAAAAGATTTCCGAAGGAAGAGAATTTCCTTCCGGTGAAGGAAAAGATCGTTAAGAAACCAACAACCCCCGCATGGTGGTAGAACATATCTAGTGTCCGCCTGGCCAGCTACCACCCTCAAGTCAGGAAATCTGTCGCCAAACATCTAATGTGTTCCGGCAGCTATCTTTGAGAGCCAGTTCCCATTCTAGTCCACTTCTCTATCTTCGACCGCATCATCACTTAGCAACAGGTGAGATAGTGGTCAAACGCTTGCCTATAAGATATAAAAAAAAATTATCCCCACCTTTATTTCTATCTCGCTCACAGTTACCGTAAGAAAATCTTATATGCAATAGCAACCTCCATTGTGTATAATCTTCTTGGGACTTTTCTACTAAAACTAGTACATTCTCGTATGTTTGAGATATTTATCTCCATATCTCTGGTGATACTAATCAGATCTCGATAAAATTCAAATGGAACCACCTCGGAAACGTATCCTACCTATTAAAAAAAGAATCATTTGAATCCGCTCACAATTGACGGAGAAATCGCGTAACATACACAAAAAATTGAGAACCTCCTCCTTTTTTGTGAAGTCGGTTAAAAATGAATCCCTATTGCCCTTCGTCACGCCATATTTTGTGACCGATATGGCTTATTCTTTACGTACAATAATTATAAAGTAAAGGAAGCCTTACTACGTTCCACTATATTATTTTTTAAAACAGAAGGTAACAGGACAAGCAAAACGCTCACCTGATGGTATGTGATGACGTCAGTTTGTAGCTCATACTGTGTCATGCAAAACTGGATTGCCAAAATTTGCATGTCGTAGTACTGTTCAAAGGCCGAGCTTTTTTCTGATAAGCTTGTTTTAAATTAAATAACTCAGATCACATAAATGTCGATTGACAGAGCTTTACAGTGATAAAATTCTTGGTGTACGTGAACGAAGTCGCAGGGTACTAACTAGATCTGATCTTAATTCTGAGTAAAATAAAACATTGTACCAAAACACGAATTCGCCTCGAATGCCTTTGACGCGGTTATTAGAAAAGGCCTATTAGACCGCACTGCAAATAAGTACCAATAGGAACAAAAACATATTTTTCAACACATTACATTGCTAGAAACACAGTCACGAGCTATGAAAGCATCTGACCTCATTATACTACGTTTATAATAGTCGAGTAAATACACTGGGAGAAGTTGGAGAAACATCGGTCATTATTATTAAGGTCAAAGCAGTTTTATTCACCCTTGTGAAGCTAAAAAAAGTCTTCGTAACTATCTTTCGGCTCAATCTTCAGACCTTCGGTATTATGTGTACAGAAACGAATTATGACAATAAACGAGCCCAAACTCGACTATCGACTATAGCATTTTCCATCAGAGAGATTCAGTCCCAAAGTCTCGACCCCATCAACAGATCAGCCCAATATTACCATAGCATTGTAATGTTACGAAATTTACCGAATTACGGCGAATTTCAGCTCGATTCGATTCTATTAAATGGTTTGCATGTTTTAAAACGGATAACATACTTCGTTATAAATGCTAATTTTAAAATAAATGAATTTATACAAATTATAAGGCACCCTAGGACAAGTGTTATGAATCTCCCACCATCTACACGATATACCTCATAGGAATCTCGTGAACTTTACTTGACCTATATACCACTTATAAATGCTTGAACTTCAAGCGTAGATATGTCTAACTTTGTTTTAAGGGCCACGAAGAGCCTAAGTGGATCCTATGTAAACGTAGACCTTTAGGATCATACACAAACAGTTTTATCTTCAGTTTCACCTGAACGAATTTAAAGTTTTAACTGCATCGTGGTTTTGTTTTTATTTGAGAACGACAGCTCAATCTAATACAAGAAAACAAATAGTTACTTAAACTCTTATCTTACGTATTTGAAAGTAAAAAAAGTAACAAATGTTAGAACATAATATGTACTTTGTAATTATGTTAAGGATATGAAACCCAATACTTTATTCTTTTACACTTATCTGAACTACTATAAATTAGGAATATATAAATGTTAAACAGTTGATTTCATTACCATCATTTGCCCTTACTTCACCCACTGTTGGGTATAGGGCTTTTTCACTTTTGGCATGCTTTGCGATACCACGTTATTCTGATCCACCTCTTATCTTCCAACTTTCCATTCTAGGCCTACCGTGCTACCATCTTCGGTCGCAGCATCACTTACCAACAGGTGAGAAAGTCATCAAACACTAACTTATTTGAATTTTTTTTAAAACTTTATAACATAATCATCCCATCGCGCTGCCAAACGTCCGAAAATCAACAAAAAACATCTTCATTTAGCTTTAATAAATTAAGTAAAGTTGTAAGTTAGAAGGTAAAATTGCAAGCAAGACAAACAAGACAACATTTTTATTAATAGAGTAGGCAAATAAGCAGACGGCCCGCCTGATGGTAAACAGTCACCATCACCTATGAACATCTGCCAACTCCTTGAACGTTGATTGATGGAACTTTTGAAGAATTTATGGATACACTTTTTTATTATACAGTCCGTAATAATGCACTATACATGTACGAGTGCTTACATTTACAAAACTAAGTCCACACACAGTAGAAGCTAATAAAAATTAATAAGGCAAAACTGAAGGCAGAACTGTTCAAGAATAAAATGCTTTTTAAATACCTATGCGCATCCATTTCGTAGACATTTATATGGGCTGTGCGGTTTCTTTTGATTTGTTTTTTAAGTTGCTCTCAGATTTCTTTGCTTTGTGACTTTCAAATTAGATGACAGGGGTTGTTATGGTTTCAGTGTTTTGACTGTGCGTCAAAGAAACATTTATTAAAGGCATTTTTACGGTAAATATGGAATTTTCTATAGAAACATTTGAGTACGCAATTAAACAGTGACCTCCGGCGAAGGAGAAATGTCGTGAAGAAACCCGTAGCAAGATGCAGTTGTTGGGACAACTTGTATCAATCTTATAACGCCCCCGCATAGTGGTGGAACACTGCCTAGTGTACGCCTGGCCAGCTACTATACCATCCTCAAATTGTCACCAAGCTTATATACTCGTAATGTGTACTGGCAACTGTCCTTAAGAGCCAGTTCTAAGTCTAACAGGCCACGACAACCACACTGACTACATAGCCACTTATCAACAGGTATGATAGTGGTCAAAAGCTTGCTCTTATGGAATAAAAAGATATTAGTGAGATAAGCCATAACTGTCCGGTATTTCAATGACACTAGCAGGCACTATATTATAAAGTGCATATTATTCAACACATAAATAAAAATGCCCTTCAGACACTTCATCAATATGTGGAAGATAAAGCGTATTTTGCTTATGGAGCGTGTTTTCCCTATACGGGCGTATTTTCCATTTTCCTTGTAAATCTGGCAGAAGCAGGAAAATCGCCGAATTAGAGCATTCTCCATACAGATGTTATTCACGCTCGGCTTCAAACACGTTTACTAAGGCGATCGGCTTAAGTTGTACTCAAATGCTTAGTTAATGCGCGTTGATAATTTGCGCGTATTATTTACGCCTTGGGTATAGGGAAAAAATGCAAAATCCCGACTGCGTGGAAAAAAGATAAGTTAGCATTTCTTATTCCACACTCCAATAAAACTTATAAGTTATATATATATTCGTAATCACCGTTAAAAATTCTTTATTTTACAAGTTTTTATTTAACTTGCAATATATGTATGTATGTATGTATGTCACTATGTATGTTCGGGTGGAATCTTGGAAGCTAAATTAGACCCACTTCCCGATGTCTGATTGGACTCAAATTTGGTGTACTTATGTATCTTCGGTGGCAATACAATGATATCGTACCATGGAGCTGGTCTGATGATGGAGACGGAAGGTGGCCACGGCATCTCTGTGATAAAATAACATAACCTCACTGAGTTTGGGCTCGATTGATTTGTCTTTAAGAGAACTTTACGCCTAGATGATATCCAGGGTCTGATGATGAAGCTGGAAGGTGGCCACGGCATCTCTGTGATTAATCAACATAACCGTACCGAATTTGGGCTCGATTGATTCGTCTTGAAGAGAACTTTTCACCTAGATGATATCCAGGGTCTGATGATGAAACTGGAAGGTGGCCACGGCATCTCTGTGATAAATCAACGTAACTCTACTGAGTTTGGGCTCGATGGATTCGTCTTAAAGAGAACTTTTAACCTATATGATATCCAGGGTCTGATGATGAAGCTGAAAGGTGGCCACGGCATCTCTGTGATAAATCAACGTAACTCTACCGAGATTGGGCTCGATTGATTCGTCTTGAAGAGAACTTTACACCTAGATAATATCCAGGGTCTGATGATGTAGCTGGAAGGCAGCCACGGAATATCTGTGATAAAAAACGAAACCCTACCGAGTTTGGGCTCGTCTTGAAGAGAACTTTACACCTAGATGATATTTAGCGACTGGTGATGAAGCTGGAAGGTGTAACGTAACCCCAGTGAATTTGGGCTCAAATGATTCGTCTTGAGGAGAACTTTACACTTAAATGATAGCAAGGATCTGATGATGAAACTGTAAGATGGCCATGGCATTTCTGTTATAAGGCAACATAGCCACACCAAATCGATTGATTTTCCTTGAAGAGCACTTTACCCATAAACACATCAAATATCCGTGGAATATTTTAAAACATCATGTCTTCTCTTAACTACTTAGGTAGTAGGTAGTCTATACCTACCTACTAAAAAGTTAAAATTAAATTATAAGTAAAAAATATTTTTAAAAACAAGCTTTTATCTGGGACAATGAACTAAAATGTTAAAAATAAATTCTAGTAAGTATTTGGCATGTAGGTACTTACCTATATTTTTAAAAGCTTGAGGCACTGAAGTATAGTAATTACCTAGCCTGAAAAACAGGTAGTGCTTCAAGCTTTTAAGAATATAGGTAAGTACTTACACGCCAAATACTTACTATAATTTATTTTTAACATTTTAGTTCATTGTCCCAGATAAAAGCTTGTTTTTAAAAATAATTTTTACTTATAATTTATTGATAACACACTCGATATATATTGAAAAAAAAATTGAGCCAAGTCCATTTTGGCGCCAAAATTTTGTTTTTAGTTTTTTTTTATTTTATTTTGATGCACCCAGTGTTCTCTAAGATGAATCTATTGACACCACTCACATAAAAATACGACAAGCCGTTTAGTTAGGGGGCGTGGCCCTGCGTTTTTACTGTTTTAGAGTTGTCAAAGGTTCCCCAACCGGTTAGGCTCTAGGGCGTGCCAAGAAATATACATACACACATACATACATACACTCGAGAAACGTAATCCTCCTTCTTTCGCAGTCGGGTAAAAAGTCAAGTGAATCACACACCGTCTAACTTTGCTTCATAAACTTTACAGGTTTTGCATACATTTGTTTTCACTTTTTTTTTACATCAAATAAGATTGTGAAAACAAATGCAAGATATCTCATAAATATGTTGTAGAAAACTCACGAGACATGTAAAGTCAGCATTTTGTAAAGTTTTTACTGAAAAAATATATTAATACCTATTATTATAATGGTATATTCTTATAACTCAATCAATAAGCGGAAATAGCCCAATGGCTAAGGCACCTAAAGATCGAGAGGTCGTGAGTTTGATCCCCACCCATTACACTAACTATTGACGTGAACCCACTCCAGATACAAGCATATTTAGCTTAGTTGAAGGTCCAAATTTGTAGCATGCCTATACGTCTCGGGTCTCGTCAATTTTCGTCATAAACTTTAAACTTTCGCGATTTGAACACATAGTTATAAATATTAAAATACGGGACTTATCGCGCCTAAAACATAAATCTTATTTACTCGACGTTTCGACCAAGTTGCATTGATCGTGGTCACGAGACGACTCGTGCATGCAATGCAATGCAACTTGGTCGAAACGTCGAGTAAATAAGATTTATGTTTTAGGCGCGATAAGTCCCGTATTTTAATATTTATAACTAAATTTTTATCATAGGTTCAAAAGTGGCAAAGTCGCCATGTAAGGTGGCCGGTTAGACAAGAGAAGACGGGAGACATCAGCTAGCGGGAGTTCAATCAAACCACACAACTTTACATGACGATGTCCGTTTATTGACTATTCAAGTAATAATACATATTATAAGAAATAGTTATGTAAAATGCAGCTCAGGCAAATGTAGGTAAAATGCAATATTAACAATATACCTAATACCTACTCGTACCTAAGTATACGTTGCTCCTCAGCTTTAAAAATAAAATTGGCCAAGTGCGAGTCAGCATCGCGTCTCTTATCGCACACTTAGGGAGGGTTCCGTACAATACGAAACATAACAGAGTTTCAACCTCATACTCGTATATTTGATTAATTGATATTACCAAGAATATTCGGTTTGGTCGCGATCTAGAAAGACGGGGCTCGTTTACTAGCGCCATCTATGTCATTTTGCCAAAACTAATTAGATTGATGGCGTTTAAAAACACGTTTTTTGTATGGGACCCCCATTAATTTAAAACTTTATTTTGTTTTTAGTATTTGTTGTTCTATTGGCAACAAAAATACACCATCTGTGAAAATTTCAACTGTCTAACTATCACGGTTAATGAGCTATAGCCTGGTGACAGACGGACAGACAGACAGACAGACATACAGACAGACAAACAGACAGACAGACGGACAGCGGAGTCTCAGTAATAGGGTCCCGTTTTACCCTTTGGGTACGGAACCCTAAAAATCACATAAAGGGCAAATCATGCTGCTACTTACCTCTTAACTTGATGTCAGTATTTTTTTTTGTAGAAATTGTTCCTGTAACAAACAGATAAACGGTTTAATTAGATTCAATTATTACCAGATATCATGCGATGGGAATCAAAATGTCTTTAATATTTTAATGATGATTTCAAAGGACTACGTATAATATCACTGGTTAGCTTGTACCGCGTATATATCGTACCGTATCGCCGATCATAATGTATGTCAGCATCGGTTTGTCATGATATTGTTCAGCCAATTGAACCGGAATTATTGTAACAACATCCCACTTTAGTTTTTCACTTTCAGACCGGTACGATTTAATCCTAGACCAAATCACATTATTTAATACTAAAAGAATCTTTGTCCTGATATACTGACTGAGTGACAGACAACGCACAGCCTAAACCGCTGGTCGTAGAGACTTGAAATATAGAGGGTATATATTATATCTTAGTACGTAAACGTGTACTAAGAAAGGATTTTTCAAAATTCACCCCTTTGGGGGATGAAATGGGGGTTCAAAGTTTGTAAGGAGAAACAAGATTAGATAGTTTTTTCTAGTCGAAACTTCACACAAGTGCTTCAGTAAATAAATAAGAAAATACGTGGATCAGGCTTTTTCGAAATGCCACCCTTAAAAGGGTGAAGTGGGGTAACAAAGTCTGAAATAAATGTTATTTCGGATTGCGCTAAAATTTGGCATGCAGATAGTTATTTTGACGCAGGTATCCGCTAAGAAAATATTTTTCAAAATTCACTCTTTAAGGGGATAAAACGGGGGTTCAAAGTGTGTATGGAGAAACAAGATAAGATAGTAACTCTTAGTAGATAGTTTACTCAACTGATTTGGCTTTAACTTCTTTGATGTATTTTATGATAGAAAGGTTTTTCCAAAATAAATGTTTCAAGTAAATAAAAGAAGTCTTTAACGCGGGTGAAGCCGCGGGGCACTTCTAGTTATGCATATATTTTACATCAAGTGATATCGTAGTGAAGTGCTTCTCATTTAGATTTATAGTTATAGAGAGTTTCAATCATATTATAAAGTCGCAACTATAATACTCACTACTGTTTGTATCCACTGTACGAACTTAGTGCACGCTCTAGTTGAGCGTCGAGCGGGGCACGGCGTGCAGCGTTTGGTGTCCTGAGTCACAGAATAATGAATAGTACAAGTACCTGAGCCAAGCGGAGCCCGTGAACACTACTACGCGTTAGGATGTGTTTGAAACGAACGCTACACTTTTCATGTCCGATGCACTTCCTCGGGAGATTACGCCACGCGAAGATCGCAACGACCACAAATCCTAGCTCGACAATAAACAGTAGTGAGTATTATAGTCGGTACTTTATAATCAAGTACAATGTTTCTTAATTAAATACAACAAATGGTATAAATAACACAAATCTCAATAAATATCAATTACAAAAACATGAATACCTGCTACATTGGAAAGTAATATTCCCTATATATTTTCCGATACAAAAGAGACACATATAAGTACCTAGTTTATATTCGTTGCCTATACCTGCCACAATAGACCAAAACCTTGAGCCTAAAATAGACCTGCCTTCTTAGCCCTTCACATTAAATAGATTGTTTGCAAAGAAGCGCAAAACATTTTTCCGCCATTGAAAAACTAGACTTTATATATTGACTTACTTGCCTTCTGTAAAATTTTGGTAATAAATTACTTTTAAC
Organism: Cabera pusaria; assembly: GCA_954871355.1. Lineage (NCBI taxonomy): Eukaryota > Metazoa > Arthropoda > Insecta > Lepidoptera > Geometridae > Cabera > Cabera pusaria. The sequence continues at coordinate 11,873,512 of OX940906.1, forward strand.
GGCATCGGGTTTTTAGATAATTGTAATATATAAAAAAAATCTATGAGTCGAAGGTCCAGTTTCACCAGCTTCTGATAATGTTTCATCTGAAATACGACGCCATACATCATTTATCAATATTTTGATATCTCACTACGTGTGACCCGCGATTTTACATAATAAATTCGGTACCCTCTTATTTCAACGATATTGTTAGAACATGGTTACATAGAGCTGATGCTGGGACATGTAAGTATATACATATAAGTATTATTTCACTACTCGTGTACAGTTCGTGTAATTTTAATATGATTTTTCTGTTGTTTTATGGTTTAAATTATTTTAACCTTTTAATTATCATAAAATTAAGTATCACAAAAGTGTACCAAGGATCCAAATTGCAATAATGTATTAAATAAGTATGTATAAAATTATTTTATTGTATTAAAGTGAAAAGAAATGTTGTCCTATCTAATACGTGACTGCAAGCTTAATATTTCAATGGACTACTATCCAACTCAAACAAATTGTAAATAACGGTCGGGGTGTCCATTATTTGAAAACGAAATTGGAACTTTTCATTAACAAATCGAAAGTCAGCACATTTCAATATGATTAAAAATCTAGATGCAATTGGATTAGTCCAACTCCAAAAATAGCTATGCTACTTTTAGTAATTGCAAAGTTGACCAGACTAGACATTCAAGGATCACAAAGAACGTAAAAATAAAAGGATTTTTTGTAAAATCGTATTCACAAAAAACACTATGAGATGGTCTTGCCGTGCTCGCGAATGCATAATGTCATTTGTTAACGGACTTCAAATAATTTAAGCTCGTACAAAACGAAAAAACCGACTTCACATGCCGCGATAGTCCACTAGCCATAATCATGTCATCGAGGTATCAAATATGTTTTTATTATTTATCTCCATCTCTCTAGAGATTATTATCAGATCTCGATAATATTGAAATGGGACCAAACGTGAGGCATTCATCTAAATAAAACAAAAAAATATTTTTTTAAAGCAGTTAAGAATTGAGGGAGGTATAAGGAAACAAAAAAAACTATTTAAAAAAAGTCGAATTGAGAACCTTCTCCTTTTTTGTGAAGTCGGTTCAAAATTGATCGCCGGCGCGTTAAACCACACTAATTAAGAGTGGCTTTTACTTTGAGGTGACGCCTTCTGGTTTACTCTGTATTCTGAGATGATATACTCATACAAGTGAACAATTATTAAATATAAATAAATCAATCCATGTCTATCTAAAATAAAAAAACATTGCTATTTTTTCGGCCGTAATCAAGAAAATTTTGCCAAAAGCATATAGGCGGATTTGACACAAGTAAAGCAATAATGTAACAAATAAGATAGATAAGATGCATTTGTATACCTCGATGACATGATACTGGCTATTTTGACTAGCGTGGCATGTGAAGTCGGTTTTTTTCGTTTTGTAAACGATCTTAAATTATTGAACGTCGCGTCATTGCATAGATAATGTGTTTTATATCTAATTAAATTATAGCTATTTTGTGCCGTTGTTGCCTGTAATAATTTAAGATCGTTTAAAAAACCAAATGAACCGAATTATAACGTCGCGCTAGTCAAAATAGCCAGTATCATGTCATCGAGGTATATAAGGCAGTAGGTGGTTATTGGGTGTTCTACTCCACCCACAGGGTGGTGGGTGGATTAGAACACCCAATAACCACAAATTGATTATCTCTCGCCATTTGTGTTTTAGAACTCTCAATGACCCTGGAGTAATAATTTTGATCAACTGTGTTCGTAACACATACGGTTGGATGATCCATGGAAGTATCATCCTGAGAGTCCAAGGCAGGATTATCTCTCGCCACATGCGATGCCTAAGTACAATCGGTTAAGTGATGGTAAGTTTCACTTTGGGAGCCCAAGGTTTGCCGATTGCGATTCCTAGCCTACCTGTGTTTTGAGCATATCGTATAGTCAGATAAACCTGTTCTACTACTTCTGCTAAAGCCGTAATGACTTTTTGACGGAATACTTACGATAAATTACCGCGCACTATCCAGTGTGACTTATTACCTTTACCGTGCACCAGTCAGTGCATTTAAGGATAAAAGTATAGTGTGACTTAACCATATCGCACACTATATTTCAAGATGATAGTATAGGAACAGTTTTGGGTTCAGTTAATTAATAACACAATGTCAAATTCTCAGGTTGTTATCTCTCATCTGAGAATTAAAAAAAATATAATTTTACTTACATCATCTTACAAACCATAAAACCAAATGAAATTTTCAGTTGTTACTGGTGTTTTTCACTGGTAGTGACTAAACATTTACTTACTTAAATCTTACAAACTAATTTTGTATGACGAAATATTTATTAGATCAAACAAGATACATTTGTATAATTCCAGAGCGTAGGTGTTCATACTAAAAATCTGAAACAATATAAAAATATTACAAAATTAAAATCTGCTACCCCTAAAGCATCAACTTTTATATTTTCTGTGCTTTAAAGAAATGTGTGTACATACATAAATTAAAATTCAAGCGTAGTCACTCACCATTTTCATCTAAAGGATTTTAATTTATGAAATTCACGAAGATCTGCTGATGAGATGCTGCTTGTCGCTCCTGTAAAATAGAGATTGGTACACATTAGTTCAAAACTAAGAATACACAATTTAATTTTAAAAAATCTTTACTCAGAATAACTCAAATGAAACTTGGAAATAACTAAACATTAAATCAGCGTGTAGTTATATCGATATAAACAGCAATCGAAAAATAACAATTTTGATTTAATTTTTTAATATAATTCTCTTTACCTAACATTTAAATAACATGTTCAAAATAATTAGGATCGTTTAAAAAAACCGACTTCAAATGCCACTATAATCAATTTGAGTGGCAAGTTTGCGGTTATTATCTCCATATCTCTGGAGATACTCATTAGATCTTGATAAATTTACAATGGGACCACTACACAAGTATAATCTTTCAAATAAAAATATAATTTAAAAAATCGGACCACAATTGACAGAAAAAAATAATAAATATTTTTACAGTGAAACATAGAACATCCACCTTATTTTTAAGTTGGTTAATAGAACTTTTTGTCGTATTAAGACCTTTTTTATTTTTTTGATTTCTAGTCATTGAGAAAATCTTTATTATAGAAACTTGGTTTTTATTTCCGAATCAACTAAAAAAGTTTACGTTGCAAAGCATGCATGCAAATAAAATATCTGAATCTGAATCTGAAAGTATTATACAATAAAAGCTAGGTACTTACTTGTTATTTCCAAATAGTCACAGAACTACACTCACCAATAACTACACCGATTACTTATAGAATGGTTTTGTTCACACGCACGAAGGTAAATAGGCACATAGGTTGAGTTACACATGTCAGCATTTTTTTAATTAAGGGTTCGCACACACTTTCTACTTTAACTCTGCGATTGAACTGTTCTGTAGGTACAGATAAATCATGACCCTATAACCTGTAAATTTTTATACCATTAAGTTTGCACTGTACAGTTAATTGAATGCTATTTTAACCAACACCTAACCAAGGAGTAGGTTCTGAATTCGTCGGAATCTTTTTTATGTATGCTTCTCGATTACTCAAAGATGGGCGTACCGATTTAAAATATTTTCATATTGTTTAAAAGGACACACTTTCCAAGTAATTTCATTTAAATTACATCGAGATCTGATGACTATCTCAAGAGATATGGAGATAAACACATCAAATTTTGGTACATGACTAGCGCGGCATTTGAAGTTGGTTCTTTTAGTTTATTAACGATTTTAAATTATAATTAGAACCATTCAGTTAAACTATCATTCATATGTATAGTCAAACTATTTAGTGAAAACGAGCAGTTAAAACTCAAGGTGTGTAGCGGCCTTACGACAAATTATTTTTTAACAGACTTAACAGATAGCGTTTGTACGAATTACTTTTTTGTTTGTTATATCAATCATTTATGAACTGATTTGTTTTTTTCTTTTTACCGACTTCACATAAAGGAGGATGTACTCAATTCGTCTGTATAATTGTATTTTTTTGTTACCTCAGAACTTCATCATTAATTAACTGTGTGTGGATTTGGAGAATGTTTTTATTTTTTATAAATAGAATATGTTTACAGTGTAGTTCCATTTTAATTTTATCAAGATCTGATAAGTATCTCCAGAGATATCGAGATAAAGACCTCAAACTTAGTACTGAAAATGACTTGCGCAGCATGTGAAGTCGGTTTTTTGTTTTGTGAACGATCTTAAATTATGTAAAAATGTAAATAGTAATACTTTCCGTATGGTGTATTGTACAGTTCAAATAATTAGATACCGTCTTATTATCTAAACACATAAAATATGATTTTAATATTTTATGCACTGACTTTTAATTTTTCTATCTTTTAATCTATCGTAGTCGGGTAATGGGGTGATTTTTTATATTGTCATTCGAGTTGGCGCATTTCAAAGGTTTGATCCGATTTCAAAGGTGGTGCGACCATTAGGTTAAAATTTGCTTGTTTTGTTAAAGTACGAGTACTTATTCAGTTAAACTATCATTTATATGTATAGTCAAACTATTTGTTCTATTGTTTTCATAAGTTACCTGAATTAAATATTTATTATTATTATTATTATTATTTATTATTATTTAGTGAAAACGAGCAGTTAAAACTCAAAGAGGGTGTTTTGGCCTTATTTTATAGAAATGCTAACAAAGTTCTTGGAACTGACTACAGAATAAATCATAGTCGAGCTATAACGATACCTATCGGAGCGTGGGAAAATAATAACGTAAGACATGAAAAGGGATTGCAATCCGGACAACCGGGTCCACTACCTATGTACCAAATCCGTTGCCAGAACCGGTGATCTTAATTTTTTTCAAATAATCACGCTGTTGCATGATTAGGTGCTTTAAATGTAGTATACAGGATGTATTGTAATGCTAAATAATGAAATGTAGCTAATCAGAATGTTCGTTCGATAAAATCAAAATTAATTTATCTGACAGAATATACACTCGCGAACTAAGGAACTGCATCAAAGTTCAGTATTACTTTCGAATTAATTGAATGGTCCTTTCCAGTATACAAACATACACCTAAGGATATGATACTTCGCTGCTATGAAGTTAACGAACCAAACTATAGGTTTCAATTTTAATTTGTGTAATGAAATTTGAAATAATATTTAACGTTTATATTTTATTTCTAAGGCGTCTTGAACGTTGATGTAGTTTATTGGTTCATAAATGTAGGATTACCCTACCTAATTATATTATTAATTTTGACCAACCTACTTTTTAAACCAACCTAATTTTGACAGATGAATAATAACCAAAGAGTATCTCAAAATAAACTTTAATAATGTGAGTGCCTGTTGTGGGGTTTTATAATAAAAAACAATAAATCAATCAATTTATTTATTAAGAATACAGGTATACCATAATGATTAATAAAGCTCTCTGTACTCAGCCATATACAACTTAAAATTAATTATAAAATTAAATTATTTGATAGGTAATATAGTTAATGGCAGTTAAATTTTTGTCAATTAATATTCTTGCACACTATAGTAGGATTTGTTAACTAAAATTAGTTTTAGCTTCGATTTTAAAGCATTACAGTTAGTACAGAGAAGCAGCAGTTTCTGAAAAAATGTATCTATGTACCTATATTATTTATTGATTAATATACTTGTAAACAATTTTAATAGAAAACAAAAATAATCATTCAATTTTCTTATCAAATAATTATCATATTATAATATATTATTTTAACATTCTACCATAAATATCATTTATTACTACTAAAATGTTCAAGTTGTACACCAAAAATTTACAAAACTACATAAACATTATTATTACAGTTAGTACAGAGAAGCAGCAAGTTTTGATTAATATACTTGCACAAAAATTTCAGAAGAAAATAAAAAAGAATAATAAAATATTCTTATTATTTAATTTTCCTGCTCTACAATTTAAGTATGTAATATTATAATATTATTTAAACATTCTATCACACAAATCATTTATTGCTACAAAAATGTACAAGTCATACACCAATTAATTCAAAAATTAACAAAACTGAATATACAATATTATTACAGATAGTAACAGAGAAGCATACATTTTTGAACAATGTGTCTATGTACCTTTATTATTAATTGATTGATATACTTACAAAAATGTTTAATAGAAAATGAATAAGAATCATTCAATATTCTTATTACTGCTACTAAAATGTTAAAGTCATACCTCAAACAATTTACAAAACTAAATATACATTATTTATCAAAACATGTTTCGTTAATAATATAAATACGTTAATGATTAAACTATTACTTCATCATCATCATAATCAGCCGCTATCAGTCCACTGCTGGATATAGACCTTTCCCAAGTCACTGTTCACCGCTTTTTAACTTTTACTTATCTAAACATAATTTTGCGAAACGTTCACCACAAACATGAAATATTTTGCTATCGGGACGATACGTTTTTAGTCGCCACTTCCACACCAACATATGGGCCCGAGATAGATATTCTTTTTTAATATTAGCAAGCACTGCAGAGTTTTTGTGTGACAGATATTTCTCACACCAATATAAATATTTATGGATCACACTATTTAATGTCATTAACCACAATGACGGAACCGTTTCGTCGATTTTGGAAGATAATTTTAATTCCACACACATCCACTTACGTCTCTCTGCTTGTTTGTTTATGTACCATATAGGTACCTCTAAACAAAGTTGTTCTTCCATCGTGGTATTTATTTTTTTTTCTAACCAATTATTCATAATAGTCACATCTCCGGCCAGATCTAGTATCCGGGATGTGATGTTATTAATCTCTTCCATAACAATAATCATTGCTGCTATAGTGCCTTTTTCCATCACATCAGCTGAGATGATTCCTACTTTAATAAACGAATTTATTACATTGTCACTAAGCACATATTCATCACAAACCATATTGTGTCGGATTACAAATTTCTCAATCATTTTAATAAATAATTGGTTCAAAAGCACTTTTACTTCCGCCATGATAAATTACTTTATTCAACGTCTAGAACTTTGCATGTAAAGCTGCTCAATGTTTTATTCTAATGGAATCCTAGTGGGGTAACGAACGCAGAGATTACTACATAACTCGTGTCTACGAACAAGCAGAAATTAACGATCGTAAGTATGGTGGACGTGGAGACGAAAGACAGCACATTAACCGACTTGATAAATATTTTTTTTTGTTTGAGAAGGTATGCTTTCGGTGTGGTCTGATTGAAAATTTATCGAGATATGAAGATAAGCCTCCGTAACAGTCTCACAGTGTTGGTGATTTTTTAATTCTATAAGATTGTATGAAATTTTCTATTAAATTCTATAGAAAATAATACATCTGTAATAGTGTTGTAAAGTTCAAGAAAGTAAAAACTGTCATGTCACCAAACAAAACCGACTAGGAATATTCTTTTTATTTTTTATTACTTTTATTTGAGAGAGATGATGGACCGATGAAATCATAAATAAATTAATGGTGATGATGATGATGATGGTATCGTACCTAGTAAGTATCATATTTTATACTTCGACTTTTATTATATCACAATCGAGCACTTAATGGAACGTGTATACGATTTTATAATAAATTTCCTAAATATATTCATGATTAACTGTCTATGTGCAGATTTAAAACCTTTGCAAATCCCAGTTACATGAAAAAGTCATACTATACATTAAATGACTATATGAATGTCAAAAATGCATGGTCTGAATACCCCAAGCTCCAAAATATAATATAAATTGTGTGTTAATATAATTATTTGTTGTAAATTTAAATAATATCTTAATAAACAAGATTTTTAAACAAGCGACAAGCGTCATAGAGTTTCTTTTTTTTAACCGACTTCAAAAAAAGGAGGAGGTTTCTCAATTAGACCGCATATATATATTTTTTTTTAATGTTTGTTCGGGGATAACTTCGTCATTTATGCACCGATTTTGATTATTCTTTTTTTTGTTCGAAAGAAGATATCCCAAGTGTGGTACCATGGTAATTTTATCGAGGTCTGATAAGTATCTCCAGAGATATTGAGATAAACATCTCAAAATTGGTACTGAAAATGAACATTGAAGTCGGTTCTTTTTTAGTTTTTAAACGATATTATGTTGTTTTTTTTTTATTTCTTCTCTTTTGTTTGCAGATGTTGTCTATTACGACAGTATTATGCAGTCGATAGACGGACAATCAGCCCCATTAGAGTAAGATTTGTAATGTGATTAGTTTGCGTTTTATTTATTTATTGAGTTTTATTATTTCACATTTTTTTGGATAAAAATTGTCTTAATTACTAACACATGCAATGGGGGTGCACGTAACCGTACTATCATCAGAGGAATTATTATTATTATTTTTAATGCAACATTCGACGCTTGGATGAAGGCTGAATAAAATAAATAAATAAATAAATTCTTTATTTATGTCTACAACTGGTGTTGGTACATAGCAATAGTTACAGTACAAATTATAATTTCATTGCAATATGGGTAGTACCTAGCTGACCTCTGTACCCAGCACTGTGTCTCCTAGGAGCCTGTATTGCTAGTTACATGAACCTTCTCTGATCCTTAAGCATTTGACAAATGTATGCTATAATAATGTATATAGTAAGCAACTTTGCAATCTTATGTAATTCTTATTTACTGTTTAATTTAATGAATAGAATAAGTGACAAAATCAGATTATAGATAATTTACATATATTTTGTTATTCTCTTAGTGCATAAATTTGTTGTGCCTTTTACTAAACAATATTTAATTTTTTAACTCAATAGATACTTAACCTAATTGGAATGATTGGATGGAATTAATTAAAGAATGGATTCAAACAGATGCCTATAAAAAATGTGTTTTTTGATTGTGTGTGAGCGTGTGTAGTGTGTTTAAATGTGATGTTACCTACTTTAATGATACTATGAAATTCTCTGTGACCATATTATTATTATAATCAAGTGTATAAAGGAAATTGGAAATAACTTTATTGCAATTATACCTTGATGTACGCAGTATATTAACGTGTTTACTTACACGATTTTCAAATAGTGGTCCTAGCGAGTTTAGACTGTTCCAGCCCAATTATTTTCTCGCGACTTTCATATTAAAGATCTTATCTTTTCTTCGCTGTAGTACGTTTCCTTCAATATGACACCTATTTACAAGAGAATATTGTTTGATAATTACAGCTCTAATAAATAGTTGTCGTACAGTAAGTACTCCGCATTGTTGATAAAGTTGAAGATTGGTGGTAAGTTGAATGCTGAAAGGCTGATTATTTTTTAATTCAAAGCAATAAGTTGGTTCCCGGCGTGCATATATTTTGTACTTTATATACAACACTTTGTTAAGTAACATAACATATTTTAATCTAGTACGTATCTCGTTTATTGAAGTAGGTTAAATAGTAATTTTTGCCGAAGGCCTCTAAACAACGGAAGTCTCCTCTAAAGAACAAAAACACACGGAGTTTTAATTGGAATAAGTACTCGTATACCAAAAAAAAAAACCTAATCGGTTCATAAACAGCAGTTAGATATGAGTTAACAATCAAAAACATCATACATAAAAATCGAGTACGACGTATCTTGTTTATTGAAGTCAGTTAAATAGTAATCTTTGCCGAAGGCCTCTACACACGGAGTTTTAATTGTAATAAGTACTCGTATTTTATCAAAATAAACAAATTTGAACTTAATCTATTGCATAAAGCTAATAAATGTACCTACTGGTCGCACTCAACTAACATGAGAAAAACCTATTCTGTTACCCGACTACGATAGAATTAAAAGTGAATGTGTAAAATATTACACACACTATTAAACCAAATATACAACAAGTAAAAAAGTTAAATAATCATCAAATATTTGAAAATAGTCTTCATTATTCACTATCTCACCTGGGGCCTTATTCAGTATGACCATTTTAAAGTCTTACCGTGCCGTGTTACGTTATCTCCACGTTATGGTATTCTCTATGCCACTTAAAACGCGGTAGGGTAAGGTTATGAGCGCGTTTTGAGCTGTCAAAATAATCGTGAAATAGGAGGACGTGTAACGCGCGCGTTTTGTATATTTTACCTATCGTGTGGCATACAGAATACAATTTTCCAATAACGTGACGTGGCGCGTTAAGGAACGCGTTATCTCATTAGTCATACTGAATAAGGCCCCTGATGTTTCGAACGATTTCGAGTTTACGATCGTGGTCGAAGATTTTATGAAACAGCGTTTGTTAATTGCAAACACTTATATGTGGTTAGGTAATGATGTTAGCAGGCCTAATAATCCACACAGGAAGTATTTGGTTCATAAACAACAGTTAGATATGAGTTAATCGTACATACATATCGAGTACGTATCTCCGTACGTAACAAACAAAAAATCATAAAATCAAATCGAGTACGTATCTCCATATATCGAAGTCGGTTAAAATGTAATATTTGTCTCTACAGCATAAATCAAGCCTTAATTATAGAATGTCGACGTAGTCGTAAGTCGATACCCAGTCACCTTTTATCAACAGTGTAGGGAAATAAACTGACCTATATCTTCAGATAATATGTATCCCTAAGCGGATATATAGATTTAGATCTTTCCTTCCTCTTACCAAAACCTTTATATATCCGGTATATCTTAATGAAGATTTTTTTATAATTCAATTTCAACCGTTATATACAATTATTTGGATCTCATCATCACTAACAACAGGTAAGAAAAAAAAATGCAAGTTCAAAACACAACAGATACGACATAATAATGTTAAATAATATAGGTTTAAAATCTCGACTATGCTTAATTTTGGATATGGAATATACTAACGGATATAATGTGTCTTTTTGAGTGAGTTTCAGATATATCAGAAGCAGTTATACCAAGCGGATCAATATCCTTTTATGAGCAAAATTTATTATTATATGGAAGGATATACGATAGTTCCACTCCTCTGTCAGATACCCAAGCCTATTGCAAAGGTGAAATATTCTGTTAAAATACGAGTACTTACTACCTTTTAGATTGGAATATTATTTGCTGACAAATAGGTATTCTACTGAGACTGATAAAAATAGGGTTCTCTCATGTCATTTGAATCAACGCAATCCACGGAGCTAGTAGCAAGCCAGGGGGACGAGCGTTAAATTGATCGTTTTTTATGTAGTACGCACTCTTTCATCAAATATTACTTATTAGTTCAATAGAAAAAGGCAAGACACTGCAATCGACTTGGCGTACAAATCTTCATATAACCGGTTTATAGTTCGGTACCTTGTGCGTTCCATGACATTTATCAATAAAATACCGATAAATAAAAATTGAATTGAAGTTGAAGTGTACTATCTCCATGGTTAAGATTCAATAGCTCAAGTGTTAAAATTTAGGTCTGGTAAATGTCTAAAAGTTATACAACGTTTTGTAGGAAAAAAGTGTTTATTTGCTTATGTAACTTTAATAAATAAAACAGTAGGTACTACATTTTCATGTTTAATACAAATTACTTACTATAATTTATACGTATTTCACATAAACAATGTAAACAAATTAAGTGTGCTACTACTTACTTGATTAATTAAAAATGCTAATCACTAATTCAGAATCACTGATCATATTTTCAGTTAAGTAACTAGTAAGTTTAAGTTAGGGAGCGTATACAAAAAACTCGATTTTTCAGTATTTTTTTGCTCGATGGTACGGAACCATGGTAAAGTGTTAGTCCAACTTGCACTTGGCCAGTTTATTTCTTCACACGGTTGATAAAAGGTTTTGAGTTACAGCTTCGACAACATTAAAGGCTAAGGGTGTTGTACATACGTTTTAACTCTATGATTTAATTTTAGTTTGAAAGTTTTCGTATATTCATATTGAATGTGAACATGTAGGCTTTTTTTGCGTTGTATTTTTTGGATTTGTAAGTACTTATTTTACGAATGAGTAGACCATCTTCTGGGAGTAACTAGATCAAAGATTTAACGTTCCTGTACCCATAAATCATGTCCTTACAGCCTATTCATTTTCAACTATCTATATATTCACCTAGTTTTAGCTGCGCGTTTTAACTAAATGTTTTTAATTAAAATAGCATTCGATAGTTCATGTTTATATTGAAAACTTGAGTTTATAGATATTTGAAAATGAATAAACTATAAGAACATGATTTATCTCTACATGACAGTTTAATCATAGATTTTAAACGTATGTACAAACCCTTAGCTTTTAATTTCGATGAAGCCGTAACTCGAGACTTCGTTTGTTTTGTTAAAATATCAGTACTTAATACCTATTAGATTGGAATATTATTTGCAGACAAATAAGTATTCTACTGAGACGGATAAAATAATAGGGTTCTCTCATGTCATTTGAGTCAACGCAATCTTCGGAGCTAGTAGCAAGCCTGGGGGACGACCATTACATTGATCGTTTTGTATGTAGTACGCACTCTTTCATCAAATATTACTTATTAGTTCAATAGAAAAAGACAAGACACTGCAATCGACTTGGCGTACAAATCTTCATGTAACCGGTTTATAGTTCGGTTACCTTGTGCGTTCCATGACATTTATCAATAAAATATCGATAAATAAAAATTAAAGTACAAATAACATTTTAAGAAAATATTATTGTAACATGCTATTGGGATAAACTGCAGCCTATGTCACTCTCGAAGTCCTCTGACCAACTTTATACAAAATTCACATAAATCTGTTGAGCTGTTTTGACGTGAAAGGATAAATAACATATAAACATACTTTTACATTTTTTAAACATTAAAAGTTATAATAATATATTTTTAGTATTATATATTTTATTGTGATTTTGTTTTAGTTATTATAATATACAATGGTTTGTAGGAAAAAAACGTCTTGAAGCACCACTGTCGAATACAACCAGTCCGCGACACAGACAAAAATCACCTTTTTTACTTATTCTGTGGTTTTGGTACAAAAATACCTTTGATTGTCCAGTACTTGAAGTATATATCTAGTCTATGGTAAAGATTTAATAGCTCAAGTGTTAAAATGTAGGTCTGCCAAATTTTTAAAACATTAAAAGTTATAGAATGTTTTGTAGGAAAAAAGTATTTATTTGCTTATGTAACTATAATAAATAAAACAATAGGTCTGTACTATATTTTCATGTTTAATACAAATTACTTACTATAATTTAGACTTATTTCACATAAACAATATAAACAAATTAAGTGTGTTACTACTTACTTGTTTAATTAAAAATGCTGATCACTAATTCAGAATCACTGATCATATTTTCAGTTAAGTAACTAGTAAGTTTAAGTTAGGGAGCGTATACAAAAAACTCGATTTTTCATTCAGTATTTTTGCTCGATGGTACGGAACCATGGTAAAGTGTTAGTCCAACTTGCACTTGGCCAGTTTATTTCTTCACACGGTTGATAAAAGGTTTTGAGTTACAGCTTCGACAACATTGAAGGCTAAGGGTGTTGTACATACGTTTTAACTCTACGATTTAATTTTAGTTTGAAAGTTTTCGTTTATTCATATTGAATGTGAATGTATATATAGGCTTTTTGTCGCGTTGTATTTTTTGGATTTGTAAGTACTTATTTTACTAATGAGTAGACCATCTTCTGGGAGCGGCTAGATCAAAGATTTAACGTTCCCATAAATCATGTCGTTACAGCCTATTCATTTTCAACTATCTATATATTCACCTAGAGTTTTAGCTGCGCGTTTTAACTAAATGTTTTTAATTAAAATAGCATTCGATAGTTCATGTATATATTGAAAACTTTAATCGTAGAGTTAAAACGTATGTACAAACCCTTAGCTTTTAATGTCGATGAAGCCGTAACTCGAGACTTCGTTTGTTTTGTTAAAATATCAGTACTTAATACCTTTTAGATTGGAATATTATTTGCTGACACATAAAAATATGTGCTATAAAACCGTGGAACAATTGGTAAACCGTCACATTCGGCGAGAGGTAATCCTACCTTGGACTCTCAGAATGAACTTACCATGGTTCATCCAACCGTATGTGTTTAGGCAATGAGAGATAATCCTACCTTGGACTCTCAGAATCACACTTGCCACAATTCATCAAACCCTGTGTGTTATGAACACAGTTGGCGGGAGATAATCTTACCTCAGGCTCCTAGAGTGAGTTCATCACATACGACGAGAGATAATCCTACCTCGGACTCTCAGGCTGATACTTACCATGGTTCATCCAACCGTATGTGTTTGAGCATCGAGAGATAATCTTACCATGGGCTCTCAGAATGACACTTACACAATTCATCCAACCGTATGTTTTATGAACACAGTTGGTGGGAGATAATCTTACCTCAGGCTTCCAGAGTGAGTTAATCATATACAGCGAGAGATAATCCCGCCTCGGACTCTCAGTTTATACTTATATTGCTCACTCAGCCGACTGTGTTTATACATCGCATGCGGCGAGAGATAATCCTGCCTTGGACTCTCAGGATGACATAAGGGAGGGGGTTTTAGTCTGTAGGAGTCTGACATAACCGAAGAGTCTGTGCTCAACGGCATCCAATGAGGATTTCCCCCTCCGACGAAAAAAAAAAAAAAAAAAAAAAAACATTTGTGTTAGAAACATAGTTGGTGGAAGATAATCTAACCTCAGACTTCCAGAGTGAGACTTACCATGGACCACTCAGCCGATTGTGTTTAGGCACCACATGAGATATAATCAATTTTAAGATAAAATTATATAACAAACGAGTTGATTAATAGTACATTACGGTACAAGTGTGTAATGTTGGTGATTACCGCTGAGGCGCCATTGAGATCCGAGCCGTTAGGTGAAGGTCTTAAGAGAGCCGAGGACGGTATTCATCAATACACACGTGTATCATACGACGTTTTTTAACACACTTGTGAAGAAAATAATACAAAAAAATCATGTTATATAGTAGACAATTATAGATATTTTACCTTGGAGTTTTCAGGTAGTAAACTTTCCATAACGTTCAAAGGGCTTCACATCTTATATTGGGCGTTGTACAACATAAATCATTTTCTTTATATCTAGTACTTTTAGACATTTCAATTAATAAATAACTATAATTTCATCAGCGAAAACGAGTTGTGAAAAATGTTTCGCAATGGTGGGAAAAAATTCATTAGTTTTCCAATGCGCGCGCATCTAACAATGGCGATCGGCCATAGACTAAAAGAATGAGGTTTATTTATTTATTTATTTTTTTGTTTGACGCGGTTAGCGTTTTGGCCACGTACAGAATGGGGAATTATAGTTTTTACAGACAAAACAAAAGTTATAATTAAATAAAAGTTTTGTTTATTAAACACGTACAAGTTAAAATTATCTATTTAAACACGAAGTTGTTTAAAATGAGCAAGCAATAGGTATATTAATTTATTTGTGCTATTGCACACGATCTTTTTTGTATCGAAACTTTTTTAAGAACAAAGCAACTCAACCAATAAAATTTAAAAAAAAAATATCTATAACTCACTTGCGAATAATAGTAATTAAAAAGTCACAGTTTGATAACAGGCGTCATTATGTGCCTGATTGCAGTGAAATAAGAGCCACTTCATGAGCAAGTGTATTAAAAACGATATACCCAACTGCGTTCGCTCGTTTTTTGTTATTTTAACACTGACTCAGTTTTTTCTCCGTTCTTTCCTATGTATAACAGACCAATTTAAATATATTGAGGGTGCACAACACACCAATTGATCAAACGATATACCTGATAAGCGGAACAGTTGGGATTTTGGTTACCAAAAAAGCAAATTAGTAATTGCGTTCGCTCGTTTCTGTTTCTGTTTCTATTTCTGTATCTGTTTCTGTTTTTTGCTTGTTCTCACCGGTGGCTTTGAAAGTTCTAAAACACGTTGATCAAAATTATTACTCCAGGGTCATTGAGAGTTCTAAAACACGTTGATCAAAATTATTACACCGGAGGCTTTGAGAGTTCTAAAACATGTTGATCAAATTATATACCCAACTGCGTTCGCTCGTTTCTGTTATTTTAACACCAATTCAGTTTTTTCTCCGTTCTTTGCTATCTATAACAGACCAATTTAAATATATTGAGGGTTCCACAACACATCAGTTGATCAAACGATATACCTTATGAGCGGAACGGTTGAGTTTTTTTGGTTACCAAATAAGCAAACTAGTAATTGCGTTCGCTCGTTTCTGTTTCTGTTTTTATTTCTGTATCTGTTTCTGTTTTTTGCTTGATCTTACCGGAGGCTTTGAGAATTCTAAAACATGTTTATTAAAATTATTACACCGGAGGCTTTGAGAGTTCTAAAACATGTTGATCAAAATTATATACTCAACTGCGTTTGCTCGTTTCTGTTATTTTATTTCTATTTCTGTATCTGTTTTTTGCCTGTTCTTACCAGGGTCGTTGAGAGTTCTAAAACACAAATGGCGAGAGATAATCAATTTGTGGTTATTGGGTGTTCTACTCCACCCACCACCCTGTGGGTGGAGTAGAACACCCAATAACCACCTACTTAAGGCGGCAATAGCCCAATGGATAGGGTGTCGGACTGGCGATCGAGAGGTCGTGAGTTCGATCCCCACCCCACCCATTGACGTGAAGCCACTCCAGACCCAAGCATATTTAGCTTAGTTGGAGGGGTTAACAAGAATACTAGTAATGTGCAACCCACATTGCGAGTAATCTTTAAAAAAAAATGCATCGTAATACAAATGTTCTACGACCAATTTTGTTAAAATTTAAATGGGACCGACCACCTGGAAAGGGTACCCTTTTTTAAACAAAAAAAGAATTTTCCAAATCGGTTCAGGCATCTTTGACTAATCGGTACACATACATTAAAAAAAACCGACGAATTTGTAACCTACAATTTTTTGTGAAGTCAGTTAAAAATGTTCGTCTGCTAGCAACTTCACATGGCTGAGAAGTGAGGCGTGCGCGGACTTTCGGATTTTTGGACACAGGGTGTCGCTTGAAATATCGGTTAATATATTTTTACTGCCTATATCCTTCTATCTACTAATATTATAATGGCAAAAGTTTGTGTTTATTTGTTACTTCTTAAAACAACTACTCAATAGATTGAACTGAAATTTATATTGTTACGTGCGGGGTGGTATAAAAATGCCAATCCGATGAGATGTACGTTTATTTCCACTGAACACCAGTTTAGCACAATTTTCCACAGTGGTTGTCCAAATCGTCTTGCACAATGATCAAATGTCCGTTACACACACTAAGGTCGTCGGTAATTCACAATTCGCACTTCACTGTTCACATCACTAGTTCACTGATAACTATGTAGATATATTGGTAGGTATAGGTATGTAGATAGCCTAGACCCTGGAATAGCACATAGGCAACTTTTTGTCCTGATATTCTCACGGGAACGATGTCTACGCGGGTAAAACCGCAGGAACAGCTAGTACAGAATAAAAGATTTGGTTCATAAATAGTCACTTTCAGGTGGTTCTGAATATGTCTGAATGTTGCATGTATGTTTATTTTTGTGTTTCTTGCGGTGAATGAATACATCATGAGCTGGTAGGATACATGTGTTGGACAAGCTTGTAATGATCTAGTAACACTCTGCATGGGTAGTAGGTCACTATATATTGTCCACTGGCCAGCTACAAACAAGTTCATCTGCAAGAGCACCCTCGCCCTGAAGTGTAAAAATATGTCGCCAAACATCGAATGTGTTCGGTCAGCTGTATTTGAGAGCTAGTTCCCATTCTAGATCCGGCGTGTTGCTATTGTCTTCGGCCACATCGTCACTTACCAACAAGTGAAATAGTGGTCAAACGCTAGCCGCTAACGCTAGCTACTTCTTACATGTATAACTCTTTTGTTCTTATATTCCGCTTTTTATATTTTATGAAATAAACATATTAACAGCTATTTTTCTCTAAGTTAACTTTTCAGCAAAAATAGTATCTATTTATTATATTTTAGCAAAAGCTTTATTAGATACAAGTAAAGAGTGGGCTGAAATCCATTACCTCATAAAATATTTACCTTCACCTTTGAACAATAACACCATCTTTCACTTACTTATACTGACACAAAGTTTACCTTCGTCCTACGCTAGCAACTATTTCTCAACATGTTTGTACCATGTCACGGTAATATAATGTCGTCACATCCCTACAATTCTAAGAAGCATAGCAAAGAAGCTCTTATATTCTTATCGCGGTACAGTAATACATTGAACCTACCTGTGCTGTGTCGTGTCTCACGTAGAGTCATGATTCACTGTCACCCTACGACAGGAGTATTCTATTCAAACCGTTGACAATGTGACTAAGAAAGCGCGCTCGTTGACACGACGTGACTTTCCTACGTAAAAAATCACCTATTTCACATAAGCTACATGTAGTTTTGCGCTTTTACCGGTGGGATAACGGTGATTCTTTATATTAGACTACAAGAGGCAATTCGTTTGTCTGGTGGTGAGTGACAAATTTTGTCTTGTAGAATTTCGAAAACTCTAGGCTACCTTGAGTCTCACGTGTAATTTCACCGAAAACGTTGCCCCTCAAACCGGAAAACTTTACAAATTTACGTTCAAATAACAGAGTGCCTAGAAACTCACACTAGGCACTCTGGACCAGGTAAGGTACGGCCACACCGCGGGGTCCTGCGATCTGCGGGCGCGATCTCAGTACTTTTCAATTGATTTCGGATTGCGTTTGGTGTGAACCAGTCGGTACAAATGTGCGCACGCACGACGCTGCGGTGTGTCCGTACCTGTAGTGGTACCGTGAGGCTGTCAAAAAGAAGTCATTCTAAGAAGAAACATCGTGTGTAACTCTAATAGATTCTGTTGTAACTTTCAATAACTAACAAGATGATGAAAATACTTTCTTAGAGCATGATAAAATGTCTATATAAATATGTAGCGATAGTAGTATTATTTTAATGATGAAAGATATTAGGACACGCACGACGCTTGTCTGATGGTAAGCGATGACGTCGATCTATTACAGATGCAGTGGCATGCAAAATTCTGGATATCCAAAATTGCGCAACCTATCACTGCACCACGCATGTAGTCTAGTAGTAGGCCTTACCAAAACATTATTTTTTATTAGCTTCACCTGTATGTTTGTATGTTTGTAACCGACTTCTTTGGGCGCAATTTTGACCCATTTTAAACGGCCAGATTTCGTTCAAACTTTGTAGATTTATCGAGGACCGATGACAATACACTAATTTGATAAAAAAAATGTTCCATTTTCAACTAAAAATAATAGTTTAAAAAAACTAAAAAACACGCTTTTTATAGAAAACCGAACTAAAAAATAGACAATAAATTTTAATAAATTTAAATTAAGAATAGTGTTAAAAATTTCAATAAATATAAATTAATAATATTGTGAATAAAAAAAAAATATTTGATTTTTTTAAAAGCGTGAGGTGCATGGTGTCAATAGTTATAAATATTTTATTGACAGATATGAGTAAAGTGATTACCATTTTGATAATATCTTAAAAGCACCCCATGCTGTTTTTAAATAAAATATTTTTTTTTTATTCACACTATTATTAATTTTTATTTATTGAAATTTTGAAGACTATTCTTAATTTACATTTATTAACATTTATTTTCTATTTTATAGTTCGGTTTTCTATAAAAAGCGTGTTTTTTAGTTTTTTTAAACTATTATTTTTTATGTGTACCTACACAGCAGCTTTTAGGACATAGAAGCATTTTCAGCCTTTGAGCCATTCGATGCGAATTTGTTGCAAAAAAAAACTATTGTCAATTTTGAACCTTCGACTAGGCAAGTGTAATTTAAAAACAGTAACATTGAAATGTGTTGGTATTGGTAGCAACTAAGTAAATTTAGTAAATTTAATAGTACTTACAACAATGCTACTAATCTGTAGCGGTATGTATAAATACTATACTACCAATACCATCGGTTTGTTTTGTAATATAAAAGTAATATATAAGTAATATTATAAAAGTAACAAATAAACCAAATCATTATTCAAAATTTGATATCTCATATTCTTTTAAAATAATTAATATGTCTATTAGTATCTTAAATATCTTTTCTTAAGCCGGCGCCAGACATAGCTCAAACATTTGGGCACATGTGAAGCACGGGTATTTGAGTATTTGTTCAAAGTTTGCTCAAAGTTTGAACAAAGTTTGGGCACTTTGCCATTTGGTGTCGGTTTTTCGAGCGCACATCAAAGCGTTGTTTGCAAAAAGTGTTGTTTGCAAAGCATGTGTGGCAGGTACCGCAAGTAAGTGCTCAAATATGTGACAAAGTATGTGACAAAGTCTTTGTCAAACATTTGTTTGTGTCTGGAGCCGGCTTTATACATATTTCCTATACAGACTTAGCAATTCGACTTCAAAATTGCTTGTTTAAATAAATATAGAGAAATGGTTTTCTCTATATTTATTTAAGCAAGCAAACAAATTTAATGTATTCATATTATTATGGTCCTATCATGTAAAATGTATACTGCAATAGCATTTCCATGGCCAGTTTCACCAATCTATACTAATAATAATATTATAAAGAGAGAACATTTGTATTTTTGTATGTTTGTAATGATTTGGCTCAAAAACTACTGGACCGATTTAAAAAATTCTTTCACTAATATATAGAATGGACTTTCGAAATGAAAATAGGCTATATATTATTCCGTATAAATCAAAGGTACATCCGTGGAGACCTAATTTGCAACCTAAGTCGACAAAAAACGGTCGAAAAAACACGTTTCTTTCGAACGCTGCTCAATTGAAAATAGATAGAAGAATATTTTCTATTGAAGAGTTGTACAACTTAATAAGACCTACAAAAAAGTCCGCAACAGCAGATGTCTATCTCTTAAGGTTGACTCACAGTAACCATTTTAATCTTTAATTTTTTGTTAAAAAATATTACATAACTTCCAAAGCTATTTTCAAGTATATAGTATTAATCCTTATCCAAATAATTAATTAGCTTGGCCACATATTATAGATCACAATTGTCCTTTACAGTATATAATTCAAATGAAAACTCTAGAAGATATCACAGGTTTCACATACACGCATCGCAAAATTAATAAAATATTTGCAGTGAAACCACAAATTAGGTCATAGTTACTACGAAAATATTATTATAGGCTTAGCTATGCTGTAGATCCCCACCGATCACAATCAATTTAAAGTCAATATAGTACAACAATATGATCTATTTTGTAAAATAATAATGATCTATATGTATAATAATATAATATTTAAGCCCCGACCCGACTGATCTATGTATTAATCTTTTCATTAAAAGCATTCCAATGACTCTAAACACGACATTTAAAATATGAGCTATAAGTTGGTGAGGATTTGAGTATTCTGTAGAGTCAATGCTTCCATGTTCTTACAATATCGTTGAAGAAGAAGATTTTACTCGTAGAATTGATCAGACCTATGAAAGTTGATTTCATAGCGCAATTAACTAGAAAAAAGCTCATAGTTTTATAACAATAGAACGAATTTTCATGAATCAAAGCTTAGAACACTCGATGAAGACATCTATGAAACAAAAAAACTATCAATAATAAAATCAAAATTGGTTCATCCGGCTGGGTGCTAAGATGCTACAGACAGACACACAGATACACACGTTAAACGTATAATACCCCTACTTTTTGCGTCGGGGAACGCCGTAAGGTTACGGTGGCAGATGTTCTCCTTGGTGGTAAGCTCCTTTTCAACCGACTTCCAAAAAGAAGGAAGTTCTCAATTCGTCTGTTGGTATGTTTTTTTTTCTTTTTATTTTGTGTGGATGTTACGCGATTACTCCGTCAATTGTGAACCGATTCGAATGATTATTTTTGTAAACTGAAATCGACTCGCGGGGCATTGAAGTCTGTTGCTTTAGTTTTTAAACTATCTTAATTATTGGTAGATTTAATGATCCCACTCTGTACGAAGAAAACCCATAATTCATGAATGCACATAAAACTTTAATTGGTGGGTATATAGCTAGGATTAGAACCAACGACCGTCGGGTCAGAATTAGGGTAACTATCCTTCACGCCAAAGGGCCATCTAATATCACTACGTAAGTATCATAAAACAAATTCCATCACTGCGTCTGTCTGTTCGCAATAATCTCAATAGCTACTGAACGGATTATCATGCGGGTTTCACCAATAGCCAGAGTGTTTATGAGAAAGGTTTAGGTGCATAATTAGTTAAGGTTTTGTGTAAATTGGTTGAAATATGACGATGATTGTTAAATATGTTAATATTTTAAATTCGATGCAACAAACTGATGCAAATTTTGTAGGCATATATGTTCTACCCGTGCGAAGCCGGGGCGGGCTGCTAGTTTTTGATAAAGTTACAGATAGATATCTGACAAATGACGCCATACTAAAGTTGACAAAAATCTGTACTGGTGAAATAGGCCTTACATCATAAACAATCTAAAAAAACAAAAGCATACATTTAACAAACAATGACTGCCTAACCTCTATGCCACTTTATTTCTATATTTGCCACAATTGACCAATAAAATGAAACAACGGAATGTCGAGGTGTAGTATAATGAAGATAAAGAATGTCAAAAGTTCCATAGAGCTTTGTTTGCAACGATCATAAACTAGTTTTTTTATGTATGTTATTGAATGGTTTGTTTACTACTTTTTTATTGAATGTCGTGGCAATCTGGGTCAGTTCGGGGTAGATTACAGTCCATACGATAATGTCACAGAATATATAGCAGCGAATCCAAGCATGAATGTGATGCTATGATAGTTATGGATGGGGAAGTCAAAATAGGCTATGAATATGAGATATGGGTGTGGAGAAAATATGGGACCGTTATTATACAAATGGTAGTAATGCCAGTGCATTGGGTTACTCAAATCGATTGAGTTTTGTAGACGGAGCCTGGATTGCAGAATTCCAGTTTTTTTTTTAACTATTATAAATTTTAAGAACATAACGGCATTGTCACGCCTATGAATGCTGTTTAGCCTTACGACACAGATTGTATAATAATTACTACGTAAGAAGTGCTTACGGTAGATATGATGAAGGGCAATCAAGTTTTTTAACAGTACACAATGTTTGTTTCAGAGAATCTCACCATCAGCACTCACGGCTTCAGCCTTTTTTAAATATTTTTAATTTTTTTTTAAATATTCTGACCTAAACGATTGGATGACAGCTGAATGGTTCATTACTTTTTTTTTTCTAATTCAAAGCGTTAAATTCTGCTTTTGCTATGTTTACTTGATAATTGGTTATGATTTATTTTATGATTTATGATTTTGACGTGTATATGTGCGTATATTTATACTGCCTACATACTGAATAAATGCTTTGATTCTTGATTCTTTGAGCCTAGACCTGCTCATTCACTCGCCTATTAGTTAGGTTTTTTTAATTAACCTATTCGATCCCACTGCTGGGCAAAGTTCTCCTCCATTTTTTTCCACTGCCAACAATCCAATGCCGTTTGTGGCCAGTCTTGGGGCAAAAACATCGAAGTTATCTCACCACCACTATTTCGGACTTCCTCTACGTCGATTTATATTATTTACATCGGTAAAATATTTTCAGAGGTACATATTAATAAGACTCAATCATATTTAAGAAATAAATAGGTAAAAAACTTTTACCTAACTCACAAATAGAAATAAGAAGCATGTTATATACGAGTAAATAAGTGCTACCTCTCAAAATCTGATGTCTAGAATAGAGCGAAGTGGAAATAAAATCTGTCCTTGAGAACCACTATCAATTTTAGGCCTTGCGGGCAATATATATATATATATGACGAAGCAGGGTCTCCGTAATTATTTTTAAACGGTGTGACACCAGAATTACTGGCGTCACAACTTCCATGGTCAGGGCTATCGCTCCTCTTCGGTGATCAAAGTAAACACAAGTAATACTTTCTTTACTTTATTCTCGAACTTTTGAGGAGGTCCGACCACTACGACGGCTCAAGTGAGAATGAATCAGTCCGGCGTGCGCTCGGCCTTTTATATCAAAACTAGGTGAGTCATTCATTTGAACAAAACGCCTATCCTTGCACAATGAAATAGTTGTTACAATATAAAATGTTACAATTTGATAATCAAAACGTTTTAAATTATTTTTAAAAGTTATTAGCATGTGTAAATCTATTTTTAAAGTTAACACGTGATAAAACAATGACCACATGTTTTCACTTCAGAAATGCAGCTCTCTTACAAACAGAATACATCAAAAATAATCTGTATCTAATGATAAGCAATATTAATCCATTACTCTAATGTTTTTAAACGCGATTTAAAACCCAATTACAATAAACAAATCCGATTTGATTTTGAGGTTATTCCGGACACATGTTTCCGTTCTCTATTTGTTTTCAAGTGTGGCAGCCTGCCGACACGGCCATTCTGACCGGGGGGCGCGTGCTCTGCGCCTGCCTGCGTTGTGATGTTTGATGCCTGAAAAACGTTTTTCTTTCAAGGTATCAGTAAGCAACCCATGTTGCTTAATTTTATAGGGTTATTGTAGCTACAACAGTACAAAAAGACATCTTAAGTGCACTGCCTTATTAATTTAGAATCTGTGGTGTATACATGTCTACCCATAGTTCCACAAGGCGTCCCTACGGTATCTCAGGGTTCACTTGTGGATGCATCAAGGATCCGTGGTTAGCTCAAGGGTAACACATGGTATAGCTCAGAGGTACCACTCTCCAGACATTAGAATCTGTGGTGAATACGTGTCTACCCATGGTTGCACAAGGCGTCCCTACGGTATCTCAGTGTTCACTGTGGATGCATCAAGGATCCGTGGTTAGCTCAAGGGTAACACATGGTATAGCTCAGAGGTACCACTCTCCAGACATTAGAATCTGTGGTGTATACGTGTCTACCCATGGTTCCACAAGGCATCCCTATGGTATCTCAGGGTTCACTTGTGGATGCATCAAGGATCCGTGGTTACCTCAAGGGTAACACATGGTATAGCTCAGAGGTACCACTCTCCAGACATTAGAATCTGTGGTGTATACGTGTCTACCCATGGTTCCACAAGGCATCCCTATGGTATCTCAGGGTTCACTTGTGGATGCATCAAGGATCCGTGGTTAGCTCAAGGGTAACACATGGTATAGCTCAGAGGTACCACTCTCCAGACATTTTATTTTAACTTTATGTTGTAACAACAAAAACACCACAAGTACACAGCAGTGTCGGTAGCTCCGCACCGCTCGATGATCCAAGCTCGAATTAATTATGGGCAGTCTGGGTGACCGCTTACACCTGTTGGTGTAGGGAGAGAGGGTCAGGGCTGGGCCCTTTGCCCCTGGATTCCTAGAATTATGGAGCTTCGGGCGGCCGTATTTATACCAACTTAAGCTCGTTGAGTTTACGTTTTAAATGTTTTTACGCTTATAATGTTTCTATGAGCCTGAAGCTTAATTATAAATCACAAAATGAATTAAGAAATAATAATAAAGTGATTTTGGTAATAAATAATGAAGTTAGTAAATTAAATATTTCAACAATCTTAAATGAATTCAGTCAACTTGAAATCCTCAAATAGACATTCAAGTTATAAATTTAGCGTTTACTAATGAATTATTATTTATTGGGACTCATTGGGAGTAGAATAGAGCGTTCGCGCCGACATATATATTATTTACTTGACCACATTATCACTTACGAGCAGGCGAGATAGTAAAGAAAGATAAAATATAGATACAGGTAAAAACTTATCATAGTATCGGATAGTCTAGTTTCCAGATAACCTGCTTTCGATCTCGCCGAGGTGCTAATTCACTGGTTAAACAAACTCATTTTACACATCAGTAGACACACTCTGATAGCCTCTCTGAAGTTTCCGATCAAATGGCTGGATTATTGATTAATATTAAATTTTAAATGGTGAAGGAAGAATTTTTGTAAGTGGTAGAGAGTTTTGGACATCGCCAATCTACGGAACTTTTTCAAAATTGTATGAGGATGGATCTTTATCGTCGATGGTTAAGATAGTTCAAAAACTAGAAAACCGAATTCACATACCACCCGAGTCAGTTTCAGTAGCATGTTTGAGATGTTTATCACCATTTCTCTTGAGATACTTTTCAGATCTTGGTAAAATTCAAATTAGACCATCTTAAAGATGTACCATACCAACTAAAAAATGATCTTTCAAATTGGTTTACAATTGGCGGAGTAATCGCGTAACAACATACAAAAAAAACATACAGACAAATTGAGGACCTCCTCCTTTTCGGGAGTCAGTTGAAAATGTGGTCTAAAACTGCTGATTGATGATGAGATGACTGCTGATAAGATTATAAGGTTATATTACAAAAAAGACGCTCCGCGGACACAAAACTATAAATAAAGATAAACCGATCAAGGCTTTTGAAAAAATTGCGTAAGTTACCCTTAAACCCTTAAATAAAAAAATTGAAATATCGATGTATCTATTGGCTGTTTTGAAATGTTGATAGAAAACCTATCTGTCAAATCAGATCAGATCAAAAACGCTCATTGTATCGATAGAAATTTGCTACAATGCTCTAATGTACAACAAAAAAACTTCATTACGTACCAACTCCATTAATATTGTTACGATATCCCATTTCCCAAATTCTATTAAATCCAATCTCACCCCCCGATGAAAGTAGCTAAATATTAGAGATACATTTCTGAATGGCTCTTCAAATACTGGGGCGCACAATAGCCCTTGCTCTCGATAGTCCTCATCGGACAAATGTTTGTTTTCCCATGTCCCATATGACTTATTATTTCTTTGAAGAATGGAAAACATATCGACTATGATCCTCGTATGATATGATGTCATGATTGTTAGTAATAGTAATAGATAGGAAGCTATACTATCCTGATAGAATAAAATATTTGTTTCAAAGATGACATGTAAACGCATGCAACAGAATACATACATAAAATCACGCTATTTTCCCGTTAGGGTAGGCAGAGACTACTTCTTTCTACATGCTACGATCCTGACATACCTCTTTCGCTTCTTCCACTTTCATGGGTGTTTTAATGCTCGCCGGTTATAGGTACGATTGATTTGGCCTTTCTTAAAAACGTCTCCGATTTGGTCGTGATACGTTCGCTTACGTCAGCCTCTACCGGCTGGCCCATTCACACTCGTCTTATAAATCTGTTACGTGGAATGAAGGTAGATTGCTTCCTTCATCCATCCTCTCTAGATGTCCAAACCATCTAAGCATCCCTTTTTCTATCTTTGTCACTACATCTACTATAACACCACACCACAACTAAAAAAAAACATCATTTTTAAATTTTAAATTTAAAACCACCCCCGACTGATCTATGTATAATGAGCTGTTCATTGAGACCATTCTAATGAGCTCAAACTCAACATCTCTGCTGTTAGTTGGTGAGGATTTGAGTATTCTGCAGATATCAGCAGATGTCTCAGCATCAGGTCAATCTACCATGTTCTTACAATATCGTTGAAGTAAGAATAAGTACACCGAATTTCAAATTGATCAGAATTACGAAAGTTTAATTCATAGCATCATTATATAGAAAAATGTTCATAGTATTCAAAATGCTGAACAGATTTTTATGAACCAAATCTAAGAACTCTCGATCAAGACACCTATCAAACAAAAAAACTAAATCAAAATCAGTTCACCCGTTTAGGCGCTACGATGCCACAGACAGATACACACGACTCTGACAACAGATACACACGTCAAACTTATAACACCACTTATTTTTGCGTCGGAAGTTTAAAAATAGAATTGCTTATCTCAACTTCAATATAAAATTCGATTGACATACCCCCGCATAGTGCAAATAATGGGTAGATTGTATCCACGGCAAATATTATTTGTTCTGGGAAAAGGCAATTAAACAGTCTATATTTGCTCGCTATTACTGCATACAGTAAAAATAGAATGGTAAGTACATATACTAAAAGCTATTTTGATAACCTTTAGCAAACCTGCTTTTAATTAACTTTGTACTAGTACTAACAATTTTTTTTTATTAAGCTAAGTTATAGTGTAATTTTTGGTAACCTCAATTCACGCCTAACAATTTATGGTTTGGTTCCATTATTCCACACATGATAGGAGCATATTATATCGATGTTAAGCCTGACTTGCTACCAAAAAGTAGCTACCACTATCATGGAGAAAATCTGCCGCCATAACCTGACGGTTTTCCAGCAGCCCTTGAGAGTCAGAGTATTCTATGTCTAACATGTTCACCATCTTCAACCAAATCATCGTTTACTACCAGGCGAGGTAGTGGTTAAACGCTACGCTTAAGACATAACAAAATCCTGTGTAATATTATGATCTTTAATTCAGTACTGATATGACACATATCATGAACATAATAGAATATAATGTATGGTTGTCGAAACCAATATATAAATAGAGATAAATAAAAAGACACGATATGAAAATAAATACAGTACCCTATTTTTGTAGATGTGGAAAATGACTCTGATTTCCATTATAAAAGAGATTAAATCATTTCTGTGCCTACCTACGCCTACTACAAAATGTATCCCTCCTAAGATACCGCATCACAGGCCCTTGCTGAGATAGCGTGACGACTTGACAACCTAATAAAAGATTTGTCTAGCTGTCTCAAGCCTGAAGATACTTTTGTGTGGAACTGAAATAAGATAAGAAGAGGTTGAACTGACGTTTTGGGATCAGTCATATTTCAATTGTTTTTAACCAACTTCACAAAAGGGAGCGATTCTCAATTCGCCTATGGTATTTTTCATATATGTTACCTTGTTGGCCTCGTTGGTCTCATTGTAATCTTATCGAGATATGGTAAACATGTCCAGAGATGTGGATTGTGTGATTAAACACCTCAAAATTAGTAATAAAAATGACTAGCGCGGCACTTGAAGTCGTTTTTTTTAGGTTTTGTAAACGATCTAATAAGAATGTTCCTTTACCTTTACCTGTACCTTTTTAACCCCCAACGCAAAAAGAAGGGGTGTTATAAGTTTGACGTGTGTATCTGACAATCTGTGTATATGTGTGTCTGTCTGCCTTTGGCATCGTAGCGCCCAAACGGATGAACCGATTTTGATTTAGTTTCATGAATGTCCGTTCAGCCGTTTAAATATTATTAGCTCTTTCTTGGTTGATGAGACTAAATAAATACATAAATAAAAATGTTACTATAGCAACTTTCATAGCCCTTTGACCACATGAGTAAAGAAGGTACTTTGACCGCAGACATCAAATTAATCAAAATGGCGCTTCTGCGCACTACCGACCCATCACTCTGCTGCTGCCTGTTTATAGTAGTTTACATTAAGGCCGCTTTCTTTCTATGCAAAATTCAAAATCACGCTCGACGTGGCGCCAAGGAATACACACCAGTTTTACATCTCTTTGCTCCCTCTGCGTGAACTCTCACTACCCCGTTAATCATAATGAAATAAATGAACAGTTTACTGTTGCTCTACTTTGTAATTGTTATTTTATATTGTTTGTAACGTAAAAGCTAAAAGCTAAAGGTAGGCTGAATTGTTACTGTTTCTAAACCGAATTCACAAAAATGGAGGAGGTTCTCAATTCGACTGTATATATATTTTGTTTTAATGTTTGTTAACACAATAGTCGATCAAATTTTGACCGATTTCAAACATTTTTTTTAGGGTTCCGTAGCCGAATGGCAAAAAACGGAACCCTTATAGATTTGCCATGTCTGTCTGTCTGTCTGTCCGTCCGTATGTCACAGTAATTTTATTCCGAAACTATTAGGACTACAGAATTGAAACTTGGTAGGTTTACCAATTTACCACTTTTTACCACTTTAGCCGCGCCTATCTTTCAAATGATTGACTTTGAGAAAAAATAATTTTAGAAACCTCAATGTCATTTTTAAAGACCTATCCATAGATACCCGACACGTATAGGTGTGAATATTTTTTTTTTGTTTCAGTTCCATGTATGGGATGCCCCCCCCCCTTAAAATTTAATATTTTTTATTTTTGCATAAAAATCGGAAAGCGGTTCACAGAATACATCTACTTACCAAGTTTCAATTCTGTAGTCTTAACAGTTTCGGAATAAAATGGCTGTGACATACGGACGAACAGACAGACAGACAGACATGACGAATCTATAAGGGTTCCGTTTTTTGCCATTCGGCTACGGAATCTTAAAAATATAAATGTTTAAGGGGGGCATCCCATACATGAAACTGGAACAAAAAATGTTTTTTCTTCAAACCTATACGTGTGGGGTGTCTATGGATAGGTCTTTAAAAATTACGTTGATATTCCTACAATAATTTTTTCTCAAAGTCAATCATTTAAAAGTTAGGCGCGTCTAAAGTG
This sequence comes from Cabera pusaria, assembly GCA_954871355.1. Taxonomy (NCBI): domain Eukaryota; kingdom Metazoa; phylum Arthropoda; class Insecta; order Lepidoptera; family Geometridae; genus Cabera; species Cabera pusaria. Next base: position 11,903,897 of record OX940906.1, read on the forward strand.
GTAAAATGTGTGTCCCCCCCCCCCCCCCCTCCCCTCTAACTTCTAAAGTTAGGGTGTGAAAAATCTAGGAATAGCGACCGTAAGTATAACCTTGTTTTTTATACAAACACTATGAAAAACAAAGTTATTTTTGTAGTTGCGAAAAATCTAAGTTATAGAATACTACTGTGTTACGGAACCCTACGAGTGCGAGTCCGACTTGCACTTGGCCAGTTTTATTTGAGAGATTATGCCACCCGTTTGGTCCCATTTCAATTTTATCGAGGCGAGGTATGACACTTATCTCCGGAGATATAGAGATACACATCTCAAACATAATACATACCTTGATGACATATGCATTTGTATACCTTGACGACATGATACTACTGGCTATTTTGACTATAGCGGCATGTGAAGTCAGTTTTTTTTCGTATCGGCTCACCCGTTCTAAAGTTATGGCCTGACCAAGGTAAATAGCCAGACGATAAAAACCGAAGACTTATTTGTCTTGAGAAACAAAATTTTATAAGCGCTCTCACTTCCTCTATATTAATAAAAAAACTGGCCAAGTGCAAGTCGAACTCGCACTCGTAGGGTTCCGTAACACAGTAGAGTATTCTATGTATATGATTTTTCGCATCTACAAAAATAACTTTGTTTTTCGTAGTGTTTGTATGAAAAACAAAGTTATACTTGCGGTCGCCATATCTCAACAACTGCAGAATGTATCTCGTTCAAACCAATTTTCGTTGAAAGTTTTTATTGAGATCTACAGAATATATTTTTTCTAGATTTTTCACTCCCTTACTTTAGAGTTTAGAGGGGGGGGACACACATTTTACCACTTTAGAAGCGTCTATCTTTTAAATGATTGACTTTGAGAAAAAATGATTTTAGAAACCTCAATGTCATTTTTAAAGACCTATCCAATTCCTACACGTATAGGTTTGATGAAAAAACTTTTTTTTTTGTTCCATTTCCATGTATTGGATGCCCCCCTTAAGCTTTCATATTTTTTATCATTGTATAAAAATCGGAAAGCGGTTCACAGAATACATCTACCTACTCAGTTTCAATTCTGTAGTCCTAACAGTTTCGGAATAAAATGGCTGTGACATACGGACGGACAGACAGACAGACAGACAGACAGACAGACAGACATGGCGAATCTATAAGGGTTCCGTTTTTTGCCATTCGGCTACGGAACCCTAAAAACTGACAATATTTTTTCCCATTTTAAGTCCGTTTTAAAATGTGTCTACCGTATTACCCTCTTAGGGATGGAATTTAAATAAACCCTTTTTTTCCTTTCTGAGTGGAAAGTGGAGAGTCCTTGGTGAGTGGTCCTTTATGTGCGGGTTATCTATAGATATTAAACTATTTTTTCTCATAGTCAATCGTTTTAAAGACACTTTTTATTCCATTTTCATTCCATTCTATTTCCATTCCGTTTCCATTCCGTTTTCATTCCGTTTCCATTCCGTTTCCATTCCGTTTCCATTCCGTTTCCATTCCGTTTCCATTCCGTTTCCATTCCGTTTCCATTCCGTTTCCATTTCGTTTCCATTCCGTTTCCATTCCGTTTCCATTCCGTTTCCATTCCGTTTCCATTCCGTTTCCATTCCGTTTCCATTCCGTTTCCATTTCGTTTCCATTCCGTTTCCATTCCGTTTCCATTCCGTTTCCATTCCGTTTCTATTCCGTTTCCGTTCCGTTTCCATTCCGTTTCCATTCCGTTTCCATTCCGTTTCCCTTCCGTTTCCATTCAATTTTCATTCCATATCCATTCCATTCGGAAAAAAAACGTTACGTTAATTTATCACAGAGAGCCTCCTTCCAGCTTCATCATCAGACCCTGAATATCATCTAGATGTAAAGTCCTCCTCACTACGAATCAATCGAGCCCAAGCTCGGTGGGGTTATGTTGTTTTATCAAAGAGATGCCGTGGCCACCTTCCGGCTTCATCATCAGACTCTGGATAATATCATCTAGATGTAAAGTCCTCCTCACTACGAATCAATCGAGCCCAAGCTCGGTGGGGTTATGTTGTTTTATCAAAGAGATGCCGTGGCCACCTTCCGGCTTCATCATCAGACTCTGGATAATATCATCTAGGTATATAGTCCTCCTCAATACGAATCAATCGAGCCCAAACTTGGTGGGTTTATGTTGTTTTATCAAAGAGATGCCGTGGCCACCTTCCGGTTTCATCATCAGACCCTGAATATCATCTAGGTGTAAAGTCCTCCTAAAGACAAATCAATCGAGCCCAAAGTCGGTGGAGTTATGTTGTTTTATCACAGAGATGCCGTGGCCACCTTCCGTCTCCATCATCAGACCACATAAGTTGTAACTTGCATTTTAAAAATAATAGCACGATATTGCAACTTATAAATAATATTTTGTAATTTATTATATCACTAGCTGTTACCCGCGGCTTCGCCCGCGTTATTGTGTCTTTATTACCTTTGAGGTCTAGATCAATGATCTCTTAGCCCAAGTCACCATAGATGACCCCAATGTCGAACTGAATATCCTCTTTTGTTAAAGTCATTAATCATTACGGTTAGGTATACGAAGTTGTGCTGTTTAATTGTTTGACTCAACACAAAAGTTCCTGAAACATTTCTTACAAAGAAATTAAGGTAAACAGCTGCGCGAGCGAACATTTTTTATGAATTTTTATGACCCTGACAGTTTTATAACCAGTCACTGTAGATGACTCTTAGGTCGAACTCGATATCGTCTATTGTTAAAGTCATTAATCATTACTTGGTAAACCTAAGCAATGTTTACTAAGTTTTGCTGTTTAAGTATTTGAGTCAGTCTAATGTATGAGGCAGTTAAAACACGCTATTATATGCTATATAGCGTTACTACTGCGCAAGCGAAGCGAGCGCAAATTTTTTTTATGATATTTTATGACCCTGGCAGTTTTTATGACCTACTATGTCAACCCGATAACCCTAGGGCTTAACTTGAAATCCACTTATTTTAAGGTAAATAGTGATTATGATTATTGAAGGTTGAACTGTTTAAAACTATAAACTCGTTTTGATGCTTGTGGCTATTTAAATACAAAAAATGATGAAATATTCCCTACAATATAATAAATAATATAAAACAAATGCTGGCGCGAGCGTAGCGAGCGCTATCAATGCGCGAGCAAAGCGATGGTGAAAAATGTTTACGACTTTTTATGACCCTGACAGTTTTTATGACCTCCTAAGTCAACACCGATACCACAAAGGTTAAACTTGATATCCACTAATTTTAAGATTAATAATTATTATGATTATTGAAGGTTGTACTGTTTTAATCTTCGAGCATTTACCAATTGAGAAGTTAACGCAAGGCGTTCCCCTCTGCTGGCCATATAGCCATTTTTGGCCACATGAGCGTGCGTAACTACGCTGTATTTTTAATACTGTGTGCGTGTTTCAAGCTAGTGTGCGGGATCGTTAAAGTGAGTGATTTGTGTGTGTGCAATGCGTATTTACCTCGTCCCCAGTAAGTATCGGCAGAAAAAAATGTTTGAGGATTACAACGTTAACATCTCCATTGGTAAATGCTCGAAGGTTTTAATTTATTACTCGTTTTGATGCATGTAGTTATTAATATACAAAATTTACTGAAATATTACCAACAAAGAAGATAAAACAAATGCTTGCGCGAGCGTAGCGAGCGCTATTACTGCGCGAGCGAAGCGAGCGCGAAAATTTTCTACGACCTTTTATGACTCTGACAGCTTTTATGACCTACTAAGTCAACACCGATAACCCTAGGGTTTAACTTGATATCCACTTATTTTAAGGTAAATAATGATTATGATTATTGAAGGTTGAACTGTTTAAAATTATAAACTCGTTTTGATTCATGTGGCTATTTAAATACAAAAAATGATGAAATATTACCTACAAAGGAGATAAAACAAATGCTGGCGCGAGCGTAGCGAGCGCTATCAATGCGCGAGCGAAGCGATGGTGAAAAATGTTTACGACTTTTTATGACCCTGACAGATTTTATGACCTCCTAAGTCAACACCGATACCACAAAGGTTAAACTTGATATCCACTAATTTTAAGATTAATAATTATTATGATTATTGAAGGTTGTACTGTTTTAATCTTCGAGCATTTACCAATTGAGAAGTTAACGCAAGGCGTTCCCCTCTGCTGGCCATATAGCCATTTTTGGCCACATGAGCGTGCGTAACTACGCTGTATTTTTAATACTGTGTGCGTGTTTCAAGCTGGTGTGCGGGATCGTTAAAGTGAGTGATTAGTGTGTGTGCAATGCGTGTTTATCTCGTCCCCAGTAAGTATCGGCAGAAAAAAATGTTTGCGGATTACAACGTTAACATCTCCATTGGTAAATGCTCGAAGATTTTAATTTAATACTCGTTTTGATGCATGTAGTTATTAATATACACAATTTACTGAAATATTACCAACAAAGAAGATAAAACAAATGCTTGCGCGAGCGCAGCGAGCGCGAAAATTTTTTACGTCCTTTTATGACCCTGACAGCTTTTATGACCTACTAAGTCAACGCTGATAACCCTAACGTTAAACTTGATATCCACTTATTTTAAGGTTAATCATCTTTATCATTATTGAAGGTTGTACTGTTTAAATCTATGACTTGTTTTGATGCATGTGGCTATTAAAATACAAAAGTAGCTGAAATGTTTTCTACAAAGTAGATATAACAAATGCTCGCGCGAGCGGAGCGAGCGCTATAACTGCGCGAGCGAAGCGAGCGCGAAATATTTTTACTACTCTTATGACCCTGACAGTTTTAATGACCTTCTATGTCAACACCGATAACACAAAGGTTTAACTTCATATCCACTTATTATAAGGTTAACAACAATAACGATTATTGAAGGTTGTACTGTTTTAATTTATGACTCGCATGTGGTTATTAATATATAAAAGTTACTGAAATATTACCAACAAAGAAGGTAAATCAAATATTTGCGCGAGCGAAGCGAGCGCGAAAAATTTTTACGGCTTTTTATAACCCTGACAGCTTTTATGACCCTGACAGCTTTTATGACCTACTAAGTCAACACCGATAACCCTAAGGTTAAACTTGATATCCACTTATTTTAAGGTTAATAATCTTTATCATTATTGAAGGTTGTACTGTTTTAATCTATGACTCGTTTTGATGCATGTGGCTATTAAAATACAAAAGTTGCTGAAATGTTTTCTACAAAGTAGATATAACAAATGCTCGCGCGAGCGGAGCGAGCGCTATAACTGCGCGAATTTTTACGGCTTTTTATGACCCTGACTGTTTTAGTTTTGATGACCTACTAAGTCAACACCTATGACCCTAAGGTTAAATGTGGCTGTTAACTCGAATGTTTCTGAAATACTTCCCACAAAGCAGATAAAACACGTTGGGCAAGCAAAGCTATCGCGTAAATTTTGATGACTTTTAATGACCCTGACAGTTTTATGTCCTTATTAGGACACATATTAAGTTTAGTCATTATAGATGGACCTAAGGTCAAACTTTTATGATTATGCAAACTCTATGTAAAGTTAACAAAAAATAAAGGCATTCACACTTAATTGCCGAAAAAAGTATTCCTTGCCCTTTTATGCCCTATTATATACAATACTATTATTCTTTGTACAAAATTTCATCTGAATCGGTCAAGCCGTCTGGCCGAAAAGAGGCCACACATTCACAAAATTCCATAATAAAAATCTAGGCACCCGAAATTGCCAGCCAAAAAAAAGTATTCGTTGTCCTTCTATGTCTTATTGACTGTCTGTATACAAAATTTCAGCTAAAAAGGTTAACCCGTTTGACCGAGAGTAGGCCACACATTTGCAAAACTGGGCACCTAGACTCGACAGCCGGAAAAAAAGTATCCGATACCCTATTCTTTCCTATGAACTGTCTTTATACAACATTTCAGGCAAATCGGTCAAGCCGTTTATTCGATAAGAGGTCTTATATTTACAAAATTCAATTTAAAATATCTGGACCCCCTGACTCGACAGCCAGAAAAAAAGTATCCTATATCCTATTCTGCCCCATGACATGTATTCATACAACATTTCAGGCAAATCGGTCTAGCCGTTTATTCGAGAAGAAGTCTTATATTTACAAAATTCAGTAAAAAATATTTGGACCCCCTGACTCGATAGCCAGAAAAAAAAGTGTTCTATATCTTATTCTACCCTATGAACTGTCTATATACAACATTTCAGGCAAATCGGTCAAGCCGTTTATTCGAGAAGAAGTCTTATATTTACAAAATTCAGTTTAAAATATTTGGACGCCCTGACTCGACAGCCAAAAAAAAGTATCCTATGTCCTATTCTGCCCTATGACATGTATTCGTACAACATTTCAGGCAAATCGGTCTAGCCATTTATTCGAGAAGAAGTCTTATATTTACAAAATTCAGTTAAAAATATTTGGACCCCCTGACTCGACAGCCAGAAAAAAAGTGTCTTATATCTTATTCTACCCTATGAACTGTCTATATACAACATTTCAGGCAAATCGGTCAAGCGGTTTATTCGAGAAGAGGTTTTATATTTACAAAATTCAATTTAAAATATCTGGACCCCCTGACTCAACAGCCAAAAAAAAGTATTCTGTATCCTATTCTGCCCTATGACATGTATTCGTACAACATTACAGGCAAATCGATCTAGCCGTTTATTCGAGAAGAAGTCTTATATTTACAAAATTCAGTTAAAAATATTTGGACCCCCTGACTCGACAGCCAGAAAAAAAGTGTCCTATATCGTATTCTACCCTATGAACTGTCTATATACAACATTTCAGGCAAATCGGTCAAGCCGTTTATTCGAGAAGAGGTTTTATATTTACAAAATTCAATTTAAAATATCTGGACCCCCTGACTCAACAGCCAAAAAAAAAGTATCCTATGTCCTATTCTGCCCTATGACATGTATTCATACAAAATTTCAGGCAAATCGGTCAAGCCATTTATTCGTGAAGAAGTCTCATATTTACAAAATTCAATTTAAAATATCCGGACTCCCTGACTCGACAGCCAGAAAAAAAGTATTCTGTATCCTATTCTGCCCTATGACATGTATTCGTACAACATTACAGGCAAATCGGTCTAGCCGTTTATTCGAGAAGAAGTCTTATATTTACAAAATTCAGTTAAAAATATTTGGACCCCCTGACTCAACAGCCAGAAAAAAAGTGTCCTATATCGTATTCTACCCTATGAACTGTCTATATACAACATTTCAGGCAAATCGGTCAAGCCGTTTATTCGAGAAGAGGTTTTATATTTACAAAATTCAATTTAAAATATTTAGACCCCCTGACTCGACAGCCAAAAAAGAAGTATCATATGTCCTATTCTGCCCTATGACATGTATTCATACAAAATTTCAGGCAAATCGGTCAAGCCATTTATTCGAGAAGAAGTCTCATATTTACAAAATTCAATTTAAAATATCCGGACTCCCTGACTCGACAGCCAGAAAAAAAGTATCCTGTATCCTATTCTGCCCTATGACATGTATTCATACAAAATTTCAGGCAAATCGGTCAAGCCATTTATTCGAGAAGAAGTCTCATATTTACAAAATTCAATTAAAAATATCTGGACCCCCTGACTCGACAGCCAGAAAAAAGTGTCCTATATCGTATTCTACCCTATGAACTGTCTATATACAACATTTCAGGCAAATCGGTCAAGCCGTTTATTCGAGAAAAGGTTTTATATTTACAAAATTCAATTTAAATATCTGGACCCCCTGACTCGACAGCCAAAAAAAAAGGTCTCCTATGTCCTATTCTGCCCTATGACATGTATTCATACAAAATTTCAGGCAAATCAGTCAAGCCATTTATTCGAGAAGAAGTCTCATATTTACAAAATTCAATTTAAAATATCCGGACTCCCTGACTCGACAGCCAGAAAAAAAGTTTTTTGTATCCTATTCTGCCCTATGACATGTATTCGTACAACATTTCAGGCAAATCGGTCTAGCCGTTTATTCGAGAAGAAGTCTTATATTTACAACATTCAGTTAAAAATATTTGGACCCCCTGACTCGACAGCCAGAAAAAAAGTATCCTATATCTTATTCTACCCTATGAACTGTCTATATACAACATTTCAGGCAACACGGTCAAGCCGTTTATTCGAGAAGAGGTTTTATATTTACAAAATTCAATTTAAAATATCTGGACCCCCTGACTCGACAGCCAAAAAAAAAGTATCCTATGTCCTATTCTGCCCTATGACATGTATTCATACAAAATTTCAGGCAAATCGGTCAAGCCATTTATTCGAGAAGAAGTCTCATATTTACAAAAATCAATTTAAAATATCCGGACTCCCTGACTCGACAGCCAGAAAAAAAGTATTCTGTATCCTATTCTACCCAATGAACTGTCTATATACAACATTTCAGGCAAATCGGTCAAGCCGTTTATTCGAGAAGAGGTTTTATATTTACAAAATTCAATTTAAAATATCTGGACCCCCTGACTCGACAGCCAGAAAAAAAGTATCCTATATCCTATTCTACTCTATGACATGTATGCGTACAAAATTTCAGGCAAAACGGTCAAGCCATTTATTCGAGAAGAAGTCTCATATTTACAAAATTCAATTAAAAATATCTGGACCCCCTGACTCGATAGCCAAAAAAAAAGTATCCTATATCCTATTCTGCCCTATTTACTATCTTTGTACAAAATTTCAGTCAAATCCGTCAAGCCGTTTGACCGTGAAGAAGTCCCAAACAAACAAACAAACAAACAAACAAACAAATAAACAAACTGACTTTCGCATTTATAATATTGGTGTTGATTGATAATACCTAATATTTGTTCAGTTTTAGAATTTTATTAAAGTAGAGCAACTTTAGATGCGTAACAAAGCTTGAGCAAGGTAAAGCGAGAGTAATGATAGAGCGAGAGGTACGCTCAAAATTCGGCATGGATCATACGTCTGATCGAGAAGACTGCTTGGCCTGGCTTGGCCGCCACTGAGGAATTTTTCACGCGATTCTTGTTTATAAACTGCATTTTTTAGTTTTTCTCCATGTTATTATTATTTGAGTAATAATCAAATACGAGTGCTACTTTTTACATGGTTATTGAATTAAATCATAGGCATTTTAAAACAATATTTTACGTAAATGCGTCACTTTATTATCAAGAAAAAAACAGTTTAAAAACAACGAAATCTTAAAAACTTTACGATTTTGTAACATGTGAATTAAGAATATGATAGATATTAAGAAAAATCTATCCAGTATACATTCAATAAGAAGATGTTTTTCAAGGTATGATCTGAAAAGTTTTGCTATTTCTTTATTTATTTCCATATACTAGGTATTCAAACCTAACCCGAAATGGTGTTAGGCACGGCAGAGTCCTGTTTAGCGTTTGATTTACCAACCATAATACTTCGTGATGATCCTTAAAAAAATATGTAGCGATAACTTATGTCCAGAATATTTATGTACATCAATTTTTATTTGTTCATATTAAATGGCTTTGCTTTAAAAAAATAGTAACGCTGCACAAATATTTTGCCGCGAGTCAATTTTCTAAGACAACGGCCTTAATCAAGTAGGCGACCATTATACATATACAAATTATTCTGGGTGGTTTTAAATTTTAATTTAAGTTTTATATGATCTTGTTCAGTAGAAATATATGTCCTCCGTACCAAATTGTATTCCACCGTGCTAGCACCTGTACTAAAAAGTAAAACATCGTAATGGAACCGCTGGCTTATTTATGTTTTTTTCGGGACAGACTTGTACATGATCAATATATCCTACCTGACGTTAAGTGACGATGCGGTCTATGATACAATCATGCGGATCTGGATATGGAAGAGGGCAGAGAGACAAAGCGCTAGACTACTGACTGCCTATCCACATGGCGCTATTGTCTAAACTTCTTTCACAAACTAACTGGCATCAAATATTATTTCGAAAGTCTACTATGCCTTTCTTAGGTCAGCTACATCGCAGTAATGTCTTGCTGTCCTATTATTCCTTGTTTGAGCTATTTTTAACTAAAATTCACCCAAATTAATGTAAGGCACGCCTCCACGTTAGTCGCAGGCGGAATGCCAACTTGGCACAAATATTTTATTTGAGGTCAACGACACTTCCGTAACCTTAAAATACCTACAGTAGGTACTATAGATAGGTTCATAAATGCTTTTTAAGTACACTGTATCTGATGCCACATAGACCTTTTTAAAAAGATCATGGCTTTTTTGTGCGACGGAAACACCCTTAATCTTAGCCAGTAATTTAGCGACGCATACTGCTTAAGTGCTTAAGACGCAGTCCTCTAAGAGTTCAACTGCCAGAGCAATTAACTTTGGCCTACAAGACTATAAAGTCTAAGGTACATGACACTTATTATAGCATAAATCGTATCATTTTTCAGCGTACAGAGACTTATAACGTAGGAATATGCGTGTGTACAGTCTAAAACAAATCCAACGAACGATTAACTGTAAGAAAATTGTTTTTTTTTTTAAATAGTGTTCTGTAAGTAACGGCTCTAAATAACAAAATCAAATAAGTATGTATCTACTTACTAAAGTTTATTTTATTCCATGAAATAATTGTCACTTCTCATTTCCCCTAGTACAACTATGGCCCATTTCTCAAAGCTAAAGTCAAATAACCAACTGTAACAGGTTATTACGTATTCGCTAATCTACAGATTACAGTCTTCAAAATTGGACGAACTCAACGCAAACATTTGTTTCCAGTAATCAAAACAACCGGTTTAATTAGATTACAGAATATCCTTTCGAGTTAGAGATGGGATTAGTAGGTCGATAAAATTTATCGATTTAATAATAATCTTATCTAATGATTGATCAAAATATTGGTTTTATGTCTATTGTTATTGATTAGTTTTTCTCTAGTTATAAAAATGTGTAATTTTTAATTTACTAGTGTAATATTCAAAATGTATCAATCTTATATTAAATATATGTTTCTTTAAAGTGTTACACACTTTATATTTTTGTAAATTGTTAAACACAATCCAAAATTTCATTGTACCGACGGGACTTGAACCCGCAACCTCCTGAATCACGTTTTCAGGTACTTTGCCAATTAAGCCACAGTGCGATGTATCGTTACGACGAAATTAGTGGATTGCATTTGTTAACCTAATTATGCATTGGTGGCGCCATCTATGACTACTTATTACGCAAGTGAATCATTCGGAAGAAATCATTACAGTTTTCAAATCCGACGAGAGATGTTGCACTGCGTAAATCAAATATTATGTTTCTTTGAAGTGTTACACACTTTATATTTTTGTAAATTGTTAAAGACAATCCAAAATTTCATCGTACCGACGGGACTTGAACCCGCAACCTCCTGAATAACATGTTCAGGTACTTTACCAATTAAGCCACAGCGCGATGTATCGTTACGACGAAATTAGTGGATTGCATTTGTTAACCCAATTCTGCATTGGTGGTGCCATCTATGACTACTTATTACGTAAGTAAAAAATATAAAGTGTGTAACACTTTAAAGAAACATAATATTTGATTTACGCAGTGCAACAGTCTCTTGACGGATTTGAAAACTGTGATGATTTCTTCCGAATTATTAACTTACGTAATAAGTAGTCATAGATGGCGCCACCAATGCATAATTGGGTTAACAAATGCAATCCACTAATTTCATCGTAACAAAACATCACACTGTGGCTTAATTGGCAAAGCACCTGAACATGTTATTCAGGAGGTTGAGGGTTCAAGTCCCGTCGGTCCGATGATATTTTGGATTGTGTTTAACAATTTACAATTTTATATTAAATTGAATTTGAGTAAATCGATCTATATTTTGTACTTTTTATAAATTTCACTGCTCCTCATCATGAAATTATAGTATTTAGTATGTTCTGTGACACATCAGTGACAAAATGTGCATTTGTTATTTTCATGTTTGTTTTTAATTTATATGAGACGCAACTATAGTATAAAAATTTGAGCATGGTTGCATCAAAAATTGACCTACTCATGTATATCAATTTTGAAGAAGCAATAGATATAGCATAGATACAAGACAAACAAAGCTATACCAAACAATACAAAATTAATAAAAAAACAGCTTTAACTCGTGAGAAAAGTTTGACAACGGCAAATGCATCGCATTATTTATTATGATGATGTATTAATCTTTAAAATGTTAAATGCTTTTATACTTCTGATCCTGCCAACTGTACGTATATTATACGAATTTTAGTATGGGAACCCGTGCCAAAAATAAATGAGTATCAGAATATCAATGGAAAAGTTTATGTCGTAATATTTTTAATGCAAGTGCATTTGCGCTTATAAAATGTTTTACATAAAGTGAATCGAATAAAATATAATAAAAAACTCTTTATTGAACACCATAAAAAATATAACAATCAAACTTAAAAAAAATTACATAATAACTGTCACAAAATGCGGTTTAATCGCTGCGAGCGATCTCTCCCACGCAACTTTTGGATCATAAGAATTTGTATAAACGTACATGGTATCACTATATAATATAAAAGTTTTAAATAAATTCAAAGTATGATTCGAACGATTCCACGGTATTTATAGTTACAAATTATGTAAGTTCTGTGCTGTAACTCTACAGTTAACAAAAGGAAAATATCGATAAAATGCAATGGATAACAAAATATTCCAGACATCGATATTTCATCTTGATATTGATCATCCCTACATCATCAGAGTTAACTCGAAAGGCCCCCTCTAATTATAACGGGTCTACGGCCACTTGAAAGAAACAAGGATTCGACTTCCAGATTTGATGACCGGCCCGGACGTGACGTCATCCAGTTTTTTTTTACCTAACTCCGTAAATCACGTTTGCCTTGAATAAGATTAAAAACAGAGCCGCTGGGAGGACTAAAATGGGCCATTTACAAATAAAAATGATAATTTTTGTTTCCACAGGAATTGGTATCGATGTTTCGCGTGCTACCAAAAATTAGCTCACTATCAGCAAGGACAAAATTTGCTGCCATAACCTTTCAAGTGTTCTGGCAGCACAAAGCCCTTATAACTCAGACAATTGCTTGGCACTTGTTAGTGTTAACAGCAATACTAAAACTATCACACCAGGATTTTACTCCAGTTGGATCAGCTGTGATTAGAGCGACAATGGCTGTATTCTGATTATTGACTGAGGCCACACAAAGCTTAAGGTCGTCAGCGTACATATAGATTAAACATGAGATAAAGAATATCAATAAATATATATAAAAGAAGAGGTGAAACAATTTCTCCTTGAGGCAGTCCGGCTTCAACAGGATGTTAGTCAGAAAATTGTTGACTATATCAAGTAGATCGATTTTAATTTGTAGTATTACAAGTACAAATACAAGTTATACTCGTAAATTAGAAGTAAATTGTAAAGCAGCCTCATGGGAAACTGCCCCAGCAATTAAACCCTTAGTCCGTCTTTGATTAAATCCAGGGTCCGGTGTTTGGTAAAAAAATAAATCATTCAATCTCTCTGGAGCAGAGAAACTTTGCGCTTTTTTTTAATTCGTTTTCAGTTTTAGTTTCGTCAGGATAAGTACGGAATGGAATGGTGAAACTTTCGCATTTGTCGAGTTTGAATCTGAAACGATATCAGTGCTATTATTTTTGCGTATTTATCTCGGAAGATTTTTTCGCAAATATCTTGAGTTCTGACATTATTTGCGGAACCAGTTTCAAATATCCCTCGTATATGTAACGACAGTTCCCGTTGTGCAACTGAAAAGTAATGTAGTTACGTACCATCATACAGTAAAATCGTCACTTTCCATCAGGTAAGATATAATTAGCACAACACATGGTTAGAATATAGACGCAATAATATTCGATCTAATAAGTTTGAGTAAAAAAAAACTAATAAAAAGTTACTATAGTAGGGGCAATTTAATAGATCACATTTGACACTTCATCAAAATTCAACAACGTGACCTTGTAAATTGTTAAACACAATCCAAAATTTCATCGTACCGACGGGACTCGAACCCGCACCCCCCGAATTACACGTCCAGGTGCTCTGCCAATTAAGCCACGGTTCGATCCATCGATACGATGAAATTAGTGGATTGCATTTATTAACCCAATTATGCATTGGTGGCGCCATCTATCTAACGTGACCTTGTTTTGAAGGGCACATAATATTATTAATTTTTTCAAAGTCAGAACTGCATAATTACCTTAAAATTTTCAGTTACAAATACATATTTATTCTAATAATTACAAAAGAAAGCGTTTTTACGATTTACTTTGACTAATAATTCTTTTTAAACACAATAAACAATTTTTGTTTTAAAAAAACTAGACGTCAGTACAAGATTACGTCAGTGAACACTTTTTCTTTATAAACACTAGGGATGTTACCCAAAAAAAACTAAATACTGATCAGTCGATAGGTTGAATCGAATGCAATGATTACTTGTGAAGGATGTTTAACTATAAAAATAACTACAGTGTGATTGTAATTAAAACAAAATATTATTCTTTAACTAAAAAAATTTAAAAAATAATTGAGTAGAAACTAAAATCAATAATTTTACATTTGTCGGTTAAAAAACTAACGATTAACTACTAAACGTTAGATCCATAGGTACATTTGAGTATGTTTTTTTATTTTATTGGGCCATTTTCTATGGAGCTACATTCTAATTCATAAATACATATAAAATCGTTTGAATATGTACAATATCCGATTTGTATAATTTGCATTAAAGTGTCTTATCAATTTCATATTAACGCAAAACAAACAAGTAAATAAAAAATAAGTTCAAAAACTAAAACCAGACTACTGAAAAATCACACTCTAAAAAGTATTAAACAAGAAAATATTCTCACCTGAGATCGCTATGTACAAACTATTCAATATGTATCGTGTATTATATAAACAACTTACTTTTAATACATATTTTATTGTATTTCATAAATATTCTCAGTGGATACCCGTGGTCGTAAGCTACTTTGCAGAGTGTATTGTTTTGTTACGGTTACACAGCCATGACGGACGGACATACGACCACAGCTATTCTCTGAGCACCACTAAGAATATTTATGAAATACAATAAAATATTTATTAAAAGTAAGTTGTTTATATAATACACGATACATATTGAATAGTTTGTACATAGCGATCTCAGGTGAGAATATTTTCTTGTTTCATACTTTTTAGAGAGTGATTTTTCAGTAGTCGGGTTTTAGTTTTTGAACTTATTTTTTATTTAAAGCATTTTGGGGTTTTTGCATAATTGTATACGTGTAATATGTCAATATACTTACATAAATACACAGCGATCAACAAACACATAACCCTCTCAACCGCTTCTTTGCGACGCCGTGGGGTAAAAATTAGTTTTCTTGACTTCGGCGGGATATATCTCGCCAACGCTACGCCCGACAAAAATATGATGTACTAAACCCTATCTTCATTTAAAATTAATTAAAATCCCTATTCAACGATACCACACACGATGGGGTGGGGTGAATTTTTTTTTATTTCTGGACTTCGTGGCCTCCGATGGCGCCACATTCAATTTGTTGTGACGTCACATAGCCTATACCAGCAGACAAATAAGGCCCGTCCAACGACATCTCATTTGTTAAATTATGATAAGTAGTTAAGAAGTTATGAGGGAACAGATGAACATACATACAAACATACATATATACATACATACATACATACATACATACATACATACATACATATATACATACATACTTACATACATACATACGTACATACCCACATACCGGTAAAAAACATAACCCTCCTTTTTGCTTCGCTGTAGTCGGGTAATAACACTGAATAATGACAATACTAATTGTATTTCTTATTTAGAGCTGCCGGAAAATTGGTTATTTTGAATAACATCAAACTAACATCATTCTTGTTTGTGTTGATGCGTATCGATTCATCAATTGAATTGATGTTTTTAAGCAAGTCACCTTACTAGACTGACAGATGTCAAATGTGATCTATTAAGTTGTCCCTACTATAATAAAAGCTAATATAACACGCTTGAACTTAGAAGTAAACTCCATAACCAGATGCTTGATGCTAAACTTAATCTATTAGACTAATAAAAACTAATCAAACGAGCCCAAACTCGAGGATAATACTAGAAGCCACTGAAGAGTTCCATCATTTACCATCTGGTTTCATCATCAGATCATCTCCCAGGAACCAAATTGTAGTATTTTCATCTAAAATTTAATTTCCTTACGACAATTAGAAGTAGGGTGAAATTGACTTCTAAGATTAAAATTTTTAAAAAGCATGTTAAAAAGAACTATCAAGCGAAAAAAAAGACCTTCTCCCTCATACATTATTTTATTTCCAAAAGGCCAACAACGCCTACTTAAATAAGCTCTAAGTAAAACTTGCAATAAACGAGCACAATGTAGTAATTACGCCCAAAACCACGAAAAAAAACTTATTCCAATGGTTATCTAAAACGAAGCACCGAAAATAGGTTTCGTTCCAAAAACTGAGAACTTTCTGGGTCGGCCTTAATTTACGTGGCGGAATGTGGCACAGTGTAAAAACAGTAGGCCAACTGCATATTGGCAATTGGCCTTGGAGCCGAGTTACCACTTTCCTGTTACTATTGTGCTACTGTAAATTTGACTGTAGGTAAGAGATATAGATAGATAGATAGACAGAAAAACTTTTAATTGGCACGCCAAAGATACAGACATATATAACATAACACACTTCTAGACAATCTTTGTATGAAGATAAATTATTTTTCAAAAAAGAAATGAATCCGACTTCATAACCACAAACAGGCACTCAAAAGCGAAAAATAAATTACTTAATATAATTATTATAAGCGCTACCCACTTATCTATTTGAAGTCGGTGCCAGCCAAGTCTATAGGATCAACATTATCATCATCATCAGCCTGTATCAGTCCACTGCTGGACGAAGGCCTCTCCCAAGATGCGCCATTGAGTCTATTGGATAGTAGATAGATACTATGTATGTAGTAGTTGTAGTAGTACGTAGGTAGATACATGTAAGTAGCATCTATCTACTACCTATTAGACTTGGCTGGCACCGACTTCAAATAGATAAGTGGGTAGCGCTTATAATAATTATATTAAGTAATTTATTTTTCGCTTTTGAGTGCCTGTTTGTGGTTATGAAGTCGGTTTCATTTTTTTTTTTTTGAAAAATAATTTATTTTACCCTTTTTAGTGCAAAACAAGTTTTAATTAAATTACATGTATCTATAAATTTCGTGTCCGGGCCGTTATACACTGACGGATATATACTTTGTGAAAATTTCAAGTATGTACCTATTATGGTTAAGAAGATACAGATCTGTAAAGTGCGCACATATAGACACACGGACGGACAGACGGACGGACGGACGGACGGACGGACAACAAAGTCTCAAAAAGTGTTCATTTGGTACCCTAAGGGTTCGGAACCCTAATAAATTGACATTAAATGCCGCGCTAAAGTGAAAATATTCACTAGTCATAATGATGTCATCAAGGTATCAAAGGACAATGTCCAACATTGCCCTGTGCAATAAAAACATCTGACACATACGATAATTAATTGTCTATTTTATTACAATAATTCCAAATACTTATATAACACGGACTAGATGTATTCCAAAATGAATATTAAAAAGTATTATTTGCGATTATTAACTTTACTTGCCGCCATATGGCCGATAGGCCGACAGATACTACTGAATCACTCTACTACGTTATAAGAGTTGGCACTTCCCTACATTGTTGATACCTACCCAAATTATGAAAGCACTGTGTAGCCAACCTAACAACGGAAAGTATTATTTACCTAGTAACTATTATATAATCTGTGGTATTATGCTTATTTTTTTTTTGCGGTGATGGTTTGTACAAAGTATGTTCATAATTCTGAGTTATTTAATTATGTATGCAGTGTCACGGGATTATGTATGTAGTGTCACGGGATTATGTATGCAGTGTCACGGGACTGATATGACCGCCATCTTCGCCAAACGTCATATGTCAAAAAATATTAACTAACTTTACACCCTAACAAGACTTTGCCCGGTAGAACATTCCTGTGAAGACAAATTAATTCTCCCCACCTTTGTTTCCATCTCGCTCACAGTAACCGTAAGAATATCTGTCAAAAACCAAAATCAACGTGAAGAAAGATGTAAAAACATTATTCAAGGTCATATTTTTAGGGTTCCGTACCTCAAAAGGTAAAAAAAGGAACCCTTATAAGATCACTTTCTTGTCCGTCTGTCTGTCGTCTGTCTGTCTGTCCGTCTGTCTGTCCGTCTGTCCGTGTGTCACCACCGATTTTCTCAGAAACGGGTGGATTTAGCAAGTTGAAATTTATCCCAGATACAGAAGTCTATAGTCATTATATGGTGTATAAAAATCAAGGTCCTGAGTCAACATGACAAAAAGATATGGGAAAATTTAGATTTTTGCGAAAACTTGTAAGTACCAAAATGTACCTTAATTTTCAACTTTTTTATTTTTCTGAATTTTTCCTTTACTTGAGCTGTAAGACCTTGCTTTTGACCAAAAATTGACAATTCTAGAAGCAAGGTCTTATAGCAAAAATAAAGGAAAAACTCCAAAAAATAAAAAATGTTGACAATTAAAGGGTAATAATACATACATAGCAAACGCCAATCAAGGTAGGCCTCTGAGTTATATGGGCGCTCATACAATTTAGAGGTACAGCCTAATTGGTACCTACCAACGTTGGTACGGAAGCCTCGGTAGGCGAGTCCTACTCGACTTTGCCGGTCTATATTTAGTCTTCAAAAGTATATGCAATAGCAACCTCCATTGTGTATAATCTTCTTGGGACATTTCTTCTAAAATCAGTACATTCTCCTATGTTTGAGGTATTTATCTCCATATCTCTGGAGATACTAATCAGATCGCGATAAAATTAAAATGGGACCACCTCGAAAACGTACCCTACCTATGAAAAAAAGAATGATTTGAATCCGTTCACAATTGACGGAGTAATCGCGTAACATACACACAAAAAAAAAACATATAGACGAATTGAGAACGGAGTAATCGCGTAACATACACACAAAAAAAAAACATATAGAAGAATTTATTTCACGTGTCTGTGTGTCTGTGTGTATATATAAAAGGCAAACGTTACTGACAGACTGATTTATCAACACACAGCTCAAACCACTGAACGGTTTGCGCTGAAATTCGGCACGCAGATAGTTATCATGACTTAGGTATCCGCTAAGAAAAGATTTCCCAAAATTCACCTTCTAAGGGGATGAAACGGGGGTTCAAAGTTTGTGCGGAGAAACAAGGGTAGATGTCTTTGTAACCGACTTCACAAAAAAAGAGGAGGTTTTCAATATCTGTATGTTTTTTTTTGTGTGTGTGTATGTTACACGATTACTCCGTCAATTGTGAACGGATTCAAATTATTCTTTTTTTAATAGGTTGGGTACGTTTCCTAGGTGGTCCCACTTTAATTTTATCGAGATCTGATAAGTATCTCCAAAGATATGGAGATAAATACCTCAAACAATGTACTGGTTTTAGAAGAAGAGTCCCAAGATTGTACACAATGGACGTTGCTATTGCATATAGTTTTGAAGACTAAAAAATATGACCTTGAATAATGTTTTTACATCTTTTTTCACGTTGATTTTGGTTTTTGACAGATATTCTTACGGTAACTGTGAGTGAGATGGAAACAAAGGTGGGGAGAATTAATTTGTCTTCACGGGAATGTTCTACAGGGCAAAGTCTTGTTAGGGTGCAAAGTTAGTTAATATTTTTTGACATGACATGACGTTTGGCAAAGATGGCGGCCATATCAGTCCTGCGGCACTGCATACATAATTAAATAACTCAGAATTATGAACGTACTTTGTACCAACCAACACTGCAAAAAAAAATTATAAGCATATTACCACAGATTATATAATAGTTACTACGTATTAGTATTATTTATACTTTCCGTTGTTAGGTTGGCTGTAGTTGTGTGTTGGTTGTTAGGTGCTTTCATAATTCGGGTATCACCAATGTAGGGAAGTGCCAACTCTTATAACGTAATAGAGTGATTCAGTACTATGTGGGCCATATGGCGGCAATTAATGTTAATAATTGCAAATAATATTTTTTAATATTCATTTTGGAATACAACTAGTCCGTGATATAAAAGTATTTGGAATTATTGTAATAAAATAGACAATTAATTATCGTGTGTGTCAGATGCTTTTATTGCACAGAGGCATTTTGGACATTGTCCTTTGATACCTTGATGACATCATTATGACTAGTGAATATTTTCACTAGCGCGGCATTTTAAGTAAATTTTTTAGGGTTCCGAACCCAAAAGGTACCAAATGAACACTTTCTGAGACTTTGTTGTCCGTTCGTCCGTCCGTCCGTCCGTGTGTCTATATGTGCCGACTTCATAACCACAAACAGGCACTCAAAAGCGAAAAATAAACTACTTAATATAATTATTATAAGCGCTACCCACTTATCTATTTGAAGTCGGTGCCAGCCAAGTCTAATAGACGATTACTGGCAGGATTCGGCCAGCGGTGCTTCAACGGTTGTGCGTTTTGTAATTGTTTTGGCTGTATATTGCTGGTGGGTACTTTTAGCGGATAGGTAGTTGATAGATACTACCTACATGTATCTACCTACTTACTACTACTACATACATAGTTTCTATCTACTATCCAATAGACTTGGCTGGCTCCGACTTCAAATAGATAAGTGGGTAGCGCTTATAATAATTATATTAGGTAATTTATTTTTCGCTTTTGTGTGCCTGTTTGTGGTTATAAAGTCGGTTTTAATTTTTGAAAATAATGTATTTATTCGAAACTATACAGTACTTCTGTAAATAAGTAAATACGTGATTCTGGCTTTTTCGAAATTCCACCTCTAAGAGGGTGAAATGGGGTAACCGTCTGAAATTATTAAAAATCCCAAAAAACCATATTGACTGGTTTTTTGGGTTTTATAATAATTAATCCCCATTTCTCTTGGTCACGCCGTAACTTGAAAACGGGTGGATCTTTATGGCTAATTCGTTTTTTAATGTCATCATCATCAGCCGGTGTCAGTCCACTGCTGGACGTAGACCTCTCCCAAGATACGCCATTTGATTTTTTTGATGTGTTTTTATGAAATAATGTTTTTTTTTAAAGAAAAGTTTAAAATAAGTAGGTAAAAGAAGGTTTTAATGAAGGCGAAGTCTCTAGGCACATCTAGTTTAAATATATCAGTTAAAAATGATTCTACATAAAAAAACACCATTCTGCTTTCTATTCTCCTATTTAACCCAGAGGCGCTGGAAGTCATAAAGGTGCTAAGAAACTCGTCTACGACAGCAAGTTTTTTTTTTTAATTTTCATAGGCTAGCGTTTGACCATTATCTCACTTATTGGTAAGTGACGATGCGGTTGAGGATGGCTTCAAATGGGCAAGAGCTTGTAGGTAAGAAGCTGTAAAACCATGAGAATCGAAGCTGCTCGTCTAATTCGTAGGTAATGCCAACTAATTGCGCGAATTAATTCCAAACTTGGTTCCATCCATAGAGAAAGTAGAGTAATATATAGAGGGAACACTAGGGTATGCGAATGAATTAGCTATAGAGATATAACCCGACTAAAATGATGAACACGTGCTACATATGCCAGCTATAAGATAAAATGAACAACGTAATTTGGTCGGGTCTTACATGACAGCGGGTGAGAGCCAATGGGTGCACTAGAACTTGGTGCCAGTGCTGAAGCACGTTTGTATAATCGCATACGCAGAGAAGGATAAAAAATTGTTCTTCATCTCGCTCTCTCATACTAGTATAGTTTTACCTTCCTCATATTATTATTGTTATTTTAATGCCAAATCCATTTAATACTCCATTCACGGTTCCATCGTACCACCAGGCGTCTCCTATTACGCGCCATCTTCCTTCTTTACTCATGTGCCATCACTACGCCAATATGGTTAGCATCACTCATGTCACGTTAATTTTCCATTTTTAAATTGAATAAGTTTTTATTATTGATAGTCAACCAAATAGGTTGACTGTGGAAGTTCAACTGACCACAATCAAATAGTCATATCGATTGCATTGTAAGGCAAACCACGTATACAAAATAACGTAATTAATTAACCATTACAGTTGAAACATACGTTTGTGTGTTTAATTAACACGGCTGACCTGCAAACCGTGTTGATTTTACTTCCGGTAATACGTGATTTCTGTCCGTTCTTTTAACTTTAAATAATGTATTGCTTGAAATTGATTAATTGTTTGAAAAGCAACTGCCAATTTTTTTTTAAAACAACTAAAAAGCCATTATCTTTTTTTTTCTCTATACAATGAGAGTTTCAAAGAATTTTGGGACTTTAATGCCCACCACCAGGAGTGGCTTTACCCACACCAGTGCACCGACCACGCTGGGAGAGAGACGCGAAAGCTTGCCTTAGCGTTAAATCTCACCCAGCTGGTCCAAGAGGCAACGCGGGTTCCTGATGTTGACGGCCATACAGCCAATTGCATGGACCTTCTGCTGACAACTGATCCAGACCGTTACTCAGTGTCGGTATCATCACCGTTAGGTAGCTCCGACCACTGTCTGGTGAAATCTGTATCTGTGTACTCACCGCCCGATCCCAGCCCTAGAGGCACCCGGCGGGTATGGCGATACAAGTCGGCAGATTGGGATGAGATGCGGTCTTTCTTTGCATCTTATCCTTGGCGACCTGTTTGCTTTTCTTCTGAAAATCCTTCGGTATGTGCGGATGCTGTGACGGATGTGCTACGTCAAGGAATGGAATACTATATTCCTTTCTCTGATGTAGCGATGTCAGGCAAAGCTCAACCTTGGTTCGGGGCTGAATGTAGACGTGCTGAAGCACTGAAACATGAAGCATACCTGGCCTGGGTTGATGCTCGTAACCGCAAAACCAAGGATATGTCAGCTAAGAAGAAAGCCTTCAACAAAGCTGCCAAGTCTTGCAAGAAGGCTTTACGGAAGGCTCGGTTTGACCATATAGGCCGGATAGGGAACAAATTAGCTTCGTACCCTGCAGGTAGTAAAGCGTTCTGGTCCCTGGCTAAGTCGGTTGAATCAAACTTCTGTCGCCCCTTACTTCCTCCGTTGCTGAAACCCGATGGCGCGCTGGCTCACACCGCTAAAGAGAAAGCAAATTTGTTTGCTTCTCTGTTTGCGGAAGCCTCACGTCTAGACACTGCCGGTGAGACACCTCCGAGTTTACCTAGATGCGTGACACAAATGTCGGATATACGCATCCGTCAGACTGAGGTTCGTAAAACACTGCAAAATCTAGACGTGAATAAAGCCAGTGGACCAGATGGTATTCCAGCTATAGTCCTGAGGACCTGTGCGCCTGAACTTGCTCCTGTTTTGACTAACCTCTTTCGTCTCTCCATGACATCTGGTCAAGTGCCGAAATCATGGAAGCTTGCTAACGTGCAACCTGTGCCCAAAAAAGGCAGTCGTGCTGACCCTGCCAACTATAGGCCAATTTCAGTCACTTCCATACTCTGTAAGACTATGTGTACTGAATAACCGGCTCCTAGCATACCTAGAAGCGAACGATCTCCTCAGTGATCGACAATACGGGTTTCGCCGAAATTGGTCCACTGGGGATCTTCTAGCGTATGCCACGCACATTTGGAGTAAGGCTATAGATGATCATGGGGAAGCGCTTGCGGTTTCCCTCGATATCTCAAAAGCCTTTGACAGGGTTTGGCACGATAGCTTTATAAGCAAGCTTCCATCCAACGGACTGCCCACTAGTTTGTGTGTCTGGATTTCGGATTTTCTGAGGGACCGGTCAATAAGGGTAGTCATTGATGGCTGCTCTTCTGACCAATTGGCAATTAATGTCGCGGTCCCTCAGGGATCGGTGCTCTCTGCAACCCTTTTCCTGCTGCATATCAACGATCTGCTTAAGCCCGGTATCTTTGGGTATGCAGACGACAGCACCGTTGTAGAGAGCTACACATCAAGTGCACGGACCAGTGCGGCTGAAATACAGTGTTTCAGAGAGGCGATGGTCGAGCGCATGAACTTGTCCTTACAGGGTGTCTCCGAATGGGGTGATGCCAACCTGGTCAAATTTAATGCTGCTAAGACCTAGGCGTGTCTGTTCTCCGCCAAACGGAGTCCATTC
This sequence comes from Cabera pusaria, assembly GCA_954871355.1. Classification (NCBI taxonomy): domain Eukaryota; kingdom Metazoa; phylum Arthropoda; class Insecta; order Lepidoptera; family Geometridae; genus Cabera; species Cabera pusaria. Next base: position 11,928,112 of record OX940906.1, read on the forward strand.
CATCTGACTCCTACTTTTCGAGATGTATCCGTGCCGATAACTAACCACCTTGAGCTTCTTGGCATTTCTTTAACACCCACACTCAACTTTGGGTCCTATATTGAGTCCAAGGCCCAGTTGGCTTCGAAAAAGCTCGGTATTCTGGCCAAGGTGAGACAGTATTTCACACCGGGACAGCTGCTCAATTTGTACCAAGCACAAGTCCGATCGTGCATGGAATACTGTTCTCACCTCTGGGATGGCTCAGCCAAATACCAACTGGAGGCGCTGGAAATAATTGAGAGGAAAGCCGAGAAACTCATCAATGACGACAAACTTGTTGGTAAAAGGCTCCAGAGCCTAGAGCATCGCCGCAAAGTCGCAAGTTTATCGGTTTTTTATCGGATACATTTCGGAGAGTGTGACATCCAATTGCACGAATTAGTCCCACCATCCCCCTTTTTCTATCGGGCAACCAGACGTACCGATGTGCGCCATCGATTTATGGTGGACATTCCATCTACCCGCACAAAACGATTCGATTCATCATTTATCATACGTGCTGCCAAGGAATGGAATTCCTTGGCAGTTGGCAGTCTGTGTTTCCCAGTAAGTATAGCCCGGGGGTCTTCAAATCGCGAGTGAACAGGTATCTTCTAGGTAAGCGTGCTACATCGTCGATCGCATCGTCACTTAACATCAAGTGAGGTAGTGGTCAAACGCTTACTTATCCAGTATTAAAAAAAAAAAAAATTACTAATTTTATAATAGCTACATTTTAGATCGATTTGCATTTATTTTAAATTTTAACTCAGATATGACACGTTAATATAATGGACTAAACATTCTCAGAAATTAACTAAAAACTATTTCTTTAGTTATATTTTAAACCATAACAATAACAACGTACGAGCAATTTCAGAAAACGCAACTCCAAACACAAATTATAAAACAATCTCTTGAAAATAGAGTTTGCGCTTTTACTTCATACATAAAACCTTCGGCGAATTCGATTTTATTATCTCACAGAGAAAACAATATGCGACTGCAGTGCGGCCTACTTAGTACAATGCAGTGCACTGTCTAATTTTCCCTGTAGAGTAGTAAGTAGTGGGACAATTACCTCGTACGTTCAGTTGGCTCTTGCAGCCTAACAAAATTTGTATCCCGGACGTTTTCGCCAATTTAATCCGGGGCCGTGGCGACAAAAAACCCATTATCCTCTCTCCTCTCTTATCTTGTTAAGGAAACCTTCCTTTTAACTTTGATTAGTGCTGACTTATTCGAATAGTATTTTTGCCGGTGCATCCGGCTAGTTCAAAAAGTATAATTCAAATAATTCAGATTAGATTTACATTAAGTTTAAGAACTCAAACAACCGACTTCCATGCGAGTCAGTTTCAGTAGCAAGTTTGAGATAAGATGTTTATCGTCATATCTCTGAAGATACTTATCAGAGCTCAATGAAATTACAAAGGAACTTCCTCAGACCCTTTCAAACTAAAAAAATCTGAAATCGGCTCACAATTAGCAAAAATATCGATGAACATACACAAAAAAAAAGGCATACAGACGAACATAGAACCTCCTCCTTTTTCAAAGTCTGTTAAAAATAACAATAATCTCTGCAAAATTTGAATGACGAAACATGACAAATTCTAGTTATTTATTATTTGATACTTTATAATATTACATGCTGTGTCTTTCACATTTTTTCGTAACCATTCAAATCTATCAACATACAACTGCTATCATACATAATTTATCAACAAACTGATTTAGAAATAAAAGACATTGTTGAAAATCCTCTGTTAGTCTACTCTACACGTATCCACTTTATATTATGTTCTTGTTGGCGAGGTTGACTTAGATAATCTGGTATCCAGCTACTCCGCATAGTGGGTTCCCACTTTGGGATGGCGGGGGGCTGATGTTCCTGTAGGTGGCGCCAATAATCTGACCCACCACAGGGGACCAAGAGCGTTAAGTCATGGGGTTTTCTGTCGCTCATTTGCTGGTGAGCGTACCATATTTTCTGGGACGTCGTGACGAGGGGCAGGGGCGAAATCCTGGTGATGTGGTGGTGTGCAAGCCAATACCTATTCTCTATCTTAAACAACTTAAATACTACTTGTATGATGATGGATGCTGTATACATTATATATGGACTATCTTTATAAAGCTTTCATTTATTCCCGTAATTTATCAAAAATCCGGCATCATTACCGCCTTCTCAAGACTGTCTTATCTCTAGCATCAAAAAAATCCGAGTACTTTTTTCGATAAATAGAGACCGTTTTGAAGTATCAGTCAATGTCGCGAAGCGTTCATAAGAATATTATATTAATGGTAATGGCATTTATGATGTTATAAAACTGGGAAACGCTTTTTGAAATGTCTTTTAATGGATATTAATATCAGGCAGCTTATTGATTTCAGATAAGTCATGTTTTCATTTTGGTGGAAAGAATGGTTTTACTATAGTAATTCACGGATCGGTAAGTTCAAACAGCAACTACGCTCGTAATAATATGTCGATCAGTTTCTGATTTATTTATATACATTTTGCATGGCACTAATTGGGCGTAGCATATGCACCGTTTTGACACCACAGGTTTTGCACAGGTGGTAGGAGCATTTTATATCAATGTTCCGCCTGACTTGTTACCAAAATGTAGCTTACCACCATCAAGGAGAAAATCTGCCGCCATAACCTTACTGTGTTCCGGCCGTGACTAGAGTGTGATCTGACTAGAGTATTGTAGGCCTAGCGTGTTCATCATCTTCGATCATATTGTCGCTTAACACCAAGCGACATAATGGTCAAACACTTGATTGAGCAAAGATAAAAAAAGGGATGGGAGGACTGGAAGTAAAGGAACGGGTTTGAATGAATTTATGGTGTTATATGATGCAAACTGAATTGGGCTTTATTTAACAGATTAGACATGGGGTCATCACGATAGTATGATTAACGCACAGGAGCTACGCGCACCATTTATCGTGTTTTAATACTCATAACAAAATTTAAAACCACCCGACCGATCTATGCGTTATGTGTAATGTGTAAAAATGTTTCTGATTTTTATTGTCATTGAGACATTCTAATGAGCCCAAACTCGAAATCTCTACTGTATTTTGGAGCGGAGTAGAGTATTCTGCAGATTCCAGGAGATGCACCAGCAACAGGTCCATGCTAGGTCAGGTTCATTATTACAATATCATTGAAGTAAGAGGATACCGAATTTAGAACTGATCAGAGCTTTGTAAGTTGGTCTCATAGCGTCATTAACTAGAAAAAAAAGCTTGTAGTCTGAAAACTACTAAAGGGATTTTTATTTTCACTTTTTGCGTCGGGGGCTAAAACAGGTCATGGACACGTAAGCTGGGGTACCGCCGGGGCCAGACTCTTGAGTAGTTATACAGACTATAGACATGCTGGTCTGTGTACAAACGAACTAAGAACCTCCTCCTTTTTGAAGCCTGTTAAAAAGCATATTAATTTATTTTTTTTGTATGCAAAATTATATACAATTTCATTGAGCTGTTTTTAACGTGAAAGCGTGAAACATCGATAAACAACAACTTACACATTTATAATATTGGCGAAAAAAAAATTCAACCAACTTCAAAAAAGGAGGAGGATAATTCAACAATCAAAAAAATAGTTTTCTTGTTTGAAAATTATTTTTTGGTTTGAGTAAGTATACCACCAGTTTGGTTACATTGTAATTTGGTTATAAATATTAAAATACGGGACTTATCGCGATTAGAACATTAACCTTTATTTAACTCGACGTTTCGACAAAGTTGCATTGATCGCGGTTTCGAGACGTAGAGTATCTCCAGAGATATGTAGATTAACACCTCAAACTTGGTACTGAAAATGACTAGCGCTAAACGATCTTAAATTATATAGACCCCATTTATCAGAAACAATCAACAACGGTTAACACTTAATTTATCAAAATCGGTTTACCATTAGCGACGGTAGAGGGGAAATATCAATCAATCCGTGAGAGTACACGCACATATGGTGTTAAAATGATTACCCTTTTACTTATTTAAAAAGTCATATATAATCTCGCAAAGATCTGCGCACTGCATATATTATAGTACATTCTTGGATATTGTAGGCATCATTTCTGTTGCGAAAAGTACTGTCTCTTTTATGCAAAGACAAAGGCGCGTCGATGGATGACTCCCTTTGTCTTTGAGCTTGTAATCAAACAGGGATTTTTTCAGTAAACTTTGTTTTCAGATTCGATTTTTTCGACCCTTTGTGAAGAGAGATTAGTGATCTTTCAAATCCTCGGGTGACATTAAGGATTAGATTTAACGTTGGTAGTTATTGTCATCGGAATGGAACTTTATCGTTATGACTTTTGTTATAATATTCTGAGAATTTTTTCGGCTGAGTTTCTTGAATATGAGAAGGCTAGATACACGGAAATATTAATAATAAGATAGGCTAGATATAAAGATATTCTTGCTTGTCAGTCTTTTTTAATGTATTTATACTTTTATTGTTTAGACTGATTTGTCAAATTAGCAATTATTACAATTAATAGATGTGTTTTTAAATTCAGGTTGTTTTGTTTAAGGTGTTTATTATACGCTTGATACCTTCATAACTTTTTATTGTAAATGTTCAAATAATTTACATCAAAGAATCTCCCATTTCCGTTTCCAAGTCGCATACATGGTTTTAAAACCACTTGATTTTTTTCTGCGGTTTTTGTCACCTCATTTTTCTTTGAAAAAGCGTCTTTTATACGCCAAAGCGTGTTTCATCTCTGTCGAGATTTTTAAGCATTGTTTAAAGAGCTCTAGAGCTGTACAGGGTTTTTGATCACCCTAGAGTTTGCAGCCTGATACATTTCGTTTGAAGGCATTCGAGGAATAACGATCTAACAATGCGGAATCACCGGAAATGAGGGTAGAAAATAATCTTCTGTATTTCCGGTTTCTCGTTAAACAATCTAAGCTACACGCGATGGTATAAGGTGATTATTTTGTTATCTTTTGTGCAGACTGTTTTATATCATTAACCATCAACGAAATATATATTTATTTGGTAATTGAAACCAAAGGTACGACCACACCGCGGCGTCCTGCGTGCCCGGTCTAGGCGGCGATCAGATAGTGCAGTAGTATTTGTACCGACTGGTTCACACCAAACGCGATCTACGGCGATCAGAAACAATAGAAATTCAGATTGCGAACGCACACGCGGACGCAGGACGGCGCGTTGTGCTCGTACCTTAAAGGAACTTTGATAGACTTGGGAAATACAAAATGTATTAAGGTATTTATCACAATCACTAATAAATAAGGTTTCAATATTGATATTAAATTAATTATATGATATGGCTGACCATATCCAGGACAAACACCTGTTAACATGACTTTATTCAAGTTGCAAGTGAATAAATATTATATATCTACAAGGCATGCGACTTGCCTACATCATCGATCACATCTGGATCTCAAGTAGTCAATTAAATTTAGTTTATAAAGGTGACATACTCTGATAAAACCCTGTATAAAATAAATAAAGATTTTTAAAAAAACTGGCCAAGTCCAAATCCTACTCGCACTCGTAGGGTTCCGTAACATAGTAGAGTATTTTATAACTATAAATATTCGCTAGCAAATAATGAACTTTGTTTTTCATAGTCATAATCAGCCAGTATAAGTCCACTGCTGGACGTAGCTCACCCAAGATACGTTACTGAGCCCGATCTTCGGCTCATTGGGAGGGATATGCCCAAATCGCTATGCTGGGCAGGCGGGTTGGCTATCGTAGGACGTAGCTCCTCGCACCGGTGACGCTGCTGCCCGTCACCGGCCTGTAGTATTTAGCTACGCCATAATTTGAAATGGTTATACCGCCTTTGGCGGTCACCAGAGCCTCGTTTGTTGGTCAGTAGGATGCACCACGGGCAGTGAGGTTGACTGGGAGCACTGAGGCGTTATTTGTGCTCCCTTACATCCCATAGTTTTTCATAGTGTTTGTATGAAAAACCAAGTTATGTTTGCGGTTGGTATATCTCCAAAACTGCTGAATATATCTCGTTCAAACTAATTTTCGTTGAGAGTTTTTAATGAAATCAACAGCATATATATTTTTTTTATTTTTCAAGTTAGAGGGAAAAAAATGTGTCCCCCACATATTACTACTTTAGAAGTATCTATCTTTCAAATGATTTTCGACTTTGAGAAAAAATGGTTTTAGAAACCTCAAATCTATAGCACGTATAGGTGTGATGAAACTTTTTTTTAGTTTCAGTTCCATGTATGGGGAGAGCCCATCCTAAACCTTTTATTTTTTTTATTTTTGTATAAAAATCGTGTAGCGGTTCATAGAATACACCTACCTATCAAGTTTCAATTGTGTAGTCTTAATAGTTTTGGAATAAAATGGCTGTGACATACGGACGGACAGACAGACATGACGAGTCTATAAGGGTTCCGTTTTTTGCCATTCGGCTACGGAACCCTAAAAAGGACCGATTTGGTGACACACTTTCCAACATGAAGGTGTTAGATGGCCGGTAGGACAAAATATTGTGTCCACCTACATGCAGTCCGTTACAAGATTGATATAAGCATTCTCAACACCTGTATCTTGCCAGCTTACTAAGCCGGAGGTTTCTTAACGGTTTTCCTTCACAGAAGGGCTACTGTAATATGCGCGTTGGAATTTAATTAAACTCTCAACTATCTACTACCTATCTCTGGCGTTAAACCGAAGCATTTTCCGAACCGGACCCTCAACATATATTTTATTATTTTTAACCGACTTCAAAAAAGGAGGAGGTTTCTCAATTCGACCGTATATGTTTTTTTTTTTTTTAATGTTTGTTCGCGGATAACTTCGTCGTTTATGAACCGATTTTGATTATTATTTTTTTGTTAGAAAGGAGATATCCCAAGTGTGGTACCATGGTAATTTTATTGAGGTTTGATGAGTATCTCCAGAGATATGGAGATAAACACTTCAAAATTGGTACTGAAAATTAATAGCGCGGCATTGAAGTCGGTTGTTTTTAGTTTTTTAAACGATCTTATCTATTACAATTTACTAGGAACAACGATCCACTAAGTTCTAAAAGCACAAAGAATATATTTAAAGCACCTTCATTGAAATACACTACCTTATTAACATATTTTTAACTCGCTCTCAGTAACATCAATTTGCTGTAGGTAATTAAATAAACCGCAGTACAAATTATATGTATTTACACACAATATCAGTACTTAACAATTCACCTAACATAATAAATAACCTCACAGCACGTAGCCAAAAACGTACGCAGTATTTTCAACTTTTACGAAATAAACCCAAAAAACAACTCGTTGTCCATTTAAATGTCACAACCAAAAAGGTCCGAAAGTAAATTCGTGTAAAAATTCTCATATAAATTACGGACACAATACTCAACAATTTTCTCTGTCATATTTTTACACAAAAGAAAACCGCGAAACGGCCTACAACAAAATACCGGCTGATAATGGTTCCTAAAGTTATACAATCATAAACTTTATTTGTAACTTTGAAAATTTAAAACCGCAATATAACAAGCAAAGTATTCCATGCAAGTACAAGAGCCAGCGATAAAAAATCTTAAGCTATTCGTTAAATCTACCGGAAAAGGTATATAATTAGGCCCAATCAAATTATAGGGCGCGTGAGACACAACATCTGTAAGTTTGAATTTAGGAAGCGCAGTGCGGTGATGTGAAACATTCTTTCAGTTTACAGATTCTGTGGTAAGTTGGTACATTTTCATATTTTGTTTACTCTTAACTTCACCCAGTAAATAAAAATTATGTTTGGTGCCATATTATGTATTTCGTTGTATTACTGTGTTACGCGTGATGGGAATAGTTTTTGCAGTACGGCTCCAGCGATGGCCTTGTAGATGTCGTATGGCGTGCCCAACGGAAAAGGTGAAAAAAAACTAAGATCTTCACTAGTGGTGTGATTTCAGTCGGGACAATTGAAAAATCAACTAGCCTGTATGATATTTAAAAATATACCTCGCTTTTAATCACTATCAGCCATGTTAGTAAGTGACGATGCGATCGGGGATGGTAGAACGCTAAGTCTAGAATCCTTATTCTTCCCATTGCTCAAAGTATGAAAAAAAGTGATTTAAGAATTTCATCAAACCTAAAGGCGAATATAGTAATCTCATCACTGAATGAAAGATTAAAACTTACATTCAATCGAATAAAATAAGTTTTATTCGTAGATTTTACAAGAATACTTAACAAAACAATTGCTTATCTCAATAGATGAAGCAATAAGAACAGGAAAAAAAGCAATTGGTAAAAAAAAACATAATAAAAGCCTTGAAAATTATCTGACCTTCACCTCACCCGACTTCTATTACTACTGTATTTCTGTTCCACACAAACATATCCTGCAAACGATCGCTTACAAAACACTTCCGGTTTCCTGGTTGCTAGCTCCCGGTTCTGAACTTTGTTTACATCTAACTTGTACAAACGAACTTTCCTTAATGACGACGGGTAATGAGAGATCTGCGGAAAACATGTTTTACCTAACTGCGATGAAAGAGGGATTGTTTTATGTTTTGGTTATCTTTAAAAAAATTCAATAGTTCAAAATGTTTATGAAACATTTATCAAGACTTTATCATCATCATCATCAATGGATTTATTCGACCCACAGCTTGGCTTCCTAGTTCCTTTGTTCATGCTACCTGCGCTAACTGCATCTAGTTCATTCGCGAAAAAGATTATCTTATCTAAACTAATATTATATAAGATCGTTTAAAGAACTAAAATAGTGACTTCAAATGCCGAGCTATTTATTTTCAGTACCAACTTTGAGGTGTTTATCTCTATATCTCTGGAGATACTTATCAGATCTCAATAAAATTACTATGCTACCACTCTTGGGATATCTACTTTCCAACAAAAAAAGAATAATCAAAATTGGTTCAAAAACGACGACGTTATCTGCCGGTTAAATAGAGGAAAAAAGTTATTTTAGTTTTTTTTGTTTGTTACGATTTAACTGACACTGATCTTTCAAACGGTGGGTACATATCATCTATCATGTCACTGCTGAAGATAGGCCTTACTCAAAATTTGTATTATTAATTACGGTGATGAGGTCGATCTTCGACTCTTATTTTCCAGTCTCTGCCGTCATGCGCATTTTGACCTAGTTACAGGGTATCCCTGTAACATTACATCCCTGTTACAGTACCCCTTAACATTGGTGTGAGAAGAAAAAAATATTACTTTTCTGTTACAAGAGCTATATTGTAAGCTCTTGTAGTAACGAAATGACCAAGCCACATATTTTGACTAAGTTGTAGAGCTTGTGAAGTTAGAACTTGTACGTACAGGCGTGTAGAGTTAGAAGCTCGGCTCTACATAAGATCTAATAACTTTTTAGCAGAGAGAGCCGCATGGTATCATCGTCTTTGCAACATTTTACATGATCTTGTTTTTGGTGGGATATCTTTATTCAACATATTTATTCCGGTATCTTTACACATATATACGCAAGATAACTTTATAGAGTTATTTTTCATTTTGTTAAATTAGATATTGTTACACATTTAATTATAATTTATAAAGAAGATATACCTGCAGACAAGATCAAGATGAATTAAAATGTAATTATACAAAGCAAACTAAGTACGTCTTCATTCAATGAACAAGGTATAATTAACAAGTTAATTTGAAATGAAAAACAGTGCTCAGCCTTCTGCCACTCAAAATAATTAAAACATATATCAATTATTCAGATCGGAGTCAGTTAATTAATAATTTCAATTTAAACAGTTACGTATAAAAAAAGCTTGATGTAACATTTCTCAATAAAAGGGAGTGCAAGTTTGGTATGTATGGAATTATTGTAGATAAAATTTGCAGGTACGAAGTAAGAATAAAAGTTCGAACATTATAGTTACATAATTGCTAACGTAAGTGTTTAGATCATTTAAAAGGAGTATTTTCAGTTATTTTATTTTTTATATCATTTAGTGTTTTACCAATATCTCGTCTGGTGGTAAGCGATGATGTGGTTGAAGATGAACACGCTAGGGCCTAGCGGCTTCTCCTAGAATTCTCTGACTCTCAAGGGATGTGTGCTGCCAGAACACCGTAAGGTTACGGCGATAGATTTTCTCCTTGATGGTTGTAAGCTACTTTTTGGTAGCAAGTCTGGCGGAACATCGATATAATATGGTCCTACCACCTGTGAAAAAGTGTAATTTAAGTGGAATCGTGGCTGCAAGTGAGATATGGCAGTAAGACGATAGCGCTATGTTATTTGTTCTAATTGCCTTAACCAATTCAATTACTCTACTTACACTCAACAAATCTCAGTCAAACCCAGGATGCAAGCAGCATTTCCCTGAAGAGCTCACTCAGTAACTACCTAACTTACTTTCCCGCACCATTCTCAAACTAAAGTAAACGTCCAAGTTCATTCATTAAATTAATCCGTTCTGTAGACAGAGAGCCGTCACCTGGTTTCAGTTTGCTCTTTGGATTTGCATTATAATAGTAACAAATTGATATTTAAAGCTTACATTGCGATAGTTAAAGTAAACAATGCCTAAAAATTGTATCCAATAAGTGATAAGCATAAGATCGAAATATAGAATATTTTATGTAAGGAAAAGGATACGTGTGTCTAGCTTATAAAATACAAAGCAAAATTATATACATCTAACTTATAATAGCTACAGTGGATATTATAGTCTTATAGCCAAAAATATATCTCTTCATAAAGAACTTCTATATGGACAACAACCATATTTATAAATATTATAATTTACAGATATCATGGGAATATTTATTGAAATTTGTCTAACGTTATCTCAAAAAGCGGCGATATGCCAATGGCTACGACGTTGGCTTGGCGGTCGCAAGGTTTTGAGTTCAATTCCCATCCATTGTACTATTGACGTGAACCCACTCCAGACACAAGCTTATTTAGCTCAGTTGAAGGGGTTAACAAGAATACTAGTAATGTGCGACTCACATTGCTAGTAAGCTTTATAAAAAAAACAGTCTTTGAAACACACCAACCTAAACACATTCTAGCTCTTATACTTTCAGTAATATGACCGCGAATAATTCGGGAAGGCTTCCAATAATGATAAAGAATCTAATCTCAAACCAGAAAACAAACGAGAGATGGTTGGCTACTTCTGACAACAAAATTAGGCTTGCTTAATGAGCTGGTAGAAAAACTACGGAGAGCTACGTGATATTATTTGGAGAAAACCTCGTTTAGTGTATGCAAAAACTTACTTTTATAATAAAATGTGGTATATGGAGTGGAGACAAGAACCAACTGCATGCATTATCAAGTGTCCCTCAAAGTGAATTATTTAGGTGGTGCTACCTACTTAGGTGATTCTGCCTAGAAGGCACTGTTGTTATCGGTTGTTTTATATATATTTTATCAGAACGTCCTATTCTTATATTATACTAGCAGATACACGCGACTTCGTTCACGTACACCAAGAATTTAGTAGCCTATGTACATCCTCATGCTATATACTTTATAGATATATTTTAGATATTAGGAGATACTTTATAGTATAACTAGCTGTGCCGGCGGCTTCGCCCGCATTACAAAGTATTCTATAGCCTAATCCATAACTCTCTCTAACTCTATCCCTGTTCAAAATTTCAGTCAAATCGGTCCAGCCGTTTGACTGTAAAGAAGTCCCGAACAACAAACAAATATATAAACTGACTTTCGCATTTATAATATTGGTGTTGAAGTATCTCCTTGTTAAATTTCAGTAAGATCGGATCGTCCGTTTAGGCGTGATAAGGTAACAAACAGACAGAGTGACAGAGTTACAAACGTTTTTAGGGTTCCGAACCCAAAGGGTACCAACGGAACCCTATTACTGAGACTCCGCTGTCCGTCTGTCTGTATGTCTGTCTGTCTGTCTGTCTGTCTGTCACCAGGCTGTATCTCATGAACCGTGATAGTAAGACGGTTGAAATTTTCACAGATGATGTATTTCTGTTGCCGCTATAACAACAAATACTAAGAACAGAACAAAGTTAAAAATTAAAGAAAAGTTTAAAAAAAGTTTTTTACGATATCGCAGCGCCACCTATCTAGCATCAAAGATGGCGCGCTATCGTCTTTACCTTAATCTGAATATCGGAAGCGGCTCCAACGATTAAATAAAATTTAGTATACCTACAGGGGATTTTGAGGGTGATAAATCGATCTAGCTATCAGTATCTAGTCATTTTCAGAAAATGTTGTTTTATTCTTGTTTTCAATAATCAACTTTATTGATAATCAACTTAAAATATGACTCTTCCCGACATCTATTGGCGAGTAGAAGCACTGTTTCAGTAAAGCAGTTAGTTGCTCTCAATTAAAAAAAATAGTATTATTATTCGTCAATAGATGTCGGGAAGAGTCATATTAGTCTGTTTAAGTGGCAAAAAATACCGAGCAAAGCTCGGTCAACCAGATATTTAATAATATTAATTACTACAATTACTATTTAAAAGTGTAATTGGTATGGCGCCAACAGTCTTCAATAAAATTCCTAAATCTTTAAAGGACATGGACAATATTATGTTTAAAAATAGGCTAAAACAATTTTTAATTCAGAAATGTTATTATGGTATTGACGAATTTTTAAGTGACAAATTATAATCATTATTATTATTTTCATGACATTGTGCTGTATCCTTTTAATTTTATAATTCAATTTAGTTTATAAGAATGGCCAGTGTAATATGTATTTAAATTTGGATTATATGTAGTGAGTAAAGCAGCGCCATCTGCAAAGTTTGCACGCCTGTTAAGGCAAAACATGACGATCGTTTGAATATTTTGTCACAACTTTTTGTTATACGCATGTTTTACGCAAGTAAAATATCTTTACATTTATCTTATCTTTATTACTACTATTACTATTACTACTATATAATACTATTCTAACTCTGTGTTAACGTTTACTTAGTTGGTGTTAGAAGTTCGTTAGAAATTCGATAGATGGCGTTCGGAACCCTCCGTGTGCAGGACAAAAGTCTGACTCGCACTTGGCCAGTTTTATTATAATATTAGTACGGAAGTATTGATTTTTTACTATATTGTTGTTTCTTGAACTATTATTCACTACACTATTTTAGTTTGATTGTACCTCTTTCTCTCTACCCTCCTTATTGTAGAGTATGGAGTATTTATTGTATGCCTCATGACGTCACGGATATCTAACAACAATCAATCTATGATAAAATAAATCTAAATCAAAACATGGTAATATTGAATGCTGTTCATTGGTAATCGCATTACTTGATAACGACAGGACTTATTGAGTTTTTAACGATCATAATGGTCTGAAATAAGGGGATATTAATAGGGAAGAAAAACGGATAATTGAAAAAGTCTCGAAAGAAGGGTATTTCCTTGTTTGTATAGGATTATTATGGAAATTCATGAAATATGGCAATTCTATCGGGTTAGATTGTTTAAAAAAATGAATGTACGTACGTACACTCTCCGTTTACATTACTTCTACAATTGCTAGTACATCCCGAAACGTTCTTGTCGTAATTCACCATCTACTTTAAACCATTATTCAGTTAAACTTTAAACCTTACAATAAAAGAAAATGACTCTGATGAAACTGACTGACAAACGCTTTTTCAAGTAAAACGAATGCTTATTACATACTAATAAAGTTGAAAATGCATCAATCTTAAAACAGCTATCGATAAAAACGCCAGTCAATCTGAAAATCTCTGACATTTGATACCTCACATCCCCGGCGCCAGGGGTGTTCAACCAGTAATTGCTCCACGCCCCAATAATTTAATTCTCTTATCAGCACAAGGAGATCGTATCGCTCTCTCGGGCTCAGTGGCAAACTCCAATTCTAGTGTGATTTTCTTTTTGTCTCTATGTTAAACGTGTCTGTGCCCAAGCGTGTGTGTCTTTGAAATGGAATGGGGCTCAGTGATTGAACTTGTTACGTGATACCGCGATATTAGACTTTTGGGAATAAAGTAGGAGAGTGTGCTGCGTAACGGCATAATTTAAAGCTATGTCCTTTGCTGACAGATCGAGGTGCGTCAAATCGAGGCACAGTTTTACTTTTTCCATTATGGTTTATTGGCTTTTTTCGTGCATTATTTTTTATAGTATCTCTCCTATTGGTAAGTGAGGATGTGATCAATGATGGTAACTTCCTAGGTCTAGAATGGGAAAGGGCTCTCAAGAACAGCTGTGGGAATACACTGTTAGATATTGGAAATTGATTTGTAGCCTAGACAGTCGAAATACTAGACAGTACGATATGCAGGCCGTTATTGAATTGATACACTTTTGTCTAACGCTAGTATCCAACCAGCTCGATGTAAATCTTACTAATGGCTGGGCTTTTCATTAAAGACTGTTCTGAAGTATTTTATATTGACAGGAGCTAAATGAAGAGTATTCACAAAAGTTTGCACAACAGATACATAAAAAGCTTTATTAACTAAATTAAGGGATCGCTGTCTAAGTCTCCACACTGTGTTCTGACAAAAAAGAAAATCCTAAGTTCAGGTACTGACCATAACGTGCTAAGTGATGTGGTTTTTGCCGGTCTAGCTGGTACGTGCCTCGTAATTATCGATTTTGAATTAATTGCTGATGGCGTCGGCTGTTCGATAGGTCAAATAGATTATGACGCACTTTTAGGGCTTCCACAGTGCTGTTGCTATGAACATAATCCTTTTATAGACTCAAATTTAAATTGCCATTTACATTTTACTCGCTGCAGCTTCGCTGTGTTTTTCGTGTGGACTATAATAAGATAGTGGTCACACCACTATCTCACCTGTGATGTTAAAGGTACGGACACGCCGCAGCGTCCTGCGATCTGCGATCGTGATCTCAGTACTTTTCAATTGTTTTCTGATCGCGTTTGGTGTGAACCAGTCGATACAAATACTAATGCGCTATCTGATCACCACCTAGATCGCGCACGCAGGACGCTGCGGTGTGTCCGTGCCTTAACTGAAGATGTGATTGACGATGTAGTACGCTTGCCTAGAAGATACCTGTTCCCTCGCGATTTAAAGATCCCCGGATTGTACTTAACAGGAAATTCCATTCCTTCGCTTTGCGTATGATAAATGTGAATGAAAAGCGCTTTGTGCGGCAAAATTGAATAAAAAATAATGATTTATTGTTATAAAAAAAATTACGCAAAAAAAACAATTGGATGAAAATATTTTTTTTATATTTAGCCGTGTTGGGTATGGCTAAACAACAAATAAACAAAAATATAGTTCGTGACCTCAAGAGGGCGCTATATTAATTTTAACGTGACATAACATAGCCTATAACCAGTGAACAATCAAGACGCTTCCAACGATACCTTCTTTGTAAAATTATGATAAGGAGTTAAGAAGGTACGAGAGAACAGATGAACATACATAAGTACATACACACATATCGGTCAAAATCATAACCCTCCGGTAGTCAGGTAAAAACTGCTTTGACAACTAAATCTACATAGACATTTTCAAACGAGACATAACTAAATAAAATTTTAAAATTTTTTGAGAACCGAAGCAACGGTTATATGTAAGGATTTATCTAAAGCTAAAGCTTTCGAACAACAACTGATGTGAACAAACCACGTTACTCCTCTTTACTTTTACCTTTCGAAAATCTTTTATAAACTGGAAAACAATAAAACCGATGTGTCTGATAAAGTTCCCAGCAGCCAAGTCTGTACGAATCCTCGGGATTCTTTCTTTTAAAGTAAAGTATCGAGGATCTAATGCCCCAGGCAGACATAGGGACAAAGTTAGATAGCACTAGAGAAGGGTTATGTCAATGCTCCGGCTACTTTATGTTTTGACCCGATATAAAGATATAATTAATATTTGTGTTAGATTCATACATGATTCGTATGTTATAAGATTGAAGGAAGCCTTTGTTTTTAGAGAAGGAGGTCAGTTTTTACCCGACTACGGCAAAGCAAAAAGGAGGGTTATGCTTTTGACCGGTATGTGGGTATGTATGTATGTATGTATGTAAGTTTGTATGTATGTATGTATGTATGTTTGTATGTATGTTCATCTGTTCCCTCATAACTTCTAAACTACTTATCATAATTTAACAATTGAGGTGTCGTTTGACGCGTCTTATTTGTCTGCTGGTTATAGGCTATGTGACGTCACAACAAATTGAATGTGGCGCCCCCTAGAGGGGACGAAGTCCAGAACTAAAAAAAAATGTCACCCACCCCATCGTGTGTGGTATCGTTAAATAGGGATTTTAAGGAAGATAGGGTTTAGTACATCATATTTTTGTGGGGCGTAGCGTTGGCGAGATATATCCCGCCGAAGTCAAGAAAACTAATTTTTATCCCACGGCGTCGCAAAAAAACAGTTGGGAGGGTTATGTGTTTGTTGATTGCTGTCTCGATCGATCGATCGTATGTAAGTATCTTGACATGTATACATATATACAACTTCCAAAAACCCCAAAATGCTTTAAATAAAAAATAAGTTGAAAAACTAAAACCCGACTACTTTTTCACTCTCTAAAAAGTATGAAACAAGAAAATATTCTCATCTGAGATCGCTATGTACAAACTATTCAATATGTATCGTGTATGTAAACAACTAACTTGTTATAAATATTTTATTGTATTTCATATATATTCATAGTAGTGTTCAGTGGAAACCCGTGTTCGTACGTACACGATACATGTTGAATAGTTTGTACATAGCGATCTCAGATGAGAATATTTTCTTGTGTCTTACTTTTTAGAGAGTGATTTTTCAGTAGTAGTCGGGTTTTAGTTTTTGAACTTATTTTTTATTTAAGTATTTCTTTTTTAGGGTTCCGAACCCAAAGGGTACCAACGGAACCCTATTACTGAGACTCCGCTGTCCGTCTGTCTGTCTGTCTGTCTGTCTGTCTGTCTGTCTGTCTGTCTGTCTGTCTGTCTGTCTGTCTGTCTGTCTGTCTGTCTGTCTGTCCGTCTGTCACCAGGCTGTATCTCATGAACCGTGATAGTTAGACGGTTGAAATTTTCACAGATGATGTATTTCTGTTGCCGCTATAACAACAAATACTAAGAACAGAACAAAGTTAAAAATTAAAGAAAAGTTAAAAAAAAGTTTTTTACGATAGCGCAGCGCCACCTATCTAGTTGCTAAGATGGCGCTATCGTACCTTACGTTAATCTGAATCTCGGAAGCGGCTCCAACGATTAAATAAAATTTATTATACCTACAGGGGATTTCGGGGGCGATAAATCGATCTAGCTAGGAGTCATTTTCAGAAAATGTTGTTTTTTTCGTGTTTTCAATAATCAACTTTATTGATAATCAACTTAAAATATGACTCTTTGCGACATCTATTGGCGAGTAGAAGTACTGTATCAGTAAAGCAGTTAGTTGCTCTCAATTAAAAAAAATAGTATTATTATTCGTCAATAGATGTCAGGAAGAGTCATATTTGTCTGTTTAAGTGGCAAAAAATACCGAGCAAAGCTCGGTCAACCAGATATTTAATAATATTAATTACTACAATTACTATTACTACTATATAATACTATTCTACCTTTGTGTTAAATTAAAAACTACTAGCATTAAAATTAATTTATAAATTATAATCATAAAAAAGTTTTTTACGATAGCGCAGCGCCACCTATCTAGTTGCTTTAACTTTGTGTTAACTTTTACTTAGTTGGTGTTAGAAGTTCGTTAGAAATTCGATAGATGGCGTTCGGAACCCTCCGTGTGCGGGACAAAGTCTGACTCGCACTTGGCCAGTTTTATTTATTTTATATCTGATTGGCTAGCGAATAATAATAGAACATTTAGACTAATGACAAACTCTTTGCTATCTTTATTATATCCAACATGATGAATATTATCTAATTAGGAATGCCATAACAGTTTGCGCAAATCAAGTCAATACTAACAGGATTTGTGTAGTTTAAATGTTATTTTGCAAAAGCCGAAACGAAATTGTATATTTGTAAATTGTAATTGTATTTTTCAAGAATGTCTACGGAAATTTATTGAAATTATTTGGCAAAGCCTTACCTTAGCGTTTTGAAATTTGCGTCCCCAGTAAAAAGCGAAATAACAGAATATTATACATTATATTATTTTTATAGCTTTTTTTTTATATCTGATACCTGATATTAAGCGATGATGTGGTATTTTTTGGTAGCAGGTCAGGAGATTTTTTACTTTATAGTAAATAAGCTAGCGTTTGACCACTATCTCACCTGATGTTAAGTGAAGAGAAATATCGATATAATGCTCCTACCTGTGTGTTTTCAATAAATAATAAATCTATTCGCAATATGTTCATGTCTATATTTTTTTAATAATTTCTTAGAATATATTATGTATATAAATACTTCTCGCATATACTCGTATAAAACTCATCAGCCATTCCATCGAGATCCGGCTAAAACAAAGCCGGTTATTTTCCCAACTCTGAAGGTACCTTGGTCGGTTACTTTTCCAGCGATGTCGTCGCACCAAAAGTAAATAGAATTCCAACGGACATTCACACTTTTCCCTACGTTTCTTGGTTTCTTGAGAAGGGTACAATTTGCATAGTGGCCATGAATGTGCTAGGTAGTAACAACTTCAAGTTTGTTATTCGCCAAAGCGGTAAAATAGATAGATAGATAAACTCTTAATTGTCACCCTATAACTGTTACTTTTTCAACTGGCTTCAAAAAGAGGAGGTTTTCAATTCGCCTGTTTTTAGGGTTCCGTACCTCAAAAGGTAAAACAAAGGAACCCTTATAAGATCACTTTCTTGTCCGTCTGTCCGTTTGTCTGACTGTCTGTCCGTGTGTCACCACCGATTTTCTCAGGAAAGGGTGGACCTAGAAATTTGAAATGTATACCAAATACTAAGGTCTACAGTCCCTATTAGGTGTATAAAAATCAAGGTCCTGAGTCTACACCATAAATAATATGGGCAAATTTAGATTTTCGCAATAACTTGTATGTACCAAAATATACCTTAATTATCTCTTTTTTTTTTTATTTTTCCTTTACTTGTGCTGTTACCTTGCTTTTAACCAAAATTGACAATTTTGGGTCGATAACCTATAGGGTACTTCCCGTTCACCTAGAATCATGAAATTTGGTAAGAAGCAAGATCTTGCAGCGCAAATAAAGAAAAAATCAAAATATAAAATAAAAATTAAATAAAAGGGTGTCCCCATACATACATTGTATACGCCAATTAAGATAGGCTTCTGAGTTATATGAGCGCCCATGCAATATAGAGATCTAGCTTAATTGGTACCAACCAACGTTGGTACGGAAGCCTCGGTGGGAGAGTGCAACTCGACTTGGCCGGTTTTATTTTTTTGTTTGTTAGCTCAGAACTCCGTCATTTCTTGACCGAGTTTGGAAAATTAGTGTTTTATTTGTTTCCCATATAATTACATTGTAACACGGGATTAATCACGCTAAAAACATAATTTTACTAATCTCGACGTTTCGATCAGGTTGCATTGACCGTGGTCACGAGAAGACTTTATAGAAGAAGTTGTGACATTCGAATAGTTAAGCTTTGCGAACTGGTATAATGGCGAGAATGTGTTTATTTTTGAGACCAGCATAGGTATTCCAATTAAAATCAAATACATTTGAATTCAATAGGCTGTTGATTGCGGAAATCTTTTTGGCTAGAATCACTCACTGATCTATGCTCACCGATTTTCGAAATGAAATGTCAAGCATTGTGTTTTTTCTCAAATTGTACACACCGCGGCGTCCTGCGTCCGCGTGCGCGTTCGCGATCCGATTTTCAATCGTTTTCTGATCAACGTAGAACGCGTTCGGTATGAATAGTAGAAGTGACGGTACAATTACTACTACACGCAGGACGCTGGGGTGTGGCCGTACCTTAAAAGGCAAAGCAAAGATTTGTGTCGAAGGCGAAGCAGTTTTCGAATCCGAGTTTATTCGTTTTTAAATGGTTTTGAACATTTATACCTAATTCCGTTACTGATGTGCTAAAGTATCTCACGTCAAATCCTACACCATTAATATCTTTATCTTCAGATGAGAACATTTACTTTTGCTTGCCCCCAATAAAAATGGTCTAGTTTATGATCAGACAAATAAAAAGACTGCAAAACCTAGAAATGTATTAAGTAGGTACTATGATTTCAAGATTACTTTGAGTTTATCACGCCTATAATATTCGGGTACCTAACATATACACTTGAAAAGGCGTCTTGAGATAGTTATTTTTATAAAAGTTAACAATCGCGCACATTTTCCAAATAAAACTTATTCGTATCGTATAATGTATTAGCTGACTCTAGTCTTGATTTCAATACGTATTCAACATCACCGTGACGATGCTATGATAGAATCATGTTTGTGTGGGAATAGAAGACGACACGGACACGAGGTGCAGGACAGCTGACTTACCCCCGTATTCACAAACAGCACTATGAGATCTCTTAGTGCTCGTAAACGCACAGTGTCGTACTTAACCATTATGGACATTACTAGTGTCAAATCCACCGCTATGCGTTCGTCAAAATCTTCATGAATACAACCGTTAGTCTAATGCACATAGCGCAACTATCACAGTCCTTCTTTCAAGCTGGTTAGCCGTGAACATCGTATCAGAACTTGAAACACACAAGCAGCATTATTATATCTATGTTCCGCCTGACTTGCTATTAAAAAAGTGGCTTACCACCATCATGGACAAAATCTGCCGCTATAACGTTATGGTTGTTCGACAGCACACAGCCCTTGAGAGCCAACTATTCTAGTCCTAGCGTGTTCACCATCTTCGACCATATCATCGCTTACCACCAGACGAATTAGTGGTCAAACGCTAGCCTAGAAGATATTATTTATATATATGTCGGAGGAAGCTATGAGTCGGGTTGATTGTTGTTTGCGTGCATAACGCACAATACAATTTGTTTACATTTTAATTACTTTTAAAATTCTTAATTTAATTTAATTTGATTTGTTACATTTTTCTATAACTTAAAAACCTTACTAATGTTATAAAAGTAATGAATATTGTAATTTACTGAACGACCAATCAGAGCAGAGCAGGTGCCTCGAGCGAGGTCGAGGCGCCATCTTTACTTGAGGGTAGCCGACAGTTTGAGAGGCACATTTGTGTGGTAGCCACTGATCGAGTTGGATCATTGTGGAGAGCGTATTTGTTCGTTGTTTAAAGTAAGATCGGTGCCTTGAACTCGCTGCTCAGTCTTCGATATTATTGTGAAGTAACAAAATGTTGTTTAAATTGAATTAAATAGTGTGAAACAGTGATAATTGTGTTTTGTGCTCGCATCTTACCCTGATGACGCCCACTAGGCCCGCAACCACTACATGACGATGTCCACGGGAACGATAGTTCTCCGACATATATTTAAAAAAAATATATAATATTAGACATTCAATAAAGTTAAGTTTTGGTAGAGAATGCTGGGTATGGCAGAAGAAGCATGAAAGTAAAATAATGCTGTAGAAATGAGAAGTTTGAGAAGTATGATTGGAGTGACTCTGATGGATAAGTTGGAGAACAGCGTGATAAGAGAATTTTGTGGTGTGGTAGAAGACGTAGTGACAAAAATAGACAAGCGGATGCTTAGATGGTTTGAACATCGATGAGTGGAGAGGATGGGTGAAGAAAGATTGACGAAACAGATTTATGAGACGAGTGTGAATGGGCCAGTTGGTAGAGGCCGACCTAGACGAACGTATCACGTTCAGATCGGAGACGTTTTAAAGAAAGGCCAAGTCAAAAGTACCTTTAACCGGCGAGCATGTATAAAGGCGCTCATGAAAGTGGAAGAAGCGAAGGAGGTATGTCATGATCGTAGCATGTGGAAAGAAGTAGTCTCTGCCTACCCCAACGGGAAAAATGCGTGATTGTATGTATGTATGTAAAAAAGTTCACGTTAATAGAACAACCGGTTTAGTTCTTTTGATGGCTAGTCAGCAGTCAGTGTTAAATTTTTTATTAAATGAAATTTGCTAACCTTTATTCCTGAAAGGTATAATAGTTCATCCAACATTTCACTTCCAAAGGATTATGCTGGTACAAGATGAAATCGCCGGCGGCTTGTTTGCTAAATCGATTCTCTCTCGATTGTAACACACTGGCTCGCTAGATGTTTCGTGTGCACTTTTGTCACTAATAGTACCTTATATAAGGCCAATGACAAAACGTAAAAATAGAAATTGACCACGCGGATTCTTTGTTTAAATTTGGAAATTGTTAAATAAATATGTAACAAGTCAACCTAGAAGCTAGCCTGGTGGTAAACCATAGCGTTTATTTATACAGGTACTATGGCGCACAAAATTTCGGATTTGTTAGAATTTTGCACATCCTACAATTAAATATTTAGATGTGAAGTCAATGTAATATCGTCTACGCCACAGATCTAAGATTTCAGTAAAACGTAATGAAATCCTAGATCTGTGGTTAATGGCATTTCGTCAGGCAGATGTAATCAAAACATACTCGTAGCTACAATAAAATAAAATATGTAATATTGCAACAAAAAAATACACATAAGTACAAATCATAAGCAATGAACGTTATGTAAGGAACAGAATAAGTTTAAAACAATATCTCATGCTGGAAGATTGTTATGTTACAATTATGAGTTGTAATGAATAGTACAGATTTTGACCTATCCACACCAAGCAAAATTTACCCATGCGAACAACTGAACCATAATTTGAGGTTTTATTCCATACTATATACTTACCAAATATTTTTCCTGAAAGCAGTATTTCACTATATTTCTTTCAAATATTAATTTATAGAGGTCTATTCCTGAAATCTAGCAAAACATTATTAATGGTCCTTTAATAATATTCATATACACTTTAATATACTCATGGTTCTGACATAAATAGCACTTGGTTATCCTGATACAAAAGCCAGAATCCCCCACCATGCAGCAATTTAGTTAATGACCAAAATAGTCATCTATCACAAGTCTTGCACTGCAGCGCAGTCAATGTAGCGTATCAGTCCCATTACTTAAGGTGACCAACTTACTTATAAGTTAATTGGATAATTACATTCTTGAGCAGAGAGCGTGAATTGACAAACGACAGTTAAAGACAGGCAATGCGATTCTTCGCATTCAGTCTTTCAGGCTTTTAAGAGCTAGAAGTTAGTATCCTGACATGGTACCTAACGGAAAAGCGTGAAATTGATGAGGCCTTTGTCCGTTAGTGGTAATGGACTAAACGACTTATGAGCAATGGGATATATATATATATATATGTATATATATATATATATATAGGTCAATATAAACCTACAGGTATAGTATTACACTAGGTGTAGCTGGTTGGTAATAATATGAAATGAAAAACAATTAAAATAAAAATAGTTTGTATAGCCAACTTTTGTCCAAAGCGCAAATATACTTACCTATTTTCTCTGAGTTAAGAAGCTTGAACTTTGTGAATAAAATGGCCACAACTATGGCGGGTGTAAACCAAGAAGTTTAGAATCAACTTCTCTAGTAGAGCAAACGGTTTATTCCAAACTTCTTGGTAGAAACCCTCCATAGCCACAACGTCCGTCATAACTGACAACTTTGAAGACGTTTAGAGAAATATACGGTGCTTTACACGAGTGCTGAACTTACTCTATCCTCCGTGTGCTGAACTATCAAGATACTTAACCTTTTTGCTAGAACTACCATACCACATTCTTAATTTATGGATTCTTCCTTTGAATTGCTTCTTCTATGTTGAATATTATGCTGAATATACTACGTAGGACGTCACTCAGTGATAGCGAATCATCATCATTAACAGCCAGTATTCGTCCACTATTGGAGATAGGCCTCTCCTATGGCACGTATGGTATGCATTCTCAGCCAACTTCAAAAAGGGTTATTCTCTCATCGATCGGGTTACTCTCTCATGCTTAACTCTCCAGGCATTAACTAAAAAAGAGCTGATAATCTTCCAATTACTAAACAGGATTTTCGTAAAACCTAGCTAAGAACATTCGCGAAGTTATATTATTTATACATTTCGATTTTTTCTGTAAGAGTAAGTAAAATGTTTGCGTTATTGTACTGCTTGAGCTCGAAATTTTTAGGCGATCATTTTATTTTCGATTTTTACAGGTTAGTTGAGGACAAATAAATAAATACAAAATTTAAAAAAAATACAAGTACCTTAAACTATCTTTGTACAAAATTTAAAATTGATATTTTTTGGGTTTTTAAAACGATATTATTTAGGAATGCAACAGTATATAAAAACAAAATAAACCTAAACAAAACATGTAACTAACCCGCCTCACTAAGGATTTAAATGGAACGAATGTATAAACACAGTTAAAATCCGCGTAACGCGTACCCAATTCGACCCGTTTCCCATTTGGACCCAATAAAATCTTTTAAGTAAACATTTGCCCACTAACAAAAAACAAGCAGAAATCCGCTGATTCCACCTGACTTAACATTTAGCGGCTCTCGCTAAATAGAAAAGGGTGCGTATCGTATGTTACGCAATACCAATATTCGGCAGTATTATACCCGTATTTACAAAACGCGAACCGCAATATTTGTACGGCTTTCACGCGGTATACGGGGAGTCAGGGCGTAAACTTTGTTCATACTTGTTAATTAGTCGTTTGTTAGATCAAGGTCAACGTTTAAAGTTTATATTCTGTATTCAGGAAGTACAAAAATGTGCAATCGTGTCAAAAGCTAAAATGCAGCGAAAGATTATTAAGTTACATATCGATATTCATCATCATACTACTGATGATAACATTTGTACATGTCGTAGCAAATCGTAGCACACCGTAGCATGCCCCAGGATAATAAAAAAAAACTAAGTATGGTGCGACCACGGTATGAATAATGGCAATAAATAGGTGGTTACGTAATTTTTTTATGAAATGTAAATTAGTACCATAATAAGCTATTTTTAAGGAAATGTTTTTCTTAATCAATATAACAACATAAATCTCATAACAATATAAATCTTACCGAATTTTTACATAGTAGGTATGGTGGCAGCTGGTATTTTTAAAAATAAATTAATTAATAAAGAAAAGACAGAATATTATAACGTTATTGTGGGCCAATCCAGCTACCTTATAGCGTTTTACCACTACCTCTCTATCACTCATGCCTAGAAGATACCTTGTCACTTGCTATTTCAAGACCCCAGATTGTACATAACGGGAGAGTACCTTAATAATACTACAAACTCTGGCATGGAATGCCATTCCTAGTAAATGAAATATCCTCCATATTACAATGGTGCAAATCAATCAGTACTTCTGGTTATTCTGTGGGAGAAGCTCAAGTAGGTAACTCATAAATTAAGAAAAGCATTCTATAAGCGTCATGACATAGCAAAACATACTCCACTCACTAATTTAATTACATAACATGTACCATCTAGACTATAGTATACCGAGATTCTGAACATAAAATTATATTGTTAACATATAATAATGTTGCCATATTGTGATACGCGTATCGTATGTACATTTTCAACATGTTTGCTTCCTTCGAAAGGTTTGTTTTGCGACGTAAGGAACCGCTGTTATGAATTGTTAATGTTTTTGCCTACAGCTAAAGTATTTGACATAATTTTATTTAACTTTAATATCGTACAGAGTCAATAATAAAGGCACTATAAATTAAAAAATATATCTCCTTATCAAGTAATAAGAAAACCTTATATGTACCTATACGTAATCAAAGAAGAAAACGTTAATATTAATATTTCCTAATTATGATTATATGATTCCTAAACAAGAATGTAATACTACTAATGCGGTGTCACCGTCTGTATAGGATAAATAAATATAATTAGAATAGATTTTTTAATTTATTACACATACTAAATATCACTCTATTACATAGATAAAACAACGTTAATTCAATTGAAAATATATAAGTTTATTAAAAGAATTGTACTATTATAATATATGTATACATATACATAACATAAATGTTCAACTTGACACATACATAAATCATTTCAAAGAAACTATTATTCATTTCAGGCTAATTCATGTGAATTTACTCTTATGTATAACTTACTATATAGTTAAAATTTACTGTTATGTATTACTTACCATAAAGTATTTACATATGAAACTATCGTAGAATAAATTTCACAATACTCGTATATGTTCCTAAATAAACAAATTAGTATCTTGCAATTTAAACAGGGAATAGTTTATCACATTTCCCTCATTAGTTATGTTTACATTAAAAGGTAACAAAGTCAACAGTATTCATTAATTTTATGAGTAACAAAACATACTTAATAGCGAATGTATTTTTAATGAGTACTTGGTGAAACGAATGTTAAATTTACACTGTTAAATAAAGCTGGTAAAATGTGTATTGCACGTTTACAGTGTTTAGAACTAATAATTATGTTTCTTGAAGTGTTACACATTTCATATTTTTGTATATTGTTACACACAATTTAAAATTGATCGTACCGTGTGTGTAAGAAAGTACAAAATTATAAAGTGTGTAACTTTTCAAGAGCCATAATATTTGATTTTTATGCAGTGCAACATCTCTTGTCGGATTTGAAAACTGTAAGGATTTTTTCCGAATGATAATTTCGAAATAGTTATCATAGATGGCGCCACCAATGCATAATTGGTTAAATATACAATCCATTACTTTTGTCGTATCGATAGGATCGCACCGTGGCTTAGTTGGTCAGAGCATGGGCATGTTTCCCAGTAAGCGCGGGTTCGAATCCCGTCGGTACTATGAAATTTTGGAATGTGTGTAACATAATATCATGGCCATGATCCATGATATTATGTTACAATAATATCAACTAATTTGAGATCAACTAATTTGAGAGCCCCGTTGGCGTAAAGGATAGATAGCTTAACTTCTAAGTGAGAGGTCACTTGAAATCTTATAGTCCGGCAATCTCGTGCGCGACCGTCCTGCGGAGTGACAGACGGTGGCGGGGACGAGGTAGCGGTCATTCTAGCACACGGCTACGTGGAAACTATTACATAATCTGTGACACGGCTACACACGCTTCCCTTCCCCGCTACACCACCCGCTACCCGCTGTGACACCCCGCGGGACGGTCGCGCACGAGATTGCCGGATGTTCGTCCACAGGTGGTAGGCGCATATTATAATGTTGTTCCGCCTGAATTGCTGCCAAGAACTAACTTATCACCATCAAGGAGAAAATCTGCCCCCATAGCCATACGGTGTTCCATCAGAAAACAGCCCTTGAGAGTTAGAGCATTCCAGGCCTAGAGTATTCACCATCTTCAACCACATCATCGCTTACCACCAGGTAAGATAGTAGTCAAACGCAAGCCTATAAATAAAATTAAAAAATCTCAAAATACTTATAGAAAAATTATTAAATGTACGAAAACCCCATGACCTCCATCATTTGAGCCGTTCGCGGACAATCTAACAACGTGAGCGCCTGAATAATGACGTTCTATACATCTTATGACACAGACCATATAGAAATAGATAGATAGATAAACGCTTTATCACACCATACAAATTAAAAGTAAATAACCGGCCAAGTGCGTGTCGGGCCACGCGCAATGTAGGGTTCCGTAGTAGCCCGTTATTCAATGTAAGTCTTTACCCGTTATAAACAAGAAACTAGGTACTTCGTCTTTGTCACTTTAAAGGATTTATTCTAAGTATTTTATATTGGGTACATAATTATCCAACACCCAAGTTCAACGACTATTACTGCTAAACTAATAAAGTTATCTCAAACGCTATAATTTTCCTTTAAAGTTCATAAAATGCGCTATTATCACGAATTTTTCCAGATTTTTCAAGCCAGCAGTTTAGCTATTAGAGGGGGGGGGGGACTCCCTACTGCAACAAAAATTTGCACTTTAAAGTTTAATATTTCGTAAATGGAGCATTTAATTGAAAAATGATATTAGCAACCCTTAAGTCATTTAAAAAGACCTATTCAACGATACCTCACACGATGGGGAAGATGATGAAAAAAAAAATCATCCCCACTTCTTATATAGGGGAGCTAACCTAAAAAAATATTTTTCACAATTTTATTTCAGCACTTTGTCGGCGTAATATATATACAAACCCCGACAAAATTACAGTTTTCTAGTATTAACGGTCTCTTCGCAAAACCTCGGACAGACAGACAGACAGACAGATGGACATGACGAAACTACAAGGGTTCCTTGTCAAGACTACGGAACCCTAAAAATGGTAAATAAAAAAAATGTGGTAACAGGCGGTCTTATCGCTTAAAGCGATCTCTTCCAGACAACCTTAGAGTACCTACTACAAATTAGATAACTATTTTAAAACGTTCTTCAAACTTAAATATTACATTTAATACAAAGTCCTAACGAAACCACGAGAACACGTTCACAGTATTCCAATTACACTATTCACGTTTGAAAACTGGAGCAAACTTAAATGTACAGTCAGCAATAAAAGCTTATAAGTTTCAATGCGTAAAGTTGGCTTTACGTACTATGTTTCAGACTCGCCGAGACAGGATAAGTCGAAACTCAAGAATCTCGAGAATTGGGTATGGAATAAAATATTTTTTTTTAGATATTGGATTATTTTTATAGAAATCAATGGATAACTTATCTTTATTATAAACAGAACTGTTGAAACGCGCCAATGTACTTCATCATCATCATTAGCAGCCAGTATTCGTCTACTGTTGGACATAGGTCTCTCCTATGGCACGCCACTGAGCTCGATCTTCAGCTCCTTATTTCAAACCGCTGCCAGCCAGCTTGCGTATATCATCGCACCATGTAGCTGGAGGGCGCCCTTTTCTAAATGCTGCCCATCCATGCAGTATTCTTCTGCGGCCTTCCTTCTCAAAATTGTTTCTACCCAATTGCAATGAACTTAATACTCATAAATTCCAATTAAAAATAAAATGCTTTATACAATACGTCGAAATCGTGAGATTTATTTATTTATTTATTTATTTATTCATGCAAACCATATAAAAGTGTCCTTATATATATATATAAGGACATATATATAGTATACTTATAGTATACATTTACATGGACCCTGTAACTAGGGTATGGGATTTCTTCCACAGGTGGAATGCGCATTACTTATAACAATGTTCCGCCTTACTTGCTACAAAAAAAAACTAGCTTACCACCATCAAGGAGAAATTTTACCGCCAAAACTTTATGGTGTCTCGGCAGCACAGCCCTAATGAGTCAGACCATTCTAGGCCAAGTATTTTCACCATTCTCAACCATATCGTCGCTTAAAGTGGTCAAACGTTATCATCCTAACTTCATATTATTTTATATATTTTTATATAATATTATAAATGCGAGGGGAAATGCGAGGCGAATGAGGGGTAGGGAGAGGGGGGAGGGGGGATTAGCGCGGCGTGGTTCGGTGCAGTGTAGATGGGATACGCATGTGTCTTATTTGTAGAATAATTAACCCAAAGAATTAAAAATGCTACCCAAAGACACTATTCGACGCGGAAGAAGTCGCGGGCACAGCTAGTATACCTATATAAACATTGAAACTGGCGCGTCAGTGTGATTTTGTTTAGAAGCTATAAACTTTAAGCAATAATCTAAAACTGTATGTACAGTTTTATTTATTGATAAATAATCAATCATTAGTTAAAAAACATATCATAAAACAGGCATATCAGAAATTTTATTATTAAAACTCACGTTCACTTTGAAAATGTATTATGTTTGAAAACGGGTATTTCACGTGACGTCAATGATTACGCGATGTCGTTAAAGCGATACGTTACATAATATTACGTTTCAGCTTCATCCGGAAGCCTTCATCAGGATATCGTGTGCAGGGCGCTCGCCGACGCGCCCAGCCTCGCACTACATATTAGATATGTGAAGAATGAAGTAATTTAGTTTATTTATTATAAATGTGAGTAAATTCACGTATTATAAATTTAAGTATAATTCAAAATAGCATTGAAATATTTGATTGTGTATCAGGTATTATAGATTTGGCGTTTTATGGCGATTTGTCATCATTCACTGACCATTTTATATTAGGCACGTCATTTACATATTAAGAATTTCATCCGATTGTTACTATACATTTTGGAGATGAAGAAAAGAAAAATAAAAAAAAAATCTAAACGAAAATTAAGGGATGTTCGTGTGGTAAAGTGCCAAGAACGCTAGCTGCATTCCCGCGTTGAATTGCTAAAGAAATAAATAGCATTTAAATGAGAGAAAGAGACAAATATACAGCATTGCCTATATTACTACTCTACATCCGTTTTTACAAAACTAACTTCAATATACTGAAAGTATACAGCATACAGTCTACATACAAAGTTCATCGATAATACAATTGTGCCGCCTTTCTAAGAGTTTTCAATACAATTTTCATACAAATGTGTTTTTAATTCAGTAGATTCAGTACTGAGGTGGGTTATGCTTATTGTTATTTTCGTAACTTCTCCTTGTTCGCAGTTCTTCTGGCTCCAGATAGTTCTAGAATAATTTCGCCATTATTGTTTGGATGTCATTGACTTCTGGGGTTTCGCAGAGTCTGTGGGTAGCTGCAAAGTTAAGCGATTCAAATGCTGATCTGGATTTTCGATCTCCACTTGAATCCAATATTGCTGACGTGAGAACATGACAATGTTGGAATTATATAGTTTAGTTGAAGATTTTGGATGTGATTTCTGAATTTCAGCGGGTATGTCTTTATCTGTAAAATTTGTACTTGAATATTTGAATGCACGTGTGGTGAAATACGTGTAATGTATTCAAAGCTCGATTTGTGTGTGGTTTTACATATTTTTATTTAGTCAACATTTAAAAGCACGTGATTTTTATTTTAGAATACAGATAATTTATTTGAAGTTGTCTATAATATTGTTAAGAAGTTTATTGTGTATCTGGATTTATAAAAAGTAAAAAAATTATACTCGTCACAAATACCTAAATAATACAATAATTATAACTTTCTTTAATAAAAAACAAAACTCACTTAATTTCTAACGTTTTCACCAACTTTGTTTACCACTTGTTATTGCCCTTGGCTCCCGCTCCGTTTCTGATATTTGTAAGCAATATTATTACTAAGTACTTCTTTTGTTAAAGCTTACCGTTCTTGCGACTAGTACTATTGGTTAGTGACAAACGTCGTGGTTACAAGCCACGAGCTTTACGAAGCAAGTATAATACGTACCACAAACAATATAACTTAAGATATATTATTAGAACAACCTTTGTCTCTAAAAACATGCCTTCAAAGGTTAATTTAGAATAATATACCTAATTAGGTACTTTAGAATTAGGAGCTTTTTTTTATTCCAGATAGGCAAGCGTTTGACCACTATCTCACCTAGGGGTGGAAGTCGCTACATTGATAGCGATGCGTCTTATCATCGCAAACGTCTAATAGAGGGAGATGCAGCTAGACAGTTAATATAATTGCATATCTGTTCTTAACGACGATCATCAGTCGAAATTCATCGCTATTCATGTAGAGACTACCGGTCCTGGGGTGGAGAACTGATATGAAGTAAAATAATCTACATTGATGGCGATGCGTCTTGTCATCGCAAACATCTACTAGAATGAAATGCAGCTAGACTGTTGTTATCTGCATCTCTTGTCGTATCGACGATTATCGCTCGAAATTATCGCTATGCACGGGGCTACCGGCCCAGATGTTAAGTGACGATGTGGTCGACGATGTAGCACGCTTATCTAGATGATATATGCTAAGTAGGCAGCGAACAGCTGATTGTCTATTCTGAATTAGGATTGGGTTAATAAATGCGAACGTCTTGCTTGTATTGCTATCTTTTACGATTAATAAATTGTAAAAGATAGCTAAATATTAATATTAATAATATAATATATAATAATATTAATATTAATACATTGTAAAAGATAGCTAGATTAATAAATGTATTGATGCTTTTATCTAAAATTTTTATTAAAGAGGCTGCAACTTTAAAAGCCAGTTTCACCTTAGCTGTCAGCCCACTCTCAGACCAAAAGGAACTTATTTGCCAAATAAACTCAAGTTATATATGGTGTTATATGTGAGTTAAATATCTGAAACTTTAGAAAGAACCGATAAAAGTGACCAATTAGCTTTTATTTTAATCAACGTTCACAAAAAATATCCTTGTTTCAGTTAATTTATATCCATGAATAAGCGTTACTAACAAGTCTAGATCCTGCGAGGCTGTAATTACGAGAGCCTGTGAACCAGCGACCTTCGAAACTGATTACACCCAGACAATTACCCTACAAAGTACAGTAATGACAGGAAAAGTACAGGACGTCCAAAATAGTCGGACGCCACGTTGAAACAAAACAATGACACGACATTGTTGGCAATTTAATTGTATCGGAATGCATTGTCGTTGACGCTATGGTTTTATTTTATGTTATACTCGTATAATTTGATAGCTGTTAACAGAAAGAAAATGACTACTCAAGATACAGTTTTGTCACAACACGGCGGTGTATCGTCTTATCGTGAATTCGTGATGTAAATCTGAGTTTTTACTCTATAGTAAAAGGTAACAAGTGAATCACTCACCTGATTGTAAGTGGTGACGTCTGCCTATTAAAGACATTGTGGTACACAAAACTCTGGATTGCCAAAATTTTGCACATAACTGCACTCCACCTTTGGACGTAAAAAATTTAAGTCGCATAATATGTGGTTTCACTGGACACTACGGACCAAAAAGCATGTCTATTTCACGGATGAACAACAGACAAAGCGTCATTAGCGCTCCAGGTCGACTAGCAGAAGCCCTACCACTAAACTGAAGGCTTTATTTTTTTACGTTTTAGCTTAGCCAGTGTCAAAGTATTACAATAGTTGAAATTTTCGTTAATTCACGTCGTAAAAGCCAGTCATAGTTTCCCATTCAAGTCAATTTTAAGTCATAGTCTAGTCCAAAAAGATGTGGACTTCACTGAAGGTTATATAGTAATATAGGTAACGAAATGTGCTGTTGCCATATATTATTCTCACACACATTCACCGGCATTTAATGGTTAATATTCCACATTACTAAACATTAACTCGCGAAAGAATACAAGGTTTAGGAAACACACATTTTTCACGTTCCCGGCAAAACTACAAAAAAAGCTTTAAACTTTTAAAAAGATCGGCATACTCAGATGCTTCTCTCGTAAAATAAACAGTAAGGTGTCTGCTTCCATATAAAGTAATTCATAAA
Source organism: Cabera pusaria (assembly GCA_954871355.1). Taxonomy (NCBI): domain Eukaryota; kingdom Metazoa; phylum Arthropoda; class Insecta; order Lepidoptera; family Geometridae; genus Cabera; species Cabera pusaria. The sequence goes on from OX940906.1 coordinate 11,961,360, forward strand.
GCGTAATTTAATCTCACGCCTCGTATTAAAGTCTTATCTATCAGTTACAAATTAGATCGAAGTTGTTTACACAATCTTAATGAGTTTTCTCAACAAAAACAATGTGGAGAGACAAGATGAGTTACTTTGGATTGTTTCAAGTAAACTTTAGCTTTTGTTTCAAGTAACAGGCTTTCTATATTGTGTAGTTTTGCTCACGTATATTTTTAATTATTGTAATGTGATTTGATTACCTTTTTAACCGACTTCCAGGTGGAGGAGGGTATCGATTCGTCTACATGTTGTTTTTTTATTATTATTTTTTGTATGTATGTTACACGATTACTTCGTCAATTGTGAACCGATTCGAATGTTTTATTTTAATTGCTATAGTGTACATCTCCAAAATGGTCCCATTGTAATTACATCGAGATCTGATAAGTATCTCCAGATATATGACAATAAACATATCGAACTTGCTACTGAAACTTGACTCGTGCGGAATTGTTTTAGTTTTTAAACTATCCTAATTATAAATTGTTAAACACAATCCAAAATTTCATCGTACCGACGGGACTCGAACCCGCACCCCCCGGATTACACGTCCAGGTGCTCTGCCAATTAAGCCACGGTTTGATCCATCGATACGACGAAATTAGTGGATTGCATTTGTTAACCCAATTATGCATTGGTGGCGCCATCTATGACTACTTATTACGTAAGTTAATCATTCGGAAGAAATCATTACAGTTTTCAAATCCGACGAGAGATGTTGCACTGCGTAAATCAAATATTATGTTTCTTTGAAGTGTCACACACTTTGTATTTTTGTAAACTGTTAAACACAATCCAAAATTTCATCGTACCGACAGGACTCGAACCCGCACCCCCCGGTTTACACGTCCAGGTGCTCTGCCAGTTAAGCCACGGTTCGATCCACCGATACGACGAAATTAGTGGATTGCATTTGTTAACCCAATTATCCGCTAATTTCGTCGTATCGATGGATCGAAGTCGGGTTCGAGTCCCGTCGGTACGATGAAATTTTGGATTGTGTTTAACAATTTACAAAAATATAAAGTGTGTGACACTTCAAAGAAACATAATATTCGTCGGATTTGAAAACTGTAATGATTTCTTCCGAATGATTAACTTACGTAATAAGTAGTCGTATATGGCGCCACCAACGCATAATTGGGTTAACAAATGCAATCCACTAATTTTGTCGTATCGATGGAACGAACCGTGGCTTAATTGGCAGAGCACCTGGACGTGTAATCCGGGGGGTGCGGGTTCGAGTCCCGTCGGTATGATGAAATTTTGGATTGTGTTTAACAATTTACAGAAATATAAAGTGTGTAACACTTCAAAGAAACATAATATTTATCCTAATTATGTTTCTTTGAAGTGTTACACATATTTTTGTAAATTGTTAAACACAATCCAAAATTGCATCGTACCAACGGGACTTGAACCCGCAACCTCCTGGATAACATGTCCAGGTGCTCTGCCAATTAAGCCACGGTTCGATCTATCGATACGACCAAATTAGTGGATTGCATTTTTTTAACCCAGTTATGCATAGGTGGCGCCATCTATGACTACTTATTTGGAAAGTTTTTTTTTAAATATCTTATAGGCTAGCGTTTGGTCACTATCTCACCTGTTGGTAAGTGATGATGCGGTCGAAGATGGTAAGCACGCTAGGGCTAGAATGGGAACTGGCTCTCAAGGACAGCTGCCGGAACACATTCGATATTTTGGCGACAGATTTTCTAATTTGAGGGTGGTAGCTGGACAGCCGGACACTAGATAGTGTCCTACTACCATGCGGGGTTGTTGGTTTCTTAACGATGTTTTCCTTCACCGGAGGGCCACTGTGAGAAGCGCACATAAATATTTCGATAGAAAAATCCATTGGTGCACGGCGGTTTGAACTCGGTACCACGGCATCAAAGCCGACCGTCCCGATTACGCCACTGGCCCTCAAAAAAAAGTTAATCATTCGGAAGAAATCATTACAGTTTTCAAATCCGACGAGAGATGTTGCACTGCGTAAATCAAACATGTTATCCAGGCGGTTGCGTGTTCAAGTCCCGTCGGTACGATGAAATTTTGTATTGTGTTTAACAATTTATCCTAATTATATTGTAAAATCGTGAAAACGAACTATTTTTCAATACGTCTATTGTCTGTAGCGGAAATAATATATATCTTTTATGAATCCATATAAAAGTAGTAGGCCAGTATGCGAAAATTTAGAAAGCAATTTTAATATTTTATTTTCAAAAAAAAAAATTCAGAAGTGCAACCTATTATACTTTTGAAAATGATAACAAAAAAATTTCATAAAAAATCTTCTTCAAAAGAACTCGAAGTCACGAGAAAACTCCGCTTTGGTGCGTACTTTTTACATCAAATCTCCGAAAAGGGCTTTTTTGTTTAATTCAAGCGAGTACTGAACCTGACACTTAGAAAAATGAATCCACAACTGAGGAGATGCAGAGTTCCCGAGGGTCCATTTATCTTGTAGGCCTAAGTGAGTATGGATTTGTGGACAGAGTAATACACCAGAGTGGATAATGAACTGTTTTTGTAGTACCTACTTTAGGTAGAGTAGTAAGAATTTTCACAAAAACTAGATTCTGTATACTGCACTAGTATACTTTAAACTTTCGCGATTTGAACACATAGTTATAAATAAAATATCTAACTGAAATATTTAACTGTAATACTTAACCGAAACACTCAACTGAAATATTCAACTAAAACATTCAACATAAATATCTAACTGAAATATTAAAGTGAAACGAGTTGGGAGCGACGGAGTCGGCAGTCGCAGCGTCGTCGAGTGAAGGCAGCGACGCAGCAAGTCGGCGCCTGCACCAGGGACAACGACCTGCGATGCTCTGCCACCCACTGCACCCGTACACACCACGAGCTCCACTCCCAGCCACTGAAATATTTAACAGAAATATTTAACCGAAATATTTAACCGAAATATTTAACTGAAACATTTAACTAAAATACTTTAACCGAATATGTAACTGAAATGTTTAACCGAAATGTTTAACTGAAATGTTTTAACTGAAATATCCAACCGAATATTTAACCGAAATATTAAACCGAAATATCCAGTTATAAATATTTAAATACGGGACTTATCGCGCCTAAAACATAAATCTTATCTACTCGACGTTTCGACCAAGTTGCATTGATCGTGGTCACGAGACGACTATCAGTCGTAACTTGGTCGAAACGTCGAGTAGATAAGATTTATGTTTTAGGCGCGATAAGTCCCGTATTTAAATATTTATAACTGGATATTTCGGTTTAATATTTCGGTTAAATATTCGGTTGGATATTTCAGTTAAAACATTTCAGTTAAACATTTCGGTTTAACATTTCAGTTACATATTCGGTTAAAGTATTTTAGTTAAATGTTTCAGTTAAATATTTCGGTTAAATATTTCGGTTAAATATTTCTGTTAAATATTTCAGTGGCTGGGAGTGGAGCTCGTGGTGTGTACGGGTGCAGTGGGTGGCAGAGCATCGCAGGTCGTTGTCCCTGGTGCAGGCGCCGACTTGCTGCGTCGCTGCCTTCACTCGACGACGCTGCGACTGCCGACTCCGTCGCTCCCAACTCGTTTTACTTTAATATTTCAGTTAGATATTTATGTTGAATGTTTTAGTTGAATATTTCAGTTGAGTGTTTCGGTTAAGTATTACAGTTAAATATTTCAGTTAGATATTTTATTTATAACTATGCACTAGTATAGTACCTGGTTTCTTTAAACATTCTCAAACGGCTTTGTTTTTATTTTGTGTGCTCACAAATCTACCATAAGTTTAAAACTATTCATAGGTATTCTTATTGTAAATAGCCACACCGCGTTGGAGAGAGCGAGATGCTAGTAACCGGGCGTGAAGCGATATCTTGCTCGCACAGTACGGTTAAAGTTATTATTGTCGACTTTAGGGTACAGGCACCCTTTATTGAATAGTTCATTAAATTCCACTTCCGAAATGCCACGCCATTGTTATAAATGGAAATATTCCGAGTGCGCTTTACCTGGCAGATTTCTATACGCGAACAAACGCAAACAATATTCTGAGCAATATTATTCAGAGCAATATTTTTTTCGTGATTTTACGTTACAGAATAAGCAATATGCTCAACTGGGCTGAAGCGTTAACATAGACACTGAGGCACGCCAAAGTTTGGTTTTCATAATTATGCTCGTCACTAGTGTCTGTAACTGTACTGCTGGACATAGATCTCTCCCAACCACCATTCTCCACCATGAATTGCTTGATTGATTATGATGATGATGAAAAGTACAGGGCATATAAGACACAGAGCTACAATGCAGCCAACGCTATGTCTGCCGATTCATGCCGATTTTCCCGTTGGGGTAGTAGGCAGAAACTACTTCTTTCCACATGCTACGATCCTGACATACCTATTTCGCCTCTTCCACTTTTATGAGCGCCTTCATACAAGCTCGCCGGTTATAGGTACTTTTGACTTGACCTTTCTTTAAAACGTCTTCGATCTGGACGCGATACGTGCGCCTAGATCGGCATCTACCGGCTGGCCCATTCATACTCGTTACTTATAAATGTGCTTCGTCAATCTTCCTTCATCCATCCTCTCTAGATGTCCAAACCATCTAAACATCCCTTTTTCTATCTTTCTCACTACATCTTCTACCACACCATAACATAGTCTTATCACACTGTTCTCCACTTTATCCATCAGAGTCACTCCAATCATACTTCTCAAACATCTCATTTCACAGCATTAATTCATACTTCTTCTGCCATACCCAGCATTCACTGCCATACGTGAGTGTGGGAACCAACACTCCCCTATGTACTGCCAGTCGAGCGAATTAAGTGATAACGCTTATATATCAGTCATTATATTATATTTAATACAATAATAGTTATCTAGTAATCAAATGCGCTTAACCTGATAAATGTTTAGCGCAAAATTATATGAACAAAGTTTAAGTCAGTTTAATGATATCGCCTATCTAATTACAACAAGGCATAACACCAATCTTCTCGTGTCTACTGAACTGAACTGAAGTAAAAATAATTAATGAAGGCTCTATTCCGACGCCTAAGATCCGCCGAGGTGTAACGGGGTTTAATTGAGTTATCAAGATTCGATACTAAGCTATAAGATTTTATATTATGCAATATTACAAGCAATTTGTATATATTTCTACTATTACGACATTTTTGTTATCTTTGACAGACAAGCACTTGAAAGTTAACTCTCCTGATGTTAAGTAAAGATGCGGACTAAAGGTACGGACACACCGCAGTGTCCTGCGTGCGTGATCTAGGTGGCGATCAGATAGCGCAGTATTTGTACCGACTGGTTAACACCAAACGCGATCAGAAAACAATTGTAAAGTACAGAGATCGCGCCCGCAGATCGCAGGACGCCGCGGTGTGGCCGTACCTTAAGACGAAAACGTCCTTGTCTGAAATTGAATTGACTTTGTGCCTTTTAAGCAAGCAAGATTTGAAAGTGATAGACACATATAAATAAATACATTGCATGGAACGATGCAAGGTTGTTTTCTATTAGAAGCCTAAAAATATATCAGTGCATACATTTTATATGTAGGTACTAGTTTACACACACCAATATCATCGCCGCGTCACAATCTCCCGATGAAATTACTTAAGGAAAGTTAGTGTAAATGGTCTATTAAACTGGCTTCATATGATCAGTTATGCTACAATTAACACGCAGCTAACAACAAACTGCGACAAACCGTACCGACAAAATATATATATTTCTTTAGCATTCATAAGTTTATCGGTCTATTGATGCGTCTGCGTGATCACAGACGCACTTTTCAAAACCATGATGTAAAGATCCGTCAAATCATAGAACTTGGAATCTGCACTGCATTGCTCCTTTTTTTTAAAGGGAGATAATCGGTAGAAAGGTTTCTTTTCCATACTCAATTTGCAGTAGGTAATTCTACCTACTGCAAATTGAGTATGGAAAAGAACTAGCTATTCAGCTAGAATAAATTCAAACATTCTCGTATAGACCTATAAAATTCAATGGATTATTAAATCTTTCATACTTTAATTTGTGTGTTTAAGAGCCGAGACATCGGATACTTACTAAATAGTGTCCTCCTTGGGAAAACAGTGCAAACTTTAGTCTCCTGGATTACGCTCATTAAGCCGGAACTTTAGCTTTTACTCAAGGTTTTGTTGTCAAATTTTAAGCCCTATTTCTACAAAGACTTATAAATTTAGAAGCTCTTAAGCGTAACTTGTTCGTAACTTCTTCAATGAAGGTGAAGCTATTGTTTAATTTATAAAATTGGTAGTCGTTAAGTTTTGCAATAAATATTTTATTTAATGTACATAGTTTTATTCTTTTTATTTATTGAATCCTTACCAATGTCCTTCTATTTATCTTAAACGTAAGATCAGATACCCAGGTAGTGAAGCAGCGTGTTGGAATGTCAAAAAGCCCAAAAGTCTTTCGACACGTGTTTCGCCTTTACACGAGTCAACCTCAGAACACGATGTTCGTGCGTTCCTTCGTCGGGCGCTGCGATATTATGACAAATCCGTTTGTAGGTGACCCTGCCTTTTATCCTTAAATTCATTGCCTTGAGGTAGATAAGTGTGTGAGATGAACATAGGGGCTTCAAAGTGATTCTTGGGCTCTTAGCAGAAATCGTCGTAAGGCAGGCAGAGGTGCCGTTCTGTTATGGCAGCCAAGACTACGTTTTAAATCAAACAACTCTTTTTCCTAAAATGCAAATTAATAGGACGCTCACGTGATTTTAAGCAACGGCATCTGCTGATAAGGGCACTTTTAATTCTACAAGCTTTTATTTAACTTGCAATGCATGTATGTATGTATGTATGTATGTATTTCACTATGTATGTTCGGGTGGAATCTTGGAAGCTAAATTAGACCCACTTCCCGATGTCCGATTGGACTCAAATTTGGTGTACTTATGTATCTTTGGTGACAAAACAATGATATGGTACCATGGAGCTGGTCTGATAATGGAGACGGAAGGTGGCCACGGCATCTCTGTGGTAAAATAACATAACCCCAGCGAGTTTGGGCACGATTGATTTTTCTTGAAGAGAACTTTACGCCTAGATGATATCCATGGTCTGATGATGAAGCTGGAAGGTTGCCACGGCATCTCTGTGATAAAATAACGTAACCCCAGTGAATTTGGGCTCAAGTGATTCTTCTCGAGGAGCACTTTACACTTTAATGGTAGCCAGGATCTGATAATGAAGCTGTAAGGTGGCCATGGCATTTCTGTTATAAAGCAACATAGCCCCACCGAGTCGATTGATTTTCCTTGAAGAGCACTTTACCCATAATCACATCAAATATCCGTGGAATATTTTAAAATATCATGCCTTCTCTTAAATACTTTACCTAAGTATTAGGTAGGTTAAGTAGGTATTAAGTATTAAGTAGGTAGGTAGTCGGCATCTATACCCACCTATTAAAAAGTTAAAAATAAATTATAAGTAAAAAATATTTTTAAAAACAAGCTTTTATCTGGGACAATGAACTGGAATGTTAAAAATAAATTCTAGTAAGTATTTGGCGTGTAGGTACTTACCTGTATTTTTAAAAGTTTGAGGCACTGAAGTAAAGTAATTACCTAGCCTGAAAAACGGGTAATGCTTCAAGCTTTTTAGAATATAGGTAAGTACCTACACTCCAAATACTTACCAGAATTTATTTTTATCATTTTAGTTCATTGTCCTAGATAAAAGCTTGTTTTAAAAAATATTTTTTACTTATAATGTATATACGTGTTGTGTCGGACTTCTACGGCACCGGAATGGTGCGTGTGTTGTACTTATAGATTAAGATGTAATTCGAGGTATGTGGTTATACTACACGGTACACGGGCAGTTGATTCTAGTCGGCTTAAAAGACGAGTTCGGGTAGTTGCGTTATGTGGATTAGACCAAAGTAAGAAATCCAGCGGCTTTACTCATAGCCGTCTTTCGTTTTCAGACAAGCAATATTCTATTTTAGACAGCATTGTCAGGTGACATAACCACAGATAACGGTCAAATGTTTCTCAAGTAGTTATAAAAATGGTTTTTATACTCTTAAATTGTGTTTAATATATAATCCTTGGATTCATGGTAGCCACAAATCTTCTACTAAACCGTTTCGTAGCTTTTTGCAGCTTAAACTAAATAAAAGCTAAAAACGACGAGTTACGGCTAGCACTGATTTCAGTCCATCTGTATCAAGCCCCTAAGCCTGAGAGCCGACTGCTAAATTATATCACAGGGTTTTAAGTACTTGCCAGAGGTACAGTTACAGAGGTGACATTGAATACGGTTTCTTTTTTTTTTTTGCTAAAACAGACTACTCACCATTAGGTGGGCCGTTTGCTTGTTTGCTACCTATATCATAAAACAAAGGTGTTAACTTTGAGGTATTTTTAATCTTTTTTTTTTGTGGCCGCGACCTCTCTCCAGTCTGATTGACAAATTACTGACAAACTAGTTTTTGTCTTAAAAATTGAAAGTGTTAAAAATCGTTTTTTTTTCTTACAAAAGGTTACAATTACATAGTAGAATAGATAAACAGCATCATAATATTTTTATTCGTACCTATCTTTGTGAGAAATCCTTCCACCAACGTACTTCTTACTTCTACGAGTATCTATCGAAAAATGTATCTGCGAAGTTCATAGTGGCCTTAGCCTCCGGCGAAGGCAATCATCGTTAAAATCTCCTAGTGTAGTGGTAATACAGTCTAGTGTCTGCAAGCTACCATCAAAGAATAATTAATAGTACTACGCGATCACTCCCAATTTTAAAAATATATCGCCATAAGTAGGTTAATCAAAACTATAGCTTGATGACCGCGTACAATCCTCATCGAACAATGCGCTTTAAAATCAACGTAAACTTTACTTAAATTAAGATATATTATATTTACTAAATTATATTAGTAGTGCAGACGTTGTTTGTAATTGACAGAACTCGTACAATTCAACATCTAGGTGATTAAGGGTAAAGGACGCAGTGAAGAAACATCAAATTCAAATTCTGTCAATCCAGAGTTTTGTGTTCAACAGTGTCTATAATAGATCGATATCATAATTTATCGTCAGGCATCAATTTGCTGGTCCTGTCTTAATATCATTAAAAAAATTAAATAATATATAACGCTCTCAGATCCCGTACTAATCTCGCGACGAAATTTAGAGCCCATTTTTATCTGAAATTACTTACTGGATTTGAAGGAAAACAAGATTGAAATAAGGACAGATAAAACATTTCAAAGAAAGAATTTGAATTTGGGTGTATTTATTTTATAAAATAAAATTATGATGTATGAGGCAGGACGCTACTGAAAAAATAGAATTGAAGAGTATGAAAATAAGCCGTTCTTAATAATCGGGTTTTGTCTAGTTTATGAGACATATAGATCAAGGTTCGGGCACAGTGGCATAAAAATCTGACAAATCAAAGTTTTTCGTGCCACAGTATCTGTAAAGGCGTTATCATATCAGGCAAGCGTAGGGCAAGGACCTTTTTAATGTTGCCTCCATGTTGTGTTCTTTCATCCACGTTACATCGTCACTTTCAATCAGGTAAGATTGGGGTCAACTGCAAGTTTTTCTCAAAAAGATATATTTCTCAGCTGCCTAACTTACTTTTGTAAAAATAATAAAACAAGAACAGTCTGGAATTCTAAAAACCCATACCTGTATTCAGCAATTACTTACAAAATATAGTTTGAAACACAAAGTAGCGACTTACTCTTAGTTAGTTCCAAGTTGGTACAATTCTATGTACATAATATAATACCTAGCACAACAGTGACTAAAGTATACAGCGTTTTACGATGCAAGTATTTCGTGGCAAATTTTATTCTTACTTGTCAAATACTTATAGTGCGAGGTGGACCGCAACGTCAACAAATGCTCCGCACTCAAGATCCTGAAAAAGTATTACAGTTTTGAGCCTTCAGTTAAATACGCACGATACTACAACGATTTCAAGATGTTATGTGAATTTAGCGAATTTTTTTTAAATGACTGATATTATAAGCTAAGAAATTGATATTTTTACTATATTATATATACAACAAAATATATAAGTTAAAATAATATATAGGTAGGTGGTGACGCGTCAATGCGCTTTATTATTCCATATTTTATTTCACGCTATATATATAATCTCGCCTCTTTCATATACATTATTTTTATAACGCCTTATATTATTCTACCTTTTCAAATTGGTATGAATGCCCGCTAAAAGACGCAGAAGCAGCCTGCTGATGCCTAGCCGCTGAAACTCGAACAGGTTTGCCAATGGTCCAATGGGAGATCAGCAGACCACGTCACTGCCACTACGACGCCTGTGGTTGGCCCACGCTTGCACCACGCTCCAGGTGCAGTTCCGTTTTGGCCGCGATCCCGCTATGATCGTTGAATCGGACTCAAAATATATTTTTTTTATATAAATCGCTAATATAATTAAGTGCTGTGACTGTAAGGATCCTCCTGTACAGATATATTTATTACTAGGTCGCATTAAATGCGCCGACGCCGCCTGCAGCGATTCCTTGTCTGTGAACCCTCCACGGAGGGCTGTAGGTGTTCCTGGGAGAGTGGAAAGGTACGTGGGCTTTGTTTGCTGATTCTCTGTGTTCTTACAGTGGTTTATTCATACCAAACGTCCCTCTTTTCACGTTGATCTTCACAGACCCGCCCCCGCTATATACTTATATTTTTACCGCTTATTTGTCTTACGCATATCTATTTATTTTCACGGCACTTTCACCCCCGCATATGGTTGAGGCTATTTACATGCCCCACCAGCAGGTGTGATGAAACCTTAGAGTTTATAATCGAAAGATTCTTTAAATTAAAAGATTATTACTCTGAAATTCCAATATAATATTACAGTTTTGTTGTTCTTATTGTCGACTATTGAGTCGAGGGCAATAAGCAGACGTATTTATGTGATACAATCAATTCTTTCTTTCTAAATTATGCAATTATTCTAAACTAGCCATATCCAGTTTAACTAATAACTTTGCAGTTAAATCAAACTTTATATATACGAACATAGCTTTAACTAACTTAATAGGTTCAACATTTTGAGAAAGTTATTAACTGACATGAGAGTACACTGCGTTTGCTATGTGTGATGTTAATATTGTGTCTTTAGTTTTCATTAGCGGAGCTCTCACAAAGGGAGTCGTTTGGTGTCGCATACATCGCTGTAACACTGGAGAGCGAACCTAAGTTGGTTTATTAATGCCCACAGTTCTGAATGTGTCATTATGCATGTGCCTAACATGATAGTGTGGTTTAGAATATACAAATAGAAAGATACTTTGAAAGCAGATATACATTTTTCCCGTTGGCGTAGGCAGAGACTACTTCTTTCCACATGCTACGCTCCTGACATACCTCCTTCGTTTCTTCCTTTTTCATTAGCGCCTTAATACATGCTCGCCGGTTGTAGGTACTTTTGACTTGGCCTTTCTTTAAAACGTCTCCGATCTAGTCGAAATACGTTCACCAAGGTCGGCCGATACTGCCTGACCCATTCACACTCGTCTTATAAATCTGTTCGTCAATCTTTCTTCGTCCATCCTCTCTAGATGTCCAAACCATCTAAGCATCCCTTTCTCTATCTTTGTCACTACATCTTCTACCACACCACAACATTCCCTTATCACGCTGTTCTGCACCTTATTCATCAGAGTCACTCCAATCATACTTCTTAAACATCTTATTTCTACAGCATCAATTTCATGGTTCTTCTGCCATACCTAGCATTCACTACCATACTTAATTAATTAACTGGACTCGGTACGGACTTCGATGAAATAGTATTTATACCACGGGAGTGCACTGGTGACCTGCAATACAGGTTTTGCAAAACCTACAGCAGGCACCAGTCTCTCACAAAGTATAATTTATTTTACCTTCTAAGTTCTATACATATTGTACTTACCTTGTAATACCTAATTTTACAACCTTGTGAGAGAAAATAAATGGATTTATTTATTTATACATAAGTTTGGGAACCAACACTCCCTTTGGATAGATATAAAGATAAATAAACGTTTTTCCACAATTATGATCTTAGTAAGTTTGCAAAGCAGGTCGAGAGACATTCGCGCTATGTGGATTAGACAAATCTACAGAATAATAAGCTCACTGCCATTTTGTTTCACTAATCTATGACATTAATTACGTGCCATAAAAAATATACTTACAGCACATAATTTTCTACGTGACTTTACATTGATAAGCCAATCGTACCTTCAGTAAATAAACTGTTCTGTGAATGTCCAAGTTGGCTTAGGTTTTATAGCGTAGAACAGTGTGTTCATCATCTTTCATTCTCACTGAATCTTTTGTTTTGTTTTCCTTTTGAACCCCAAGAATACCACTGCTTGACAGAAAAGGCAACAGGGTTTAATCCATTTACAATGAGTCATAATAAGGTTGTTAGAAACTGTCTAACAACTTTGGCCTTAGCACCGTGATTGACATTAAACATAATAGTCAAGTTAACGAACAGCCTCATTATTGTGTAACTATAACTATCTAGTACTATTGTGTTTATCTATAGTAATAATGACCAAAGTTTACGTTGATTAAAATAACTGCTTGATACGAGTACTGAAATTCTTACAGAAGCTCTGATCAAACTGTATGTCGTGATGGTAATCAGTAGGTATTATCAATAAAAATGCAAGTCTACGAGGTAAGTTCATTTTTGTAGAGATTTTAAACTAACTTCAAAACCCGATGATACGAGAAGTAAATTACAATTCAATGATCAAGTAATTGTATTACAAGTCTGAATGACATATATTATTTATTTATTTGACATAAAACTCCTTAACAATGTATTAAGAAGTATTCAATACATTTGTAGTTTAGGTTTCTTCACATGGATATTTTTAGGTAAATTTCAAACACTTTACATTACAACTCGACTGTCAATTTAAAAAAATGACATTCTCGAGTTAAAAGCTTCGCTAATATAAGGTCTTATATTAAGCAGTGTAAGACTTTCCAACACATTAATAGCTGACATTTACTAACGGCCGTATTCATGAAGATTTTGACGAATACATAATAATTTAACGTATAGCGGTAGATTTGAAACAAGTAATGTGAATAATGTATTGGTTTGCATTATATTATGCGTTCACGAACACTATGCAAACTCATAATATTGTTTATGAATACGGGGGTTAGACCCTTGAGTACCATTTCTAGTCTTTTATAAAATGTTATTGAGACCATTTATTCCTTGACATAAAAATACTCCACACTTTGCAGAGATCATAAATCAAGAACTCTACGAACTGTTAAATCAATATTCTTGAGCTTCAAATAATTAGATTTTCCTGCTGCAATTTATCACTCAATATTTAATTTCCTTTCAAACGAGAGATATTTTTCTGTGTTCAATGTTATATCAAAGAAAGTTTAAATAATGTTAGGTTTGTTAAGTATTAATTAAGAGTATTTTAGTATGCAAATGTTCATATATTATATTAAAGTAAGTTTGTAAGTGGTGAAATTTCACACGAAGCCGAAAATTCATACGTGAGATGTTTCTATAAGAACTTTATCGCCTCTTTTCACTTACTTTATGTATTTCGTTATACCCCTTCTATATGAATTTCACAACTGTACTTGCCAAATTTACAATTTCCTTGATATTTGAGGCTTATAGTTTTTGAGATATTCTATAAGTTTATAGAATAAACAATTATAATAAATTATCCATACTCAATTACGACCAAGCCTAAAAACAGAGTTAAAACATATCCCTTTTTTTGCTTTGCCGTAGCAACTGTATGCGTATTTTTTACGTCTGTTTTACTGTATCGCACAGGTGTAAGAGCATTATATTATTGTTCCGCCTGGCTTGCTACTAAAAGGGAGCTGCCGCCAGTGCCGCCATAACTTTACAGTGTTAGGCAACTCAGCATTTGAAAGTCAAACCGTTCTGTCGATCACAATCCTCGACCACATTATATCTAACCACCAGGCGAGATAATGGACAAACGCCTAGCTTATCAGATATGAAAACAAAAAGAAATCGTTTTTCCGCACATCCGATTTTAGAGAATAAGGTGTCAACCAAATTGTTATAACAGCCTGAACGCCATGGTAGGTTTCCCGGCATCCAAGCATTCATACATATTTTTACCGTAGTCGCATGTAAGTTTTTCTATAACGTAGATTTATGTCTGTTTCTACAGGTAAAAGCTACACATAATAATGAGAAGTCACAAAACAAAATTATGCCAAAACACGTTTATGTAACTTCGTTTAATAGAAGCACACAAGCAATAAGCGTCTTTGAGACGTGTCATTCTGGCCTTACATTTTCTCGGCGCTTCATACGAATTTAATGAAATTTTCCAAGCACAATTAATCAAGACGCTATTTATTATCAGGTGTACCTTGTGTGCTGTGACAGAAAACTGACGAACAATATTAATCAATGTATATTAATTGTCACTGATTTTAACATGTTCGTTATTAATGTGACAGATAGTCTTTAATGTGTTTTATGGTGTGTTTTTGTTGTATTCTTTTTTTTTGTTCACAATAATTAGTAGTAGTAGTTCCAGCAGCTGTACTTGAGAGTCACTTCCCATTCTAGGCCAAGCGTGGTACCATCCTCAACCGCATCGTCAGTCGTCACTTACTAACAGGCGAAACAGAGGTGAAACGTTAGCCAGATGTTTGTCGACAAATTTTCCAACTTTAGAGAGGTTGCTGACCATACGGACACAAGTCACTATGCACGGGCTATTATTAGATTACAAGCTTGCCCAACACAGGAGTTGGGTCCTGCCATGTTTACTAAGACCACGGCTTTTTAACGATGTTTTTACTCACCAGCCACTGTGAAATTACCATTAAAGTATTAGGATTTGAACCCACTTTTTCTGGCGTCAAAGCCATCCGTTTTCCCAATGCAGCAATGCCCATTGCTGCCCATTACTGCCCACACCACTACAATTAACATTCGTAATTATTTTCTAATATAAGACACACGTGAAGTGAAGACTTTACTTATCTTTTCTATGGTGAATCAGCAATATCGTGGTGAAGAAGAGCAACGAACTCGCTGGAAACCTAGGTTGAGAACATTCTACTAAAGGTACTTGGATCACGAGCAGGTATATAACGTCAATAATGTTATAAATTCACGCTAACTTTAAAATATTTTAAATGCGTTTAATTAACATTATGAAAATGTATAGTCAAGTCTTGTAATTATTTTTGTAGTAATATTTCCAAACCGTGGTTAATAAATGCAATGGCAAAGGCAATTTGATAACCTCATCATTTTTTGTGAAGTCGGTTTAAAATGCACATTTTAGGATTCATAGCCACGATGAATATTTCAAATACAGTCAAATACTGTAATGTTCTTCGTACATTGTATCCATATGCGTACGAATCCACTTTCCGCGTCACATAAATGAGTCTCACGATAAAACCGACTGTAATTTCATGAGGCTCAGATAAGCAAGACAAATTAAGATTAATTCGTGTTTATCTTCTTCATTCACTTTCGCTGTGGATTACAACATTGTAATGAAAACGTGATTTTTGTTCGTAGAACCTTTGTTCATCGACTTAATCATGAAAAGTTTATTTCGGTTTAGTGGTGGCACTTAAACCAAAAAAGAAGTAAACATTATTGTTTAAAACAATCTCTGTTTCGCAATCTCATCATTCATCATTTTTTTATGATAAAATGTAACAGAACAAGCACGACACTCGCCTGATGGTAGGCTTTGCCGTCTACCTATTATAGACACAGCGTCATGTAAAATTCTGGCTATCCATTATAATATTATATTCAAGGAGTGCCAGTCTCTAGATACTAGTTCCATCATAATATGATTGTATCAGAATGCATCGTTACCAAACTTGTCAGCCCTGTGACATTCAAACATATAAATGCCGAGTTTTACTTATGTTGATACTCGAAATGTTTATGAAATAAAGAAAATGCAATGAAGTCATAATTCACACACAAAATGAAGCCTGTTCCCTCAATACCAAGGTTCCATTTGCGTAGACCCGTAAATCATCGACTCTGCAGTAAATATATAATTTTATGATTATGACATACATTTTGCGACACCAACCTTTGCTCAAATTTAGGGTTAAAATTGCTATTACTGAACGTTGTAAAATGTAGAGTGGTATTTTAGACCACAAACTCATCACAGGGTTAGGAAGTTTCAAGTTATTAAGTAGACTGCGGTTACTGGCTATGTAAAGTAACGCTTTACTACGTAAAATATAGGTTATATAGTACGCACTTAAGTATATTATGAAGGAGGCTTGTGTTCTACTTTTGACGCTATTGGTTTTGGGTTTAGTAACAAAAATGTTTTTGTCAAATGTCCTCATCGTAGCCATTTCACATATACCTTTTTATATAGGTATATCTATAATACATAATATGTACCAAACACAAAAAATTGTTTCTACCAATATCCGTTATAGACTTTAAAACTATCGAAACGGTGTGCCCCAACCCGGTTTCATTAGACAGGCAAAAATGCGAAGATGGTTTTAAACCACAAAAAGATCGTTTAAAAAACTAAAACAACCGACTTCAAATGCCGCGCTATTAATTTTTAGTACCAATTTTGAGATGTTTATCTCCATATCTCTGGAGATACTTATCAGACCTCGATGAAATTACCATGGTACCAAATTTGAAATATATCCTTTCCAACGAAAAAATAATAATCAAAAATCGGTTCATAAACGACAAAGTATTCCGCGAACAAACATTTAAAAAATATAAATAGACGAGTTTATTCGGTCGAATTGAGAAACCTCCTCCTTTTTTTGAAGTCGGTTATAAACAATTCAGTAGGCACATTCGGTCACATTCCTATTTTAGCGTAGTAGCACACGCCGGGTATCTCTTAGTATTTTATTATAATGTATCCGTAAAGGTAACTGTTTATTTTTTCACGTTTCAACTGCGTAGGCTAATATTTTGCGAAAGAATTAGAGCTCGATTGGAGGATAAATGGCTTGAATTTTACGTGAGACGTCACCAGTTCAAACCCTAGTACGGGTGTTCATGCATAGGTAGGTAGGAGCATAATATATGGATTTATCGCCTAACTTGCTATCAGTAGTAAGTAGCTTACCACCATCAAGGAAAAAAAACTGCCGTTATAACCTAACGATGTTTCAGTAGCACACGGCCCTAGAAAGTCAGAGTCTAGGCCTTGTGTGTTCACCATCTTCGACCACATCGTTGCATACCACCTGCAAGTGTTCAAACGCTAGTCTATAAGATGTTTAAAAAAAATTGCCAGCATTACATCATATCGTGGAGTAGAATAAAGACGCGGTTGAAGGTGATCCTTATATATATATCTATGTAAAGTCCATGACAATTTTTAATATTATGATACCATCGGGCTGGTCTGATAATGGAGCAGATGTAGTAATGTAGAGTCTGGAACTCCCTGATGGCAAATGACGACACTAAGCCCTAGAATGGTGACTGAATCTTAAGGAAAGCTGTCAAAACATTTTACGTTACATGTTTCGATGATAGATTTTCCAACTTAAGTTTCGTATAGCCAGATCTCTCACTCGACAAAAAGTCTGGGTTTTTAAATCTTTTATGTTTTTCAATTACGTATGTAACTTATATTAGATAAATTACTTCCTCTTATCATGTCGCTTATTTGTGAAAAATAAGGCTCGGTGGCAATGTAAATTATCAATTTAAGGTGCCTGCTGTGAAACGTCTCAATTATGTAAATATTCTCGAAAATACCGGGAACCTCACGGGAATTATCCCGAAAACACGGACTTTTTATCACAACGTAAATGAAAATATTTCGCGTTATTTTTAGCTCGCATTGTTTTGCAGTCGAATGCTGATTATAATTTGCAAGATTATGAGAATATTTATTTCTCTATGTAGTCTTCATGTACTTTTCACGTATATGTCAACCACACGTCTATGTTTTGACTTTTTAGACGGTATCTATATATTTTTTTCAATAAAACAATCTATAAGCAAAGACCCCTTATCCTCATCATGTGAAGTGGCATTCAGTTATGATAACGAAGCATAAATATAATTCAATTTAATTAAAACCATAATAACTTACTGCTCAAATAATTATGTAAACACAAAATAATTATACAAATTCAATTAAAATCAATTTTAAACATTCATTTGCCATGACACTTAATGACAAAATATAATTTAATAATTTGCAATATTTGATGCATATGATGATATATTGTTATTCAGGGAGTAAATTATTAATTTAGAGTTGCAAACGAACCCGTTATTATTCTATTTATATTTAGTATAAAAATAACATAATTTGATGCTTTAATCTTGCATTAACTCAAAATTGCCTAAAAAAATCATAGCAATAAATCCACACATTGTAACACAACAAAAGAAACATTTTTAAAAGTTGTTTTACATATATAATTAGTAAGTTAATAATAGTACTGAAATCAATATCTTTAGTGTTTCAATAATGAGTTTATGATGTTTATTTAATGTATTTAGGTAGTATTGAATGCAAATATTTGTACTAAGTACATAATAGCTTTGAATATAACTCGGAAAATATTGGTAATACATACTTTCGAGATCAGAAATAATATGCGTGTTAGTACGAAAGAGAGCCCTTTTAAATCAGTTTACTTTATATATTATAACAATATTTTTTTCTAAACACTTAAAAATACTATCAGATTAGATTAGATTAAACATAAGTTAATAGCTAAGATTTCGACATGAAATGAATGGCTATTAATTAAAACAATTAGCGTGCAAACTGTATGCAGACTATTACTATGTTAATAATGATAAATTAATCTAGTTTTGGCTGTATATTACGCTTTGTGGTAACGGTCATTATTAGTACTTTACAGACTAGTATTGTTAACAGTTTTATTCGACCAACACTGGGAGCTCTTTTATAGTTTTAAATTACAACTTCACAATACATTTTCAGTTTTATTTATTTTAAAAACTTAAAAACATCGATATGATTAAAATTAATTTAAAACTATAACTACAATATAAACTACTCCTAAAACTATAATACAGACTTATTTAAAATTTAAAAAGTATGAATTACATTTTAATTTAATAATTAATTAATACATATTAATAATTAATTAATTATTACACATTAGCTAAGCCCCAAAGCCGCAAGGCACAGCTTGTGTGTAAGTAAAACACCATTAAAAAGTATCTTGTGTGATTACCCAAGTCATAAACTATCTGTGTGCTAAATTTCATAAGAATGTAAATCCGTTCAGCCGCTTAGCATGCTTACGCGACTAATAGAAGTAAGATAATACTATCGACACTGTTAATAACGAAAATAGCTTAAAAACTGTAAACCCGATTTCACATACCAAGCGAACTAATTTCAGTAGCAAATCTCATCAGGTACTCAGGTACTCATCAGATTCGATCTTGATAAAATTCACTAAAGGACCGCAAGAATAAATAAAATCGGTACTTTTTGAGTGACAAGCTTGTGGTGTTATCTCTAAATTTCTGGAGATACTCATCAAATCTAAATTAATCGTATAATGACACCACCGCGAAAAAATACCCCTGAAAATACCCGTGAAAAAAGGAATTATTTGAATTGGTTCACATTTGGCGGAGTAATCGCACAACAAACAAAAAACAAAAACATACAGACGAATTGAGAACCGTCTCCTTTTTGTAAGTCGGTTGAAAATTAATTTAAAATAATAAATGAATGTAACGCAGGCATTCTATTATTTAAAATTTAATAAACTTTAAAATCACCAGATTTCTAATGAAAGATAATATATTTCAAGAGAATATATTCAAACCTATGTTAAATTCTTGTAAAATCAGATTGAGCTTAAAATGTATAAACATTATCCCTTCTAAAAAGAAATTTTCTTCAATAAACCTATGTTATATATACTTAAGCATATAACAAGATTCAACAAATACTCGTGTAAATAGTATGTGATTTATTTCTAGCTGTCTAATGTTATTCTAAAGAAAAGCATCGGGCTCGAAAAATGTCTATGTTCACTTTTGGAACGGTATGATTTTATAGCTTCACAAAAATATATACGTTTCGAGTAGGGATCCTTTCTTAATTGAAGAACAACTCAGTTTCATTAACTCTAGAAGAATGTGTTATTTACTTTTCCAAAAACTACGATGTGTATTTCAATTATAAAATATCGATATTATATGCATATCGTATTATGAATATTCTAGCAAGTGGCATGGTATCAATAACTCACAAAAAAACGGTAAAAAAATATTTTGTAATTGATAGAAAAACACTTACCTTTTTGCAACAAACTTCAAATCGTTCACAATTATAAATCACTCATAACTTTAAGCTTAACGCTAAAACCATCCAACGTCACTTAAACCCTTAAATTTATAAGTTACTTGCTCTACGCTTATTTTTATTTACCAAATACTATGAACGTAATTAATATTTATGTTAGCTCTTATTATTCTGTCACAACCACTTATATACCTACGAACACTGACACATTATTAATTATTATGTTATTATACCACATTAGTTTCGTAATACGACACACGATTTTAAGGGAACGACGGGCGTGCACCGAGATCCAGCACCGAAGCTAGACTGACTGAAAATTCGGTGTTCAGGCAATCTTCTGTCCCGTTTCCTCGCAAAGAAACGAAGCCTAAAGCCTTAAATAGAGGAATTTGCAATTAAAAATCGTTAATAAACACCATTACTTGAAAGCCCCATGCTTTCATGCTTTTTTGGGTGGACTTGGCAACGATCTATGATTTTTCTCTAAATGCTTGTAGGATGTCTTCGTGGAAGCAAATGAAAATTAGTACGTGTTTTGTTTAGACTTATTTAAATGTTTTAACCACATGAGCAAAAAATCTCATGTGGTTTAAACACAGAACAGAGAAATACCTCTAATATTTCCTTGTTTTGTATTTTTTAATATTTAATGAAGATAATTTTACTAAATATTTTTATTTAAGTGAGACTGTTGGTTACTAGTAATTCAAGATTATATCAATGTAAAAATGTACGTTATAGTCACATAAATAAACTATACAAACAATTTACCGCTGTCTTTTTTTTATTAAAAGAGTTAGTTGAAACTGTCAATTTTATATGTCGGACAGACAAGCATTTGACAGCTATCTCTCGTTTTAAGTATTTGATTAGAGTTAGGGTTACATTTTATATGGACTCGCCGCACACGGTTGACGCCGGTGGCCGCCACATGCTACATGATAAAATGTATGAAAACTATAGGAAATATGCCGGTGGCGGCGTTTTGTGGTTGTGGCCCGTGGCCCGCGTGCGGCGACACTTAGATGTCATGTTTTAATTTTAAAATATTCATAAAGGTGACATTTATTTACTCAAAGACATATCGCCAATTAGTGCCAACCAGTTTAAAAGCTAGGTTGAGATAGTTGAACTATCTGGATCGGACTACAATAAGTGTTCCAGCGCTTCCATTTCCATATTTTCCAGTCAAGCACGATAACATCTTAGCCCGCTTCCTCACTTACCATCAGGTGAACTAGTGGTCAAGGACTCGTCTGTCAAGCACAAAAATAATATGAATTTTACCTAACCTTTAAATAGACGTTTGTATTTTATTTTAATTTCCAAACTCTAACTCAGCGTAGTAACTACGATCGCTACGGTTCGTAGCTCGTAGCTCTGTAGAACCTCGTAGCCCGTAATCCCTATTGTGTCACTTCCAAATGACTGGCAAACCAAAACTATCGGAGAAAAGCAAAAAAGTAAACCGAATAATCATTGAAATTTAGCTCTAGATTCGTAGTGGTAAGGTTCATTTGTACCGATTTTCCTGTTGACTGAACTAGCTTTAACCCGCAGTTTTGATCACGTTTGGTATTCGAATCAGGGTGGAATGCCTTTCAATTGATTTGCTCTATGAACGGTGCAGCTGTTTATATTGCTAAGGACTTAGATTTGATTTCATTTCTATGGTGTTAGGATGAAATACAATGGAGGTATGAATTGCCTTCAATTTTAAAGACAAGATATATATAGTTACGCTTTATTGAATTGCATGATGACGTAAAGCATAGAAAATATATGACATTTGATTGTATAGGGATAATGTGTGACCTCCAAAGATTCACCCAATGACGCTGAACCACGCTTTCCTAGAAGATACAAATTCACTTGTGACTTGAAGACTCCAAGATGGTGA
Source organism: Cabera pusaria (assembly GCA_954871355.1). Lineage (NCBI taxonomy): Eukaryota > Metazoa > Arthropoda > Insecta > Lepidoptera > Geometridae > Cabera > Cabera pusaria. Next base: position 11,983,673 of record OX940906.1, read on the forward strand.
TACCGGGTGTCATAGACAGGGAAGGAAATCTTTACCTTGGCAGAGTGTATGATGAACGTGGAAGAAAATTCGTAGTTTTAGTGAAATGTCCACCGTAGCGTGGATATCTATAAAAATATGGCTTGCCTAAGTGTAGTTGGAGTAGTCAAGATTCTAACATTTTCTTATCGTTAACTGGTTGACTTCTCTGGGTTTTTGAATACATATACAAATATATTAATATTTTAATGGTTGTGATATACGGAGGAATTCTGTAATTTAATAAAGGTCCGCTGAAATCCCAAAACCGAGTAGAACTTTTTATAGCTAATCGTGTGCGTAATATTCAAGTATTCTTTTATTCTAAGCTAGCTATCTGCGCTCTGCGGTTTTGCCCGCATATAATCCTAGTTATAAACCTTCCTTTTGAATTACTCTATGTATTGATAAAAACTGCAATAAAATGCGTTGCGTAGTTTAAAAGATCTAAGCGACAGCGGGAGCGACTTTGTGCTATGTAATAAAGATGAAATGTCTAAAATTGAACTAACAATACCGAGATACGTTATTGGCAACAATCACAGCAATAACTTTAATAATAAAACTTAAATATCTATAGTACATTGGTTTTTCTTGTCACTAAATGTGAAATCTGCTAGACCACCTTCGTAGAGATATAGCAATAAAAAATAAAATGAACAAAGATAACGTCTTAAATTCACCAAAATTAGTATTATATATCTACTGTATTACTTACTCAATAAATTAACATTTAACTTGTCGAAAATAAAATCCTCCAGACCAAAAGTCGCAAATAAAAATACATCCGAACGAAAATAAACAAGGCAAATCTCTTCAAAGACAAAAGTCTTTGATTAAGTCTATCAAATGAATTTAAAATACAAACAGACAAACCCCCTTTCTTTTATTTATGACAATGTATAAATTGGTCCATTTTTTCCGTTTTCTATAGTTCTATATATTTGTGCACTATCCGGGACATTATTTCGGCATCTGCGTAACAGTGCGAAACTAGTCCGTGATCCACAGGGAAATATAATTACGATACAATATACTTCAAACACTCTGGAAGTCAGTCGAAAAGCTATGGCTTTTCGACTGATGGTTGTTTAATAGAACTTGAATTCAAAAGCTTGATAGCTCTCTATCTCCCTCTATTAGATCTTTTTAACCGACTTCACAAAAATGGAGGAGGCTCTCAATTCGTCTGTATGTTTTTTTCGTGTATTTTACGTGATTACTCCGTCAATTGTGAACCGATTCGAATGATTATTTTTGTAATCGGTAGGGTACGTTTCCGAAGTAGTCTCATTGTAATTTAATCAAGATCTGATAAGTATCTCCAGAGATGTGACGATAAACGTCTCAAGCTGGCTACTAAAATTGACTCGCGGGGCATTGAAGTCAGTTGTTTTAGTTTTTAAACTATCTTACTCGTAATTATCAATGACAGAATGCGTCAGTAACTACGTAGAGATGGTCGGAGATTTTTAAAACAAAAGTTGCATATCTATTTATGCATTGTCATAATTATGCATTTTATAACATTTTATGTACATTTGTCAATAGCATTATAGCCACAGATGGCATCAGATAGAAGGAAAGGTGGAAAATATAGAGAAAATCTCAGCCCAGCAGCGAGATCAAATCAATTTGAAAAAATCTAGCGAGTTATTTTTCTTGCTCGCTTACAGATAATTTGATGCACTCTACATATAAAAAACCGCCACTCCAAATCCAACCAAATCTTCCACCAAAGTCAAAGTCAAATGATTGATTTTGTATATAGACATTATACAATACTAGCTGATACGCACGACTTTATTCACGTACACCAATAATTTAGTAGCCTATGTTCATCCTCATAAGTAAAGTGTCTCCTTGTTAATTTTCAGTGAGATCGTCCGTTTAGACGTGATTAGGTAACAAAAATACAATGTGACAGCGTTACAAACGTTTTTAGGGTTCCGTAGCCGAATGGCAAAAAACGGAACCCTTATAGATTCGTCATGTCTGTCTGTCTGTCCGTCCGTATGTCACAGCCATTTTATTCCGAAACTGTTAGGACTACAGAATTGAAACTTGGTAGTTAGATGTATTCTGTGAACCGCTTTCCGATTTTTATACAAAAATGAAAAATATAAAAGTTTATGGGGGAGCATCCCATACATGGAAATGAAACAAAAAAATTTTTTTTCTTCAAACCTATACGTACCTATACCTATAGTGTGGGGTGTCTATAGATAGGTCTTCAAAAATAACATTGAGGTTTCTAAAATCATTTGTTCTCAAAGTCAATCATTTGAAAGATAGGCGCTAAAGTGGTAAAATGTGTTCCCCCCCCCCCCCCCCCCTCTAACTTTTAAAGTATGGGAGTGAAAAATCTAAAAAAAATATATGGTGTAGATCTCAATAAAAACTAACAACGAAAATTGGTTTGAACGAGATACAGTCAGCAGTTTTAGAGATATGGAGACCGCAAGGATAACTTTGTTTTTCATAGTGCTTGTATACAAAGTTAATTTTGTAGTTGCGAAAAATCATAGTTATGGAAAACTTAACTGTGTTACGGAACCCTACGAGTGCGAGTCCGACTTGCACTTGGCCAGTTTATTATAATATTAGTATGGATAAGAACTTATACACGTCAGCACTATGTAAATATTTGAATACGACATGTTTAACGGAATGTTTTCCGTGACATACCAACAGGTGACAAAGTGGGGCAAACGCTAATTCTATAAAAATGCCTAAACTCCTCGATAATCAAATAAGACTGTGGCACCCGTACTATAAGGAGGTTATTTATGATAAGCACGTACTCACGTCACCTACGTGCGGCGTGCGTGAGTATTCTCAGTGCTGTCGCACGACACAGGGCCGGTTAAGGGTTGGTAAAGGGAGAATAGTGTTTTAGTTGCGTCTTTTTCTTCATCGTTCCATTATAAGTGAAACTACTGACCGTAAAAACTTAAGAACGACAGCGATATTTTAGTATTGTTTATATGGAATAATTTATTAAAATGGATTAGTGGGAGCGAGTTTGCCCTTTTTTAAAGTAAACCGCAATATTAATTTCAGAGTTAGTTTCAAAGATGGTTTGGTTGGATGATTTATGGTTTTAATCTTTTCCCCTACTTTTGTGGATTACCCAGGATATTATAATATTCCACATTTAACCTTTTTTAATTTACTTACTTTTTTTTAATAAATATTTAATAATATTTTTTTATTTATATTTATATTTTTTTTATTTTATTTTTTTATAATAAATTTTAATTACTGTGTCTCTCATTTTTAATTAATTACTATGCAGTGGTAGATAACTCTTTTAGCAATAATTGGATATTCACGGGCTTGTATTAGTATATTCCGTGTCGATGTCAATCAATGTATATAACTTTTTTTTTGTTTTGTTATGGCTCCATACGATTTGTGTATTGAGTTATTGAAATTTTTCAAGTTTTTATGAATTTAAGTAGTAGAGATGGGTCAAAGTCACATTTCAGGTCAGTTTTCAAGTAAAAGTCTAGTCTAATTCATACCTTCAGTAAAGATGTGGAGTTTACTGAAGATTTTCAGGGGAATTTCGGTGAGAACGCAAATAGAATGTTTTTCAACATTGTGCTGTTTCCCTACACTCGCACACATTCACCGGCACTTAATGGTTAACAATCCACATTTATTACACATTAACTCGCGGAAGAACACAAGTTTTAGGAAAATATACAATGAGATCACACACACTTTTCCACGATCCCGCCAAAACTCCGTATATAACTTTAGTGACAACAGAAAATAACAGACAATCTTAAAGATGCAAAATTTTTCGCAATGAGATTTTAACGCATCTCCTATTGTACGACACTATGCATTTTTTTATATTCTTGATTTCATTAAACGATTCGCACACTGCACTGCATAACGCAGCGTAGCGAGGGAGTTCTTACGTTTTTTGCAAGTATCTGCGTTTGTATAGAAAACATACGTAGTGAAAGTCACAGAGAACGCATTCACGCGCAGTGTTGCAGATCACGCGCCTACATGCGGAGAAACACGCACCCACGCGTGTGGGTGGGTGATTTTTGCGGAGAAATAAATCCCAAAATACATCCCTGTGCTAAAACTAACACATCACGCACTTCATGCAAAAATATAGATCTAAGTTATTATATTATTTCACGTGTGCCTAGTTTTATGCGTTAAAATATTAGTCAAATAAAATTACTACTTATAGTATTTATAGTACACTAGCTGTGCCCGCAACTTCGTCCGCGTGGAATAGTGTCTTTGGGTAGCCATTTTAAATATTTAGGCTAATTATTACAAATAAGACACATGCGTATCCCACCTACACCGCACCGTACCACGCCACGTAAATCCCCCTCCCCTCTCCCTCCCCCTCGCCCTTTCCCTCCCCTCTCCCTCTCTTCCCCCCACCCCCTTTATCCACACTTCCCTCTCCCCGTCCCCTTTTCCCCTACTTCCCCTCCCCTCCCCTCCCCACTCTTCCCCCCACTTCACCTCCCCTCCGCGTCTCTCTTCCCCCCACTCCCCTTCCCTTACTTCCCTCTCCCCTCCCCTATTCCCTCTCCCTCTACCCCCACTCCTCCTCCCCCAATTCGCCTCCCCTCCTCTTTCCCTCACCTCCCATCCCTCTCCCCCTTTCCCTTTCCCCTCACTTCCACCCTCCCTCCCCTCCCCTCCCTCCCCTCCCCTCATTCCCCCTTCCCCCTTTTCCTCCGCCTTCCCCCTCACAAACGTTGAATGACATATTAATTTATATCGAATCAACAGCCTAAAAAATAAGTTTCAAGCTTCTAGCTTCTAAAATGACGATACTTCCATACAACTTTTCATCCCCCCTTTTAACCCCTTACAACCCTCTTTTCGCATTAAAAAGTATCCTATGTCCGTTCTCAGGCTCTAAACTATCTGTGTACCAAATTTCATTTAAATCGGTTCAGTGGTTTTGGCGTGAAAGTGACACAGACAGACAGACAGAGTTACTTTCGCATTTATAATATTAAGTTAGGATTCAGTCTCGCAATAAACACCTCGAGGGTTGTATGAGGCGCCACTTTACATACAAATTGAGGCAGTCTAGACGTAGTATGTGACTTTACCTGTATTTTCGCAACATTTTTTCCGACTTTTGCGGGACTCATGTCACCCACGGGAGGGTGTTGTTGCCTGTTTGGGTCCGTATTATAACTCTACGAATGATACCGGGGAGGTTGGTTATAAATGGATGACCACTAGTGGTAGGCTTCAGCCATAATTCAAGCAACCCAGTAAACAAATATATAAATATTTATACAGAGATAGTGGTGAAATGCCAGCCTATATGACAAAATTTCGCCAATAGGTTTGCCGAGTTCTGGAATGAAGTTTAGTGCTAGCTAGCTTAAAATACAGATTGAGATAGTTGGTGATGGATTAGATTAGACTAAAGACACCTCATTACCATCATCTATATCCAAATTAGCACGATTATTAAAAAACATCGGATGAAAATGTTGGTCAAGTATATAACAAGTAATATTTATAAAAAACTTTTTTTTTAAACACAAGCTTTTACATAACCTAGGACCAGAGTACGTCAAGACAAATCGAACGAACCCAAACACGACAAGTACAACATGTGTAGTTTAGGAGTTCCATTGGCCACCTTCCAGCTCCATCATCAGATCAGCACCATGTCATCACAATATCGCATTGTCACGCGATATATACATGTATGCAAAATTTCAGCTCATCCGGTAACCAGAAAGTAGATCAAATTTAATTTGCTGTCAAAGATTTGATGACAAATATCGGGACAAGTTTTTTTTTTATGTGAAAATGGGTATCGTTTGACCACTATCTCACCTGATGTTAAGTGACGATGCGGTCGATGATGTAGCGCGCTTACTCAATAGATACCTATTCACTCGTGACTTGAAGACCCCTATGTTTTATCTAATCGGAAACACAGACTCGGGCAGGGAATTCCATTCCTTGGCAGTACGTATGACGAAAGAAGAAGCAAATCGCTTTGTACGCGTAAATGGTATATCCACCATGAAGCGGTGGCGCCTCTTAGTATCCCTGCTCGTCCGATTATAAAAAGGGGATGGCGGAATCAAGTTATGAAGTTCCGATGCACACTCCCCGATATGAATCCGATAAAAAACCGACAACCAAGCGACCTAAATTAAAAAGAAATTAAGTGGAACTAAATTTAAAAAAAAATCTAAATAAATTAAAATTTTAAAACTTTTTTTATTTTAAGATTAATGTAAAGATTTTATCAAATGTAACGAAAATTAGAAAAAAAAAGTAAAAATCATAACAATACATACTAGCCCAAATTTGACTTTCCTACCATTTACCATTACGGAGTTCCAGTCCGGCTTCATCATCAGGTCAGCTCAATTATACCTTATTATTGCATTGTCACAGAAGATGCGGAATTATACCAAATTTGAGTACAGTCAGACATCAGGAAGTAGTTCTAATTTAACTTCCAAGATTCCAAGACCCACTCACACATACATACATACTAAAACGGTAAGTTAGATATAAGCTTGTAATAATAAGAATGAGCCTTAACTCGATGGGTTTATCTTATTTAATTTAGCAGTTCCTATGGCCACTTTCCAACTTCATCTCCAAGTTCTCAGTACTTTTCAATTGTTTTCTCATCGCGTTTGGTGTGAACCAGTCGGTACAAATACTACTGCGCTATCTGATCGCCGCCTAGATCGCGCACACAGGACGCTGCGGTGTGTCCGTACCTTAACATACATACTAACACGGTAAGGTAAATTAAAGCTTGTAAAAAAGACTTTGCAAAAGAACAATTCACTCCATTCGTATATATTTTGCCCGTTTTCCACGTGCGAGTATTTTATCTAAAAACACCGGAATCCCTTAAGCCGATTTGGATAATTCTTTCTGTTTGATAAGGTAAAGCAGCAGTAAGGCCCCAAGACATTAAGACTATGTGGTAATCTCCTCAGAACATCATTATTTTAATTTAGGATAGATGGCTTAACTTTTAAGCGAGAGGTTGCAGGTTCAAATCCTAGCACGAATATTCGTCCACGGGTGGAAGGAGCATATTACATTAATGTTTCACCGGACTTCGTACCAAAAAGTAACTTACCACCATTAAGGAAAAAATCTGCCACAACAACCTTACAGTGTTCCGGCATCACAGAGCTCTTGAGAGTTAAATAGCATATATTAATATGATAATTATTTAAACATTTTAATCCCCGACGCAAATGGACGTTATAAGTGTGACGTGTCTGTCTGTGGCATCGTCGTGCTCAAACGGATAAAGCCATTTCGGTATAATTTTGTTTATTAGTTATATCTTAATCGAGAGTGTTCCTAGCTTTAAATTATGAAAGTCCGTTAAGCCGTTTGAAGTCTATGGGCTTTTAACTAAATGATGACACTATTAAATCAACTTTTGTAGTTCTGATCAATTCGAAATTCGGTATCCACTTACATAAACGATATTGTAAGAACTTGGTAGGGTTGACCGGATGCTGTTGGGACATCTCCATTCCTGGAATCTGTAGAATACTAATTGAATAGGTCTCAAGGAACAGGTTATGAACAGATCAGTCGGGGGTTGGGTTTAATTTTTTATTGTTTTGTCAATGCGATTTTCTTATGTCTTACGAGTTATGTCTAATGTTATCTACTGTGATTTGTAAATTTATTTTGATAGTAAAAGTACGGACACACTACAGCGTCCTGCGTGCGCGATATATAGGTGGCGATCAGATAGCGCAGTAGTATTTGTACCAACTGGTCACACCAAACGCGATTAGAAAACAAATGACAAGTACTGAAATTGCGCCCGCAGATCGCAGGACGCCGCGGTGAGGCCGTACCTTAAATTTTTATTAATTCACTATTTACTTGGAGATTTCCAACACTTTCAGACTTTTCAGACGAAATTTCAACAGCAATAACAGACTTAACACTTTACAAATAGCAATAATAGAAGAAACAGTAAAATATAGTACTATGAAGTAAGTTCCGTTTACATTTTTATTTAACAAAACATTCAAACGTCTTCACAAAATCAAGATCCGACGTAACGTCTTTTTCTTTCATAAAATAACGCGTTATGTTACATTTCAGAATAACAAAAACAACCTGAGCACTTAAAAGTTCCTTAATAGCATGAACATAAAGGTTAGAATGCAGGAAATGAGCTATAATCATAACTTTGTAGATCTGTAACGCTATGGATAAAGTAAAAAAATATTCCAATTTCAGATACAGATTGCGGCTCTGAATGCGATCCCTTATAAATATATTAAAAGAGGAATTATGAGCCGCGTCCAATATGTTTGGTTAAACGGTCCTTTGGGTGAAAGACTCCACAGAAATTGACCAGCTTAATCGGTATGCCAAGTTTTGGGTAGCTTTTAAGCACATATTTCGTGCATTGAGCAGTATGGTAGAGAAAACACTCTTGTTAGAATTATTATTGGATATTTACTACGTATTTAATTATTAATTAGTAAAAAAAATTGTAAATAATTCTTATAGCATCACGTTCCTATAGCATCAACATGTTGGTGACCATGAAATTTAAAAAATGGCATACGTGTATAATATTGATAAACAAAATCCCAATCTATTTCTATTTACAGTATTTTCAAAAGAATTATCTAACAAATTTACGTAATTTATGCATATTTAGTTTACGTAGTGAAAAAGATAGAAAAGGGGATGCTAAGATGGTTTGGACATCTAGAGAGGATGGATGAAGAAAGACTGACGAAACAGATTTATGAGACGAGTGTGAATGGGGCAGTCGGTAGAGGCCGACCTAGGCGAACGTATCATGACCAGATCGGAGACGTTTTCAAGAAAGGCCGAGTCAAAAGTACTTATAACCGGCGAGCATGTATGAAGGCGCTCATGAAAGTGGAAGAAGCGAAAGAGGTATGGCAGGATCGTAGCATGTGGAAAGAGGTAGTCTCTAGCTACCCCAACGGGAAAAAGGCGTGATTGTATGTATGTATGTATGTAGTTTACGTAAATATGATCTCATACTCGTATATATCTGTTTCGCGCAAAGCTCAAGTGGCAACCTATTCGCCTTCGCATTACATATATTCTTCCCTTCTCTTTAAATATTCTATCCAATCCTAGTAATTAAATAGATAGATAGATAGATAGATAAACACTTTATTTGCACACCAATAATTACAGAAAAAAACTACAGGAACATACTTACTCTACGTAATGCAAAGGGCGGTCTTATCGCTTAATGCGATTTCTTCCAGACAACCAAGCATTAGCATGCTTGCAAAGACTTTTACAGATTTAAAGTGGCAAGTTAGACGGCCCTCTGCACCAGTGATTACTTCCGTCTCAATATAAAGTCAATACAACACGCGGCAATAAACTATTTAAAAAAGTGTTTAATATAATATGGCTCCATACAATAGTTAAAATGTAGAACGTTTATAAAGTTTTAAATTACGAGTTTATTAAATGTGTTGTCAATAAAATGTATGGTTACTCTCAACACAACATATTATGTTTAAAATAAGATGTTATCACTTTAATAAATCTACTTATATAGATCAAAGCATCTCTTCTATAGAATTTGTAGGCTGCTCGCAGCTTTCCATTCTGAGATGGACTGTCCTTTAAGCATTGAAAATGTTGACTCTTTGTACAGCATATTAATAAATTAACTCAGTATATTATATACTGAGTCATTTTGTAAAAGCCTTTCAGAGATTCCTTGAACCTAATATAAAATACATAAAAGTGGAAGAATCTCTTCAGTTGAATATGGAACTCCTTTACCCGTGTAATTCGTTCAGAAGAAAAAATTGGCTTTTCAAAGACGACTTTATTCAATAATTTATGATCGTACAAAACGAAAAAACCGACTTCAGATGCCGCGATATTGAAAACATCTACTAGCCATAATCATGTCATCGCGGTATCAGTTTTGTTTATATTGTTTATAAACAAAATACCTCATAATCTCCGGAGATGACTATCAGATCTCGATAAAATTAGGACTAAACGCATGAAAGCATGATCTCGAAAAACATGATCTCTCAAACAATTTTTTTTTTTTCAGATCGGTTAAGATTTGACGGAGTTCTGAGATAACAAAATTTTAAAAAATACAGTCCAATTGAGAACCTCCTTTTTTATGAAGTCGGTTAAAAAGTGGATAGCGTGCCCGGGATACACGAGACTAGTTTTTCAAAGCTAGGATAGCAAGCGAAAACCTCACGCCTCGGTTTGATATCCTGGCTTGGCACATGCTAGTGCTATTATAATATACTATTTATAATAATAGTAGATAATATAATATAATAAATAAATAGTTAATAAAAATAATAATACAAATCTGTTTACACGATGCCAGATAATTGTATTGTAGGCCAGTTCCATTGAAGTGTCACGTTAGTGAAGTAAAATGGTAATAATAAAAAACACAATTCAGCTGAAACAGATACTTCGGAAACTATGCCAATTCGCACTGGACGAATTACCAGAAAAACGTGTTTGGACATACAATACAAGGTCATGGATTTTAAAAAGAATCATAAGTTGATTATCTCCTTTGCTCTTAGAAGAACTTCGCAATGAAGATCTAGAAGTTATACAAAAGTAGATGTTCAAGAGTATTCTACGAATGATGCCTGATATATTTGATATTCGGTTGTCTTCGGTTGAGACGTTCGCCGGTCACTCGAAGCTAGTACACAAGCCAGGATAGTAAAATCGGTGGTAGAGGCCGCTACTACCCCATCCTATAAACTATCCTAGCTTAAGACGCTAGCTTACTATTTTTGTCACTAGTTTACTAGCTTTGAAATGAAGCTAGTTCTGTTTACACGAAACCAGATGATAGCTTGCAAGCTTACTGTCACTACCTCGCTATCCTGACTTAAATAACCGGCCAAGTGCGTGTCGGACCACGCGCAGTGTAGGGTTTCGTATATGCCTGTTATTCAATGCAAGTCTTTACCCGTTATAAACAAGCATCTAGGTACTCCGTCTTTGTCACTGTAAAGGATTAATTTATTCTAAGGATTTTGTGTTTGGTACAAAATTATCCAACACCCAAGTTCAACGACTATTACTGCTAAACTAATAAAGTAATATCCTAACCGCTATAGTTTTCCTTTAAAGTTCATAAAATGCGCTATTATCACGATTTTTTCTAAATTTTTCAAGCCAGCAGTTTAGCTTTTAGAGGGGGGGGGGGACGCCCTACTGAAGCAAAAATTTGCACTTTAAAATTTAATATTTTGTAAATGGAGCATTCAATCGAAAAATGGTATTAGCAACCCTTGAGTCATTTTAAAAGACCTATTTAACGATATCCCACACGATGGGATAGACGATGAAATAAAAAATCATCCCCACTTCTCATATAGGGGAGCTACCCAAAAAAATATATATTTCAAAATTTTATTTCAGCACTTTGTCGGCGTAATTTATATACATACTCCCACAAAATTACAGCTTTCTAGTATTAACGGTCTCTTAGCAAAACCTCGGACAGACAGACAGACGGACATGCCGAAACTATAAGGGTTCCTTGTCAGCACTACGGAACCCTAAAAAACTAACCTCTTGTATCCCGGGCATTCCCGGATAGCGACATCATGCCTTTAACACTTCCACCCTGGAGCTTAGGTGTTAACTTTTGTGATTCCACCCCCGGCCGGTCGGTCAAGGCAAGAGCTCATTGAACCTTCACGGGACCAGGGATACGCAGTGTCACCGCTCACCGTCACACACATTTTACCACTTTAGACGTCTTTTAAATGATTGACTTTGAGAAAAAAATGATTTTACGAACCTCAATGTTATTTTTAAAGACCTATCCATAGACATAGCACACATATAGATGTGAAGAAAATTTTTTTTTTGTTTCACTTCCATGTATGGGGAGCCCCCCCTTAAACTTTTATATCTTTTATTTTTGTATAAAAATCGGAAAGCGAACTAAAATAAAATGTTATCTTTTTGTGTAGTAAATTAAAAAGTTATTTTTTGTATCAGTCTCTTAATAAGTGCGCCGCGTCGCGTCGCGTCGCATCTTGGTCTGAGCTGACCCTCAGAAGTGCTACAAGGCCTTGCTTCTTGCCAAATTTCATGATTCTAGGTCAACAGAAAGTACCCTATATGTTCTGATTACCTAGTGAAATCGCAAAATATACGAAAATATGCGACATAAATGGTCTTATCAGATGCCGTGGACTCGAGTATTTGATATTAGCTTCAATGGTATCTCTACGCGTTTCTGAGAAAAAGGGTCTTGACATTTGTATAGACAGACAGACTGACAGATAGACAACAAAGTGATCCTATAATGGTTCCTTTTTTAACCGACTTCACAAAAAGGAGGAGGTTTTCAATTAATCGTAATATTTTTTTATGTATGTTCACCGATTACTCGAAGACGCGTGAACCGATTTGGAAGACTCGTTTTTGTTTTTTTTTTAAAGTGCTATACTTCACAGGTGGTTCTTTTTAAATTTCATTGAGATATGTACAGTATCTCCAGGGATATGTAGATGAACACCTCAAACTTGGTACTAAAAATTAAAAGCGCGGCATTTGAAGTAGGTTCTTTTAGTGTTTTAAACGATCTTAAATTATTCCCTTTTAGGTACGGAACCTAAAAAATACAAGAAACTGGAAAACCTCCTTCTTTCTGATACAATCAGGAATATCTGTAAAATCTACAAAAAACTAATAATTTAACAATATTAGGGTAACACACCCATTATTGTCCAAAGCGGCAGCTGGCGAAAAATGCAACGTTATCTTCCTATTACCTTCACAGACGGTCACGAGAGGCACGAAAGGCAGGCTGAAGAGTCCTTGAGGCTCCTCGAACCTCTTCCCATCTCCTCAAGATCCGTTAGGCCGCCCGCCTTTACGATTAATTGAGAGCCGGGCCAAATCCAAATTGCCTATCGACCTCATGCCACATATTGTTACATTTACCCTTTGGGAGTTGCTTCTCGGCTCACACACAGGATTTGGCATGGGTAGAACGGTGGTACTGAATTTTGGAGTTATTGGAATGTTTGGATTAGACCTGTCGAGCTAACCTAACCATCGCCATTCATGCGGTCTGTGTCTACCTATATTAGATATCCATTATCAAGCGAAAACTAGCACTCTCGTCTTACGAATATTGCGCGGGTGAATTTGCATAATAGTTAAAGTTAATGTTTATCATAGACTATCAGCGTCTCGTGGTTTCACCCGCGTAGTACCCGTACCCGTGAGAATACGGAGATAAAATATAGCCTATGAACTTGCTGATTTTGTAGCTTTACATTAGTGAAAGAATTTTTGAAATCGTTCCAGTAGATTTGAGTTAAATCGTAACAAACAAATAAAGAAACAAAAATCAAATTTTATGTCTTTATAATATTAGTTTAGATAACTACATAGTGACTGTACGTTACATAGTAGTGACTACATAGTGGCTGTACGTTACATAGTAGTAATTACATTAGATAACTACATAGTGACTGTCCGTTACATAGTAGTAACTATACGATGTCTGTGATGTATATAGAGAAGAGGTGCAGAAAGCTGTGTTACAAATAAATTAAAAGAGTTTCTGAATTTCAGTCTACCAATAAATACTCATAGTAAATACTAATCTTGAAGGCTACAAGTGATATAGTATCAAATATGTACTCGTACATAGTATAAAACCAAAGTCTCTTCCTGCGTCTGTACGCTTAGATCTTTTTTAGGTTTCCGTATCCAAAGGGTATAAAACTTTTTAACAAAAAATTAAACCGCCGAAAAAAATGACAAGCAAAAAATAATGAAACTTTTTTATTTAACCTTAATAACGACATTCTTAACCTACTCTGTATACCTAAGTATATATTTTTGTAATTGTTTTGAGTTTTTAACTAAACATAATAACTAAGTTCTTAAACGAATGTAAGTATGTATACCTAAGTAATTTTGAGTCGGCGCCAAACAAGCAAATTAATCAATTACGTAAAGCGTGATGCGCGGTGGAGGCATGGCGCGACACGCCAGTTCGCCGGAAAATGCCGAGTGTTGACGAAGTTAATGTCAGCGAGACTGCAACCCGAACAGGCACCATATATAGTAATTTGTGACGGCCCGTGACGGGAACACGTCGTTGCGAGTGGTCGTGCAATGGAATGTTTATGTTCATCGCTGGAGATTTCACGTTACATTGTTAATTTGATTTGATTATTTCTTTAAATTTAATATTAATATTATTTCTTTATTTGGCTCTGACTCAAAATTACTTAGGTATACATACTTACATTAGTTTAAGAACTTAGTTATTATGTTTAGTTAAAAACTCAAAACAATTACAAAAATATATACTTAGGTTATACTAAGAGTAGTGTTATTAAGGTTAAATAAAAAAGTTTAATTATTTTTTGCTTTTCAGTTTTTTTGGTGGTATAATTTTTTGTTAAAAAGTTTTATTTTATATTTTTTTGTGGCCATAAACTACTATGTTAAAAGCAGGCGTCATTGCTTACCCCTGGCCTAGACAAACGTTATATAGAACATTTATGCTCTATAATAATAATAAAAATAATTTAAGATCACATAAAAAACTTAAAAAACCGACTTCCAACGTCACGTTAGTCAATTTCAATACTAAATTTGAGGTGTTTATCTTCATACAAATACAAATACAAATACAAATACAAATTGTTTATTGATAACACCGATGTTACAGGTCTTTGCTGATCTTACAAACTATTAAAATAAATAATTAATAGCTAATCAACATAATTGGTATACAGAGAATAAGTGACAAGTGTAAACATAAAGATAATTATTATAAATGCAGTCAAAATAGTAACAAAATATCATTGTATCAATTATAAATATAAAAATTAAATTTATATAAATTCAGGTAATTTGTAAAATTCATTAAGATTATAGAAACAGTGGCTCAACAGCCACTTCTTTAAACGTACTTTAAAGCACACAGTGGAGGGTGCATCGCGCACGGACTCAGGTAGTCTGTTATATACCGACGGACCCATTATATATACAGATCTTTCCGATTTCGCGAGCTTATGCGAGGGTGTTATAAGGCGGTCTTTATATTTGTTACTTCGCAGTGCTCGTGTCTCGTTAATCCCCCGTTTTTTAAATACATGGAAATGTGTGAACGTGAATAACGCCACTACGAAAATAAGCTCACAAGGCAGAGGCAGTATTCTCAGCTCCTTGAAAAGCTCCTTGCAGGAGACGTCGTCTGTGACTCCCATGATGGCGCGCACGGCTCGCTTCTGCATCACGAACGCTCTCTGTCTGTCCGCGGCGCGACCCCATAGTTCGACGCCGTAGGTGAGAGCGCTGTGTACGGTTGCAAAATAGCACGAGCGCACCACTGCACGAGAAGCTGTTTTCGTGAGCCGCCCCAGAGCGAAGCACGAGCGACCGAGTTTACCACACAACTCGTCTATATGGTGGTCCCATACAAGTGCGCTATCAATAACGAAGCCCAGTAGCTTAGTGTGCTGGACTTGATTCAGTTTAGAGTCGCCGGCGACTACATTATACGGTTGAGGGATCATGCCGTTGAGGTTAAACGTCATAAAGAACGTTTTATCCCTATTGAGCGCCAATCCGTTCGATCTGAACCACCTCTCGAGCCGATCCACTACCAGATTTAGCTTACTTTCCAGACCGCGAACCGAGGGCGCGGTGATCACAGCTGCCACGTCATCGGCGTACATGTATATCTCCGCGTCCTCGATAGCACCCGGGAGATCATTCAGCAGCAGGCTGAATAGGGTATTGGAGAGACAGGAACCCTGCGGGACTCCCATCACATTCACCAATTCGGATGATACCACCCGACCCCTGTCACCTACAACCACTTGTGTCCTATTCGACATAAATGACGTCAGGAGGGACACGACCGGTCCACGAAGACCATAGAAGCGTAGTTTGCCCGCTATTAGTGCATGGTCGGCTGTGTCGAACGCGCGCGACAGGTCGCAGCACAACAAGGCGACTTGTTGTCCCGCCTCGCGCGCGCTCAGCACGCGCCACACCACCTCCCGCACCAGGTCGGTAGTGGAACGCCCCGCCCGGTATGCGAACTGTCTGTCGGTGTAGATCTCGCGAGTCGACAGAAACGAGATAATTCTCTTATTGAGTCCAACCTCGAATAATTTGCTCACGGCGGGAACCAATGAAATGGGTCGGTATGATTTGACCTCGGCCTTTTTCCCTTTCCCTTTGTATAATGGGCTAATTTTAACTTTTTTTAAAACCATCGGATACACGCCTTCACGCGTGCAAGTGTTAAAAACATAAGCAATGATGCTTGCTAGCGGCCTAATAGCGGTCTTGATTATGCTAGCGGAAATGCCATACAGATCGGTGCTCGTCTTAGGTGCTATGTACTTGGAAGCTATTATGCTGATTTCAGTGGGTGTGAAAGTCGTTATCCGGATCGAGGTATCGCTGGCTGACGCTCCATCCGCTAGCGTCGCTAAAGCGCGCGGGCCATCAGCTATCGGCACGCCACACTTGCTCGCCGCCGTTACGAATTCCAGATTAAGCGTGTCAACTAATTCTTTCTTGGAAACGAAAGGCTGACCGTGGGCGTCACGCAGGAGATCTGTGAAGTCGACGCGTTCGCGGTCACCGCGACCCAGCTCTGCATTGATAATCCTCCACATACACTTACATTTGTTGGGATCGTTGCGAATAATATTATTATAAAAAACAAACCGCTTTTCCTTCAGCATCGCGTGATACTTGCGCGTGTATTCTATACTGTTTTTAATCAAGTCTATGTTCCCCGGAAAACGTTTTCGGGTATGTAAGATATCGAAGAGTAGATGTTTAAAATTATGCGTTTCTTCATCTACCCAACTGCGGTTCTTACGACGTAATTTATTTTTTATGGGATAGCAAATATTAAATTTATTTGTTAAAGCGTTCACAAGAGACTCAGCCAAAGCGTCGCTACGACCGTTACTTTTCTCTGTAATAGGGGTCCAATCGATCGACCAGAGGGCGCTTATAAAGCTCCTATTGTTCGCGGCAGTGAAGCTTCGCGATAGTTTAAAGGTAGGAGCGGGTGTGACGTCACGCTGCACCGACAACAGCTGTGCGTTATGATCGCTCAAGTGCGTCTCGACAGCGGCGACAGCGGCAATGCGCACCCCTGGAATGTTTGTATACACATGGTCCAGGAGCGTACTGCTGCCTCCCTCCACAACTCGCGTGGGGAAATCAACCCGCTGACAAAAATCGTAGCTACTAATAATATCTAACAGCTGTTTTCTAGCGCTGGAATTTTCAAGAAGGTTAATATTCGTGTCACCCATAATCACACACTTCATATTTTCGTTTGATATCTTAGCAAGCAGGTTTTCAAACAACTTTAGGTAATCAGATAGAGCCGTCTGATTTGAATGATAGATACCGACGATGAGTATATCCTCATCTAGTAGATGCACGGCGCACACGTCGAAAATTTGTTCCTGCGACAAATCGCAGTAGTCTTGTCTATTTAGAGCATTTATACCTGAGCGCGCGTAGATGCAGCTACCACCATGTGCTATGCGTTCCCTACAGCTGTATGACAATAAATCATAGTTACATATAGTAACGGAAACTAATTGGTGACTGCGGAGCCAGTGTTCAGTGATGATTATCAAGTCACAGGCTATTTCCTTAGTCAAGAGTACCTCGAGGCTTTTAGTCTTGTTAGTTAGGCACCTTATATTTTGGTGACATATAGTTAGAGTGGGCGTAGCACACGGCGACTGGAGGCGCGGCAGTGCAGGGTGGGCAGGATCGCCCGTCTTCGGCGCCGGTCCTGTCCGAGGATACATCTTCGTTTCCGAGACCGAGTTTAGCGAGCGACGCTGCTGGCCGACGTTCGCGTCCGAAAATTCCAATGACTCACTCGAACTCCCTGGGGCCACGCAGTCGGTGCGCTTACTTGCTCGTAAAGGTTTCCTGGGACACCTATTACGAAGACGGCGTGCCATTTCGATTCGATATCTCTTCTTTCTACGTAAAATTCTTCGTTGCTGTTAATTTTTTTCAAATGAGTCAGGATATGTTGAACCGTAGTTTCCGGCTTGAATTGCCAAGCTTGTAAATATCTCATCCTCACCACTGTCTGGAGGTTATCGTCTTTTACACCAGTGCCTTCTATAACACTGCGTTTCTTAGTACGTTTTCTCGTAACTCTTTTCCAATCACTAGTATCTTGTGTTTTGTGGATGCTGTCACTGTTGTCAGTGATATTAAATTGAGTGGCCCCACACGGAGACAATGGCATCTTTGACATAGTGGAAGTCGTCATAGCGGCAGTGCGGGCGGCTCCGGCGGCAGCAGATATATCGCTCGAATCGCATCCGGTTTGTTCCCTCGCTGTTATTGCCTTGACGACGGGTGTCGCCTTCGTATTGCTTCGTCTATTTTCGGGCGCCGTCGTAACTTCGGACAGTGATTGGCGTAGTTTTCCAGTTGTCTTCTGTGTCGACACAGTGCTTGCCTTAATGGCCGGGGCAGTCGTAGCCTTAATGCGCGCTTGACGCACCGGTCGCTGTGTCACCGGCGCAATAGTCACTTTTTCTGCGTCCGTGGGTGGGTAGCACACCGCTGCGGGTGTCGTCGTACCCTGTATTTCTGATTTTATGATCTTCGTATCTTGCGATAGAATCGTTATTAGATCAGTTTGATTGGTTACAATGACTTCCAGGTTACGTACCTTAGAAGTCAAGTCGTTCACAACTTTTAACACTTCACTTAGAGTCGGATCTGCGGCTTTTGGAGCCATTATTGCAATTTTAAAACGTATCGACACGGAATCGCGTGTTAACGTGTGGAGCGCGCGCACACACCATATCTCTGGAGATACTGAACATATCTCGATGAAATTTTAATTGTACCACCTGTAAAATATCATCATCATCATCATCATAATCAGCCGGTATCAGTCCACTGCTAGACATATGCCTCTCTCAACACACGCAACTGAGCCCGATTTTCGGCTCTTTGTTTTTTCCAGTGTTTGTAGACATACATACATACATACAATCACGCCTTTTTCCCGTTGGGGTAGGCAGAGACTACTTCTTTCCACATGCTACGATCCTGACATACCTCTTTCGCTTCTTTCAATTTCATGAGCGCCTTTATACATGCTCGCCGGTTATAGGTACTTTTGACTTGGCCTTTTTTTTAAACTTTTCCGATCTGGTCGTGATACGTTCGCCTAGGTCGGCCTCTACCAACTGGCCCATTCACACTCGTCTCATAAATCTGTTTCGTCAATCTTTCTTCATCCATCCTCTCTAGATGTCCAAACCATCTAAGCATCCCTTTCTCTATCTTTGTCACTACATCTTCTACCAAACCACAACATTCCCTTATCACGCTGTTGTTGACATACGTTGATGATAATGATAAAATCACACAAAAAATTATACTTTTATCCATTATTTTTGTTGATTTATTCAAATCGGCTCCACCGATTTCGTTAAAATTTAAATGGGAACCTTTTGGGGGTATACCCTTACCAATAAAAAAATAATTATCGAAATCAGACTACTCTGTGAAAAGTTATGCGTGGTCATACACAAAAAAATATATACGCGTTTTTTTTTCGTCGGTTAAAAACGGGACCCTATTACTAAGACTCCGCTGTCCGTCTATCTGTCTGTCTGTATGTCCTTCTGTCTCCAGGCTGTATCTCATGAACCGTGATAGTTAGACAGTTGAAATTTTCACAGATGATGTATTTCTGTTGCCGCTATAATAACAAATACTAAAAGCAGAATTTAAAAATTAAATAAAAAATATATTTTTATTATAAAAAAAATGTTTATAAAAACAAATTATTATTAAAGTTAAAAATTATAGGGGGGTCCCCATACAAGAGACGTGTTTTTTTTCGGAATTTCAATATAACGCCATCTATGAACGCTTAGGTAAACGTCCATAGATAGCGTCATATTAACTAACACCACTTTTGTTAACTTTCACTTAGATAGAGTTGGACGTTAGATGGCGTTATAAGAAATAAGACCGCGACTCACAACTCTGTTTTGATAAAATGTTTATTA
This sequence comes from Cabera pusaria, assembly GCA_954871355.1. Classification (NCBI taxonomy): domain Eukaryota; kingdom Metazoa; phylum Arthropoda; class Insecta; order Lepidoptera; family Geometridae; genus Cabera; species Cabera pusaria. Next base: position 12,003,808 of record OX940906.1, read on the forward strand.
ATTATTATTTTTTGCTGGCGAAAAATGATAGTGACATTTTTTGCTCGATCTTATATAATACTGTAGTATGGTACGGAACCCTACGAGTGCGAGTCTGACTTGCACTTGGCCAGTTTATTTTACAGTCTATTTATTTTAATCATTGACCTATAATTCAATCAATTTACTACGGTAATTCTGCATTATCTTCTAAATTGCATGTCAAAAGATAAAATATCAGAAAATCAGCGCAGGAAATCTCCAAAAAATGTACACGTGTAGCTCACAGTTTCATATATTCTGTACGAAAAAGCTCTCGTTATTTTTGAAATCCGAACTGAGCGTTCAATAAAAATGCCGAACGGCAAATGCTAGGAACTTTTCACATTTGGACTTTGCTCAAGGCTTATATAATTAAATTCCAATTCTGAATGTTTGTTTGAAATCTAACCAGAAAAATACAGGTAGTCGTAATAATATGTGCTAAAGTAGAAATCTTGGGGCACTTACAGATCGGTAAGCATTGAGCAAAATCTGCACTTGCTGCTCTATAAGTAGGTACATTTTGCATCACGCTCGCTCGATTAATAGAATCCATCGACGTCATAGCGATTCTGTAATGTCTTTGATCGAATCCTTATCGGCCTGTCAGCGAGCAACCATAGAAGTTTACCGGCATTAAAAACTCCCAGACTGGCTTAGAAAATACGCCGCCATACGACACTTTGTTACTTAATACCAGATGGCAAAACTTGTTAACATTTTCTTCTTTACTAATTAAGAACGCTTTTAAACTGAAGTAAAATGACACTAACCGTGTTTCTTTTCATAAGGTAAGTAGGACGCTGGCTCAAAGTGGACATCGCCTGTTTCTTTGCGATCTTTACTTTATGTCCCTTAATGAATTTTTATTTCCGGATAACATGAATAATGTGTTTAAAATTTTAATAAGTAACATTACGTATTAACCTAATATATGATCGAATAAGTACTAACACTAGCCCTAAGTTACTGCGTTTAATGTATAGAGGACTTTAGTACCTAGACAAACCTCTGTAAGGTTTACTGGTACTTTTTGATAGAAACAATGTAAATTACTTATACTATGAATAAATAAATAAATAAAAATAAATAAATAAAATGAGTAGTGAAGTGGCAGGCGTTCCATGGCCAACTAAATCGATACATATTCATAAAGTTTAACAATATGTTTCTCCTCGTCTAAACTATTGGTAGCTACCAACATAACAAAAATCAACATCATCAACACCAATACTATAAATGCGAAAATCAGTTTTTATGTTTGTTTGTTTGGGACTTCTTCACCGCCAAACGACTGAGCCGATTTAGCTGAAATTTTTCACAGGGATAGCCAATATTATGGATTAGGCTGTAGAATACTTCTTAACGCGGGCGAAGCCGCGGGGCTCTGCTAGTACTGAATATGTGCGAATCTGACTTACGTACAGAGAGTTCCGTACCTATCCTTAGTTAAGTTTGTAATCGTAACACTTTTTACTCGCTTCATGAGACCTTGCTTCTTGATAAGAAAAATAAAGCTTTAACATAATATAAGCTTCATTTCTAGTAGCTCTAAGGAACCGGCGTAGCCCTAAGTAAGTGATTTATAAAAAGTCAACTAATACTTCACTCCTCCTAGAAAAAAGAGTACTGACAGGCAGATATGCTGATAAACAAAGTGATTCCAAAAGATAAGAGGCATTTCGTTTAGAGTATACCCTTAATATGAATGAAGAAAAGTTTTAAATAATCTAAATTAACAGCTGTTCTGTCAAAATGCTATTCTCCGTTTTGTACGTTAGGAAGTCCTGTGTTCCACGAAATAGGTTACATAGGTACATTCTGAGGCTAGTCTAATCGGCGCTGAGGCCGTAAAATTCAATTTTATGTGCCGAAACACTATCCTACTCGTATGCGCACTTTTAGCTCGGGGCTATAGTCGTTCTCGATAGGTAAAGTTTACCTTGGATTTTATCTAACTAGACGATCTTATTACAATATATTACGAGAATGTCGTGGGATTGTGTATTAAGATATTGTGTGTACATCATATTATAATCGTAGAAAAGCTGTGACTCTACATGCTTTAAGAGATAATATTTGTGGACAACAGTGCGCATGTGGGAGAATGGTCGGCTTTGACGCCAGACGTAGTGGGATCAAAATCCCCGCCGTGTACCTGTGGATTTTTCTATCAATAATTTTATGTGCGCATTTCAAAGTGGCCCTTCACAAAGGAAAAACATCGTTAAGAATCTACGAACTCTCGGCATGGTGGTCGGACAACTCGAACACTGTCCAGTGTTCGCCTGGCTAGCTACCACCCCCAGGTTGTAAAATCTGTCGCCAAACATCTAATGTGTTTCAGCATCCTTGAGTCTGTTCCTATTCTAATCCTAGCGTGCTACCGGTCAGCTATATATATATAGCGGTCAAACGCTAGTCTCTACGACATTAAAAAAAAACTTTTTACGATATTTAAAAAAGATTTTAAATAACTTTTTTTCTTTCAAAATACTTGTAAGTATATGAGGAAAAAGTGGTATGATATTAAATTATTAAGATAGTTTAAAAACTAAAACAATCGACTTCCATGCCTCGCGAGTCAGTTTCAATAGCAAGTTTGACACGTTTATCGTCATATCTCTGGAGGTACTTATCAGATCTCAATGAAATGTACCCTACTGATTAAAAAAATAATCATTCAAATCGGTTTACAATTGACGGAGTAATCGCGTAAAATACACACGAAAAAAAACATATAGACGAATTGAGAACCTCCTCCTTTTGGAAGTTGGTTGAAAAATTAAAAGATAAATAAACGCAAAACTTGATTCGTGTTTAATTAAACTGCAGCCCAAAACTGGAAGCAACGTATTTATCGTTGAAACCATTAAATTCGAACATACGTAATACCTATACTAATATTATAAAGAGAGAACATTTGTATTTTTGTATTTTTGTATGTTTGTAATGATTTGGCTCAAAAACTACTGGACCGATTTAAGACATTCTTTCACTCATATATAGAATGGACTTTCGAAATGAAAATAGGCTATATATTATCCCGTTTAAATCAAAGGTACATTCGTGGAGACCTAATTTGCAACCTAAGTCGACAAAAAAACGGTCGAAAAAACACGTTTCTTACGAACGCTGCTCAATTGAAAACAGATGGAAGAATATTTTGTATGGAAGAGTTGTACAACTTAATAAGATCTACAAAAAAGTCCGCAACAGCATATGTCTATCTCTTAAGGTTGACTCACAGTAACCATTTTAAACTTTAATTTTTTGTTAAAAAATATTACTTAACTTCCAGGGCTATTTTCAAGTATATAGTATTAATTCTTATCCAAATAATTACATTAATTAGCTTGGCTACATATTATAGATTAAAATTGTCCTTTACAGTATATAATTCTGATGAAAACTCTAGAAGATATCACGTATTTCACATACACGCATCGCAAAATTAATAAAATGTTTGCAGTCAAACCACAGAATAGGTCATAGTTACTACGAAAATATTATTATAAGCTTAGCTTAGATTTTAGCTTAGCTTTTCTGTAGATTCCCACCGATCGCAATCAATTTGAAGTCAATATAGTATAATAATATGATCTATTGTATAAATAATAATGATCTATATATATAATATAATATTTTAAACCACCCCGACTGATCTATGTATAATCTTTTAATTAAAAGCATTCCAATGACTCTAAACACGACATTTAAAATCTGAGCTATAAGTTGGTGAGGATTTGAGTATTCTGTAGAGTCCAGGAGATGTCCCAGCATCAGGTCAATGCTTCCATGTTCTTACAATATCGTTGAAGAAGAAGATTTTCGAATTGATCAGACCTATGAAAGTTGATTAAAGCTCATAGTTTTATAACGATTGAACGAATTTTCATGAATCAAAGCTAATAACACTCTCGATGACATCTATCAAAAAAAAAACTATCAATAATAAAATCAAAATCGGTTTATCCGGTAGGGTGCTAAGATGATACAGACAGACACACAGATACACACGTTAAACGTATAATACCCCTACTTTAAATCAAAATCGGTTCATCCGGTTGAGTGCTAAGATGCTATAGATAGACACACAGATATACACGTTAAACGTACCCCTACTTTTTGCGTCGGGGAACGCCGTAAGGTTACGGCGGCAGATGTTCTCCTTGGTGGTACGCTACTTTTCAACCAACTTCCAAAAAGAAGGAAGTTCTCAATTCCTCTGTATGTTTCTTTTTTAACCGCCTTAAAAAAAGGAGGAGGTTTCTCAATTCGACCGTATATATTTTTTTTTCTTTCTTTTTTTGTGTGTGTATGTTACGCGATTACTCCGTCAATTGTGAACCGCTTCGAATGATTATGTTTGTAATCGGTAGGGCACGTTTTCGAGGTGGTCCTATTGTAATTTCATTGAGATGTGATAAGTACCCTCAGAGATATGACGATAAACGTCTCAATCTTGCTACTGAAATTGACTCGCGGGGCATTGAAGTCAGTTGTTTTAGTTTTTAAACTATCTTAATTATTGGTAGATTTAATGATCCCACGAAAACCCATGATTCATAAATGCACATAATACTTTCATTGGTAGGTATATAGCTAGGATTAGAACCAACGACCCTCGGGTCAGAATCAGGGTAACTATCCATTATGCCAAAGGGCCGTCCAATATCACTACGTAAATGTTATAAAACAATGTCCATCACTGCATCTGTCTGTCTGTTCGCAATAATAAAAAAAAAAAAAAAAAAAAAAAAAAAAAAAAAATCTCAATAGCTTCTGAACGGATTATCATGCGGTTTTCACCAATAGCCAGAGTGTTTATGAGGAAGGTTTAGGTCTTAGGTGCATAATTCGTTAAGGTTTTGTGTAAACTGGTTGACATATGACGATGATTGTTAAATATGTTAATATTTTATATTCGATGCAACAAACTGATGCAAATTTTGTAGGCATAATGTTCTACCCGTGCGACGCCGGGGCGGGCTGATAGTTATATATATATATTACGTATGTTCGAATTTTTTATATATAATATTATACATAGTATTTCAAATACATACATCGTTGAAACATACTCGGAGCAAATCGTGCAAAATAACCAAATCTCAATTTTGACTACTCTTACTCTCAATGTTTTAAGTATTTAATTATGGTTCCTGATGGTTCCTGGTGGTTCCTGATGGTAAGCAATGATGTAGTTGAAGATAATAACCACCACCAGCCACTATAAAAAAGTCATTGTTAACCACCAGCATCCTTAACCCGCACGTAATCACTCGGTGGTTCTAAATGGGTGTTACAACTACCCACCAAATAAACACAAGTCGCCCATCAGTTCTCCGTGTTACATCAGATGATACGGTGGTGCTCGTCTATTCAGAATTAAAAAAATATCGTATGTAGTTAACATTTGGAATTATAATTTCAATTAAATTCATATTAAATTAACTGTTAAAACTGTGTGCTAAAGTATGCTCATCTTCATTTCTATCATCATTCTTCACATTAACATCATTAGATATATCTTGTCTCAAATAACGAAGTAAAACGAAGTGCGTGTCGGGCTCACACGTGATACATTTGATTGCTCTCTCAAAGTGTCGTAAAATTTCTCACTCACCTAAGTAAAACGTAAAACACTTCGGTATAAGTGCTTAAGTCGATCTCGGATAGTACCAGAGGTATGATGCCACTGCGGCTGATTAGCTTGAATAGCTCTTGAGATTAATAAGAATTCAAAATGCTTTTTAACCGACTTCAAAAAAAGGAGGAGGTCTCTCAATTCGACCGTAAATATACATAGGGGAGACCTGTACAAAACCGTAAGATTGCGATCCAGAGAATATGAAAAAATCTATTCAAGTCGTATATGATGGAACTATGGGTCTGACTTGTCCTAGAGAGACCGCGAATCGGCAAACGTAGCGTAGGACGTCCTGTGACTAGGTGGAGCGACGACATACGCAAAGCGGTGGGCAGTGAGGTGAAAAGAAGAGCCGAAGCTCGGGCTCAGTGGCGCATCTTGGGAGAGGCCTACGTCCAGCAGTAGACTGACACCGGCTGATGATGATGATGATAATGGGTTATCAGTTTTGGGGCAATATCGTACATAGGCGTACCATAGGAGAGGCCTATGTGCAACAGTGGACAAATACTGGCTGTTAATGATAATGATGATCTTAGATAGTATACGGTTTTACCCATAGGCAAAACCGGAAAAGTAGTTATTTACTTTTTAGGGTTCCGTAGCCGAATGGCAAAATATGGAATCCTTATAGATCCGTCATGTCTGTCTGTGTGTCTGTCTGTCCGTCCATATGTCACAGCCACTTTATTCAGAAACTATAAAGACTACACAACTGTGAACCGCTTTACGATTTTAATACAAAAATAAAAAAATAAAATATTAAGGAGGGGGCTCCCAACACATGAAACGGAAACTAATAAAATGTTTTTTCATCAAACCTATACGTGCCGACTATAGATAGATAGGTACTATACCGTCTATAGATACCGTACCGTCCTATAGGTACCGTGTATAGATAGGTATTAAAAAATGACTAGGCACGTCTAAAGTAAGTAAGTCTTTTAAAGTAAGGGAGTAAAAAATCTAAAATAAATACATGCTGTAGATCTCAAATTCAATAAAAACTTACAATACTTACAATAGAAACGAAAATTGGTTTGAACGAGATACAGTCAGCAGTTTTTGAGAAATAGCGACCGCAAAAATAACTTTGTTTTCATACAAACACTATGAAAAACAAAGCTAATTTTGCGTTTTGAAATGGATGAACCAAGATGCCTAGATCCTTAGCTATCTGGCCTTGCCCCTGCCTCCCTTATATATATTAAATAGCGCGGCATTTCGGTTCGTTTAGTTTTTTAGACGATCTTATTACAATAATAATTCGTCAATACAACCTTTTAACATCCAACTTGTATTGACACTCAAATATTTGCATCCAGGGAAAAACGTGAAGTGAAATCTTCGAATCCCTTTCGAATCGACGAGGTCCTCGTTATCTGCGGATCCCAGAAAAAGGACTTACACTTTTACCAGTTCTGTATGTCTCTCTGTCCGCGGTATTTTTCTCGTCTATCCCATGGCGTGATGTGTCGCTGTATTATATAGTTCTTCCAATGTTGAGATGCAGCTAAACGGCTGTAGCTATAGGTATAGTTGTATTTTGTTCTACACAATGAACGTCGGTTGCAAAGCAATAGCTGCCAATTTCGAGACTACGGGTACCTACTGGATAAATTATTGTGTCAGAAGCATTACATAGTATTAAACAAAGTCACACGCGCTGTCTTTACGGTTAGATCTTTTAAACTACGCAACGGATTTTAATACAGTTTTTAGCAATTGATAGTGTGATTCAAGAGGACGGTTTACAACAAGAATTAAACGTGGGCAAAGCCGCGGGACACAGCTAGTACAGAATAAATCTCTCTACATAGATACCGACAGTTCTGTCATCGCAACCGTCGGTATGAATGTCGTAATCGTAATTTACCCTCATTCGTTGAATAGAATAAACCATCGAATCGATAACAGCCTGGTGAATAAAGACCCCTTGACAGAAACATCTGCGAAAGTAAAGATTATCTCAGAGTTTGACAAACTTTACTTTGCGTGCGGGGAAACACAGAACCATTCCTTTCTATAAGAAATTAGAAGCACAATTGAAAACTCACGAAGAAAGTGGCGACACGACCACTTGCAAAAACAACTTTGTTCTTGTATCTTGATCACTGATCCCGTTAATGGAAGGTTAAAACTTTAACATTAGCTTCGAAAATATTATTCTTAATTTTAACGGGTTCAGTAGACTGTAACGTCAAGTTTTCAACACTTTTTAAGCTCCGTAAAGTCTTAGGGAGTTTATTTTTATTGTAATGGCAGTCTTCGTTAACTTTTATCTTTAGAAATTCAGCTAAATGAATATAAAAAGCGTTCTGTAGACGGTTAAGTTTTATTTATTTGAATGTTAGAATTTGTTGATGGGGATGATAACAAGGAGACTTTTGAATTAGGCAGGTAATTCACTTGTTAGGATCTTTTTTATTGTCAGACAAGCACTTGATCACGATATTGCTAGATAAAAATATAAATTGTGATCGCAATACATACAAAAATAATACAATATTTGATACTAACCAATTCGTAATATTTATGTATGTACATATATAAAATCCACAGTCCTGACCTGACTGACTGACTGACTGACTGACTGACTGGCTGACTGACTGACTTACTGACTGACTGACTGACTGACTGACTGATATATCAAAGCACAGCCCAAACCGCTAGGCACATGAAATGGAGTGTGTGTTCTTTTCAACTGACTTCCAAAAAGAAAGAGGTTCTCAATTCGTCTGTATGTTTTTTTGTATGTATGTTACGCGATTAATCCGTCAATGAACCGATTCGAATGAATGAATTTTTTACTCGGTAGGATACGTTTCTGAGGTGGTCCCATTGTAATTTCATCGAGGTCTCATAAGTATCTCCAGAGATATGACGATATATCGTAATTATTCAAGTGTAGGTTAGTTAGTAGGTATCCACTAAGAAAAGCTTTTCGAAATTCCACCCTTAAGAGGGAACGCGGGGTGCACTTTTCCATACAAATGTATTCCCCCGTTTCCTCCCTGGAAAATGCTTCTAGCGAAAAATATGTTACGACAATAAATTATTTTTCAAAAAAAATAAAACCGGCAGAACAAACCACAAACAGGCACTCAAAAGCGAAAAATAAATTACATTATATAATTATTATAAGCGCTTATCTATTTGAAGTCTGTGCCAGCCAAATCTATTGGATAGTAGATAGATAGTATGTATGTAGTACTAGTAAGTAGGTAGATGTAGGTAGTATCTATCTACTACCTATTAGACAAGGCTGGCACCGACTTCAAATAGATAAGTGGGTAGCGCTTATAATAATTATATTAAGTAATTTATTTTTTGCTTTTTAGTGCCTGTTTGTGGTTATGAAGTCGTTTTTTTTTTAATTAATTTATATTACCCTTTTTAGTGCAAAACAAGTTTTAATTAAACTACATGCATCTATTAAATTTCATGTCTGGGCCGTTATACACTGACGGATATATACTTTGTGAAAATTTCAAGTATTATTACGGTTATGAAGATACACATATAGACACACGGACGGACGGACAGACGGACGGACGGACGGACGAACGGAGAACAAAGTCTCAGAAAGTGTTCGGAACCCTAAAAAATTGACTTTAAATGCCGCGCTAGTAAAAATATTCACTAGTCATAATGATGTCATCAAGGTATCAAAGGACAATGTTCAAAATGGCCCTGTGCAATAAACGTTATAAGAGTTGGCACTTCCCTACATTGTTAATACCCGAATTATGATAGCACTGTGTAGCCAATCTAACAACAGAAAGTATTATTTCGTAGTAACTATTATATAATCTGTGTTATTATGCTTATACATTTTTTTTTGCAGTGTTTGTTGGTACAAATTACGTTATTTAATTATGTATGCAGTGTCGCGGGACTGATATGGCCGCCATCTTCGCCAAACGTCATGTCATGTCAAAAAATATTAACTAACTTTGCACCCTAACAAGACTTTGCCCAGTAGAACATTCCTGTGAAGACAAATTAATTCTCCTTACCTTTGTTTTTATCTCGCTCACAGTTACCCTAAGAATATCTGTCAAAAACCAAAATCAACGTGAAGAAAGATGTAAAAACATTATTCAAGGTCATATTTTTTAGTCTTCAAAAGTATATGCAATAGCAACCTCCTTTGTGTATAATCTTCTTGAGATGCTTCTTCTGAAACCAGTACATTCTCCTATGTTTGAGGTATTTAACTCCATATCTCTGGAGATACTAATCAGATCTCAATGAAATTAAAATGGAACCACCTTGGAAACGTACCCTACCTATTAAATAAAGAATCATTTGAATCCGTTCACAATTGACGGAGTAATCGCGTAACATACACACAAAAAAAAAACATACAGACGAATTGAGAACCTCCTCCTTTTTTGTGAAGTCGGTGTAACGTAACGGAATGTCACGTAACGGAGCCCTGGAGGAGGCCTACCGCATTATTATCTTTTCTATGACCGCACGCTACATCCCTAAAGGAACCAGGAACCTAGACAAGATAAACTACAAAAGACGGGTTATAACATTTATATTCCTATAGATTCTACAAAAGTCTACGATACTTAACTTAAACAAAACTAAGTGTATACACTTAGTTTTGTTTAAGTTAACAAAACTAAGTGTATACACTTAGTTTTGTTTAAGTTAAGTATCGTATCACTGCACTTAGGGTCCATTGCATTGTATCCTGGTAAAGGTGAGAGTCCCCGTCAACAATCATTTGGTGTAGTATTGCAGCATTTCGGAAACATCGGTAAGTATAACAGTTTAATAAGACTTGGACGATTATAAATTATGCCTAATTAGAGTTGTCATCATTGCAGCAGGCATTTGCTATAATTCCGGACTTGCCTTCCCAGGCTTAGCAACCGCAACCGCCGCAACCACCGCAACCACCAGTGGTGGGGAGGGCAACCATCAAACGAGTAAATGCAGTAGCCACCGCTATGTGCCCCGCCAATATAACCTCCGTAGTACACCGGCATTGCTCACTTTTATTTATATTCTTTTTGTACAACATATTGGACTTGATTTTTATCATTCTTCGTCCATTTCTTTCTCCAAAATGACTTCTCCATGTAATCCGTCATAGTTTTTCGTTTTTCAATTTTGAAAACGTTTCGTCATAAGAAACATAAATTCTTGTAATACAAAAGAGTATGATATATGAAAAATGCATGAGGTGATTAAAGATATAATGCCATATCGGTTAAAAAATCAAGGTCTGCTGTAGCTACGCGTCTATCATTTTCTTTTTTACTAACCAATTGCAAATAGAAATATAACCCTTCAAAAATCTTAAAGAGGAGATTAAAAGGCTTATATTTATTTATGCAATTGGTTGGTCAAAAAAAGCAAATAATAGGCGTAGCTACAGCAGACCTTGATTTTTTGTAGAAACAAATTTTGCTTTAGAAGCATTTTCCAGGAAGGAAACGGGAGGATACATTTGTATGAAAAAGTGTACCCCGCGTTCCCTCTTAAGAGGTTGAAATAATTAGTTGAACTTATTATTACTTATATTATGAAACTTTTTATTTTCTGTGTCTATTGTCTCAAAAATTGGCATACATACTCTTCAATTAACATTAGAGTTACGTGTCATAGTTTTTCCAAAATCATCCCACACGCATTTGTCTGACTGGTTGTTTAATACATAAACGCACTTCCTAACCAGCTGGTCCTAGAGACATAATATTTAGAGGGTGTGTTCTTTATAAAGTGCAGCAGCTATCCAATAAGAAAGGGCTTCTTAAAACTCTTCCCCTAAGAGAGTAATATGAAATGTTTAATTTTCTGTAAAACGTTTTATTCTCTAAATTGATTGACTTAAAAATATGTACATATACTCTTCAATTAAAATTATGAGACACGTGTGTCACAGTTTTACCAAAATCATGCCCCACGCGTTTGTATGACTGACAGACTGTCTGATATATCGACGTAGATAGATAGATATACACTTTATTGAATCACCACTTACGAAACAGAAATATACTTAGGATCTAGATAATTAAAACTAATAGGCTCAATGGGCGGTCTTATCGCTTAAAGCGATCTCTTCCAGGCAACCATGCACGGAAAGGATAACAATTATATGAAAGGCGGTGGCTTATAAAAATGTGACAACGCAAAATGAATAAAAAAATTATGGACTTATTAATACTAATAACTATATGAAAATAAATAATCATGATTAACTTATATGATTTCCTATATATAAATAATATTAAAATATACATATACCTACTTACACATATATACATACAATTCCAATACATCTTATATAAATGAATTAATACAATAATAGCTGAGCAAAAATAGACAGTGAAAAGTAGCTAAGATGAAAGATAATGGGCTTCGACACGGCGTTTGAATATATCTAATGTTTGGGACCGTCTGATTTCAACGGGCAAGGAATTCCATAATATCACAGCTTCAACATTGATGGAGCGCTGATAGAAAATAGTGCTGTGTGAAGGGATCTTTAGTCTCGAGTTCTCTGATGACCTAAGTGAAGGGCGTAGTGGGTGGGATAGGTAGAGATATTGGAAACGTTCTTGAAGGTATCGGGGAGGTGAAGGATTAAAGAGTGTTGAGTAAAGGAGTGACAGTATATGTGCACCCCGACGATAACGAATGGGTAGCCACTCGAGCCTAGCACGAAACTCAGAAATGTGGTCATACTTTCGCAGACCGAAAATAAACCTGATGCAAACATTTTGCAGGCGTTCGAGTTTATCTAGCTGCTCTTGAGTAAGATCGAGATAGCAGACGTCAGCGTAATCTAAAATAGGGAGAAGGAGAGACTAGGCAAGCGCAATTTTAGTGGTAATAGGTAAGAAATTGCGCAATTTGCGTAAGGATCCTGCAGATGCGAACATCTTGCGGCTAGTTTCCATCAATTGAGGACTCCATGATAGACAGCGATCTATAGTTATTCGCAGATTTCTTACAGTCTCGCTAAATGGTATGTTGACACCTTCGAATACAACACTAGGAAGACTCTCCCAGTCGATTCGGCTGATATAACGGGAGCTACCCACGATTATGACCTGAGTATTCAGGGCATTTATTTTTAAGCCATAGGACTTGCTCTAATCAGATATGCGGCTCAGGTCATTGTTTGTGGCTGCTATCGCGCCAGACAGCTCATCGGAGCTTGGGAGTATAGCTGAAGGTCATCTGCGTAGAGATGGTAGGAAGAAGTGAGTTTATTGAATATAGAGTTTATAAAAATTGCAAAGAGAAGAGGAGATAAGACGCCACCTTGCGGTACACCAGCAGACGTATCGCAACACCACGTAGACAAGCTATCTTCAAGACGGATTTGTTGCCGGCGACTGTAGAGATAGCTATGAAACCGGTCAGTTACTGCAGCGGACATGTTATAAGAGCGAAGCATAGCAAGAAGGATGTCGTAATCAACAGTGTTAAAAGCATTGCTGAAATCTAGGAGTGACAGTACGATTAACTGACCGTTATCCATCCCAAGACAAATGTTATCGGTGATTTTAAGTAGTGCAGTAACCGAACTGTGCCCTGGGCGGAAGCCAGACTGAAAAGGATTAAGAAAGTTATATCGGTTGAGAAAAGAACTGATCTGTTTATGAACCAGTCGCTCAAGGACTTTGGATAGATAGGGAAGGATTTGGGACGGTATTCGGAATAAGACTTAGGATTGCACTTTTTTGGTAGAGGGATGATCTGAGCTTCCTTCCATGTGGAAGGAAAGACACCGTTAGAGATGGAGTAGTTAAAAATAAGACAAAGGACGGGAAGGATGTGGTCAAGTAAAGGGATCAGCATATTACGACTAATGCTATCAACGCCGCTAGCTTTAGAAGTAATAGCGAGCATGTTCTTTCTAACTTCGCAAACAGTAAACTGACGAAAGATGAACGAAGGGTGACCGAGAGAAGAAGAAAACGTATTAGAGAGTAAGTTTAAGGTAGATGAGGTAGAGATGTCCATTGTAGAAGATGTAGAGAAGTGCAGGTTCAGGGAGTCAACATCTAAATTTTTCGGAATAGTTTCCTGGTGCGATTTACCCACTCCCAATGACCTGAAAAACCTCCACACCTTAGTTGAGTCTTCATCCTGAACTGAGGTATAGATATGGCGTCGCTGGGCATTCCTGCAGGCTAGGTTGCAACGATTGCGAAGTTTAATGTAACGAGCCTATTTGTGTCATTTGGTTTGATTTTTTATTTTGTTTTTTGGCTACGGTTTTTTTGTATTTAGGGGTCTTAATGTCATCAGTGAGCCATGGAGCAGGAGTGTGTTTAATTTTTATAGCCTAATAGGAGCATGAACGTCGTACAGTTGCGTGATGAGGGTATTTAATACCGCGATTTGGTCATCAATGCTCTCAGAATGCACCACGGGTGACCAATCGACGGCTTCAGCATCTCGGAGGAAGGCTTCATGATTCATACCACTAAAATTGATGACAGTGGGTTTCGATTTTGGTGGACGCATCTTATAAGATAGAAAAATTAAATCATGGTAAGAAAACTCATCAGCAGAACACTGGCCATGCCTAGCAACATGCTGTAAGGAGGATACAAGTATGAGATCGAGAAGTGAAGGAAAAGAGTTTGGAAAATGGTGAGTAGCGTTTAGAGGAAGAATATGCATGTTAGTAGACGTAGCCAGAGTCTCTAATGAATGAGAACGATGACGTACAGCTTGTACTATTATTTATTTATTCTGTGGTACGGCCTAAGTTGCTTGTCCTAGAGACATGAAAGTTGGGAGGGTGTGTTCTTTGTAAAGGTTTCCATTTAGATAAGGTTTTTTTAAATTCCACCCTCAAGAGGGTGAAATGAGAGGTCGAATTTTCTGTGAAACTTTTTATTCTATGGTCGATTGACTTGAAAATTGGTAGGTACACATATTCTTCAAATAAAATTTGGAGACACGTGAATCACAGTTTTTCCAAAATCATCTCCGACACTTTTGTTTCTGTACAAAATAAAATTAAAAAAAAACAATTTAACCATCTATTCTTTGACTACCCCGACTTATCGAACTACCCTTTCGAATTCAAAAGTGTGCAGTTTCCCTTCAACGTCTGCTTTGCCATTATCTAAATCTCAAGGCCAAATTCTTAATTTAACTTTAACAGATTGACTTGGGGAGAACTCAGAACTGCTTTTCACACAGTCAGTTATTACGTGGTCTGCTCTAAAGTAAACTTTAGGTACGACCATACCGAGGCGTCCTGCGTCCGTGTACGCGTTCGCGATCTGAATTTCTATTGTTTTCTGATCGCTGTAGATCGCGTTTGGTGTGAACCAGTCGGTACAAATACTACTGCGCTATCTGATCGCCGCCTAGATTGCGAACGCAGGACGCCGCGGTGTGGTCGTACCTTTACGGCGCAGGATATTTTTGGGGATTTTGGGATATTGTCAGGTTGTATATATTAAATTGAGAGGAAGTGAGAGCGTATATAATGATTTGTTTCGGAAGAAAATATATAATTTGTGTCCTTCAGGCCAGGCGAGCGCAGCCGCTGGCAGAGGCTAGTAAGCCTGCCGGCTGCTTATAAAACTTGTTTTAAAATGTTTGAGGGGTTCCAGCTTTTCTATAAGATTTTCTCCTTGGTGATGGTAAGCTACTTCTTGTTAGCAGGTCAGGCGCAACATCGATATAATATGCTCATACCACCTGTGGACGAACACCCATGCCAGGATTTGAACCGGTGACCTCTCGCTTTGAAGTCAAGCCATCTTTGACGCCAATTGGGTTCTCAAAACTCTTCGCCAGAGTATTCCTTTTCACATCACGAAATAAAGAACCATTCTATCCCTTGATTTCAGAGCAACTGTTGCCGACAAGTTGCTAACAGTTTCATGTGCTACAATTATATTGAACAATGAAGCCAGCTCGATTGAGCTGAAAGTTAGCCTCTACGTCGCTTTTTGGCAGAACTAAACTTGCTATAGTGCCGTAGGTAGCAACCTAGGTCACAGATTACTAAAGTTTCTAATAGGAACCTTCACGAGTGCATGTTAAAACTAGAGGTGACATGATTTAGCTAGGTAGATTATAAAGTTTATATAGGAAATAGACATTTTAATTTTTTGTTGGAACCTTGACAAGCATTTGACTATCTCACCTGATGTTAAGTGATGATGAAGTCTAAAGGTAAAAAGGAAAATGAGAACTCATAATAATATCTGGGCTTTAGCTTGTACCTACTCTGTAAATTGGTATAGGTAGTAGGTAGGTACTTTACAATGACAACTATATACTTTACAGGGCTCAGTGGCGTATCTTGGGAGAGGCCTACGTCCAGCAGTGGACTGACACCGGCTGATTATGATGATGAAGAGTACGACGAGGTGCTGGTAGAGAAACAAAGGACACTAGGTACAAGTGATTCCTGGGTGTACTAAATGTGTGACCACTAGTGGTAGGCTTCGCCGTATTCCGGCATCGAGCATCATGCCAGCCTGAAAGACAGGTAGAGATACTTACATACCAAGAGCCCTAGACTTCAATCTTCCATCAAAAGACCATATTCTAAGATATTATTGCGTAGGTATCGAATGTTAGATAAAATAAGTACCTACCTAGTAAGGTCCGTACCGGTACCGACTGTCCGTTCATACCAACCAATCAGATTCAATAATCGAATATTTGGAGCATGTCGATATACTCGATATCCTCCATATCACTAGTACTCTCTTACATATCCTCGGCGTAGTTCAACGGCACTTGTTTGCAAATTTAATTTTGCGGCACTGAGCAACGGCCGACATATTGGACCTGGGACATTGGATTTTAATAATTGATATTGCAGTGGGGACAAAGAGATTTCTTAATGTCAGGTCAGTAGATTTTGCTAATTTAATCTAGTGCTTTATAAGCGGCAATAGCCCAGTGGCTAAGGCATCGGCCTGGTGATCAAGATGTCCTGAGTTCAACCCCTACACTATTGACGTAAACCCACTCACAAGTATATTTAGCTTAGTTGGAGGGGTTAACAAGACTACTAGTATAGTCATGTGCAACCTACATTTCTAGTAAACTTTTTATAAAATAAAAAAACGCTACTCTACGACAGCCTGAAAGTTTGAACTGCCACGCTATATGTTAATACGTATATGATCTAAAAGATCCCTTAGCAGAACTTAATTATTTATGGTATAATTGTTTTCAATATTGTGTAATTTAAAGCCACTGTACAGCTTGAAAATTAGACTCAATGAACTGCACCTCCGATTATGTGTAGGTACTCTATTAATATTATGTATTAAATTTATAATTATAATATAATTTATTTATTAATAATTGCAAACCGAACGATTATATTTTTTGTTTACTTTTTTTTTAATTACTCGCAATAATGGTTGCACATTACTAGTATTCTTGTTAACCCCTCCAACTAAGTTAAATATGCTTGAGGAGTGGGTTCACGTCAATAGTGCAATGGGTGGGGTGGGGATCGAACTCACGACCTCTCGATCGCCAGTCCGACACCTAATCAATTGGGCTATTGCCGCCATTGTAATATGACGAGTCCATAAATTAATCATTTATAATTATACTAGTTATAATAATATAATAAATTATAAGTAAAAATATTTTTAAAAACAAGCTTTTATCTGGGACAATGAACTAAACTGTTAAAAATAAATTCTATTAAGTATTTGGCGTTTAGGTACTTACCTATATTCTTAAAAGCTTGAAGCACTACCCGTTTTTCAGGCTAGGTAATTACCATACTTCAGTGCCTGAAGCTTTTAAAAATATAGGTAAGTACCTACATGCCAAATACTTACTAGAATTTATTTTTATCATTTTAGTTCATTGTCCCAGATAAAAGCTTGTTTTTAAAAATATTTTTACTTATTATTTATTTTTCAACTTTTTAGTAGGTAGGTATAGATACCGACTACCTACCTACTACCCAAGTATTTAAGAGAAGGCATGATGTTTTAAAATATTCCACGGATATTTGATGTGATTATGGGTAAAGTGCTCTGGAAGGAAAATCAATCGACTCGGTGGGGCTATGTTGCTTTAAAACAGAAATGCCATGGCCACCTTACAGCTTCATCATCAGATCCTGGCTATCATTTAAGTGTAAAGTGCTCCTCAAGACGAATCATTTGAGCCCAAATTCACTGGGGTTACGTTATTTTATCACAGAGATGCCGTGGCCACCTTCCAGCTTCATCACCAGTCGCTAAATATCATCTAGGTGTAAAGTTATTTTCAAGACGAATCAATCGAGCCCAAACTCGGTAGAGTTATGTTGATTTATCACAGAGATGCCGTGGCCACCTTCCAGCTTCATCATCATACCCTGGATAATATCTAGGTGTAAAGTTCTCTTCAAGACGAATCAATCGAGACCAAACTCGGTAGAGTTACGTTAATTTATCACAGAGATGCCGTGGCCACCTTCCAGCTTCATCATCAGACCCTGGATAATATCTAGGTGTAAAGTTCTCTTCAAGACGAATCAATCGAGCCCAAACTCGGTAGGGTTATGTTGATTTATCACAGAGATGCCGTGGCCACCTTCCAGCTTCATCATCAGACCCTGGATATCATCTAGGCGTAAAGTTCTCTTCAAGACAAATCAATCGAGCCCAATCTCGGTGGGGTTATGTTGTTTTATCACAGAGATGCTGTGGTCACCTTCCGTCTCCATCATCAGACCAGCTCAATGGTACCATATCATTGTATTATCACCGAAGATACATAAGTATACCAAATTTGAGTCCAATCGGACATTAGGAAGTGGGTCTAATTTAGCTTCCAAGATTCCACCCGAACATACATAGTGACATACATACATACATACATCGCAAGTTAAATAAAAGCTTGTAAAATGTACAATTTATGACAATAAATATATTCTCATATGCACCATGTGTACCTGACGGAAACAGGCCCCTTTAAAAATCTAAATTTAAATTTACGTAGAAGCTACTTATACCACAGAATAATGAATAAAACAAGCTTATACCTACTTTACTTATACATAATAAATTCTCGCTTTTTAAATACCTACCTCATGTTGCATTATTTACTTAAATATTGTACCAACTATAATTCAATTTAGCTAAAATCCATAGCATATAATTATAGAATGTCAGTAAAATAATATACCAAATTATTTTTTCTCTCATTCGCACAACACCCACACTCCACAGTGATGACTTAACTATGTATATGCGATCTATCATACCTTCACATCTCACTCCAAATACACTTTTCATATGGGATTGTTTATGTTTATCTGTTTCTGTGTTATATCATATCATATTATATCATCATATATTTATTTATTTCGCATCAGATATGGTTACAATGAGGTCTTATTGTTTAGTTTTAGTGCATTCATATCTTAACCTATTTGGCATGCGAACATTATGCAACCTGCAAGCTGCATAATGTTCTGCTTACAAGCTGCTTACAATCATATTTAAATCTAACTAGATCTACCTATTTACAAGATAAATTATATACATTTAACATAATATTGCTGTATATTATATGTTTAGCATTATATGTTTATTTATTTATTATATTATTATTCATTATATTATATTATTATTATATATTATTCATTATATATTTATATGTTTAGCATTATAGCATAGACCTATTGGCTATTGGCAAATTACTAAAATCGCTTTGTTCTGTATAATTTAAACACTTTTCTTCTAATACTATGCCTTTTAAATTCTATCTATTCTATTATATATACTCATAGCATTACCTACTATTACTGGTAGATAAAAATTAAAATGATGTAAGCTTTTGTAATATATATCATTACTTAGGGTCGGCGCACACGGGCCACCGGCCACAAGCCGCCACTGGCATATTTCCTATAGTTTTCATACATTTTATATGGACTCGCCGCACACGGTTGACGCCGGTGGCCGCCACACGCTACATGATAAAATGTATGAAAACTATAGGAAATATGCCGGTGGCGGCGTTTTGTGGTTGTGGCCCGTGGCCCGTGTGCGGGGACCCTTATAGGAAGATACTGAACGACACAACACAGGATTGTCCTAGTGTGTGTTTCAGTGCTCTACACAAGCTATGTTTAGTTCATAAGCTTAAACTGTGTAGAACCTTTTACTTGTGTTTTCGAAATAAATTATTATTATTCTTAAATATATTCTATTCTATTTATTTATTTTTCAAATTACAAGTACAAGTAATAATATAAGTACATGACTACTTACTATCTTACCTGATAGAAAATGCCTTGCATACTTACATTGTCTTAAATGGAATGTCAGTGGAAGAGTCGAGGCGCTGAACAACTACCTACCTAGGTCCCACGTGGCTCTAAATATTCTTTCTCGACTTTCAAATAAGCTGAACCGATTTCCGACGTCTTTGTTCCGCAAATGAGATTAGGCTTTAGCCTTGGCTGGTAACATCGAAACCAGTGGTCACAATTTAGCACTACCTACCCGAGTATCCTAAGACTGGTAGAAGCGATGATCTTCTCCAGGCAGCTGGAAAGAGCTGGATGAGAGTAGCCGAGGATCGAGCTCAGTGGCTTGCTATTGAAGAGGCCTATGTCTAGCGGCCGACTAAAGGCTGATGATTATGATGACGATGACCGAATATCACGTGCAAAATTATAATAAGTATACTAACTAGTATAATGGTCATTTTTCTTTTTTGTTGAAGACAAAGTGTCCAATTGTACCTACCTATATTTACAGACTATTAAGATAATATCTAGATTCTAGATGACATAATGGTAACGAGTATAGCCAACAGTCAAAAAATTTGCTGCACCACAGTATGGGCAGAGAAATAATGTATCGGTAAATGCAGACTAGTCCAGCAATTTAAAGTCGTTCAGCAAGCTATGGAAAGAGCTATGCTCGGTGTTTCTCTGCAGGATCGAACCCGGAACGAAGTAATTCGCCAGAGAACTAAAGTGGTCGACATAGCTAAGCGGATTAGCAAGCAGCAGTGGCAGTAGGCTGGTCATATCTGCCGCAGTACCGATAACCGTTGGGGCAGACTGGTTCTAGAGTGGAGACCGCGATTCGGCAAATGTAGCGTAGGACGCCGTGACTAGGTGGGGCGACGACATTCGCAAAGCGGTGGACGACAGTGACTGGAAACAAAGATCCGAAGATCGGTCTCAGTGACGTGTCTTGTAGGGAGGCCTACGTCCAGCTGTGGACTGATACCGGGTGATAATGATGAAAGGCAGACGTCATCGCTTATCATTGGGTGAGTAGTTGTGTTCTATGAACTTATTCTAATATTCTACCTTAACTAATAGAATTTTTATTTTAAAAAAAAAACATATATACGGTCGAATTGAGAAACCTCCTCCTTTTTTAGTCTGTTAAAAAATAAAAATAATTAAAAAGCCAAGGATGCTCGACAGAGCCCTCTAGCGAGTTAACGTCGTAACATCTACCTAAGAACCATGGCTGATAATTTTATTACAAACCCTTCACAGAAAACCGAATCCAATCTAAAACTTTTTATTTGGAAACAATAGTTTTTCGCACACAATGAACCTCCAAAAAACCTTGCTTCCGTCGTAGCAGAGATAAGTAATAGTCACATATCTCTGGTTGTGGGTTCAATTAACATAAACAAAATATTATTCTCTTGTAAATAATTTATTGTTGCTCAGACTTCATAATCATACCATAAAATACATACAGTGTAATACACTGTGCTTTTTAATAATAAACATTGAAAAAACTAATTGATGCATAAAACATTATAACATATTGCCTTAAATGTTTATGCATTTAACTCTTCTCATAAAGCAAACAGTTGTCAGTTGTCAGTTTAAGGTGCTGTAAAGATGGAGCTTGGTCTCCAAGTTCTCCAGCAACAGGCAACTTTTTAGGACACCATAAAATTCTAAAAAACTGCTTGGCTATGCAACTCTAATTACAGAAAGCGATCAACAAGTTTTCAGTTACTTGTAAGTTTATTTAAAGTTGCAGCAACCACAATCTGGGCCTTGTTGCTGTAACTCACAACCTTAAAAATCTGATAGTTGTTACAGACAATAAAAAGTGTGGTGTGTCAAAATATAAGCACCATTATGCATTATTTTTGTCATTCGACCAATGTCTCACCTGATGTGAAAGTGACAATGTAATGGAGCGTGTAGCATGCTAGCCTAGAAGATACTTATTCACTAGTTTTATTAAGACTTCTTAATATCTTGCATGGAACTACATTCCAGCATTTAAGAGGATAATAAAGAGGTGTACATTTATAACTTTCTTAGGTATCATTGCATAGATAACAAATGACATTGCTATGTAAATGTATACAATAGTAAAAATACTATATACAGGACTAAAGCTACATGTAAGAATAATTCAAAGAACTAGATAAGTTCAAAATTAAAACATTATCATTATCAAGATGTTCAGTTTATGTAATACATGGAAAACAAGAGGATGGCTCATCCTGATGATAATCAGTAGAGATGTTACGGTGTTCCGGCTTCGGTTCCGATATACCGAAACTTTCGGTTGATTTCACACCTTCGGTTTCGTCTTCAATTCCGATTGATTTGAAGTGGAGGTTATACTGAATAATTATAGCATTGTTTTATTCATTTATCTGACCCGTCCTTAACATTTGTCCCCAACACTGATCACCTACGGTTCCGATTTTGGTTCTGTTAAAATAAATTTCAAATCTCCAGCTTCGTCTTTGGTTCCGATAAAACCACCTCAGTAACATCCCTAGTAATCAGTTATCAATGCCTATGCACATCTGCAACACCATGAGTGTAGTACAATACAAATCACCTGACACTTCAATATTCGGATACATTTCGGGGAGTGTGCCTACCAACTGCACAAATTAATTCCACCGTCCCCCTTTTACCATCGTAAGACCAGTTTCACCGGTTCCTGATAGCGCTAATATGAAGAAATCTGACAGATTTTTGACAGCTTTTATATGGTGACATGTGTCAGTTAACTATCTAACGCAATATCAGGAACCGGTGAAACTGGCCCTTATTTGTCTTATAATTATCAGATAAGTTATACTTTAGTTGAGGTACATAGGAACTGTAAAACATTGAGTCATCTTAAACTGATGTGATGTTTTTAAAAGATATTTACAACTATTTTAGGGAAGCATAAACTTCACCAAATTTAAAACTATTGTTTAATGATAAGCTGAAATTACCAGGGTTCAAACAGGTATGCACCATGGTTTAAACTTCAGTTTAATTTTGGAGAACTTTAGGCTTAGGCAAGGATATTTTTTCAATAAAATTGAAAAACAATTTGGAGCAATAGATAAGTATTGGATATTTATGTGAATTATTTGAGTAGTAACTGTAGTACAAAATTAAACTCTATATACATTTCTTTAAATACACAGGGTTGGATCTTATATTGAGTAGCCTAAATTTGAGTAAACTGTGAATGTGGGGGGTTTGAGGGGGTTTGTACAAAGCACCCTGAAGCCAAACTTGCTGCCGGAGATGCGATAAAATATTTAATATAATTTTTTTACATTATGTAAAATCCTACTACAGAACATACAAATGCGTAAAACGTAACATAATTTTCGTTGATTGCTTATCAATTTCAGAATTGTCAAAGTGAGTGAAAAGAAACTAAGCTGCTATTATGTTAAAATAAAACTGGCCAAGTGCGAGTCAGCATCGCGTCTCTTATCGCACACTTAGGGAGGGTTCCGTACAATACGAAACATAACAGAGTTTCAACCTCATATATTTGATTAATTGATTAAATATTTGGTTTGGTCGCGATCTAGAAAGACGGGGCTCGTTTTTTGATATCGACTCGACAGATAGACATACAGACAGACAGACAGACAGACGGACAGCGGAGTCTTATAGGGTCCCGTTTTACCCTTTGGGTACGAACCCTAAAAATGGACAGTAAGCAGTTATTTATTTGTTACATATATTTTTTTTTTAAATACCTTATAGGCTAATGTTTGACCACTATCTCACTTGTTGGTAAGCACGCTAAACCTAGAATAGGGACTGGCTTTCAAGGATAGCTACTGGAACACATTAGATGTCTGGCAACAGAATTTCTAGCCTGTGGGTGGTAGCTGGCCAGGCGGACACTAGATAGTATCCTACCACCATGCAAAGGTGCAACTGGTGACACCTATAAACTTATCATTTTATTGATATTATCACATTTACAGAGCAATATACCTAACAGGCAAATCCAGCCCCATGTTTCTAAAGAACAACCCATTTAAACCTGTTGTTGGTGAAAAATATCTCCGTAATGCTTCCCTGACCTCAGCTACCGTGATAGCTGGTACACCTTCAAACCCTGACTTGATATAAACAGCATTGTTCAAAGCTCCTGGATTGCAAAAATAACCTCCTTCAAATTTACTGAAAGGGTCTCCAGGCTTTTTCTTCGCATCCTGTCGAATCAAGTAAACTGCATCAACTATATCAGCAACTGTTTCATAAGCTATAAAACCAAGAACTTCAAGCGCTGATATTAATATTTTAAATTCTTTATTGGGGTTAATCCATCTCTCTAATTTTACGTAGCCTCGATTCAAACTGTTTGTGCCACGGAAAGAACTACATCTTGCTTTGTGGTATGTCTCATACTTATCAAATGGCATAGTTTCTGTTATTTTGAATGCTCTGATCTTTCTCAGGTAGTCAATAGCATCAAATTTGATGAGATCTATCTCCCTCATTTCATCTAGTTCTCTGATCACATCTATGTGGGTTCTTTTGATCTTGACAGACGGGTCGTCATCGTCCAACATCATTATCTTCTCATTAGGGATAACAGACACTCGTTTGTCGATTTGATCAAGCCTAATTTGGTAATCGTGTAGGCGTTTCATTTTGAGAATATTCTTCCGCATTAGGAAGATAACTTCGTAGTTACTAATGCATTTGTTACCTCTATTGATGGAGATGCTGTGAGCTTCTTGCACTAGAGATTTGAGTTGTTGTAACACAATATTTTCGACTAAAACCACAGTGGCCGCATTCGGGTTAGGATTATCGCCGAAGCCGTGCATCATGTTGGATATCTCCTTCTGAAAGTTTGTCGATTCGCTGGTCGCATCCAGAGTAAAGTACGAGGCCATTATGTTGAGTTGAGTAGGCCGATTAATAAAAGTAAGTAAAATGAAAAATTCTTCGTTCCGTTTTCTTTTCGCTTTTCGACGTTTGACACCAAAGAGAATATAATCACAGAACGGGGAGAATATAATACAATACTAATACTACTTTGACACAGTTTCTTTCGGTCACAGATTACTATATGTGTCAGAGAGGTTTCGGTGGACCAAACAATAACATTAAAAATGACAATAACATGACATGACAAGAAGAGGAGAAGATCAAGAAAAGAAAGAAAACGAACAGTGTCGGAGTTTTGGCGGGAACGTGGAAAAGTGTGTGTGATATCATTGTATTTTTTCCTAAAACTTGTGTTCTTCCGCGTGTTAATGTGGATTATTAACCATTAAGTGCCGGTGATTGTGTGCGAGTGTAGGGAAACTGCACAATGTTGTAAAACATGCTATTTGCGTTCTCACCAAAATTCCACTGAAAATCTACAGTAAACACCACATCTTTACTGAAGGTATGACTTAGACTAGACTTTTACTTGAAAACTGACCTGAAATGTGACTTTGACCCATCTCTATGACTAAAATTAATAAAAACTTGAAGAATTTCAATACTTGACACTGGCTAAATACACTAATCGTGTGGAGCTATAATAAAACTAAAAAAAAAAAAACTAACAGTGTCTGTCAAGTCAACACATAAGTCAACATAACAAAAATATTTTTTGACACTGAATTCCGTTTTAGAAATGACAGTTACACTGACTGTTCTTTGTATGCCTGTCTATATCTAAGCGTCAAACACACTAGCGGTGGCGGTCAGCCTGTGGTCAGCACGTTGTGATGCATGGTAAACAATGAGATGACTCCCGGAGTGTGGACCGTCTCATTTTTTCATCTCACCTGACGCCTACACGAAACCATAGAAAAGATAATAATACTACGTAACGATACGATACGACATTGGCTAAAATGATCTAAATGCATAAAAGTTAGGGTCTTTGTACGCTTATCCGTCCGCATTCGATACGTGAAAAAGACTAATGGAGTGCCTAATGCGAGTTTCATCAGATGTATTTACTTACTCGATCACGCAGATCGCAAACGCAGATTTGTGAGGAAATTACAATGCTACCTCTTTTTACACTACACACTAGATGGCGCTTTTTCATTTCATATAAATCTGCGTTTAAACTAAACTAAGTGGATTAAATAACTGCTAATATGCACGTCCACACCATAGAGGGAAAATGAAATAGAGAGAATAAAATAGCTATAAAGATATAACCCGACTAAAATGATGAAAACGTGATACATATGCCAACTATTAGATAAATATGAACAACGTAATTTGGTCGGGTCATACATGACAGCGGGTGAAAGCCAATGGGTACACTAAAACTGGGAGCCAGAGCTGGCTCTAAACAATAAAATCGCATACGCAGAGAAGGATAAAAAAATGTTGTCCATTTCGCTCTCTCATACTAGTGATTGTATAGTTTTATCCTTCTATTATTATTGTTATTTAAATGCCAGCCCCATTTAATACTCCATCCACGGTCCAAACAAATCAATTTATTTATACTTAAACGGCTTCACTTACGTAATCATCATTATTGACGTAATCATTGATTACGTGAGTGAAGCTGTTTAATTTTAAATTATGGATCATACTTCCGGTAGTTTAATAAAAGCTATTATGCACGGTTGTAATCCAGCGATCCAACCAAGGTGACCTTGCTTGTTTCAATCTCTTTGCCTAAGGATAGAGGGGTGAAAGTCTTGTCAACTGACACCACATCGCAATGCATCCCACACTCGTTGTTTAGGAAATATTCCCGGAGACTGCATACCTCACGGTTGTGGAGTGTCTTGGCATTTAAAAAGCCTCGACCACCCCATTTCCGTGGGATATACAGTCTCATAACAGACGAGCGTGGGTGAAGCATGCGATGTGATGTCAATTGCTTTCGAACTTTTCTATCCAGGGCGTCTAGTTCAGTCTGAGTCCACCTTAGTATGCCAAAGGTGTATATAAGTAGAGGCATAACCCAGCCGTTAAAGGTTAATCCGTCTAGACAGCAGATGTAATCCAAATTTTGGTTTGACCTTCAACGTTCTTGTAATACGGGCGCGAGTTCCCATCCGCTGTTGGAGCGCGCGGATTAAATCCGTGTGACCGGCAGATTGCATCCAACCCAACCTAAGTAAGACGAGAGAGCGGCAGCGCACGTATGCGAGTACAAAATGTCGTCCGCAAAACAAATCTGCGAACGCGTAATGATTACTGAACTAATTAATCTCTACAGAGATTTTCCATGCTTATGGGATATAAAATCCGAACGTTATATAGACGCTTGGCAAAAAAAAAACTATTTAGGAGGTATTACTCCAAAAGTATAAGGAGTTAGTCCATTATTATTATTTAGATTAGAAGCCATTTCTACAGTACAAATACGGTCCGTGCACGATACGAGTACGTCATTTCTTACCAGAAGACGACTTGCGACTGATTTGATTCCCTAGCGTGTTTTTTTTTGTTATGATTGGCAAATAAGCAGACGGCCCGCCTGATCGTAAGCGGTTACCGCCTATGGACAACTGCAACACCATGAGTGCTGTTGATGCGTTGCCAACCTTTGAGGAGTTTGTGGATACCCTTTTTAAAAAACTCCATCTTATAGCTAGATGGAAAGATCGCGGCGGGTAAATCATTCCACATCTTACAGGTACGCGGTAAAAATCCTCGGTTAAAACGGGTAGTTCGAGATGTCCAGGTCTGTAAGATGTGAGGGTGAGCTTTTTGACGGTGCCGAGCAGTACGATAAAAGAACGGCGATGGTGGAATCAGGTCAAAAAGCTCTTCAGAGCATTTCCCATCATAGAGACGGTAAACGATGGATAGTGCTCCGACGTCTGTACGGAGGCTGAGTGGCTCCAGTTGTTCACAGAGTTGGCGCCTGGATTAAATCCGTGTAGCCAGAACACAATCCGCGGATGCAAACTTAGTTCCCGCCAAGCCAAGGTCACCTCAGTTGGATCGCTGGAATACAACCGTGTAGAATAGCTTTAATGAAAGTTGAAACACACAAATCAACTTTGGCACCGCCAGCGGTCACCAACACCATCGATCAAAGTCACCGTCACCGCCATATAATATATTGTGTACCACCTAGCTTTATCTTATCTCGGATTTCGGATGTCAACATTGACAATAACACGCCGCCCCCCTCTGTAGTCTGTGTTGACCGTGGATGGAATATTAAGCGGATGTGGCATTTAAATAACAATAATAATATGAGAAGGATAAACTATACAATCACTGGTATGAGAGAGCGAGATGGACAATTTTTTTTTATCCTTTACCTGCGTATGCGATTACACTGGCTCCAGCAATGTTTGGAACCAAGTTCTAGTGCAACCATTGGATCTCACCCGCTGTCATGTATATCCCGACCAAATTATGTTGTTCATTTTATCTTATAGCTGGCATATGTATCACGTGTTCATCGTTTTAGTCGGGTAAGTCGGGTTATATCTCTATAGCTATTTCATTCGCATACGCTAATGTTCTTTCTACATATATATACTTTCTCTATGCTCTACGGTGTGGTCGTGCATATTAGCAGTTATTTAATCCACTTAGTTTAGTTTAATCGCAGATTTATATGGAATTAAAAAGCGACATCTAGTGTGTAGTGTAATAAGAGATAGCATTGTAATTTCCTTTCAAATCTGTGTTTGCGATCTGCGTGATCGAGTAAGTAAATAAATCTAATGAAACTCGCATTAGGCACTCCGTTAGTCTTTTTCACGTATCGAATGCAGACGGATAAGCGTACAAACACCCTAACTTTTATGCATTTAGCCCATATTTAGCCAATGTCGTATCGTATCGTTACGTAGTATTATTATCTTTTCTATGGTATCGTGTAGGCGTCAGGTGAGATGAAAAAAATGAGACGGTCCACACTCCAGGAGTATGGACCATCTCATTGTTTACCATGCATCACAACTGACCGCGTGCTGACCATAGGTTGACCGCCACCGCTAGTGTGTTTGACGCTTAAATATAGACAGGCATTCGAGTAACAGTCAGTGTAACTGTCATTTCAAAAACGGAATTCATATATATATTCTATCTATGGCGTTGGCAATAAGGGATCAGCCTAGGATGATGGATAATCCATCATCCTAGGCTGATCTAGCCTAGGATGATGGATAATCCATCATCTAGGCCCATCATCACAAAACACTATTACTCACGGGGAGCCCATCATCCTAGGGATCAGCTGATTAGTACTGTCTGACACATATAGTAATCTGTGTGTACTGTCACTGTATAACGTAGTATATATTCTCTTTGATATTCTCTTTGTCACTGTACTTCAGAACGTAGTATCATACAAAGAGTAACATAATATATACTGTATCATAGTAGTCTGTGCTTCAGAATTCAGATTTTTCTTTATTATTTTTTATTTTCATTTTATTCCCCGTGTATATATTATTCTGTGTATTACATTATCATAGCATAATGCATTGCGTGTTACTGTTACAGAAATTTGTTTATTTCATACGGTAAAATTTATTTCGTGACCTTCCTGTTTGGCTCGTAAAAGTTTAACACAAATCAAGTGCAAGGACTGCACAAAATTTGAAGCGAAAAATTCAAAATTATGAGCGTGAGAACCATGTTAAAATTCTACAGTAAAAAACAAAATATTTTGCGGCGAATCAGATTTTTATCATGTTGGTCCTGTGGAAAAGATGCTAACAGTTTAGTTTCCGATCTATTCTGTCCTAACTGCAATGTTTTACAAGGTCCAAAGAAAGATAAAAACTATTTTGACATAATGGGAGTGCAGGAATCATATGACTTGGATGAGAGTGTTTTGTCAGAAAAGTTTAAAAATTTGCAGAAGTTTTTACATCCAGATAAATTTGCTAACAAGTAAGGCAAATTATTTAGTTAATATTAATAATAATATTGCCTTACAATCTGTAATAAACTGTGGTGGTGATATTATATGTGCAACATTGTCAGTTGCATCATCACATAACATCAGGTGATAGTTGACAAACGCTTGCCTAACTGGTATTAAAAAAAAAATGCAAAAGCCATTTTGTGTATTTCTTAAGAGGGAACACGGGGTGCTCTTTTACATACAAATGTATCACCCCGTTTCCTCCCTGGAAAATCTTCTAGAGAAAAATTTGTTTTAACAAAAAATCTAATTATTTTCTTATTTTGACCAACTAATTGCAAATAGAAATATGTCCCTTTAAAAATCTGAAAGAGGAGATTAGAAGGCTTATATTTCTTTTTGCGATTGGTTGGACAAAAAAGAAAATGAAAGGGGCGTAGCTATAGCAGACCTTGATTTTTTGTAGCATCACATTTTGCTCTAGAAGCATTTTCCAGAGAAGGAACAGGGGAATACATTTGTATGAAAAAGTGCACCCCACGTTCCCTCTTAATCCTTTCACACAATCCAGTTACACAGATCAAATAATTTTACTGAATTTTTCAATGAGTAGCAAAATCACACAGGCATTCATAATAACTTTAACCAACAGGGTGCAGCTCAAATTATGCATTTTTTTCAGAGATAAAAAAGAGCTCCAAATATCTGAACAGTATTCCTCATTGGTCAATGAAGCATATAAAACTCTACTCGAGCCTATGACAAGAGGTAAGTCTCAAACATATTATGATTGTGATTAATGAATTAAATCTTAATTTGTAAAAGATTACCTCAAAGTAACAACTTAAACAATTCTGAGTTGTTAGCTATGTCAGATGACTTCATGCAGCCTAAAAATCTGTATGATAATAAGGCTCGCCAATTGGAATACATAAACAGGCCATATACACAATAAAACCCCTTTAATGAACAGTTTCTAACTTTCCAACTACACAGAACAGATGTATATTTTTTTCTTTTTAAAGTAAAAATCTATAAATGTTGTTTCTTCTGATAAGTTTTATATAGCCTTTACCATTAGGTAAAGCACCATGTTAAGAGTTTATAAATGTATTTTGTGTGCACAAAATGTTTTCAATATCAATGGGATTCATAATTAAATAATTATGATATGACCTCTAGAATGAATCTATAATAATATGTACAATTCATTTTTGTAATCAGAATATTCATGTATTTTCAGTCCTAACAACTTCATAATCATAATTTAATGAAAAGCTTAACAACACCAATATTATAAATGCAAAAGTCAGTTTGTATATACTACAAATAAAGTATGTACTAATTCTTAACCACTTCAACATTTTACATTCCAGGCATCTACATGTTAAAACTGAGAGGCAAAGAAATACCAGAAAAGACCCAAGCTGACCAAGAGTTCCTAATGAAAATCATGCAGAAAAACGAAGAAGTAGAAAGCGCTACCACAGAAGATGATATCATGCAACTGCATAAAGAAAATAAAAATATTATAAAAGAACTTCAAAAGCAATTGTCTGTGGCATTTTTCGATGGTGATCTGAAAAGAGTTATTCAATTGTTAACTCGTATGAAGTACTACACAAGTATTGATGCCCAAATACAATCGTCTATTAGAAGTAAAGGAATCATACGATAGTGCATATGTGAAATGATCTTCCACCAGGGTTTGAAGTTATAATTATCTTTGATCGTTTAACTGTCAAGATAAATATGGGTTCATATGTATCTTTTATAAAATATGTAATACATCATAATCAAATTACAAAAATACATATAATCCAAAAGATTTTTCACTAATAAAGCTCAGGCCATTTGGGAGATAAGGGAAACATCGATAAGTCCATATGCTAGTTGCTAACGCAAACTTTAAAGCTTAAATATGTTTCTTACTATAATGCAAAACAAATTTTTGTTTAGCTTAGCTGCTAATGTGGCCTGTGCTTAAAAGTACATACTGTCTTTACATAACTATATCAACAAAATGTATTACAATGCACATCAAGTAATGTCTACAGCGAATATGATATTGGCACAAGAGACTTTTCAAATACTTGCTGAATTTTTCCCGAATTTGTTTGGAAGTTTTTAATAAACAAGAAATTACTACTAATATAAATATTATAACCAACAAAGATTTACTTTCTCAACCTACTTAAAAAAAAGAGGAAGTTTTCTAATCGTCTGTAAGAAATCATAAGCATAAGCTTGTTACGTAAGAACTCCGTCATTATTTAACTGATTTAGAAGATTCTTTAACCGACTTCACAAAAAAGGAGGAGGTTCTCAATTCGTCTGTAAGTTTTTTTTTTTTTTTTTTTTTTTTTTTTTTTTTTTTTTTTTTTTTTTTTTTTTGTGTATGTTACGCGATTTCTTTGTTTGTTAAAAATGGTAAACTTCCCGTTAGGTTCCATTGTAAATTCATCGAGATCTGATGATTATCTCCAGAGATAAACACCCTACTGAAAATTACTAACGTGGCATTTGGAGTAGGTTATCTTCGTTTTGTAAACAATTTAAAATTATCTTTAAGATCTTGCAGTGTTGTCACAATTTTGGATTGCCAGAGGAGTTCGCCAGGTATACTGATTTTGTTCGTTCAACTTGTGTTAAGTGCCCCGGAAAGGGTTATTCGCAATTATTGTACATTTTCACGTCATTAAAGGACCAACTGATCGTCTACAGAAGCAATTGAAGCCATTGTCCTATGATAAAAAATTCGTCCATTGTCATTTGCAACTATGTGAATAAAGGCGAATGCTTAGATTATATACTTATCATAATTTAAGGGCGAATGATGGAAATATTAATTGAAGCCCATTGACAATTTCGAATGACCATCTCGGGGGCACTTTAGATCTGGAAACAAATTTTAAACTTTAAAATAAAAGGCAATCGTCGCGCTGCGTGATGTGAAATCACGATCGCGATGTCAAATCATTCTGATTTGACATTGTGATGAAATTATATTGATTAGGTATTATATTGACAGTTGATACTGTACATCTCCGCTCGGCTCAGCCCTAGTGAATACCGGCTCTATATGTTATGTAACTAGTTATTTTATTTTGTTGTATTGTTGTGTTTATTAGCAATGTTATAGGTATTGATTAAATAAATATACAATAATTGTTATTTATACGTATTAACTAAAGACCTAAAATTACGTTAAGCAATAATTATAAATATTACTAGCTGTGCCCGCGACTTCGTCCGCGTGGAATACGTATCCCTACTACACAGCGCCGTACCACGCCACGCTAATCCCTCCTTCCCTCCTACCCTCACATACCCTCCCCTTCCCCTTCTCCTTCCCCTACCCTCCCTCTCAACTCCCCCTACCCTACCCGCCCGTTCCACTCACCCCTCACAAACTTTGAATGTCATATATATTTATATCGAAACAGCCAAAAAAATTTTTTTTATATCTTATAGGCTAGCATTTGACCACTATCTCACCTGTTATTAAGTGATGATGCGGTCGAAGATGGTAAACACGCTAGGCCTAGAATGGGAACTGGATAGCTGCCGGAACACATTAGATGTTTGGCGACAGATTTTCTAACTTGAGGGTGGTAGCTGGCCAGGCGGACACTAGATATGTCCTACTACCATGCAGGGGTTGTTGGTTTCTTAAAGATGTTTTCCTTCACTGGAGGGCCACTGTGAGAAGCGCACATATATTTTTCGATAGAAAAATTCATTGGTGCACGGCGGTTTGAACTCGGTACACGCCATCAAAACCGACCATTCTCCCAATTACTCCACCGGGCCTTCAATTAATAATTATATATTCATAATTATAATAAATATATATAAATAATTTGTCTTCACAGGAATGTTCTACCGGGCAAAGTCTAGTTAGGATGCAAACTTTTTTAAACATACCTAATATTTTTTGACATGACATGACGTTTGGCGAAGATGGCGGCCATTTCAGTCCCGCGACACTGCATACATAATTAAATAACTCAGAATTATGAACGAGCGTTGTACCAATCAACACTGCAAAAAAAAAATTATAAGCATAATACCACAGATTATATAATAGTTACTACGCAAATAATACTTTCCGTTGTAGGGTTGGCTACACAGTGCTTTCATAATTCGTTTATCAACAATATAGGGAAGTGCCTCTTATAACGTAGTAGAGTGATTCAGTACTCTGTTGGCCATATGGCGGCAATTAATGTTAATAATCGCAAATAATACTTTTTAATATTCATTTTGGAATACAACTAGTCCGTGTTATAAAAGTATTTGGAATTATTGTAATAAAATATACAATTAATTATCGTGTGTGTCAGATGCTTTAATTGCACAGGGCCATTTTGGACATTGTCCTTTGATACCTTGATGACATAATTATTACTAGTGAATATTTTCAATAGCGCGGCATTTAAAGTCAAAAAAAATTAAACAATACAATACAATACAATACAAAAACTCTTTATTGATTACCAATTAAACAAATTGTACAACAAACAAAACAATAAAATAAAATATATCTGAATGGCAACACAATCGGCGGTCTTATCGCTTGAAGCAATTTCTTCCAGACAACCTAGTATGGAAAAAAATAAAACAAAAACAAAACATGGCGGTAGCGTACAATTTATAACTGAAATAGATAAAAATAGAATAAGTAAATAATAGACATACACAAAATATTATATACAATACAATAATAATAATATAATATACTTATACATACACATACATACAACCTATATATTAGATCAAATAATATTATTATATTACAGCAGTGTGGTACTTTTAGCTTTGTTCGGACAAATAATGAGATTTTACCATTGTTTTAAATATTGCTAGTGATTTCGCACGCCTTATTTCTACGGGGAGCGCGTTCCACAAATGAACCGCTTGCACTGTAAAAGATTTTTCATAGACGTGCGAAGAATGGACAGGAATTTGCAATTGTAGGGTTTCTGTGGACCGAAGAGAACAAGGATGAGAGAGATGTAGAAAAGTAAAACGTTCCTTAAGATAGGGAGGAGTGGAAGGGATAAATAGAACAGAATAAAGGAGAGAAAGGGTATGACTATTTCGGCGAAGGCGAATTGGTAACCATTTCAGCTTTTTCCGAAATTCTGATATTTGGTCATACTTGCGCAAACCAAATATGAACCGGATACAAAAGTTTTGCAGTCTTTCGAGCTTGCTAAGCTGTTCTTCGGTTAAATCCAAATAGCAGGTGTCGGCATAATCAAGTATCGGTAGCAGAAGTGATTGTGCAAGCGCAGTTTTGGTGGTTATGGGGAGAAGATTACGTAAACGACGTAGTGAACTCGCAGATGCGAAAATCTTTCGACTTACCTCAGCTATTTGTGGTATCCAAGAGAGAGTGCGATCAAAAATTACTCCTAGGTTTTTTACACTATTACTGATTGGAATATGTGTTCTGTCAAATATTACCTGTGGTAAGCGGAACCAGTCAATCTTAGATATCATCCTGGAACCGCCGATAACTATCACCTGAGTCTTAAGGGGATTAACACTGATACCGTAAGATTTGCTCCAGCCGTGAATGGATTGTAAGTCAGAGTTGGTCTGAGTGATTGCATCTGATAATTGAGCGAGAGGGACCTGCCTGTAAATTTGAAGATCATCTGCATAGAGGTGGTAGGAAGTAGAAAGCTGTTGAGAGATAGAATTTATGAAAGTTGCAAAGAGAAGAGGAGATAAAACGCCGCCCTGAGGTACGCCTGCAGTCGTATCACACCATGATGAATATGAATCATCAACGCGAACACGCTGCCGGCGCCCATACAGGTAACTATGAAACCATGCAATTACTGTAGGAGATATGTTAAGAGAGCCAAGTATTGCTAGTAAGAGATCAAAATCGACATTATTAAAAGCATTACTGAAATCTAGTAACGACAGTACAGTCACCTGACCATTATCCATTCCAAGCCTAATATCATCTGTGATTTTAATTAGCGCAGATACAGTGCTATGGCCTGAACGAAATCCGGATTGAAACGGGTTTAGGAGGGAATTTCTATTGAGGAAAATGGATAATTGCTGGTGGATAAGACGTTCAAGGACCTTGGAAAGGAAAGGTAGTATGGAGATTGGACGGAAGTCTGAAAAAGTTAAAGGATTCGATTTTTTTGGAAGAGGTATAAGTTGTGCTTCTTTCCATAAGGAAGGAAAACTACCAGAAGTGATGGAATCGTTGAGGATGTGAAGGATTATTGGAAGAATTTCGTCCAGGATAGGAATGATCATATTTCGACTTATACTGTCGTTACCGACGGCATTTGAAGTGATAGAAGAAATGCTACTCTTAACATCACTATCAGTAAATTGACGAAAAACAAAAGGAGGATAATCTGGAGTTCGAATACAGGAGAGATATTGTAACGTAGATGCTTTCGTAGATGCATCGAAATTGCTGGAAGATGAAAAATGCTGATTAAGAGAGTCAAGGTTGAGATTTTTAGGAAAAGTGTCCGGACGCGGTTTTCCAACTCCTAATGTCCGAAGAAATTTCCACACTTTAGAGGGATCTTCATTTTCTACGGAACTTTGGATGTGCTGGCGTTGTGCATTCCTACACACCCTATTGCAGTGATTTCGTCTCTCTACATACTTCGTCTTGTTACGGTCAGTCGGATTCAACTTCAGTCTGGTCTTGGCTACAAGCTTTTTATGCATGATTGTCTTTAATTCGTTCGTAAGCCAAGGAGCAGGAAGATGCTTGATTTTAATAGGCCTCAGCGGAGCATGGACGTCATATAGATCAATGAGAATACTGTTGAAAAAAGCTATTTTGACATCAACGCTATTAGCATTTAAAACGGGGGACCAGTCAGTGTCTAATGCATCTTTGCGCAAAGAGTCTAAATCTATACCACCAAAACAACGTTGCAGACGAATAGTGGGCTTGGCTTTAGGAGGTCGGATTTTAAAAGAAAGATAAATTAGATCGTGGTAAGAGAAGGCATCCGCGGCACATTGGCCATGTTTACCAACCCGTTCCACGGAAGAGACGAGAATCAAATCTAGACGAGATGGAGTTGAGTGAGGAAAGAAGTGAGTAGCGTTAGAAGGAAGTATAGAAAGGTTGCTTGCAGTAGCGACGGATTCAAATTTTAGCGAGCGGTGATCTTTCTTAAGCATACAAGTATTAAAATCACCCATGATAATGGTATGTTCGTAAGAAGTAGAGAAGTCTTCAAGTAGTTTTTCGAAGGAGGAAAAGAAATTTACACGGAGAGAAGGGCAATAGTATACACCAAGCAATAGTTTAGAATGAGATAGAGAAACTTCTACGAAAAGATGTTCACCAGCATCAGTGGGAGGTGGTTGCACTGACATATTTACTATAGTGAATGGAATATGACTGCGAAGATAAATAGCAACACCGCCACCCCCACAACCGGTGCGGTCATTTCGTAGAAGACGAAAGCCAGGTAAAGAATAGAGGGTAGAAGGAAGACAAGGTTTTAACCATGACTCCGAAACAAGGATGGCATGAATATTTTTATGCTCAAATGACACCTGCATATCAGTAAAATGAGCCGGAATACTCTGGGCGTTTATATGTATCACGTTAAAATTTTTGGGCACGTCGCAAAATAGCGACCCCAAGGTGCTGGAAAGAGAAGGTATACTGCAAAAACTATCCACACTAGTGTTCGAGCCTGTAAACACAGATAAATATTCATCATCACTGCTACTATTAGACATAAAATTAAAAGATGAAAAATCTGAATATCTAAGTTGATCTAAATAAAATATATATATATATATATATGAATTCACTTAAATACCTAACTAAAAATAATTCCAATCTAACTACCAATTTATATAATGATCCACCTGCCAAACGTGTAACTTTCTAAAGAAGGCACAAGTATCAATTTAGAAAATAAGCAAGAATAAACTTAAAAGTATAGTTTTAAATAACATAGAGCAGGTACTAGTTCAATAATTTACAATCTCTAAATACAAACTAAAATAAACCTTACTCTACGTATATGGTATGCATGCTGATTCATACTACATAGTAAACAGGTATAATTACTATTAAACTATTAATAATACACGTCACTGCCAAATTACACACCTTCTCATTTAGATTTTAAACACATTAGGATTTTATACGACATGAAAATTAAACAACAGACAAAATATTATTATGGCACAATACACAGAAAGTGCGGAGCCAAAGAATAAGAAAAAAAAAACAATTTAAAAATACACCATAAAACAGGCCAAATGGAACGTAAAATCTATCTGTCTTGCAGCTTGCCCGAGACTACACTACTCACCGTAGAAATCGTGATAGAAATATTTCTATGCTACACATTTCTGAATCTGTGGCACAAGTGTTGTTAAAACATATTGTAATCTTATCTGGCATAGTCTGTGGCATTGATTTAAATATGTCTGTGGTGAAAATAAAACCATAACAATTATTTTCTCTTTTCTACCGACAAAAATGTATCAATTAACAATTCATATCAATATTTTTATCGACAAAAAGGAAGGTAACGAGTGTAAATGCTAAATGAAGTGGGTATCCAATTACCAGTAGCGCGAGTTTATCAAAACAAAGATGTGATAATGCCTAGAAGTGTGTGTAACTGCAATAACACGAACAATCACTTTTTCGAAGCTGCGGTTCTGCGCGTTTTTGGAGGAACGGGCTCCTTCACCACTACCGCAGGCTTGGGAGCCTTCTTCTGCTGAGGCTTATCTAAGGCGTCGATGTCTCCAAGGCAGCCAATACGGTGCCGGGCTCCGTTTGTACCGAGTACAAAGACCGAGCCCTCCCTCGTCCAACACTTTGAGATGCCAAAGCGTTGGCGAGCCGCCATGAAAACGTCATGACGCGGCTTTGTAAGAAACTCGGATACTGATATACCCGAGCCCTTGAGGCCGCCCTTAGCAGCCCAGATCTTGTCGCGCATATTGACATCTCGGAACTTACATAGAATCGGGCGCGGTTTGTCAGTGTTCCCCACACGGCCCATCCTATGACACCGGCTGATGTCACCCACTGCAAAGGACGCCTGCTTGAACAGTTGGACCACAGTCCGGGCCACAATATCAGCTGTATCCTCCGAGGACTCCTCTGTCACACCATGCAACAGCAAGATTTTGCGCCGAGAGCGCATCTCCAGCTGGTCCACGCTGTTGGCCAGGCATTCCATCTGAGCCTGTATAGCTCGCAGGGACTTCAATATAAAATTCTTGAATGAAGAAAATTCCTCTGCCAACTCATCCCTGTTAGGAGAAGGATTAGGAGTATGTGCCAGCTTGTCTTCAAAGCTGTCCATTCGCTGTGTGAACATGGACAATAGATCACTCATTGACTGCTTCATCGTGGCTTCCATTTTGAAATGTAAAATTTAATCCATGCAGTGCTTGGATACAGTGAAGTGACTAAAAACTTGTGCTGAGATGAGAACTTTTGTAAGGAAAACACTGAATGACAGGTTAGTTGTCTGATCTTTACATTATATCATTGGAAATAAGATTAAATACATTTTTAAACAATAAATAAAAATAGAGGAATTAAACTGTGATGTGACTTTTTTGACGCCTACCCACCAAAAAAAACCGACCTCATAACCACAAACAGGCACTCAAAAGCGAAAAATAAATTACTTCTGTTTCTGCATGCATCGGTCTCTGGATGAACTTGTTAAAACCAGAGTCATATTTAACGAACATGCTGATCCGAAACCGAGTGCTTTGTTGTAGATGTCCATAGGCGACGGTAACCGCTTTCCACCAGGCGGGTCGTCTCCTTGTTTGCCTACAATAACATAAATAAACTGGCCAAGTGCGAGTAGGACTCGCACACGTAGGGTTCCGATTGAACAAAATTTTCTGGAAAAATTAAGTACATAGTTTTTATATCGATATATATAAATACCGTTTCAATACTAAACATGCTTATTTACTACAACGCCATCTAACGAATATATAACGAACTTCTAACACCAACTAAGTGAATGTTAACAGTAACAAATGTGTTACAGTAGGTAATAATAAGTTCAATGTGTGGGTCGCGAAGCCTCTATAAGGTGTTCGCAGGGGGTCGCGCAGCCTCATCATCTTCATCAGCCAATTTCCGTCCACTGCTGGACATAGGCCTCTCCCATGGCACGCCACTGAGCTCGATCTTCAGCTATTCGTTTCCAACCGCTGCCAGCCAGCTTGCGTATATCATCGCTCCACCTAGCTGAAGGGCGTCCTACACTACGTTTGCCGAGCCGTGGTCTCCACTTTAGAACTCGTCTACCCCAACGGTTATCGGTTCGACGACAGATGTGACCAGCCCACTGCCATTTCAGCTTGCTGATCCTTTGAGCTAGGTATATCGATAACTTTGGTTTTTTGACGGATGACTTCGTTTCGAATTCGATCCTTCAGAGCATAGATGAAGGAATAAAAAAATAGATCGATAATGTCTAATGAGCTTCTAGTACGACAATTAAATCTGATCGAGATGGCGTTACTAGTTCCGAATGACAAAAAGTTTTTTAGGAATAAATGAAAAAACGTTTTTTACTTTACTGATTTGACATATATATTAATTTTAGGAACAATATAAATATTTAGTTGTATTACATCCACAAAAATATAGCGAATTCATATTTTTAATTTTTTGTGTTCGGTTTGCTAAAACATCTTGAATCTTTTTTTAAAATCAATACAAAGTAAGCTAGTAAAGCATGATGTTACAGTAAAATCCGGCAGATGGCGCAATGTTCAAAGATTGTTATTAGGTAATTTTAGGTGTGACTAGTCAAGTCAGTTCGACAAGATGGCGCTATTTTTCGAAGTTACATTTTGATTATTTTTTAAAAACCTAAACTTATATAAAATAAACAAATTTCTATTCTTTTTACAGATAGCAAAATTTTAAATGCCTATGTCTATTATTTTCATCAACATCATCATATAATTCGCATCAGATAATTTTATTGGAGATCTAAGTCAATGGACACCTCAAAACAACGACGTCCTCACTCCTATTTATATTTAACACATGTACGTATTAACAAATATTATACACATAAATGCAAACTGAAAACGATAGCAAATCAACTGTAAATTTCAACTTAATGTAAAACGACATCGTAGCTCAGCGGTTAGAGTGTTGAGAATTTACTTTACGAACGTGAAGTCAAGGGATCGAATCCGAGGACACGAAACTTCTCGTGCTTTTTTTAACCAACTTTTAAAAAGGAGGAGGTTCTGAAGTCGTATTATTTTTTGTATGTTTTGGCTGGCAGCGGTTGGAAACAAAAAGTTGAAGATTGAGCTCAGACGCGTGTGCGTGAGCAAGGCCGATGATGATGTAGACAGGTATATGCAGTATATGGAAGTAGGTGTCAACCAGAAAACTTAGTAGATACTGATACGGTAACAACTAATTGTTATTTTCTTCTAATTAAGTATAACACGTAGTAGGTAATTTTAAAAATATAGTAGTAATTAATAATAGTTTGTTACCTCAGAACTCCGTCAAATATTAACCGATTTGAAAAATTTTTCCTTTCAAATTTTATCGAGACATGGCAATTATCTCCCGAGGTATGGAGATAAACAATATAAGGAAATTTGTATACTTTGATGACATGATTATTACTTTATTTACTTTGACTATCGCGGCATGTGAATTTGTTTTTTTCGTTTTGTACGATCATAAATGATTGATGTCTCGCATCTCATCTCGTGAGTCGAAACGGCCATGCAACGTCGCACTTGCGATTCCGCCGTCCACAGTGGATTGGATGCGACCTCTCTCTCTCTGTCTCTCGTCCTATCTGGCAACGTCGCGTGAGTCGCGTCGTCGCTTACCTATCGAGTGGGTTACTTGAAACCACGGTAATATTACCTATATACTTTTTACCAGAGTAGGTACCTATACACAAATTTATTTAGTAAACACCAATAAAAACCAACTTAAGAAACAGTAAACACTAAACTTAAAACAACAGTACAATGGGTGGACTTATCGCTTATCTTCCAGTCAATCTACGGATCTAGATAGGGAGATGCGTGTTGAGCAAGGTCGGAGGTCTCGCTCATAGTGTGTATTTCTATGGCTGCTATAACATTAAAGATCGTTTACTAAATGAGAAAAACCGACTTCACATTCCACGCTAGTCAATTTCAGTATGTACTAAGTTTGAGGTGTTTATCCCCTATATCTGAAGATACTTACTTGTCTGATCTCAATGAAATAACAATGGCACCACCGAGGAAATGTACTCTACCAATTAAAAACAACATTCGAATCGGTTCAAAATTGACGAAGTAATCATGCAACATAAATAAAAAACATAAAGACGAATTGAGAACCTCCTACATTTCAGAAGCCGGTTGAAAAAGAGGTGACCCCCTTATTAGTGATTAAATACAACAAGAAACTTATTTTCTCGGCTAATTTTGTTAATTCGCATCACAATCACATATTGTATTATATTATACTAGAAGTGCCCCGCGGCTTCGCCCGCGTTAGTAACTCTTTTTATTTACTTATAACTTTTCTTTTGTAAAAACCTTTATAACATAAAATACGTCAAAAAAGAAATAGTCAAATTGGTTCGATCGTTTTCAAGTTATCGCGTGAATAAGGCAAATAGGGATATTGATTTTTAGACTTTGTTACCTACCCCTTTCGAAAAATTCTGCAACATGAAATGAAATGAATGTTTATTCCACAAAAAATAGAGTTAACATTAGGATGTTCTGAAATATTCATAGTCCTTCTATTTAGTCATATCTATGACATGTGAAAATGTATAACATAAATACTATATTATTGATAGGTATATAGTTATTATTATGATTATATTTCAGTAATAATATTATGATTTCAGTTATAATGTTAACTTATTAAAAATACAGAAATTTATAATAATTAAAAATGTCTGTTAGCGTCAAATGCGTATATATATATTTCATCGTATATTTAAAAAATCATTTAAAAATAGAGTTCTATTTTATATCACTGTCTTTAAAAGTGCGCGCTGCGTCGCGCTCTGTGTGAACGGACCCTTAGGGAACACGTAAGATTTTATCAAAATTGGTTCTTTTTTTACGAAAAGGTTAATTTGTGTAAATACCTGGCTTATAGATATTATAAGGTGTATTTATATACAAGATAATATTAAATATTATGTTTCTTTGAAGTGTTACACACTTAATATTTTTGTAAATTGTTAAACACAATCCAAAATTTCATCGTACCAACGGGACTTGATCATGAAATGCAATCCACTAATTTCGTCGTAACGTTACTTCGCACCATGGCTTAATTGGCAAAGCACCGGAACATGTTATTCCGGAGGTTGCGGGTTCAAGTCCCGTTGGTACGATGAAATTTTGGATTGTGTTTAACAAGATAATATTAGGTAAAGTGAATTGGGAAACTGTGATACTCATCCTAATTGCCCTAATTGTTAGTTATGAAATAAAAAAATAAAAAAAAGATAAGAGCTACGGGTGGGGTCCCAAAAGCAAACATCTCAAGACCTTAACATTGTATCATCAGACATATGCGGAGTATTAACTCCTCAAACGAACCTCAAACTTGCTACTGAAAATAACTTGAACGGCATTTGAAAATAGTTAAATTCACAGTTTAAAGTCAAATTGAATCTCCCACAAGCTGAAAAGAAGTTAAGTAGGATTTACTTCATTAACAAGTAACAATAACATTAACAAGGACATAATTATAACCAGACTCGGAACAGTCTATAGATCACACAAAGAATTGGCCCGTGTGGGTTTTTTTCTTTCTCTAACTTTCGACCTTTGGTTTCGTGGCCAGTGCCACTAACCACTATACGTAGTATTATTATCTTTTCTATGCCTATAGCCCACGTTATATATAGTTATATAGTTATATTAACGCCATCTATCGCTTATATATATGGATTAAATATAAATATGGATTCGATAGACCTTAAGTCAAGTGTCGCCGGTAACGCCAGATAGATGGCACTAAAAAATAACACTTCGTTGTACATGTTACGCCTCTAGCGGCGTTAAGCGGAACTACGAGGTACCAGCGACGATATTAAGTCTCAGGCTAGGTCTTTACGAAAGCACTAAATAAGCATTCTATGTTGTCTTTATTCTATGTTCAGAGAAACTCCGAGCATAGCCCTTTCCATAGCTCGCTGAGCGACTTTGAATTGGTCAACTAGTCGCACCGTCAGTGTCCACGTCTCGGCTCCGTAAGTAATAACAGGTAGGACGCACTCATTAAAGACTTTCGTCTTTATCGCTTTGTGGTATGGGCGATGAAAAGACTCGACGAAGTTTTCCGAATGCTGCCCATCCCAACTGTATTCTTCTGCGAGCTTCCTTCTCGAAGTTGTTTCTACCCAATCGCAATATTTGCCCAAGGTAGACGTATTCGTGAACAACTTCAA
Organism: Cabera pusaria; assembly: GCA_954871355.1. Taxonomy (NCBI): domain Eukaryota; kingdom Metazoa; phylum Arthropoda; class Insecta; order Lepidoptera; family Geometridae; genus Cabera; species Cabera pusaria. Next base: position 12,047,997 of record OX940906.1, read on the forward strand.
GGAACTCCGTTTAGGGCAATCGGTTCCGGAATAACATGTTCGTTGAACATGATCTTGGTCTTATCCAAGTTCATCCGGAGACCGATGCGTGCAGAAGAATCAGCAAGGGTGGTCAGCATGTGTTGCAAGTCCTGCGCGGTTTCAGCCATGATGACGATATCATCTGCAAATCTCAAGTGTGAGAGGTAATTGCCATTGACATTTTATGCGCCGTCCTTTCCAGTTCAGCGTTTTGAACATATCCTCTAGAGCGTTTGTGAACAATTTGGGGGAAATAACGTCCCCTTGTCTCACTCCTCGGTGTAAGTGGATATGTTCAGTCTGGTGATTTTGTACTTGGACGGTCATAGTCGCGGCGTCATACAGACCTCTCAACATTTGCACGTATCGCTAATTAACTTGGCACCGTTGCAGAGACTCCAGAACAGACCAGGTTTCAATGGAGTCAAAGGCTTTCTCATAGTCCACAAACTCTAAACACAGGGGCTGGTAATACTCTTCGGTCTTCTGTTTAACCTGCCGCACTGTGTGAATGTAGTCTATGGTACCGTATCCTTCTCGAAACCCAACCTGCTTTCTGATTTGTGATGACTCTCGAAAAAAGCTTATAGACATGGCTTAAGAGGGAGATAGGTCGATAGTTCTTCAAAAGGGTTTTGTCTCCCTTTTTGAAGAACATTACAACCACATTTTTACTCCATGTCTTCGGAGTTCTCCCCGAAAAGAGGACGGAATTATAAATGCGCTAAAAGCTGTAGTAGCGTAGGAGTTCCACCGGCTTTTAAGAGCTCCGTTGTAATTCCGTCCTCTTCTTGGGGTTTTTCCGTTTTTAAGCTATTTGAGAGCCATCACAATTTCATCTAGGCTGATTTCTGGCAGATCTTCGGTATAGTGGCGGGTTAGAGTGGCTCTAGGATCCTCAATACCGGGTTGGGGAAGGAACGCTTGTGAGGTGTATAATTGGCTGTAGAAGTCTTTTACTTCCTTAAAAATCTCCGGCTTAGAAGTGACGACACTTCCTTTAGAAGTGGTAAATTTCGTCAGATGGCTTCGGCCCAGCTGTTGGACAAATATTTTTGACCCCCGGTTTTGCTCTATCGCTTCTTTAATTGTGCGTGTGTTGGAGTTCCGGAGGTCACGTTGTACCAATTTAAAAATCTTTTTGCTGAGAGTCCGTTGATTTGACGAAGTAACTGCGGGGTTTTCACGTCGCTTCTGCATTAGCTGTAGAGATTCCTCTGAAAGCTTAGACTTCTTGCCAGAACCTCGCGTCTCACAGAACTTTGTCCCCTCCTCCCTGAGGATATCCACCACATGGTCGAGATCCTGGTCAACGTCAATTGTGGTTTCCAGTGCAGCAAATCGGTTCTCCAGTTTCAGCTGGAACATTTCGGACCCGACCACTGATTGTAGCATGTTGGGCCGGAGCGTAGACTTCATTAGACGAACACGTTCAAGCTTGCAGTCGATATCTAGAGAGCCTCGGACTAGTTGATGATCACTGCCGGTTTTTAACCTAGTGATCACTGAGATATCTCTAAATATGCGCTTTTTGTCCGTCATAATGAAGTCGATCTCGTTTTTGGTCATAGCGTCGGGGTTTTGCCACATCCACTTCCGCTGGGGGTCTTTCTGAAAGAAGGAATTCATCAGAAAAAGCCCCTCTTTTTCTAGGAAGTTGACGAGCATTTGCCCCCTATGATTTCTGCTTCCCAATCCGTGTGGTCCTACTACCGATTCGCCGCTTGCTTGTACTCCCACTTTAGCGTTAAGATCTCCCATGACTACGTTGAAGTGGGCCTTTTGGGTGGTATGCAAGTCTTAGAAATGTCCTCGTACATTTCTTCCACTTCATCGACCGAGTGTGCCGAAGTCGGTGCGTATACTTGGATAACCTTGAGGTCATACCTCTCGGTGAGTTTGATCACAAGATACGCTACCCTTGTCGACACACTGGAGATTTCTAGAACGTTGTCAGAGAGGATCTTGTGGACCAAGAACCCGACGCCGCCTTGGGATGGTTGTTCTCCCTCTCTGAAATACATAAGATGGCCCGATTCTAGGGTAACGGTGTCCTCCCCCTCTCTTTGGACTTCACATAGGTAGCCCTAGAATATGCCATCTTATGTTTTTCAGCTCTTCCATGAGTGCCAAGTGTACATCAAGCCGTAGCGTGCGTCCATTAAACGTTGCCAGTGTCAGTCGGTGTTGGCGGTCTATCGTAGCTCGGGGATTCTTAGCACCCCCTGCCCCGCCGTTACCGTAACCGCCGCCTTGGTTAGGAATAACGGGGCGACCGGGAACTGGGGGCCGTTATAATTTTATGCGTGCCATGCAGGTTTTGCCCAAATAATCACCACGCGCTGGGTAGTCGGGTTGGGTGATCGCAGGACGTAGCTTCTCGCACCGGTGCGGCTGCTGCCCGTCACCGGCCTGTGGTATTTAGCTACGTCGTTCTGAGTGGATATACCGCCATTTATCGGTCGCCAGAGCCTCGTTTCATTCGGCAACATTGGCGTGGATAGCTAAGGATGTTGAGAAGTGTGCTGCACTTTCACTAAACGCTACTAGCGGCTTTATGCCTTTAACACTTCAACCCTGGAGCTTAGGTCTTAGCTCTTGCGATTCCCACCACCGGCCGGCCGGTCAAGGCGAGCCTGTGGTCAGAGGGTTTCATTTAGCCCTCACGGGATAGGGGTACGCGGTGTCGCCACTCACCGTCGGCTCGCCACAAAGCCGGCCCTGTGGGATTATTTTTATTATTATTATAGAGCATACATGTTCTATATAAATAAGAAATGTTAAAAATTACCGACCGATATCAATTTTGTCCATATTTGCAAAAACGTCTGAATCTTTGATACGCCCCCTTGTTCATTTTTACTTAAGGAACTATTTATCACACTACCAGCATGGTTTTGTAATTGGTAGATCTACAACAACTAACCTTGCAGTATTTACCGAATCCATAGTAAAGTCTGTAGATGATCGCAAACAAGTGGACGTAATCTATACAGATTTTAGGGAAGCATTTGATAAAGTTTCCCATTCTGTGCTTTTGCAAAAACTGGAAAGTTTCAGATTTTCTGGTGATATGTTGCAATGGTTTGACTCGTACTTAGAGGATCGCATGTTTTATGTGGTAGTACGTGGTCACGAGTCACGTTGTTTTAAAATTACATCAGGTGTCCCTCAAGTGTCCCACTTAGGTCCTATTTTATTTAATATATTTATAATTGACCTACCCTAACGCTTCCATAACTCAGTGCCTTTTATGTTTGCCGATGACTTAAAATTAATGAGAGAAGTACATAATGATAAGGATGTTAGCCTACTTTGAAAGGATTTAAATACACTTGTAAACTGGTGTGAACGCAATCAGATGAAACTGAACTACGACAAATGTCTGCATATTTAATTCACGCGTAATCACAATATACTTGCATCAAAGTACACTCTCAATGGAAACTTAATAAAAGAAGTCAGCTCAGTGAAAGATTTAGGTGTTATTCTGGATAGAAAACTAACATTCGTGCCACATCTTGACCATATTATCAGCAAATCTTCTCGTATACTTGGTTTTGTCTTGCGTAATGCTAGAGTTCTAAAGAGTATCAAGACTAAAAAAATGCTTTATAACAGTCTAGTTCGTAGCATTTTAGAATATTGCAGTATAATTTGGAGACCACATTTTGCGACTCATATGTTAAGACTGGAAAGAATCCAAAAAAGGTTCCTCTGGCATATAGCATCTTCCAGCGGTGTCAAAAACAGAATCAAGTCTTATAAACAAAGACTGAAATATTATAACATGTCTGCTCTTTTTACTCGAAGATAATTATTAGATGCTGTTTTTGCCTCATTACAAAATATTTAGGCGGGTGGAGACTTGCCAACCACTGAATGAGCCCCCATAAAGGCGGCGGATGATTATTTGGCGCCGACTCAAAATTACTTAGGTATACATACTTACATTAGTTTAAGAACTTAGTTATTATGTTTAGTTAAAAACTCAAAACAATTACAAAAATATATAGTTAAGTATACTCACAGTAGTTTAAGAATTTCGTTATAAAGGGTAAATAAAAAAGTTTAATTATTTTTTGCTTTTCAGTTTTTTCGGCGGTTTAATTTTTTTGTTAAAATGTTTTATTGGTATTGAGTACGAAATCCTAAAAAGTAAACAATTACAATAATTACCAAAGTAATATAGGGAAGCATGTACCAAATTAGTCCACGTAATTGATTTGATGCCAATTACACAAATTGAAAAGCTCTTTCTTTTCACATTCACTAAAACTATTTTTATTTATTAACTATAATATCTATCGATGTACTTATTTATGTAGGTAGGTAAGCAGGTACATAATATGCCAAAGTAGTTGATTTAGTAACAAAAACCTAAAAAGATATCAAGTTAAACGGGTAGATTATGTCTCAATATCAAAGCAAATAAGATAAATAATAATTTAGGATCGTTTAACAACCTAAAAGGACAGGCTTCAAACGTCGCGCTACTCATTTTTATTTGAGTACCAAGTTTGAGGTGTTTATCTCCATATCTCGATGAAATTGAAATGGGACCACCTGGTTCAAACAAAAAAAGAATTTTCCAAACCGGTGAACATACATAAAAAAACTGACAAATTGAGAGCCTCCTCCTTTTTCGTGAATTCGATTAAAAATAAACAAAAGATATTTTAAGTGTTTAAAATTAGAGCTAGAGTTCTAACGGTCCTACAAATTAAAATCCTATCAATTACTAGATAAGTATGCATTTTGACAGTTTAATTATTTATAATTTTCATTTTAATCATTTAAAACTATTTGCTACAGTTAAGCCTACAAACATATAAGTACGCCTAAGTACGGATGTAAAGTTACTTATGATTAATGATATTCGAAAGAAAAGTACAGATCGTAGCGCGAAGTAACTTGATACTTGAAATACACTAATTTAGACATTTTTCAGTTTCGAGTCAATTAAATGTAAGTAAAATGTTTCAATAATATTTACGCAAAACAAATGATAAACAAACATAAACATCTCAGTAGGCACGCATGAAAAGCACCCAGCCAGTATAGTGAAAGATTTTTAAAATTTAAAACGGCTTATAAAGCCGCTGATTGTAAACATTTAATATACAAAAACATTAAGGGTGTATGTATTTTCGAGATGTGGCCGTAAGGGCAGGTACCTCTTCCATTCTGACTAGACTAAATACTTCGAGAAAACTGTCCATTATTTTACGTTAAATTGTAACTTAAATTCACAGAATTTGGAAAAAGTCCGAGTAAAAGATACGATGAGTGTGTACACTCAGCAAGAAAATTGGCAATATACATAAAAAGCTCCCAAGGGATGCGTTGAAGAGCCGAAGATCGAGCTCAGTGGCGAAACTTGGGAGAGGCCTACGTCCAGCAGTGGACTGACACCTGCTGATGATGATGATGATAAAAAGCTTATTTACCTGAAAGAGAGTTTCGATTCTTATAAGACACTGGATTGATTGGCATCAAAAACGTTTTTGTGTAAATGGCCCATTTTTTTGCTGACTGTAATTTTTTTTAATTTTTTGTGAATGCAACTCAGAATGTAATCAAAAACAATAAGTCTCTTCAGAACGTTTTGCTGTAGCTACAGCAGAAGAGGTATACTCGTATATAACCTTACGGTCCCATCTCAAAAAACCATCCTGTATATCTGAAGATTCAATAACAGCTACCTTGTTTTCAAGTGAAATATATTATGGATTTCAAAGGGAAACATAAGATCACTCGTTCGTTATTAGAAGCATCTCCTTTCTATTTTTTTTAAACAACAATATTTACCTAATTTTAAAGAATATTGTGTCGGCGACTTAGGTTTGTCGTAAGTATACTCGTATTTCCCAAAGTTGAGGAGTTCGTTATAACTCGTAGCGTAGTCGAAGCAAGAAGACTTATCAGTTCAGGCATATACCCTTCTATAGATTTATGCAAAAAAAAGTAAATTATTCCACCACCTCGCATGACGAAAATTTAGAAGAAAGCAAATCTAGCATTAACCAGTCATAAACAAACGATCATCCACCCCCCAAACCTTAAAAAACGACTAAGACGTTTTCATCGTTCTATAAAAAGTTAATAACATAAATTCAAGTTCATGATCATGGCTGTTCAGTAACGACTCAGTGAAACTAAAGTCACTTAACACTTGCAACTTTAAAACTTTACTGCCTCACGTTAAGGTACAACTTTGTTTGTAGATTTATGTCTTCTGCCGTACTTAAAGTGAACATTTTAGTATTATGGAGCCCAGTTTTAGCATGCACTTGAAAGATACAGGTAGTGTTGAGTACTCGTAGTAGATCTCGATAATTGAACATGAATATCGTTTGTGTGTTGGTATTAATGTTCGCTGTTGTCGAAGGTAAGTTTTATTTATATCCACGCTACGATAGTAATTGTCTAAAATAATAATTTACGAAATCCATTTTGCCATATGCTGTGTTTTACTTTTCCAAAATATGTACTAAAAAAAATGCGAATACTGTCCATCCAAAGGTTGTCTGGAAGAGATCACTCTTAGCGATAAGACCCCCCATTGTAATATCGTATGTTAAATTACTATGTTGGTATTTAGTAAAGAGTATATCTACTTATTCTATTCTATTAAGAATGAAAATATGACTATTTCGCAGCCTAATAAAATTTTATCTTACTTATCATTCATGCTGGGAAAATATTTGGTAGTTAGGTACCTATGTAAATGGAATTTGCTATTATTTTCGTTTTAGCAACCTTCCCTACCTTACTGTTTCTACTGTTCTTGTTGAATAACATTAGATACTAATGCAGTATTTCACATTTGAAATGATTTTGGTATAACGTTTGTATGCACATGGAATTATTTTCTGAGACTTTAGTAATGCCGCCGTATTTAATTTACCTACCTATTATTTGAAAATTTTCAGTGAACAGTCAATTCTACCTAGCCCGGGTGATTCAAGGATCTCCGACTACAATAGACCGGTATCCTATCATAGCGCAACTTCTTCTCGATCCTTGGGACACGCAGCAATACACCCAGCATTGTGCAGGAGTTATTTTAACTGCACGTCACGTTATATCTACTGCACACTGTTTTCAGTACAATGCTAATACGGGGATGGAGTAAGTATGTTGTGGTAATAACAAGATACATAATATGGAATGACTAAAACCCCGACTACAAGAAAATCTACCCTATGTTGGCCAGGCCAATAACTCGAATAGATGACAACATCTCATTAATTAAAATTGGATTACATAGTATCTAATTTATAAGCTATGGTACCATCGCGTACAGTTGTGCGTATCCAGTTTCAAAACATTTTCGGTTGCAAGTGTCTATAATTTTTCTAACCAATCAGAAGAGCCAAAACAAAAAAAAAATTCTTACCAATCAGAAGAGCCAAAACCAAAAACAAAACGTAATTTTTGGCTTTGTCCCTTCTTGTCATTGGTCAACAATGTCAACATAGACAGAAGCGAGATGCCAATTCAATAAGAGTGCACAGGAAATTATTCCTTAAGGTGGATACGCACAATACCTAGAACCTACTACGTACAAACATATTACCACTCAGGTGGCGCCTTTTAGGTTAAGTATTATTATCAGCCCTCCGGAGAACAGTAATTGAATAAAAATAAAATAACTAACATAACCTAAAAAGGCGCCACCTGAGTGGAATTTTGGCATTGCCGGAGTCGGGTAAAAATGTCGCTAGATATTCCTATAAATTAAACTGTATTTATTTAATTTTATGTGGGTCAAGCAAGCAATTTGCCACTATCCACTGATGGTTTAAGATACTATTTTACCAGTACGAATCGGTACCGGTTGTCTGGGCCGGGAACTTGCCTCTTCATGTTCTAACCCTAATTTCATAGAGCTGCTAGGCTATTCTGTAAGCGATCTCGACAGCGGATTCCGCTGTCGAGATAGCTTACAGAATAGCCTAGCAGCGCTGCGTTAGGCAGATCGCCCGTCGCACGAAACGATCGCAAATAGCCCGTTGGGTATCCGCGCCTTGAGCCCGCGTCGGGAGCCCGCTGTGGTGTGTGGAAATCTTAACCGAGTTGTTTTTTTCAGCTATTCCCTACCCAGATACTGGAAAGTCCGTGTAGGCTCCACCTACCGCTCCTACGGAGGATCTATCTACAACATAAACACCATAATTCACCACCCGGAGTTCGAGAGGCATTATTATAACAATGATATAGCAGTCCTCGTGCTGGCAAAGCGATTAAATTTCAATAGCAGTGTACGGCAGGGTACGCTGATTAAACAAGGAGTGGAAATCAAGCCGAATTCTATTGCTATGCTTGTTGGTTGGGGCGTTACTGAGGTAAGAATTTTAGGCTAAGCGGCACAGCGTTGCGGTGCGTTTATTCTACCGCACTATAGAATAAACTGTAACCTAAATATTATCGTTTAAAAACTAAAAAAGAACCGACTTCAATGCCGCGCTATTCATTTTCAGTACCAATTTTGAGATGTTTATCTCAATATCTCTGGAGATACTTATCAGACCTCGATAAAATTACCATGGTACTACACTTGGGATATCTCTTTTCGAACAAAAAAATAATAATCAACATCGGTTCATAAACGACGAAGTTATCCGCGAAAAAACATAAAAAAAAATATACGGTTGAATTGAGAAACCTCCTCCTTTTTTTGAAGTCGGTTAAAAAATGTAAGCAATGCGCGTACTTCTATGACACCATACACACAGTACAGTACATTACAGAATATGCGTGCAGTAGAATAAACGCACCACAAACGCTGTGGGCGCTTGGCCTAAATGAAGTTGTATTTTTAAATAAAACCAAACGTAATAGTTTTTTAGGGTTCCGTACCCAAAGGGTCAATAAAACCCTATTACTGAGCTTCGCTGCCCGTCCGTTCGTTCGTCCGTTTGTACGTATCTCATCTGTTAGAGGGCTGTACCTCCTAAACCGTAATATGTAGACACTTTAAATTTTTGCAAAGTATTACCATAACCGCAATAACAACAAATACTAAAACAAAATAAAGTTAATAAACTGGCCAAGTGCTAGTCAGACTCGCACTCGTAGGGTTCCGTAACACAGTTAAGTATTCTATAATTATGATTTTTCGCAACTACAAAATTAATACTATTATTATTAATACATAATTTTTCACAGTGTTTGTATGAAAAACAAAGTTATCTCTGCGGTCGCCATATCTCTAAAACTGCTGACTGTATCTCGTTCAAACCAATTTTCGTTGTTAGTTTTTATTGAGATCTACAGCATATATTTTTTTTAGATTTTTCACTCCCATACTTTAAAAGTTAGAGGGGGGGGGGGACACACATTTTACCACTTTAGACACGCCTAATTAGACACTATAGACACGTGTTATTAACACGTGTCTATGATACTAATCGCATTGCTGTTGTGTCGATGCTGTAGTTTGGAATTGTGCTTGTGTGTGGAAGACAGGTAATGTTATGTGGTCGAGGCGTTAGTTATTTAAGTCCAATATTACACTTTTTTATGGAAAAAGGTAACAGGACAAGCTCGACGCTCGCCTGATGGTAAGCGAAAACATCTACCTATAACAGATAGTACGCAAGTCACTGCACTGGGCCAGTTACCTTGAGACATAAAGATGTTGACTCTCACATGCGCTGTAATTTTTACTTGCCATTTCAACCGAAAAACATTCCTATTTCACGACTGAAAATTAATTGGCAAAATGGTGGTACCGCCCCAGGCGGACTAGCAGAAGTCCTACCACTACAATACATAACGGACGGACGAACCACCCAACGTCCGTGACATAATACACGACGAGATGATTACGGTGAAGCAATTTCAGATCTCTGATTGGTTGGATTCAATGCGCCTTGCCTCATCTGATGAAATTGACGTTTAGCTCTACCTAGTAATGATCTTAAAATGTTTCATTGCAGATGGGTAACCCACAGCCCGAGCAACTCCAACATACAACATTATACACAATAGACCAAAATGTTTGCAAAGAAAGATACAATACTATCCAAGCCAGAGTAACAAACTCTATGATGTGCGCTGGTAAATTAGACTTAGGAGGACCAGACGGTTGCTTCGGCGATTCTGGAGGTCCACTCATATATAAAGGACTAATTGTAGGACTCGTGTCGTTCGGATACTCGTGTGGCCATCGATTTTACCCTGGAGTGTATACTAAAATTTCACATTTCACCGATTGGATTGTGAAAACGATTGTATCGAATAAATAAAATTATTCGTTTTTGGAATGCAAGAAACTACTTGGACTTTATTTATTTTACAGTAATACCCAGTAAAGTAGGTATGTGGGCTGCTCCCACATAATAGAATTGATAAAATGTATTTTAATAAAAACATGTAAATATTTAAATAGTAAACTTAAAAATAAAAATATATATACAACAATATGTAGGAAATGCAATCAATTAACTAAATTCAAAATTATATTTAAAACTTAAACTTAACTTATTTGCCTAATATTAGCAAATTATAGTAATCATCGCTGTATACGACTCAATACAAGTGTACGAGTGAAGTTTGGAGTTTTCCTCGTACCCATACACCTTCCAACACCATTGGATCAACGGAGTAACTGGCGAAACCAGGCGGTGCGCGCCCGCGCACCTCTCACCCACATAGGTATATATACTCGTGAAAAGATTTGGACTAGCGAAAAACGCGTGTTGCGTCTTTTGTTTTTTTTTTCAACAAAATACCTTAATAGGTAGTTAAGTTACTTACTAATATTATAAATGCGAAAGTAAGTCTATCTGTTACCATTCCTAAACAGCTGGACCTATCTGACTAAAAATGTGTAGGTACAGATAGGCAGTAGGACGTAACTTAGCGTATCGTAGATACGAGGTCTGTGGTTGGACATGACTGAGTTTACAGTCCGGCAAGTATAACTTGGCGCGCCTGTGCGCCACTGTGCTTTTACTTTGTACTTTGATAACAGTTTTTCTTAAACCACTTTTAATTAATTTTGGCATTATTGAACTATTTTAAGGTAGCAAATTTATCAACAATAATGTCGCGGTAATCTCTCAAACGTCAAACTCACAGTTTCAATTAAAAGTATTAGTTCCAAAAACCACCACCGCCAAGTTATACTTGTGGAACTGTATACATTTTATGCTTTGATAATATACCTACCTACTTGTCTTTATAATAAAACGTCCCTACGTAATCAAAGGTTTTATGACTAACTAAGCGGTCTAAATTATGACTTAAATCATAACTGTACAGACTTGAAACATTGTTTATTGGTTAAATCAAATGGTTTAGTTAAAGTTTTCGATGGTCAAAGTACCTAGAACTTTAACTAAACCATTTGATCTAAATATAATTATATACCTAGCTCTATGCTATAAACTAGTTCCTAGCGAATCCGGCAGACATTGTCCTGCCCGATCGCAGCGCCATGTATCGGGTCCAATTGTGAATCTAAAAAAATAAAATAAAAATTAACTGGCCAAGTGCAAGTCGGACTCGCACTTGTAGGGTTCCGTAACACAGTTAAGTATACCATAACTATGATTTATCACAACTACAAAATTAACTTTGTTTTTCATAGTGTTTGTATGAAAAACAAAGTTATCTTTGCGGTCGCCATATCTCTAAAACTGCTGATTGTATCTCGTTCAAACCAATTTTCGTTGTTAGTTTTTATTGAGATCTACAGCATATATTTTTTTTAGATTTTTCACTCCCATACTTTAAAAGTTAGGGGGGGGGGGACAAACATTTTACCACTTTAGACGTACCTATCTTTCAAATGATTGACTTTGAAAAAAAATGATTTTAGGAACCTCAATGTAATTTTTGAAGACCTATCCACAGATACCCCACACGTATTAGGTTTGAAGAAAAATATTTTTTTTTGTTTCAGTTCCATGTATGGGATGCCCCCCCTTAAACTTTTATATTTTTTATTTTTGTATAAAAATCGGAAAGCGGTTCACAGAATATATCTATCTACCAAGTTTCAATTCTGTAGTACTAACAGTTTCGGAATAAAATGGCTGTGATATACGGACGGACAGACAGACAGACAGACAGACAGACATGACGAATCTATAAGGGTTCCGTTTTTTGCCATTCGGCTACGGAACCCTAAAAAGATTCCGACGAATTGAGATTCTCCTCCTTTTTTGTGAAGTCGGTTAAAAAACCATCTAGAGACCAACTCAAACACACACCAAAATTCATTAAAATCGGTCCAGCCGTATGAGGAGTTCAATGAAACAGATACCTATAATAGAAGAGTTATTTAGAATAGTATAGGTATAGCGAAATATGCAATGCAATAATGCTAAATTGTGTGGACTTGTTTGTGAAGTCCATCGAATTATAGTGAAGTCGTAAAAAAATCATTGTGTCAGTGCACGCTTAATTTTTGTTTCTTTATGGCCCCACACGATTAGGTAGTGTATTTAGCCAGTGTCAAGTAGGTAGTAAAATGGTTCATGTTTTCATTAAACTTTAAAGTGCAAATTTTTGTTCCAGTAGGGCGTCCCCCCCTCTAAAAGCTAAACTGCTGGCTTGAAAAATCTAGAAAAAATCGTAATAATAGTGCATTTCATGAACTTTAAAGGAAAATTATAGCGGTTAAGATAACTTTATTATTTTAGCAGTAATAGTCGTTGAACTTGGGTGTTGGATAATTTTGTACCAAATACAAAATCCTTAGAATAAATCCTTTAAAGTGACAAAGACGGAGTACCTAGTTGCTTGTTTATAACGGGTAAAGACTTGCATTGAATAACAGGCTACCACGGAACACTACATTGCGCGTGGCCCGACACGCACTTGGCCGGTTAATTAGTTATTTGTTTTCATCGACTTCATATTGTTATGAAGTCGATGTTTGTTTTATTTAGTTATGGCTCTACACGATTAGTGATTTAGACTGTGTAAAGATTTAAAATTCTTCATGTTTTTGTGAATTTCAGTCACATTTCAGGTCAGTTGAAGTCACAGTCTTTTTAGTGGAATTTTGGTGAATACGCAAATATGTAGTTAGTATGTTTTTAAAGATTTTTTTTTTCGATTTCGATAGAAAAATCCATTGGTGCACGGCGGTTTGAACTCGGTACCTCTGGCATCAAAGCCAACCGTTCTCCCGATTACGCCACCAGGCCCTCAAAAGTTGAAAAGTTGAGTTGCACCATCTTACTTTAACTATAACAAACAATCAGTCAAACTCCATATAAAAACACCGGTTAATAGTTAGTTACGGTTAAAGTAAGATAGTGCAACTCAGCCCTAGACACAGAATAATGAATAGTTCAACCCTAGAGTCCATGCTGCTAATAATATATCGACATCCGACATCGTTGAAACTGTTGAAAGGTCAATAACAAATGTGCACGCCGCGAGCGAGAGTGTAAACATAAGCTCGTCTCGTGGCCAGCTCGCGTGAGCCACAAGACGAGCCGCGACCTGCGAATGTAAATGAGGTAAAATATATCAATTCGCAGAAGAACACAAGTTTTAGAAAAAAATACAATGAGAGCACCTCGGAACAATGACTAAATCATTGTTCCGAGGAGAGCACACGCTTGTTCATGTTCCCGCCAAAACTCCGACAATAGAATTATCATGTGCCACCCTGTTGTCAAAATCTTTAGCTTCTGACGTTTATTGAACACTCTCAAGTGTCAAACGTCATTTCATTTTGATTTATCTGATAGATTCTGGAGGAAAATATATTTTTCGCTTTCCAAATTAAAATTACTTTCTTACATACCTATTCTTAATATTTTCTGCATTAGCATAAATAATTTACTCTATATAATGGGTAAAAAGGGTGTCGTCTCTTTCGTAAAAGACTTCTATTACGATCCTTTCAAGTGGTAAGTAAATAACCTCACATTCCAATATTGTCTTGCCTAGGAAGTGTTAACTGTAACTGCGCATTGTTATCCTGTTTTGTATTGGAAATAGTAATTTACTCTCGATAATACTTATTGAAGTACGTCTGTGGCAGGTCTAATTTATAGATAAACACAACATCAAATAGATACCAAATTATTGATCTTTTAACATTGTAGGACGGCCTCCAGCTAGGTTGAGTGATGATATTCGCAGGGCTGATAGCGATTGGAAGAGAAAAGCTGAAGATCGGGCTCAGTGGCGTGCGCTTGGGAGGCCTATATATCCAGCTGTGGACTATATACAGATAATGAATAATATAGTTACATTTAATTAGTTACTGACAAACCTATAATTCATGCACCCCGTGGTGTCTAACTCACTCTAATAATCGTAGGCTTCACTTATTTTTAACCGACTTCACAAAAAAGGAGGAGGTTCTCAATTCGTCTGTATGTTTTTATTAACTAAAAAGGATCAACCAAATCAGGATGTAATTGCAATAATTATGTTTCAAAACAAACAAAAACCCCTAATATTAAACTCTATTAGGAATATCAGTATAAATATATAATATTGTTTAAAAACTAAAAAACAACCGACTTCAATGCCGCGCTATTCATTTTCAGTATCAATTTTGAGATGTTTATCTCAATATCTCTGGAGATACTTATCATACCTTGATAAAATTACCATGGTACCACACTTGGGATATCTCCTTTCGAACAAAAAAAGAATAATCAAAATCGGTTCATAAACGACGAAGTTATCCGCAAACAAACATAAAAAAAATATATATATATATACGGTCGAATCGAGAAACCTCCTCCTTTTTTTGAAGTCGGTTAAAAATATATATAAAGAAGTGGTCCTAGATACTCTGAAAACTGAGATTTGTCATTGTATGGCTTTGAAAGATACTTGGATCACTAGCCAAATATCATCATTGTTATCAATACGAGAGTGATTGCTACTTTCGTGCACCCATAGGCTTAGGACCTGAATTCTACTTTTCACTGTTAAGTATGATCACAATCTCTGCCTGGTAGTGGTGCTTAATCGGCAGTGGCGTAGAGTGGGATTGTGCCGCCCTGGGGCTGAGGCAAATTTTGCTGCCCCCTTAGGTAGCAAAATTAAAAACCCAAAATAAATGTTTCAGCTTAAGTCAATTTGTTACAGTTACATTACCTAATTAACAAAGTAATGCTATGTATATGTCGCAGGCAGATAGCTTAATTAACCGTTCAATCAACAGCCTAGCCTCTTTTTTAAACAGCGCCATTCCTGAATGGGATTCTAGGCAAATGACTTGGATCGATGACGTTTCATTACTTGCCTAGCCTGTTCATCAGTCTAACACTAAAGCAACACACTATAGAACAGTGACCACCGCATGACGTGACAAAAAATCATATTACACATAGTGTACTTAACCAGTGTCAAGTATAAAAATTTTTTAAGTTTTTGGGACTTCAAGTCGTAAATTAGGGTCAAAATCACAATTCAGGTCAAGTTTCAAGTCAAAGTCTAGTCCAGGTCATACCCCTTAGTAAAGATGTGGATATTTCTGAAAATTTTCAGTGCAATTTTGGTGAGAACACAAATAGCATGTTTCTCAATATTGTGCTGTTTCCCTCGCACACATTTACTGGCACTTAACGGTTAATAATCCACGCTTCTAACACATTAACTCGCGGAAGAACACAACAACACAACATTATACAATGGAAGCACACACACTTTTTCAGATGTCAAAAGCAAATGGAATAAGATCCTTTAAAAATCTAAAAGAACTGACTTCAAATGCCGCACTATTAAATTTAACCAAGGTGTTTATCTCCATATCTGGATATACTTATCAGATCTCGATGAATTTACTATGGTACCACTCTTGGGATATCCCTTTTCCAACAAAAAAAATATAATAAAAATCGTTTCATAAACAAATTAGTACAATATTGTACGTGGATAACTTCGTACGGTCCGGTCGGTACGGTGTACGGTCGAATTGACAGACCTCCTTTTTCGGAAGTCAGTTAAAAAGAAATACAAAAGTATTCTTTTAAATTTAATTTGATTTCTTAACAACGGGATGAACATCAAACGTTTGACATACAAAACCAAAACAATGAAAAAAAAAACTTCACTTTTAAATGCAATTTGATTTCTGAACAACTTTTAAATTTAATTGATTTCTAAACGACGGGACAAACATGTTTGACAGGAAACTACTTTCCAGTCAAACATGTTCATCCCGTCGTAGAACAGTTTATATGGGAAAATGAAATTGTTGTTTTTACTGTTTTCCTTGTCAATTTTTCCATATTTTCTCACCGTTTAAACCTTCCCTGAAGTACGACAAACATTTCAAAACCAAAATCAGCTAAATCGGCCTAGCCGTTCTTGAGTTTTAGCGATACTAACGAACAGCAATTGATTTTCATATATATTGATTGTAAAAATATAATCACCAGTATTTAATTTAAATTTTGAAAAAGTATACTTACTTCATGGATAACTGTCTAATATATTTTTGCCTAATGGATAAGACTGTATACGGCACTCATAAATTGGCTAGGTATCACATTCTGGCATATCTCTGTATTTACCTACATTCTGACAAATAAAATTGATTAGACATTGATTATTATTGTCTTGATTGCTTGTAAGCATACATTTCTGAACGCACGCATATTTGACAATCAATAAATTTATCATACAATTGTCATTACTGACAGTATTTAAAATTTATTAACTTTTTTAAAATCTACATGACTTGAATTCACAAAAACTTGAAGTATTTTTATACCTGACACTGGCTAAATACCTAATCGTGTGGAGTGACGACCCTTACTGATTTGCGGTTTACCGTATCGACGGAAGAAACAATTGAGCATCAAATGATTGGCAGTTGTTAAACCCAGGAATACCCAGGATACTTTTTCTTGTATATTTTTTTTAGGTTAATTATTCATTGTTTTTAATACTTATTATCCTATTCCTGACAAAGACAATTCCAAAAATCATAAAAATTGGTCCAACCGTTCTTCTATACTAATATTATAAAGAGAGAACATTTGTATTTTTGTATGTTTGTAATGATTTGGCTCAAAAACTACTGGACCGATTTAAAAAATTAGTGAAATAATATATAGAATGGACTTTCGGAATGAAAATAGGCTATATATTATCCCGTTTAAATCAAAGGTACATTCGTGGAGACCTAATTTGCAACCTAAGTCGACAAAAAAACGGTCGTAAAAACACGTTTCTTACGAACGCTGCTCAATTGAAAACAGATAGAAGCATTTGTTATAAAATATGACATAACTTCCAAGGCTATTTTCAAGTATATAGTATTAATCCTTATCCAAATAATTACGTTAATTAGCTTGGCCACATATTATAGATTAAAATTGTCCTTTACAGTACATAATTCAAATGAAAACTCTAGAAGATATCACGGATTTCACATACACGCATCGCAAAATTAATAAAATATTTGCAGTGAAACCACAGATTAGGTCATAGTTACTACGAAAATATTATTATAAGCTTAGCTATTCTGTAGATCCCCACCGATCACAATCAATTTAAAGTCAATATAGTATTAATATGATCTATTGTATAAAATAATATTGATCTATATATATAATAATATAATATTTTAAACCACCCCGACTTATCTATGTATAATCTTTTTATTAAAAGCATTCCAATGACTCTAAACAACACATTTTAAAATCTGAGCAGTAAGTTGGTGTGGATTTGAGTATTCTGTAGAGTACAGGAGATGTCCCAGCATCAGGTCAATGCTTCCATGTTCTTACAATATCGTTGAAGAAGAAGATTTTCGAATTGATCAGACCTATGAAAGTTGATTTCATAGCGCAATTAACTAGAAAAAAGCTCATATTTTTTATAATGATTAAACGAATTTTCATGAATCAAAGCTCACTCTCGATGAAGACATCTATCAAACAAAAAAAATCGGTTCATCTGGTTGGGTGCTAAGATGCTACAGACAGACACAGATACACACGTTAAACGTATAATACCCCTTCTTTGATCCCATGATTTGATTGATTTTGATTCCATGATCCCACTACCTCTGTACGAAAACCCATGATTCACGGAATGCACATAAAACTTTAATTGGTAGGTATATAGCTAGGATTAGAACCAACGACCGTCGGGTCAGAATCAGGGTAACTATCCTTTACGCCAAAGGGCCGTCCATATCACTACGTAAGTATTATAAAACAAAGTCCATCACTGCGTCTGTCTGTCTGTTCGCAATAATCTCAATAGCTACTGAACGGATTGTCATGCGGTTTTCACCAATAGCCAGAGTGTTTATGAGGAAGGCTTAGGTGCATAATTCATTAAGGTTCTGTGTGAATTGAAATGTGAATTGAAATATGACGATGATTGTTAAATATGTTAATATTTTATATTTGATGCAACAAACTGATGTAAATTTTGTAGGCATATATGTTCTACCCGTGCGAAGCCAGGGCGGGCTGCTAGTGAGTTATAAGTGTAGTAACTAACACGACTTTCTTTTATATATATAGATGAGTCAAAGACCAGAATTTAGGGATCACCAATAAGATGAATTATGTTTAAGTATTTTAGTTGTTACAAGACTATATTAGTACTCAGTACTTTAAAATAAAACAAGAACTCTACTGTCATGCTAAATTAACTTAATTTGTGATAAATGTAGGTTCTTAGGGTTCCGAACCCAAAGGGTACCAACGGAACCCTATTACTGAGACTCCGCTGTCCGTCTGTCTGTCTGTCTGTCTATCTGTCTGTCTGTCCGTCTGTCACCAGGCTGTATCTCATGAACCGTGATAGTTAGACGGTTGACATTTTCACAGATGATGTATTTCTGTCGCCGCTATAACAACAAATACTAAGAATAGAACAAAGTTAAAAATTAAAGAAAAGTTTAAAAAAAGTTTTTTACGATAGCGCAGCGCCACCTATCTAGCATCAAAGATGGCGCGCTATCGTCTTTACCTTAATGTGAATATCGGAAGCGGCTCCAACGATTAAATAAAATTTAGTATAGCTACAGGGGATTTCGGGGGCGATAAATCGATCTAGCTAGGAGTCATTTTCAGAAAATGTTGTTTTATTCTTGTTGTCAATAATCAACTTTATTGATAATCAACTTAAAATATGACTCTTCCAGACATCTATTGGCGAGTAGAAGTACTGTTTCAGTAAAGCAGTTACTTGCTCTCAATTAAAAAAAATAGTATTATTATTCGGCAATAGATGTCGGGAAGAGTCATATTTGTCTGTTTAAGTGGCAAAAAATACCGAGCAAAGCTCGGTCAACCAGATATTTAATAATATTAATTACTACAATTACTATTTAAAAGTGTAATTGGTATGGCGCCAACAGTCTTCAATAAAATTCCTAAATATTTAAAGGACATGGACAATATTATGTTTAAAAATAGGCTAAAACAATTTTTAATTCAGAAATGTTATTATGGTATTGACGAATTTTTAAGTGACAAATTATAATCATTATTATTATTTTCATGACTTTGTGCTGTATCCTTTTAATTTAATAATTCAATTTAGTTAATAAGAATGACCAGTGTAATATGTATTTAAATTTGGATTATATGTAGTGAGTAAAGCAGCGCCATCTGCTATGTTTGCACGCCTGTTAAGGCAAAACATGAGGATAGTCTGAATATTTTGTCACAACTTTTTGTTATACGCATGTTTTACGCAAATAAAATATCTTTATCTTTATTACTACTATTACTATTACTACTATATAATACTATTCTACCTTTGTGTTGACGTTTACTTAGTTGGTGTTAGAAGTTCGTTAGAAATTCGATAGATGGCGTTCGGAACCCTCCGTGTGCGGGACAAAAGTCTGACTCGCACTTGGCCAGTTTTATTTTATTTTTACAAGCTATCCGCATTATTCACAAATAAAAAAACCGGCCAAGTGCGAGTCGGACTCGCGCACGTAGGGTTCCGTACCATCTAATACTGTAAGAATCTTTGTCCTGACGTACTGACTGACAGACTGACAGACAACGCACAGCCTAAACCGCTGGTCGTAGAGACTTGAAATTTGGAGGGTATATTTGTCTTAGTACGTAAGGGTAGGTATACTAAGAAAGGATTTTCCAAAATTCACCCCTTAAGGGGATGAAATGGGGGTTTAAAGTTTGTATGGAGAAACAAGATTAAATATTCTTTTCTATCCGAAACTTCACATAAGTGCTTCAGTAAAAAAATAAGTAAATACGTGTTTCAGGTTTTTTTGAGATTCCACCCCTAAGAGGGTGCTAATGGGGTAACAAAGTGTGAAAATCAATATTGTTTCGGAATGCGCTGAAATTTGGCATGCAGATAGTTATTAAGACGTTAGTTACCTCTGAGAAAGGATTTTCCAAAATTCACTCCTGTAGGGGATGAATAGGGGGTTCAAAGTTTGTATCGAAAAACAAGATTAGATAGTATTTTCTATTCGAAACTTCATACAAGTGCTCCAGTAAAAAAATAATTAAAAAAGGGGATTCATGTTTTTTTTATATTCCACCCCTAAGAGGGTGAAATGGGGTAACAAAGTGTGAAAATCAATATTGTTTTGGATTGCGCTGAAATTTGGCATGCAGATAGTTATTACGACGTTAGTTCCCTCTGAGAAAAGATTTTCCAAAATTCACCCCTGAAGGGGAGATGAAACGGGGTTTCAAAGTTTGTATGGAGAAACAAGATAAGATAGTCTTTTCTATTCGAAAGTTCGCACAAGTACTTCAATAAATAAATAAGTTAAATACGTGTTTCAGACTTTTTCAAAATGCCACCCCTAAAAGGGAAGTAGGGTAACAAAGTCTGAAATCAATATTGTTTTGGATTGCGCTGAAATTTAGCATGCAGAAAGTTATTTTGACATAGGTATCCGCTAAGAAATCATTTTTCAAAATACACTCTTTAAGGGGATGAAGCGGGGGTTCAAAGTTTGGATAGTCGTTTTATTCGACATTTCACACAAGTACTTCTGTAAATAAATAAGTAATTACGAGTTTCAGACTGTTTCAAAATGCCACCATAATTCAGTAACTCAATAAATTATTCTGATTCTGATTTTGATTCCACCCTAAGAGGATAAACTGGGGTAACAAAATCTAAAAATCAATATTGTTTCGGATTGCGCTGAAATTTAGAATGCAGATAGTTATTATGACGTAGGTATCCGCTCAGAAAGGATTTTCTAAAAATTCCTCCCGGATACGGAACCGGGATTCAAAGTTTGTATGGCGAAACAAGATGGGATAAAGTACGTGTTGTAGGATTTTTCGAAATGGGGTAGGTAACAAAGTCTGTAAATTTAGGTTTTTCGGGTTTTATAAATATGAATCCCGAATTGCCTCAGTCACGCGATAACATGAAAACGGGTGAACCGATTTGGCTAATTCTAATTTGATGTGTTTAATGATAGAATCGTTTTACAAAAGAAAAGTTTTAAGTAAATAAAAGAAGATTTTAACGCGGGCGAAGCCGCGGGGCACTTCTAGTTATCTATAAAAACGCCAAAAAAATCATGTCTGTGTGATGATGATGAGAGAGAGTATTAATTTTATTTTAAATTAATTATTTATTTTTAAGGGGTTAGGGGTAGTCAAAGACACGAATAAATGAGAATTTTCAGTAATTTTTTTTGCTATTAAATCATGTTATTTTACAAAAGTAATAATATGGCATTATTATACAATGTTATGACTTGAAGTCACGAAAATTTGAAAAAAAAATATTTATAATTTCCAAAGTTATAGCTGTCTGTGTTGACCCAGTTTCAAAAAAAGGTCCTTGCGGTGACCATCATAAGTCCTTGAAGATTCATCAAAAATCAATGAAACAAAAAAAAATAAATGATGGATAGATAATCTTGTGCCTGATCGAAGCTTTAATTTTTTTCAAAATTAACAAAATGGCGGTCTCTGGAATTTTTTTTGCAGATTTTCGGGAAAAAAGCAACATTTAATTGTTTATAAAAAATCGAAGTTAAAAAAAAACCTTCGATCAGGCACTAGCTTTTTATGTTTTCTAAAAGCTGTATAAGTTTCATTCAAATCTATTGAGCGGTTTTTGAGTTACAGTGGTAACTCGAAAAGTAATTATCAGATCAACTTCAAATTTTCAGAGAATATTTTTAAGATATTACACTTATCGAAAATACAAAAAGAAAAATGATTTTTTGAAAATCCTGACTACCCATAACCCCTACCTGCTCCCGAGCGTTTTGAAGTGCCCGAGCGCTCTTTGTTATTTGTCGAATAACTCTAAAAGTAATTATCGGATCAACTTCAAATTTTCAGAGAATATTTTTAAGATATTACACTTAAAGAAAATGCAAAATACAAAAATTTGATTTTTTGAAAATCCTGACTACCCCTAACCCCTTAAAGTGGACAATATAACTCAATATTCGGTGAATATTTAAAGCGTCTCCCTGTTGCCATTATCAATATCGAGCAAAAATAAGGAAAAAAACACGTTTGTTGTATGAGAGCCCCATAAATTTAGTATTTGTTTTTATAGCTACAACAGAAATAAGTCATGAAAATTTCAAACTATCACGGTTCATGAGATACAGCCTGGTGACAAACAGACAGACGGGCGGACAGCGGAGTCTTAGTAATAGGATCCAGTTTTTTACCCTATAGGTACGAAACCCTAAAAAATTATCCTATGCTACTCAGGGTACTACATAGACAAATCTAATAATGCCTTGCACAAATAGACATTGGCCCAGCCATTTCAGTCTCATAAAAACCTAATAATTACTGTAACCCGAATAACATTAGCCTCCAATTGGGTAGTCAGGTAAAATAAACTTCAACTTCAGACACACTTTGAGTGATAAAAACATTTTATCAGTGTTGTTGTTTATTGTCAAAGGTCAACATAGTTAAACTAATGGTACATAGCATAGCTGCGTGTATTGCCATAATATAATATGTTAAGTGATGTATCAGTTGTGCTAAGTCACGGTTATATTAAGAGGGAACGCGGGCTGCTCTTTTCCATACAAATGTATTCCACCGTTTCCTCCCTGGAAATAGCTTCTAAAGAAAAATTTGTTTCTACAAAAAATCAAGGTCGGCTGTAGCTACGCCCCTATCATTTTCTATTCTTGACCAACCAATTGCAAATAAAAATACTTTCAAAATCTTAAAGAGGAGATTAGAATGCTTAGGTATATTTCTTTTTGCAATTGGTTAGTCAAAACAAATTTTGCTCTAGGAGCATTTTCCAGGGAAGAAACGGGGGAATACATTTGTATGGAAAAGTGCACCCGCGTACTATTAAGTATTCTGTGCCCCGCGTTGCCTCTTAAGAGTGAACGCGGGGTGCAGTTTTCCATACAAATGTATTACCCCGATTCCTCCCTGGTAAATGCTTCAAGAGAAAAAAATATTTCTACAAAAAATGAAGGTCTGCTGTAGCTATGCTCCTATTATTTACTTAGGTATATTTCCATTTGCAATTGGTTGGTCAAAAAAAGCAAATGATAGGGGCGTAGCAAGAGCAGACCTTGATATTTTGTAGAAACATATTATGCTCTAGAAGCATTTTCCAGGTAGGAAACGGGGGAATACATTTGTATGGAAAACTGCACCCCGCGTTCGCTCTTAAGCCCTCATGTGCGACTGTGCTACTCAAAGAGAATAATACAATTACGTGCTGCGTGTGTACATGCTCACTACACGCCGCGTCTGTCTTTCTGTCTGTTCACGATAAAGTCAAAAACTACTGAACGGATATTCATGCGGTTTTCACCAATAGACAAAGTGATTCACGAGGAAGGCTTGCAGGTATAATTCGTTAACGTTTTAAGTGAATTGGTTGAAATATGAGAACGATTGATGAAGACGTTCATTCATAATCGACGCAACAAACTGATGCAAACATGCAGGCATATACGCTGTTCCCGTGCGAAGCCGAGGCGGATCGCCAGTTTACGTAAAGTTTTTTTTAATCACACATTTTCCAAAAAAAAATATTTGCAAAGTTATGCCCGAACGGCATAACTTTGCAAATTTTTTTTTTGAAGTAGCATGTTCATCAACGTTCTTTTTTGAAGTCGGTTAAAAATATGTAGCGTGATTAACAAAAAATATTAAACTGTAAAAAAGTTGGTCTTATTTTTGCAAACAGTCTGACTGGTCTGACTGGTCAATGCATGATTATAGTCATGACTAAAATAGTCATGACTATAATCATGCATTGACCTTTCCACACTCGAAGAAGCATTCAGGAACAAAATCGGCGTCAAGATCCCGACTGTTAAGAAACGTTTTAATTTACACAATTCCCAACATGACCCTTCCACTCCCTTACTCCACCATTAATAGCCCTCTTGTGCATCCATTACACTTGGTATTGATATACAATGTGTATGTATCACAGCTTGAACAAAAGATAACAATGTTTTT
The DNA here is from genome assembly GCA_954871355.1 of Cabera pusaria. NCBI lineage: Eukaryota > Metazoa > Arthropoda > Insecta > Lepidoptera > Geometridae > Cabera > Cabera pusaria. Next base: position 12,072,407 of record OX940906.1, read on the forward strand.
TTTTACTCAACAGGTCACTTGTCAAGAGCGTCGGATTTTTCGCAGTTGGCGTCGCGATCGCTAGCGAATGCACAGGCCTCGAAATAATGCCGGCATTACCGCAATAAAAATATAAAAATATTATTTTACCAATAAGAACAACAAAATGTTACATTATTATTTATTATTATTTTTCCTCGGCGGCGTAGCATGCGATAGGCCGAATTTTGTAGTCGTTTTAACTGACGATCAAGATGTTGTGTTGGATGGAATGGTAAATAAATAATTGATTGTTATGTAGTGAATGGAATAAATGGATAAGTGAAGTACCGTTGTTTTATTCGGTTTCAGACACCGATGAAGAATGTGCGACGGTCTATCGAAAATGTAACGTTTACAAATTCTGTGTAAGTACCGTTTACTTCGTAAATCAATACGATGACGTATCATTACAACAGATTATTTTATCGCTTTAAGTATCTATTCGACCTACCTACTCGTATGTTCTTAGTTTGTCCTATAGGTTTGTCCATTTTACCACTATCTCACCTCACCTCACCTGTAATGGTAAGTGATGATGCAGTTGCGGATGTGAGCACGCTAGGCCTAGAATGGGAACTGGCTCTCAAGGAAAACTGCCGGAACACATTAGAACTCATTAGATATTCGGCAACAGATATTCCGACTTGAGGGTGGGAGTTTATTTTTCTTAATGTTAAATAATTTCCTTCACCGGAGGCCACGGTAAAATGTACACACATACATTTTTCGATGGAGAAATCTATTGGTGTACGGCAAGGATTTGTACTTAGTACAGCCTACATCATAATTCGATGACAGCCTACTTGTTTTTTCCTACCTTTCTTTTAAAGGTAGGAAAAAAGCAAGTAGGCTGAGCTATTATAGGAATTTCTAATTTTGATGTATAACATACCTATCTACTCACCACCCACTTCGGCCTATCTATAATATAATGAATGCGATAGCGCCTAATAGAGTATATTGATTACCTACTTGGCCATGTCAATATTTCTCGAAGGCCTTTGGCCACCTATTACTACTGTCTTGTTGTCTACTTCTTTATACTCACGTCGTAAATCTCAATAATATAAGCACAGTTTTACAATCCATATAAGTATATGTTATAGACCAGGTTATAAGTTATGATTACTGCATTAAGGTCGGTTCTAGCATATGAACGGTTTGGGACTAAATTAAACGTGTTCTCTCTTTGAATGGTTTTAATGCACTGGTAGGTCGACGGCGCGATACCAAACTAGGTACGTTACAGTAAAATTATTAGACATACCGCCCACCAAAACAACAGTTTTTAACAGGACGAATTTAAAAAATCATACAACTTCAGCTAAAAACTATCTTCGATAACATTTGTATCTTATAAATTTTCACAACAAATTAAACTTTAAACTTTCTTAAAACAATGGACTGTAAACATTGACTGGTAACAAAAACTTAAAAATTCAAAACACTGCTTAAATATTTCATACTACACATCACTTCACTTCACAATAATATATAAGTTAACAAAAGTATCTTTTGCCGCCCATAATAACTCACTCATCTGGTTTCTTAGGTAGTGGTATCAGTTTAGAAATCGGTCTTTTCAATTCATGATTCCCCTTTCACTGAACTGTTGCCACTCTGGCCAAATTATCTGCTCCAAGATGTAGATGTCGGATTCTACCAAGTAACCATTTTGTAGGTGGCATATCTTCATCTTTGATTATAACCAAGTCTCCGACAGTAGGTGATGGTACTGTGACTTGCCATTTGTATCGTTGTTGTAACGTATTCAAATACTCAGATTGCCATTTATGCCAAAAGTCTTGCTTCAGACGTTGTATTAATTGCCATCTTGACAGTAGACTGGGTTTGAATTTATCATAATTTATGTCAGGAACACCTATAAGAGACTCGCCCACTAGAAAGTGTCCTGGTGCTAGTGGCAAATCTGTAGAATTATCAATCTGACAGAGAGGGCGTGAGTTGAGACATGCCTCAATCTGAGTTAACATCGTGGATAACTCTTCATACGTCAGCTTGGTGTCTTTGTTCACCCTAGTCAAGTGCCGCTTTGCTGATTGGACACCTGCTTCCCATAGTCCTCCACAGTTTGACATTCTAGGTGGTATAAAGTGCCAAGTCGTTCCGTCTGTAGCTAGCAACTCTGCTACTTCTTTGGCGACATTATTCTTGCCTGTCTCAAATAGTTCCTTCAATTCCTTGGCGGCGCCTACAAAATTGGTGGCATTGTCACTATATAAATGTGAACATCTTCCTCTACGTGCCACGAATCAACGAAAGGCTGCTATAAATGCCTGTGAGGTAAGGTCGGTGACGGCTTCTAAATGGATAGCACGGGTAGCCATACATACAAATAGGCAAATGTATCCCTTTGTTGCATGATATCCTCGGCCCTTTGACGTTCGGATCGATATCGGCCCCGCAAAATCAACCCCGCTTCTCGAGAAGACCCGATGTTGATTGACTCTCACAGCTGGTAGCTGTCCCATTAACTGGTTTCTAGTTTTTGCCTTATCGACCACACATTGACGGCATTCTCGGATACATCTTCTAACTGATGACTTCAGACCCACTATCCAGTACTTGCTTCTTACATATGACATCATTAGCTGGATGCCACCGTGTAATGTTTTTATATGAGCTTCATTTATTATTAGACCAGTGACATGTTGGTTTCTAGGTATAATAATAGGATGCTTAGCTGTATCTGCCATCGAAGCGTTTTGTAGACGACCTCCGACTCTTATTATTCCCTTGTCGTCAAGAAATGGTGATAATGATATTAGTGAACTTCTTTTCTTTACCCTTCCTTCTTTTTTCAGTTCATCGACTTCTTTTCCATATACTAAATGTTGATAATATCTTATGCATTTCTCTATTATTATTTCCATTTCTTCTGTAGTAAGATAATTTTCTCTTTTCTCGTTACTTTCTGTTCCGGACAACGACGTACACCGACGATATGAACGCACTATGTATAGTTAGTTTAAGATGTATATAATAAAGATAAGTTTTAGCTTACTTTAGTACTCTAGGATAGGTAGGGCACTTTGCAATGTATAACGTTCATATTTGCATAGATAGATAGACATATAGTTTGTAATTGTATCGCATTCGTAAACAGCCTTAGTTTACCGCACGGTTGACAGTTTTTTTTTTCAATCGGGAAACGTCGGAATTCCACGGGGAACGTCGTCGCATCCAAGTCGGAGATTCTGTCGGAAATTGAAGACTTTTACGGCAAGCTCTACGCATCGCATGCTTCGAGGCCCGTACCCGATACTGAGGATTCTAGAGCCACCTTAACCCGCCACTTCACTGAAGATTTGCCCGAAATTAGCCGAGAAGAGATCGTGATGGCCCTTAAACAGCTCAAAAATGGAAAAGCCCCAGGAGAAGATGGAATCACAACAGAGCTTCTAAAAGCTGGAGGAGCTCTAGCAGTTCAACAGCTTCAACAGCTCCGTTCTTTTCACTGGAAGAACTCCACAGGCATGGAACAGAAGCATGGTGGTTTTGTTTTTCAAAAAAGGAGACAAAACCTACCGCCCGATTTCGCTTCTGAGCCATGTCTACAAGCTGTTTTCAAGGGTCATCACGAACCGTCTAGCGCGAAGACTCGATGAGTTCCAACCTCCGTAACAGGCCGGGTTACGAAGCGGTTACGGCACCATAGACCACATCCACACAGCGTGGCAGATTGTACAGAAGACCGAAGAGTACAATCGGCCCCTGTGCTTAGCATTCGTAGACTATGAGAAGGCCTTCGACTCAATGGAAACCTGGTCCTTTCTGGAGTCCCTGCAGCATTGCCTAGTCGACTGGCGATATATCGAAGTGATGAGATGTCTATATAATGCCGCGACGATGATTGTACAAGTACAGAACCAGCGAACTAAACATGTCCACCTGCGTCGAGGAGTAAGACAGAGAGATGTCATATCACCGAAACTGTTCTCTAACGCCTTGGAGGATATGTTTAAGACGCTGGACTGGAAAGATTCTGGCATTAACATCAACGGCAAGTACATATTTCACTTTCGATTCGCAGATGACATTGTCATTATGGCAAAGACGCTGCAGGACCTTCAAAGGATGTTGAATGGCCTAGCTGATTCTTCTCGTCGCAATGGTCTCCGGATGAATTTGGATAAAACCAAAGTCATATACAACGAGCACGTTACGTAGGGCAAACGCTCCAACTAGGCAAACACAACTTCGAGAAGGAAATCCAGAGGAGAATTCGGCTGGGCTGGGCAGCATTCAGAAAACTCCGTCAAGTCTTCTCGTCGCCTATACCGCAGTGTCTAAAGACAAAGTATTTAACCAGTGCGCAACACTCAAAGTTCGACTGGTCCACCAATTTAAAGTCGCTCAGCGAGCTATGGAGAGAGCTATGCTCGGTATTTCTCTGCGGAATCGAATCCGGAACGAAGTAATTCGCCAGAAAACTAGTTATCGACATAGCTCAACGGATTAGTAAGCTGAAGTGGCAGTGGGCTGGCCACGAATCGGCAAACGTAGCTTAGGACGTCCTGTGACCAGGTGGGGCGACGACATACGCAAAGCGGTGGGCAGTGACTGGAAAAGAAGAGCCGAAGATCGAGCTCAGTTGCGCACCTTGGGAGATGCCTACGTCCAGCATTGGACGGACACCGGCTGATAATGATGAAGCGAGATGTATATTCAGCATTGCTTTTTATTTGAACATAGAGCTAGTTCGCGGCGCCACATCTGGTACGTAGTGTACATATACAACGATGGCTCTAACACACTGAGACGTCGCTGGCTATGTAGCCATGGCCATCTCTGACTACCGTCCCTAGCCAAATGAGCGACCACAAACACACGTGCATATGTCCTGGCGATCAGTTGACCACTGCGTGAGGGACTCATGTCTAACTATTAAACAATATACTGTCGTCTACACGTAAACCTTGAATGATGCTTAATGAGTTACCACAGGTGGTACGGTTCGGCGGTGCCTTAAACCAATCGCAGGAAAAGACATGTGAACAAATTGGTTCGCTGAGTACCGGCATGATTTTCTGGGCCAGCCACCTTAGGACACAGTCAGCCTTATACGAATTGTACTTAAGTCAGTTGTCCAGCGCCTTATCTCACTGACGACTTTAAGCACGATTCCATCTTAGATCGCATCTCCACTTACCTAACATCATCATGACAGAGCGACATAAAAAGGGAGAACAATAGCTGGACGCAACCGGCACTCTATTGAGAATGTTGGCCAGGTGACAACTGGGTGAACTGGAAACATTCTACCAACGGGTAAATAGGGATCAGACTTCAGCCTAGTGAGGTTTAATGGCTATAACAGCTACCACAGGCTACCACCTTCAAGATGAAAAATATTTCGCAATAACATCTAATATGTTGCAACAGCTCTCCTTGAGAGCCAGTTCCCATTCTAGGCCTGCTACCATGTTCGACCGTTTCATCACTTACCATATAATATAATACGATATTAAAAAATATAACGTAGTCATCGCATTGCGCTCGTAAATCAGAGACTAATGAAATGGTCCCACAGGTAAGAGGAGCATATTATATCGATGTTCCACACGACTTACTACCAAAAAGTAGCTTACCACCATCATGAAGAAAATCTGGCAGTTCTGGCACCATAAACTTACGGTGCGCGGTGTTCTGACAGTAGCCATTCAGAATAAGAGTAGATACCTATTTAAGTCTAGCATGTTCACCATCTTCGACCACATCATCGCTTTCCACCAGGCGAGGTAGTGGTCAAATGCTAGACTATAAGATAAAAAGAAATCTATCGTATACATACTCGCCTAGCACTAATTTAATTATTAGTAAGACAATATCTATAAAATGCAAGCTCTGAAATAATAGCCGTAACTCGCAGCTATGTCTGCGTTATAAAGTATTCTATGTGTCAATCCAGACTATAAACTATCTGTGTGCCCATCCAAATCCTTTCAGCCGTTTTTGCGTTTAGTTAAGCGGCAATAACCCAATGACTAAGGCGTCGGCCTGGCGATCAAGATGTCGTGAGTTCGATCCCCACCCCTTGCACTATCGACGAGAACCCACAACACCACACAAGCATATTTAGCTTATTTGTAGGGGTTAACAAGAATACCAGTGATGTGCACGTGCATTGCTATTAAGCTTTAAAAAAAACATACAAACTAACATTTATAGTAGGTTGGCTTATATATTAGGTAAGTATATAACAGTGTCAGCGCAACAGAACTGCTCGAGAAAACATTTAACTTAATAAATATGAACTTTAGAGGACAAATCCATGTCTGGGTCCAACGAAAATTAACGGAGGAAAGAGTCCATTTTCTGTCAACATAAATCTATTTTATCGGGTTGTTCCTATTCGTACTGGCAGTTGCTTTCAAGTTCCGACTTCGTATTCTAATCGGGTAGTTAGCTAACTTATTATTGGACTAAAATCAGTACTCATACGCCTCGTGTTATTTTCCTATCTACATACATAATCCAGACATGCACGTTCCATCTAAGACCACATCGTCACATAACATAAAGTGACATTAGAGATAATTTCTAGCTAGAGCTTGTCTGTCTGGAATCAGAAAGTACCTAATAGCGAGAGTAATGTCTCCATCCCTTTAATACACCTCCTCACCAATCTGCTTCCAAAGCCGCGCCAGCGTTTAACTGGTCTGCAGGTCCACAACCACAACACTAATAAAAACAACAGCCTTATCGGAGGTTGTTACGGACCTTGCTGAAAGAAACAACATGAAGGGAACAGGTGTTCCTTAATTCCTTCCTTCCTTAGTTCCTTAATATCCTAATTAAATTAGTAGAGCCAGCTTTTGTAAGTATTTGTGAACAGTGGAGTTAGGAAGAGCTCATCCGCCTATCATAAAATGAATGCCAAGATAATTCTGTGTGATTTTTTTAACTTTGTGTTTTTACGTCATTTGTTTTAAGTTCTATCCAGATTTCAGCTAAATATAAATATAATAAATAAGATCGTAGGTAGGTCATGAGACCATTCATGAAATTGGTCAACAAGTTTGCATTTGCAATAGATCAAGATAATTCTTTCAAAAGGTAGATAATTGTGAAGGAAGGTCATAGCTGCTTTAAAAAAACTGATAATGCAAGACTAAAGCATATCAGTTTCCATGCGTAAAATGTTAGTTTAAAGTAAAAAAGTAAAAAGGCGGCAATGGCCATTGGGATAGGGTGCCGGACTGGCGATAGAGAGGTTGTGAGTTCGATCCCCACCCCACCCATTGCACTATTGACGTGAACCCACTCCAGACACAAGCATATTTAGCTTAGTTGGAGGGGTTAACAAGAATACTAGTAATGTACAAACCACATTGCGAGTAATCTTTTTACATTAAAAAGTAACACAAAAAAAAACAGCAAAAAACCGATAATGTCTCCATTTTTCCAGTACACCTCCTCACCAATCTGCTGCCCAAGCCGTGCCAGCTTCTTAACCGGTCTGTTCCTATACAACCACAATACTAGAAACTCAGCGGAGGTTGTTACGGACCTCGCTGGAGGAAGCAACATGAAGGGAACACCTTCGCTGATGTTCTTCAGAAGGCCGGTTATAGCACATTCTACGCTGGGAAGTATTTGAATCAGGTGAGTCACCGAGGCGTGACAGCACGGAGGGAGGCACACTCCTAAAATGTGTTTCTAACCCTTGTATTATTAATTGTAATGTTTTAATTATTATTGATTATTACAAGCTTTTATTTAACTTGCAATGTATGTAATTATGTATGTTCGGGTGGAATCTTGTAAGCTAAATTAGACCCACTTCCCGATATCCATTTGGACTCAAATTTGGTGTACTTATGTATCTTTGGTGACAATACAATGATATGGTACCATGGAGCTGGTCTGATGATAGAGACGGAGGTGGCCACGGCATCTCTGTGATAAAACAACACAACCCCACCGAGTTTGGGCTCGATTGATTCGTCTTGAAGATAACTTTTCACCTAGATGATATCCAGGGTCTGATGATGAAGCTGGAAGGTGGCCACGGCATCTCTGTGATAAATCAACATAACCCTACCGAGTTTGGGCTCGATTGATTCGTCTTGAAGAGAACTTTTCACCTAGATGATATCCAGGGTCTGATGATGAAGCTGGAAGGTGACCACGGCATCTCTGTGATAAATCAACGTAACTCTACCGAGTTTGGGCTCGATTGATTCGTCTTGAAGAGAACTTTACACCTAGATGATATTTAGCGACTGATGATGAAGCTGGAAGGTGGCCACGGCATCTTTGTGATAAAAAAACGTAACCCCAGTGAATTTGGGCTCAAATGATTCGTCTTGAGGAGCACTTTACACTTAAATGAAAGCCAGGATCTGATGATGAAGCTGTAAGGTGGCCATGGCATTTCTGTTGGCATGGCATGGCATTTCAAAGCAATATAGCCCCACCGAGACGATTGATTTTCCTTGAAGAGCACTTTACCCATAATCACATCAAATATCCGTGGAATATTTTAAAACATCATGCCTTCTCTTAAATACTTAGGTAGTAGGTAGGTAGTCGGTATCTATACCTACCAACTAAAAAGCTAAAAATAAATTTTAGTAAAAAATATTTTCAAAAACAAGCTTTTATCTGGGACAATGAACTAAAATGTTAAAAATAAATTCTAGTAAGTATCTGGCGTGTAAGTACTTACCTATATTTTTAAAAGCTTGAGGCACTGAAGTATAGTAATTACCTAGCCTGAAAAACTGGTAGTGCTTCAAGCTTTTAAAAATATAGGTAAGTACCTACACGCCAAATACTTACTAGAATTTATTTTTAACATTTTAGTCCATTGTCCTAGATAAAAGCTTGTTTTTAAAAATATTTTTTTCTTAAAATTTATATTATGATTTTTTGCATTGTATTATAGAATTATAGAGAAAAATAAATTGAAATGAGAACAAAAATGTACAAAAAGGGGAAAAAAAAAGAAAAAAAAATCATGTACGTACATACACACTCTATAAAAAACATACATAAACGACATCACACACGAAGAATAAATAAACTGGCCAAGTGCAAGTCGGACTCGCACTAGTAGGGTTCCGTACCACACTACAGTATTTTATAAGATCGAGCAAAAAATACCACTATCATTTTTCGCCAACAAAAATAATAATTAATAAACATTTTATTTCTTATAACGCCTTCTAACGTGTAACAAAGGTGTTAGGGATCGACATTTCAATATAACGCCATCTATGGGACGTTTACCTAACTAAGCGTTCATAGATGGCGTGAAATGCCGAAAAAAACACGTTTCTGGTATGGGGACCCTCTATTATTTTTAACTTTATTCTGTTTTTAGTATTTGTTGTTATAGCGGCAACAGAAATACATCATCTGTGAAAATTTCAACTATCTAACTATCACGGTTCATGAGATACAGCCTGGTGACAGGCGGACGGACAGACAGACAGACAGACAGACAGACAGACAGCGGAGTCTTAGTAATAGGGTCCCGTTTTACCCTTTGGGTACGGAACCCTAAAAACAACATACACTATAGATAAAATCGCATGAAAGCTCAACAAAGTCAATTGCACATGATACTACATATTAAAACCCGCTCGAAAAAGTCTCCGGCCCCATGTCGGAGGAGTATTAATAGCGGAACATCAAAAAAAACCCTTGTATTACCCAAGGGGTATTTAGTATTTACATCTAATGTGGTCTAACCCGCCCGATTTTGATATTTTACCATAGACCGGATTCCAGTAGGTACCCGTAGTATGAGATTTCATACCAAACTCGATATCTTATATCGAACAAATGTTGTTATAAAAACAATACAGCGCCTCTAGTGGTTACTACACTTCACTAAATTCTTTAATATGTGAGATCTGTCAAAAGCGTTTACGATAAAAACTCATACTATGGGTACAGGAGATGTCCCAGCATCAGGTCAATGCTACCATGTTCTTACAATATCGTTAAAGAAATAGGATACCTAAGTACTAAAAAGTTAATTTCAAAAAGTCGTCAACTAGAAAAAAGCTTATAGTCTTAAAACGGCTGAACGGATTTTCATGAATTGAAACTAAGAACACTCTCGACACCTAAGAAACAAAAAAAACTAAATATTTTTATTCTTTTTCACCAGTTTGGGCGCTACGATGCCACAGGCAGACACACATAAACTACATACATACACACGTCAAACTTATAACACCCTATTTTTGCGTCAGGGGTAAAAATAATAAAAATAAAACTGGCCAAGTGCGAGTCAGCATCGCGTCTATTATCGCACACCTAGGTAGGGTTCCGTACAATACGAAACATAACAGAGTTTCAACCTCATATATTTGACTAATTGATATTACCAAGAATATTTGGTTTGGTCGCAATCTAGAAAGACGGGGCTCGTTTACTAGCGCCATCTATGTCATTTTGCCGAAACTAATTAGATAGATGGAGTTTAAAAACACGTTTTTGTATGGACCTTTAATTTTTAACTTTATTTTGTTTTTAGTATTTGTTGTTCTAGCGGTCTAACTATCACGGTTAATGAGCTATAGCCTGGTGACAGACGGACAGACAGACAGACAGAGAGACAGACAGACAGACAGAGAGACAGACAGACAGACAGAGAGACAGACAGACAGACAGACAGACAGACGGACAGCGGAGTCTTAGTAATAGGGTCCCGTTTTACGGAACCCTAAAAACAAAAGAAAACTTTATGATTTAATGTTTATAGCAACAAACATTTATTTTAGTAAGTAGTGGGTTATATAGAAATGAAGTTACGGGTATATCAAACTAAGATAAGCATTGTTTTATTATCTTAAATATTTGAAGTATATACAAAATGGTTAGATTTTGTTTGTGAAGTATGTATATGAATCGTCTAGATAGGGAGGGGGGGAACTACATTGTAGACGGCCTTTCCCGAAAGAATTATAAAATAACTAAGTACGAGAATACTAAGGGTATCTACTATCTACCTTAATTAATATTTTTTCCCGCAATCTTTCCAGTACGGCTCCAAAGAAGCCGGTGGTCCTGAGAAGGTCCCCCCAGGATGGACAGAGTGGCACGGTCTTGTCGGCAACTCCGTCTACTATGACTACACCATGTCCAACAATGGCGTCCCCACGCATTCCACTAATGAGTACCTTACTAATACCATTGTGAGTATACCACACACCTCTTTGAGGGCCCGGTAGCGTAATCGGGAGAACGTCGGCTTTGATGCCAGAGGTACCGAGTTAAAACCCCGCGTGCACCAATGGATATTTCTATATAAAAAAGTATGTGCGTTTTTCTCATTGGCTCTCCGGTGAAGGAAAAACATCGTAAAGAAACCAACAATCCCCGCATGGTGGTAGGACACTATCTAGTTTCCGCCTGGCCAGCTACCGTGTTCCGGTAGCTATCCTTGAGAGCCAGTTCCCATTCTAGGCCTAGCGTGCTTACCATCTTCGACCGCATCATCACTTAACAACAGGTGAGATAGTGGTCAAACGCTAGCCTGTAAAATATTTAAAAAAATATATAAATATAGACATTACATTGTACTCGTACAGCCGCTCATCTAATACTATAAGAATCTTTTTCCTGACATACTGACTGACTGACTGACTGACAGACAACGCACAGCCTAAACCGCTGGTCGTAGAGACTTGAAATTTGGAGGGTATATTTGTCTTAGTATGTAAAGGTGTACTAACAAAGGATTTTCCAAAATTCACCCCTGAAGGGGATGAAACGGGGGTTCAAAGTTTGTGTGGAGAAACAAGATTAGATAGTAATTTCTATTCAAAGTTCAAACAAGAGATCCAGTAAAAAATAAGTAAATACCTGTTTTAGGTTTTTTTTGAAATTCCACCCCTAAGAGAGTGAAATGGGGTACCAAAGTGTAAAAATCAATATTGTTTCGGATTGCGCTGAAATTTGGCATGCAGATAGTTATTACGACGTAAGTTACCTCTGAGAAAGGATTTTTCAAAATTCACCCCTGAAGGGGATGAAACGGGGGTTCAAAGTTTGTATAGAGAAACAAGATTAGATAGTCTTTTATATTCGAAACTTTTCACAATGGCTTTAGTAAAAAAATAAGTAAAAACGTGATTCAGGCTTTTAAAAATTCTAAAAGGATGAAATGGGGAAACAAAGTCTGAAATCAATATTGTTTCGGATTGCGCTGAAATTTGGCATGCAGATAGTTATTTGGACGTAGGTATCCGCTAATAAAGGTTTTTTCAAAATTCACTCTTTAAGGGGATGAAGCGGGTGGTCAAAGTTTGGATAGTCATTTTATTCGACATTTCACACAAGTACTTCTGTAAGTAAATAAAATATACGAGTTTCAGGCTTTTTAAAAATGCCACCTTAAGAGGGTGAAGTGGGGTAACCAAGTCTGAAAATCAATATTGTTTCGGATTGCGCTGAAATTTTGAATGCAGATCGTTATTATGACGTAGGTATCTTGCTCAGAAAGGATTTTCTAAAAATTCCTCCCGGATACGGAACGGGGATTCAAAGTTTGAAAGGCGAAACAAGATGAGATAAAGTACGTGTTGTAGGATTTTACGAAATGGGGTAGGTAACAAAGTCTGAAAATTTGGGTTTTCGGGTTTTATAATTATTAATACCGAATTGCCTTAGTCACGCGATAACATGAAAACGGGTGAACCGATAGGGCTAATTCTTATTTGATGTCTTTAATGATAGAATAGTTTTTACAAAAGAAAAGTTTTAAGTAAATAAAAGAAGTTTTTAACGCGGGCGAAGCCGCGGGGCACTTCTAGTGTTAGTATATTGTACACTATATCTTCTAATACTATAAGAATCTTTGTCCTGACATACTGACTGACTGACTGACAGACAACGCACAGCCTAAACCGCTGGTCGTAGAGACTTACAATTTGGAGGGTATATTTGTCTTGGTACGTGACGGTGTACTAAGAAAGGATTTTCCAAAATTCACCCCTTAAGGGGATGAAATGGGGGTTCAAAGTTCGTATGGAGAAACGAGATTAGATAGTCTTTTCTATTGGAAACTTCTCACAAGTGCTTCAGTAAATAAATAAGTAAATACGTGTTTCAGGCTTTTTCGAAATTCCACCCTTAAGAGGGAGAAATGGGGTAACAAAGTCTAAAAATAAATATTGTTTCGGATTGCGCTGAAATTTGGCATGCAGATAGTTATTATGACGTTAATGTCTGTTAACAAATGATTTTCCAAAATTCACCCTTGAAGGGGTTAAAACGGGGGTTCAAAGTTCAATAGAAACAAGATTAAATATTTTTTTCTATTAGAAACTTCACACAAGTGCTTCAGTAAACAAATTGTGTTAAATTGTGTTAACGTGTTTCAGGCTTTTTAGAAATTCAACCCCTGAGAAGTGAAATGGGGTAACAAAGTGTAAAAATCAAAATTTCAAACAAGTGCTCCTGTAAAAAAATAAGTAAATACCTGTTTCAGGTTTTTTTGTAACTCCACCCCTAAGAGAGTGAAATGGGGTAACAAAGTGTAAAAATCAATATTGTTTCGGATTGCGCTGAAATTTGGCATGCAGATAGTTATTACGACGTAAGTTACCTCTGAGAAAGGATTTTCCGAAATTCATCCTTGAAGGGTATGAAACGGGGGTTCAAAGTTTGTATGGAGAAACAAGATAAGATAGTCTTTTCAATTCGAAACTTCACACAAGTACTTCAGTAAATAAATAAATAAATACGTGTTTCAGGCTTTTTCGAATTGCCACCCCTAAGAGGGTGAAGTGGGGTACAAAGTCTGAAATTAATATTGTTTCGGATTGCGCTGAAATTTGGCATGCAGATAGTTATTTTGACGTAGGTATCCGCATAGAAAGGATTTTCTGAAAATTCCGCCTGGATATTACTTATTATGTTAAATTATATATATAAACATATAGATTTACTTAAGTACTTCTGTAAATAAATGAGTAAATACGTGTTGCAGGATTTTTCAAGGGGTTGGTAAAAAAGTCTGAAAGTCAATATGGTTTTTCGGGTCTTATAAAATATTAATCCCTATTTCCCTTAGTCACGCAATAACTTGAAAATGGGTGAACAGATTTGGCTTTTACTTCTTTGATGTCTTTTATGATAGAAAGTTTTTTAAAAAACAAATGTTTTAAGTAAATAAAAGAAGTCTTCAACGCGAGCGAAGCCGCGGGGCATTTCTAGAATAGTATAGAAAGAAACCACATAGCGGGTGTGTAGAGGAACAATTTTTTTTATGAAATCGGTTTAATGAACTAAACAAATTAGATATTTTATCATTGTATTGAGCACATACATTATTTTTATTTTCAATCTCAAGTTTTGAACTTATTTGTATATGTACTGACATATATTTACCCATCTATTTATTTAGGTAGCCAAATACTCAAATTAAAATAAAGTTGTTTTATATTTCCTTACCAGCTTATCACAACAAGTAGGTAAACATTATCACTGCCTAACCAGTCTTACGATTATAAGAACAATAATTAAGATTTAGTTTAAAAAAACGAATACAACCGACTTCCATGCCCCGCGAGTCAATTTCAGTAGCAAGTTTGAGACGTTTATCGTCATATTTCTGGATATACTTATCAGATCTCGATGAAATTACAATTGGACCACCTAGGAAATCTACCCTACCGAAAGAATCACTCGAATCGGTTTACAATAGGCATGACGACAGTATAAAAAAATCTAAGATTTGATGATTTTAGGGGAAAATACATATTCAAACAATTTAAAACACTAGGTTAGTGTTATATAAAACGTTGAGATTATTAAGATTTTCTATAATAAAACATTAAAATATTGCAATCGGCCATTTTGATGGAAACACCAATCACAGCGCATGACGTCACGCCTATGCGCACTTATGAGGTTTTCTTGAAAATGTTATTAAATTTTGGAAAACCCATGTGTATTCATTGTCACATATTATATAATAGTTACTAAGTTAAGTATGTCATTACCACATGCGTGACGTCACAGCCGACGCCATGACACATGTGAGCTGTTTTTGCGCACTATTGAAAAAATATTAGAAAAATTGCTTTAAACTTCGTTTAACTTAAGTTAATTAGGTACTGAAATATAGGTTTTTTCGTGAATAGTATATGTGTTCCCACATTACGGAAGAGGATTTCAAAATCTTTCGTCACGCCTGTTGACGGAGTAATCGCGTAACATATAAGACGTATACCTGCTGGGTTATCCATTATTTATCTTATGCCGTCCATGGCGCCCCCAAAAGTACTTACCTGCTGGGTAATCTATTATTTATCTTATGTCATCCATGGCGCTCCCACAAATATCTGCTGGGTTATCCATTATTTATCTTAGGCCACCCATATCGCACCCACAAGTACCTGCTGGGTTATCCATTATTTATCTTATTCAACCCATAGCGTCCCCACAAGTACCTGCTGGGTTATCCAAATTATTTATCTTATGTCATCCATGGCGCTCCCACAAGTGTCTGCTGGGTTATCCATTATTTATCTTACGCCACCCATAGCGCCCCCACAAGTACCTGCTGGGTTATCCATTAATTTATCTTATTCAACCCATAGCGTCCCCACAAGTACCTGCTGGGTTATCCAAATTATTTATCTTATGTCATCCATGGCGCTCCCACAAGTGTCTGCTGGGTTATCCATTATTTATCTTACGCCACCCATAGCGCCCCCACAAGTACCTGCTGGGTTATCCATTATTTATCTTATTCAACCCATAGCGCCCTCACAATTACCTGCTGGTTATACGCTGGATTATCCATTATTTGCCTCTCTTCTTACACTCTTTTTCTCAGTAATAGGGTTCCGTTGGTACCCTTTGGGTTCGGAACCCTAAAAAGGTGTGTCATATTTATCCAGTACGACAATGTCAGATGATTGCGTTCATTTTGAAAGCCATCTGAGGAGTCTCCAGGAACAAACATGATTATTTAGAAAACTCCTCATTGATTTTTACCGCCTTCCAAAAAGGAGGAGGTTCTATGTTTGCCGGTATGATTTTTTTTTATGTATGTTCATCGATATTTTCGCCAATTAGGAACGGATAAAAAAAAAAATTTAGACAGAGTGATTCCATTGTAATTTCATCGAGATCTGATAAGTATCTCCAGAAATATGACGATAAACGTCTAAAACTGACTCGCGCGGCATGGAAGTCGGTTGTTTTAGTTTTTAACCGACTTCCAAAAAGTAGGAGGTTCTATTCATATTATTAATTAATCTGTGCCCGCCCAGGACTCTCTATAACTAATTATTATAAAGAGGTAAGATTTTTGTTTTTTTTTGTGTGTTTGCTTGTTACGATTTCACTCAAAAAGGACTGGATCGATTTCAAAAATTCTTTCACAAATATAAAGGTACATTATCAGCGAGTACCATAAGCTATATTTTATCCCCGTATTCTCACGGGAACGGGAAGTACGCAGGTAAAACCGCGAGGAATTGCTAATACTGAATAAATTATTTAACAACTCTTTGTAGCGCGACATGGCAGTAAGCTACATAGAGAACCAGACAGAGTCGCAGCCGTTCCTGATGGTACTGTCGCCGCCTGCACCGCATCAACCTTTCACCCCCGCGCCCAGACATCGCGGTCTATACAGGAATGTGACCGCTGTTACACATCCTAACTTCAATATTCACTCACAAGTAAGTGCTTTGTTTTGTTTGTTAGTTAGTAAGTTAATTTTATGGCTCCACACAATTAGTGTATTTAGCCAGTGTCACAGAATAATAAATAGTACAAGTACAGAAATTGCACTCCCTGAGAGCAAAAATGCGAGATTAAACCTAGTTACAACGCCGACAACGTTCAAAATGCGCTTCACGCCTCGAGTGCGACCTTGAATGTGCGTCACAGTATCAACTAATAGTAACTATGAACCGCGTGTTGCGCACAGTAAAATGCACCGTAAGTCCGCACAGCGAGAGTCTGAATAACTCGGTCAACTCGCGACCTCTCCTATAGGGTTGAATTTTATGAGAAAACTTATTGAAGCCTTTAATTGGTTGAAGTAATGAGTATATTTAAAGTGCTACATTCATGTTTAATGTCGAGGTAGGATAAAAGTACTACAGTTATACTATAATTAAGTTTATGTGATAGTTTAATTAAGATAGTTAAAACTAAATAACCGACTTCCATGCCGCGCTAGTCAGTTTCAGTAGCAAGTTTGAGACGTTTATCGTCATATCTCTGGCGATACTCATCAGATCTCGATGGGACCACCTCGGCAACGAACCCTACCGAATAAAAAAAAAATCATTCAAATCGGTTCATAATTGACGGAGTAATCGCGTAACATACACACACAAAAAAACATACAGATGATTTGAGAACCTCTTTCTTTTTGGAAAGTCGGTTGAAAATACGTTACGTTTAATTAAAATTGAGTAAAGTTTTAGATTGCGCAAGTTAAATAACGCGAAAAAATAGTACTCACTTGTATAGAATCGTAGGTTGTTTGACTTGTAACATTATAATAGTCTAGGAGCTGACTCACTCACGCACTATATAATTTTTTTAGGTCAATTATTCATTGTTTTTGATACATATTATCCTATTCCTTCCATATCATCTTTTTGTTTCACATTCCATATTATCTTTTTGTATAGTAAATAAAGTTCTTTTTTGTAATACTCTCTTAATAAGTGCGCGCCGCGTCGCGTCGCGGTGTGAGCCGACCCTTACACCCATATGCAGAGTTACTTTCTTGAGATCTCCTCCACTCGACCTTAGTCGAGGTCACCTCAAGGAATTCTTGAAAACACCCTTGAAATTAGTATGTTCAGTTACCTCCATTCGAGACATTTATTATTGTCTTTTCTAAAACGAAATCTTCTAAGGAATTCCTCATCATCAGCTTTATGGGTCGATATTTATTATGTATTAAAACTTGAAATAACTTTAGAAATAACGTACAAAGCGCTGATAACAAGCTTTGAGGAGACCTTAAGGTAGATCGCGACGTACCTTGAGTTTGACAGTTTTTCACTCGACTCGACTGAGGAATTTGCTCAAGTCGAGGATTTTTTTAAATTCTGCATACCTACCGATTTTATCCTTGAGGTTGAGTCAAATCACATTCGAGTGGAGGAAATCTTGAGGAACCGACTATACATATGGGTGTTAGTTACCTTGGCCCTACGAAGAAAATCTATATTTTCTTCGTAGCCTTGGCCACATAATATTATTGATGGTAAGTGATGATGTGGTCAAGAATAGTGAACACTGAACACACTAGGCCTAGAATGGTCTATTGCCATTTCAATCGAAAAACATTCCTATTTCAAGGCTGAAAATCAATTGGCAAAGTGGTGGTACCGCCCCAGGCGGACTAGCAAAGTCCTCCCACTACAAAAATGATTTGATGGTGGTAAGCTACTTTTTTTGGTAACAAGTCATGCGGAACATCGATATAATGCTCCTACCTACTTGTCCACCTGTGGACGAACACCTATGCATAGAAAAATCTATCGGTGCACGGTTAGGTATTGAACCAGCGAACTCCAGGTTTGAAGTCAAGTTACGCTAACGGCACAGAATACGTAATAGTACTACCTAACGGACCGCCTGGCATACGTATGATAATAAATTTCACCCGTGCAGAGCATAATTTAGTACCTACCCTGTTCATGACGATAATTTTTACTTCAAAACCAGAGTTCACAAGCGGCAATAACCCGAGGGCTAAAGCGTCGGCCTGACTATCGAGAATGTGTTCCGGCAGCTATCCTTGAGAGCCAGTTCCCATTCTAGCCCTAGCGTGCTACCATCCTCGATCGCATCATCACGTACCAACAGGTGAGATAGTATTATGTTTCTTTGAAGTGTCTCACACTTTATATTTTTGTAAATTGTTAAACACAATCCAAAATTTCATCGTACCGACGGGACTCGAACCCTCACCCCCCGGATTACACGTCCAGGTGCTCTGCCAGGTGCTAATTTCGTCGTATCGATGTATCGAACCGTGGCTTAATTGGCAGAGCACCTGGACGTGTAATTCGGGGGGTGCGGGTTCGAGTCCCGTCGGTACGATGAAATTATGGATTGTGTTTAACAATTTACAAAAATATAATGTGTGAGACACTTCAAAGAAACATAATATTTAATTTACGCAGTGCAACATCTCTCGTCGGATTTGAAAACTGTAATGATTTCTTCCGAATGATTAACTTACGTAATAAGTAGTCATAGATGGCGCCACCAATGCATAATTGGGTTAACAAAATGCAATCCACTAATTTCGTCGTATCGATGTATCGAACCGTGGCTTAATTGGCAGAGCACCTGGACGTGTAATCCAGGTGAGATAGTGGTCAAAGGCTTATATAAAAGGTTATATAATAAAAAAATAAAGGTCATGAATTTGATTCCCGCCCATTGCACTTTTGACGTAAACCCAATCCAGACGCAAGCATATTTTTAGCTTAATTGGAGGGGTTAACAAGAAGTTTTAAAATAAAACCAAGTCCAAGTCGAGTTGGACTCGCCCACCGAGGATTCCGTACCAAATTCTTAGTCTAGGTTAAGGGACAAACTTAACTTTGTAGTTCGATCCATAGAAAATGTATTGCACCAACTACAAATAAAAAGTTTGTTACAGTAAATTAACCTTTTTTTTCTATTAATCAACATATTTACGGTTTTTAGATTTATTCTTATATTAGTGCTGAAAGACCTTGCTTCTTGCCAAATTTCATGATTCTAGGTCCACGGGAAGTACCCTATAGGTTTTCGACCCAAAACCTAAAGGGTACTTCCGGTTCACCTAGAATTGTCCATTTTGGTCAAAAGCAAGGTCTTAACACTTCGGCACAAGTAAAAAAAAAATCCGAAAAAAAAAAAAATTGAAAATTAAGGTAATTTATTTATTTATATAAAATTAATATTAAATTTTGGTACTTACATGCTTTTTCGAAAATCTAAATTTGCCCATATCTTTTTAACGTGTTGACCTGTTGACTCAGGACCTTGATTTTTATATGCCTTATAGGGACTATAGACCTCAGTATCTGGTATACATTTCAACTTGCTAGGTATACCCCTTCCTGAGAAAATCGGTGGTGACACACGGACAGACAGACAGGAAAGAAAGTGATCTTAAGGGTTCCTTTTTTTACCCTTTGAGGTACGGAACCCTAAAAAAAGAAAAATATAAATAAATTAAGAAACATTATGTAGATAAAAAATATTCGTACATTGTCCTTTATTTATTATTCATGTATCATACAATACAATACAATACTATAACTCTTTATTGATCACCAAAATAACAAAATACAATGGTAATATAATCGGTGATCTTATCGCTAAGAGTGATCTCTTTCAGACAACCTTGGGATGGACAGGAGTAAAAATAAAGAATGGACAGCGGTGCACAATGAAAAAGATATCTGCTACATATTTTACTAAATGCCTACTTACAATCTAATCCAGATTCTAATACATATATAAGTGTAATAAAAATATACTTATATATATAGGTATAATATTACTTAACGGAAAATAAGACAAATCGATAGCTTTCATTTGATAGTGGATAGAAAATAATTCTTCACCCTATTTTTAAATATAGGCAAAGATTTTGCACGTCTGATATCTAAAGGCAGAGAATTCCACAAACGTATAGCTTGTACAGTGAAGGATTTATCATAGTATTGGGAAGAGTGAAGAGGCATTTGAAGTTCAAGAGTTTCAGATGAGCACAAGGAGAGAGAATGTGAGAGATATTGGAAGGTGAAACGTCATACATTCATTTAAGTAATTGATTATCCTCATTATTTAATAAAATTTCAAACACTTGTGTGCGTGTGTGTGTTAATTAGGTATTATTACAAAATAATACACATGTATTATTTTATATCTAATTAGGTTTTCGTTAAATGGTATGAAAATGTTTGGTACTGCAATGCTGCTTATTATTTATCTACACATAGGTTTTCTGCTGTATGTGTTCTTTTATGTTTCTTTAAATGGCCAGATTCTACAGATCTGTAGTCACACAGATCACATGCATACGGTTTTACATTTGTATGTCTTCTTAAGAAGTGTAACCTAAGAGTGCTGGAACTATTCGCTTTATAGTCACACATATTACATGCATATGGTTTTTGTCCTGTATGGGTTCGTATGTGTGTCCTTAAATGCATATTGTTCTTTGTTTTATAGTCACACATATTACATGCATATGGCTTTTCGTTTGTGTGTCTTCTTAAGTGCACTATAAGTTTGCTGGAACTATTCGCTTTATAGTCGCACATATCACATGCATATGGTTTTTCTCCAGTGTGTGTTCTGAAGTGCAACGTAAGAGCGCCGGTAGTTGTCGCTTTATATTCACACATATTACATGCATATGGTTTTTCTCCTGAATGGGTTCGTATGTGTGACTTCAAACTAGAATTGTACTTAGTTTTATAGTCACACACATCACATGCAAATCTTTTTTCGCGTTTGTGTCTTCTTAAGTGGCCTTTAAGAGCGTAATTAGTTTTTGCTTTATAGTTACACATATTACATGAATATGGTTTTTCCGCTGAATGTATTGTTTTGTGATATTTTATTAAGTTTAGACGTGAGGCTTTATAGTCACACATATTACATGCAAATGGCTTTTCCCCTGTGTGTGTTCGTGTATGTTCTTTCAGAGACTTTCTATGTGCAGTTTTAAAGTCACACATATTACATGCATATGGTTTTTCCCCTGTATGTGTCCATGTGTGCACCTTCAAAGATGACCTTCTTGCAGTTTCAAAGTCACACATATTACATGCATATGTTCTTTCCCCTGTATGGGCCCTTCTGTGAACCTTCGAAGAGGCCGTTTGTGCATTTTCATGATCGCACTTATTACATGCATATGGTTTTTCCCGTGTATGTGCCCTGATGTGCACCTTCAAAGATGTCCTTTGTGCAGTTTCATAGTCACACATATTACATGTATATGGTTTTTCCCCTGTGTGTGTTCGTATATGTTCCTTGAGAGAAGATTTTATTACAGTTTTAAAGTCACACATATTACATGCATATGGTTTTTCTCCAGTGTGTCTTCTTATGTGGTTTCTTAGTGTACAAGATGCATTTGCTTTATATTCGCACATATTACATGCATATGGTTTTTCCCCTGTGTGCGTTCTTATATGTTCCTTCAGGCAGAACTTATTTGCAGTAACAAAGTCACACATATTACATGCATATGGTTTTTCCTCTGTATGTGTTTGTGTATGATTGTTCAGACTGAACTTATATGCAGTTTCAAAATCCATATTACATGCATTTGGTTTTTCTATGATGTGTTTTTTCTCTGTATCTTCTACAGCGGCAGATTCTTTTGATTTATAGTCGCACATATTAAATTCATATGGATTACCCCTGTCAAGCTATTTTCTTAGATTGCTTCTTAAGATAGCATCACTTTAACATAACTTAGGTCCTTTTTATGTACAGACTTTTAGAAATATTTTCTAATATTTTCCTGCATACTTTTCACAAATATTTTTATAACTCGCTTATTAAATTCAAATAAAATATAAACATAACATTTAATTATGTATATCTCTATCTCTTCACATTTATTATTTTAATGTAAGTTAGAAGGTATTCATACAGTTTGTCTCCTACATGTTAATTCAGGCTCCTGTTGATCCATTGAAGATGATTTCAAGGTTGTTTCGGCCATTGACGAGATGTTCATGATTTATTTATAACTGCAATGGAGACATTGTACTTTTGTTAGAAGCTACAAAAAAATAACATAAAAATATAGGAAAGAAAACATCCAGACTTCCAGACTAATATTATTATAAACTGGGCAAGTACGAGTCGGAGTAGCATACGCAGGGTTCTAATTGAATCAATAGAAAAGATTCAGAGTGGGCGTTATGTAGCATAGATTTTTCCCACAACATTGTCACAGAGCGACAATGCAAAAGATATGGACAAATTTCATAACTGTCTAATTCTCAAAACTGTCTATTTAGACTTAGACTGTTGTTGCGGCCCGTTGCAGTGGCAACTTCACGTCACACTTCGTTAGCAATGTCGATGGAGGGCAAAAGGAATACTCTTTCTAGTGTCTACTACTGTTTGCAAGCCTAGCTAGGTCAAATAAATTTGGGTCAGACGGAAGACTAAAATAATTAGGACGATGTGAAAAATAAACATTACAGACCTTCACATTGTACCTACCTAATACTACCGATATCGATCGATATATCTTTTATTGTACATCGTACAAATATGATAATTATCATACAAAATCCATGTGGAGGAACAAGTTTAAGAGTAAGGAAAATATTCGGTCTGTTATTGTTTCCTTACATCAGAAATACAATACATATAATATGATACATACCCTATGTTTTGTTTGTTTGTTGTATTATTAGAACAAAAAGAGAGTAAAAAAACTATGAAGTTACAATAATAACAAAACAAGTAAAGTTTTTTTTTTTTTTTTCTTTGTTTCTTTATGGCTCCACACGATTAGTGTATTTAGCCAGTGTCAAGTATTGAAATTTTTCAAGTTTTTATGAATGTTAGTCGTAGAGATGGGTCAAAGTCACATTTCAGGTCAGTTGTCAAGTAAAAGTCTAGTCTAAGTCATACCTTCAGTAAAGATGTGGTGTTTACTGAAGATTTTCAGTGGAATTTTGGTGAGAACGCAAATTGCGAAAAGCATGTGAAAAGCATGTTTTTCAACATTGTGCTGTTTCCCTACACTCGCACACATTCACCGGCACTTAATGGTTAATAATCCACATTTATTACATATTAACACGCGGAAGAACACAAGTTTTAGGAAAGAATACAATGAGATCACACACACTTTTCCACGTTCCCGCCAAAAAAAAACTCACAAGTAAAGTTAACAAAACACAGCAACCACCTGCCAGCCACCTCACACTCACGTCACAGTACTGTCATCTGTCAAAGTGCTATGTTTTTTTTTTTTTAGTTTCATTTTGGCTTCACACTATTAGTGTATTTAGCCAGTGTCAAGTATTTATAGTTTTTGTTATATCTAGTTACTAGCAGCCCGCCCCTGCTTCGCACGGGTAGAACATATATGCCTACAACATTTGCATCAGTTTGTTGCATCGAATATAAAATATTAACATATTTAACAATCATCGTCATATTTCAACCAATTTACACAAAACCTTAACGAATTATGCACCTAAACCTTCCTCATAAACACTGGCTATTGGTGAAAACCGCATGATAATCCGTTCAGTAGCTATTGCGATTATTGCGAACAGACAGACAAACAGACGCAGTGATGGAATTTGTTTTATGATACTTACGTAGTGATATTGGACTGCCCTTTGGCGTGAAGAATAGTTACCCTGATTCTGACCCGACGGTCGTTGGTTCTAATCCTAGCTATATACCCACCAATGAAAGTTTTATGTGCATTCATGAATCATGGGTTTTCGTACAGTGGTAGTGGGATCATTAAATCTACCAATAATTAAGACTATAAACTACTACTATACTAGTTTAAAAACTAAAACAACCAACTTCAATGCCCCGCGAGTCGCGAGAGCGACTGAAATCAGTAGTAAGTTTGAGACGTTTATCGTCATATCTCTGGAGATACTTATCAAATCTCGATGAAATTACTATGGGACCAACTCGGAAGCGTACCCTACCGATTACAAAAATAATCATTCGAATCAGTTCACAATTGACGGAGTAATCGCGTAACATACACACAAAAAAAGAAGAAAAAAACGTACCTACAGACGAATTGAGAACCTCCTTCTTTTTGGAAGTCGGTTGAAAAGTAGCTTAACACCAAGGAGAACATCTGCCGCCGTAACCTTACGGCGTTCCCCGACGCAAAAAGTAAGGGTATTGTACGTTTAACGTGTGTATCTGTGTGTCTGTCTATAGCATCTTAGCACCCAGCCGGATGAACCAATTTTGATTTTATTATTGATAGTCTTATTTTTTTGTTTGATAGATGTCTTCATCGAGTGTTCTTAGCTTTGATTCATGAAAATTCGTTCTATTGTTATAAAACTATGAGCTTTTTCTAGTTAATTGCGCTATGAAATCAACTTTCATAGGTCTGATCAATTCGAAAATCATCTTCTTCAACGATATTGTAAGAACATGGAAGCATTGACCTGATGCTGGGACATCTCCTGGACTCTACAGAATACTCAAATCCTCACCAACTTATAGCTCAGATTTTAAATGTCGTGTTTAGAGTTATTGGAATGCTTTTAATGAAAAGATTAATACATAGATCAGTCAGGTCGGGGTGGTTTAAATATTATACATATAGATCATTATTATTTTAAGAATAACATCCTACTAATATTATAAACTAGCTGCGTCCCGCGCCTTAGCCCTCGTTTATAGTTTTGTAGGGTTCCGTACCTCAAGGTAAAAAGAGGAACCCTTATAAGAATACTTTCTTGTCCGTCTGTCTGTCTGTCCGTGTGTCACCATCGATTTTCTCTGGAACGGGTAGACCTAGCAAGTTGAAATTTATACCAGACTAGGTGTGCCCGCGACTTCGTCCGCGTGGAATAGTGTCTATGAGTAGCATTAACTAATAAGATTAACAAATACACCGCAACGCACCACGCCACGCTAATCCCCCTTCCCCCTCCTCTCGCATACCCTCCACTCCCCTTCCCCTCACTTTTCCTTCCTCTCCCCCTCCCCTCACTTCCCCCTCCCCTCACTTCCCCCTCCCCTCCCCTCACTTCCTCCTCCCCTCCCCTCACTTCCCCATCCCCTCCCCTCAATTGCCCTCTCCTTCCACTCCTCTCCCCCTGCCCCTCTTCTCCCCCTTCCCCTCACTTCCACATCCCCTCCTCCTCCCCATCCCCTCCCCTCTAGCTCACCTCCCCTCCCCCACCACTCCCCCTACCTTCCCCCTCAACTCCCCCTACCCTCCCCCTCCACTCTCCCTACCATCCCCCTCCCCTCCCCCTATACACTTTCTCCACTCCCCCTTCCCCCTCACAAACTTTGCATGTCATATTTATTTATATCAAATCAACACCCTAAATAATAAGTTTCAAGCTTCTAGCTCTAAAAATGACAATACTTCCATACAAATTTTCATCCCCCTTTTCAACCCCTTACATTTCCCTTTTTTCGCATTAAAAAGTAGACTGTGTCCTTTCTCAGGCTCTAGACTATCTGTGAACTAAATTTCATTTAAATCGGTTCAGTAGAACATTCATATAACCTTACATATTTCCATACAAACTTACATTCCCTATAGTTCCCTTCTCCCCCGGACCCCTGTATAGTACAGACGTGTTTGAACCAGCCTCATTTTCGATTTTTGTAAATATATATGTAAGTATATATATATATATATATATATATATATATATATATAAATTAAAATAAAACAAAAATATTTATAAACACAATAACAGAATTAAAAAATAATTAGAAATTGTGCGCAATATATAGAAACCAAATAATAGGCGCTCATAAGTAAAAAGAAGATTGACCGCTCAGCTCCACGTCGTTTTGCCGTGTGCCTTCCGGTGAGTCAACATTCACATTGCCTACGCACATTAAGAAAAGTGAAAGGAAACTGTGCCTGTACGTATAAGCTGCCGATACAACTAATTAACTAATTTGGACGACGTACGTGTACTGTAGATGTATTGTACGGAGAGGTGTGCGTAGCACCTATACACAGTACACACACCGACATTGTGCATCTGTTGGCTGCATACATCGCTTTCTGCGTGCTGTTTACCTGGTAACTGAGATCGCTGTATAACTGTCTGCGATGTCGATGTCAGTTACACGTTCACCTCCACCAGCCTCGGCTTCTACATCGCCGCTGCACAGATTACCGCTGCCTACGCTGCCGCCGCTTGCCAATTGCAGATCAGACCCCAACTTACCTTTAAGTGAGTTGACAACTGTACCAACCATAACGCGGGAACATACTGCTAGTGACCCGAATATTACATTGAGGAAACGTAAGAGAGAGGATGAGATGAGTAGAGAAAAAGTCATGCGGATGTTTACCGAGCTGAAAAAAGACCAAGATGACAAATTTGTAGCCATAATGGAAAACATTCAAAGCGGTTAATCTCTCACTCAATCGCAGGAACATCAGGTTAAGAACGACATATTGGCGATGTTTAATGAGCTTAAGAGGGACCAAAATAGCAAGTTTGAAGCCTTAACTAGTAAAGTTCAAATTGGCATCCAGACACACACAGAGCAAAATACAGCAATATCAAGTTCAATCGACTTTCTCGGTCAAAAGTATGACGACTTGATATCAAGAGTAGGCATTTTGGAACGAGAAAAATCTGAAGACCGCAAATATATTAAAGTACTGGAAACTCGCCTTGAGCAGATGGATAGATCTCTGCTAAGCTCGACCGTTGAGATACGAAATGTACCCAAAAAGACTGGTGAAACAAAGAATGACTTGGTCAAAGTAGTAAAAAATGTTGGCAGTGCCCTAAATGTACCAATCCAGCCATTGGAAATTCGCGACATTTACCGCATTAACACCAAAAACAAAAGTAGCAGCCAACCAATAGTAGCACAGCTTTCTACAGTGATGCTGAAAGATAAAATAATTGAGGCTGTGAAAGCATATAACAAGACATATGCCAGTTCTAAATTTAGTACCTCAAACCTAAAACTAGAAGGACCGCCGAAGCCAATATTTGTCTCCGAAGGACTCAGCCCGCAGACTAAGAAACTATTTTTCTTGGCCAGAGAGCTTGCGAAATCCAAGAGCCTCAAGTATTGCTGGACCTCAAGAGGAAAAGTATATCTGAGACGTTCAGATGGAGCGCCACTCGTAAAAGTGACAAATGAGGATGATCTCGAAAATCTAAAGTGTGCCTGACTATTTTACGAGTATTTAAAATGTTCGATCTTTAATGTCTGTGAAGAAGCCATATATATTATTATTCTACACGTATATGTCAATAAAATTATAAAAACTACATATTATACTAAACAAAAATCAACAAACACACTACAAAATAAATGTATTGAACACATTAACAAATACACGTTATCAGTAATTCATACACAAATAAGATTTACACCTACTGACACATATTTAGTAAGCGTATTATACGGTAAAAGTTCTAAACCCAGAGAGCAAAATGAATTGCACCATGATACTTACTTATATTTTTATTTATAATGGATAGCAACTCTTTTCTTGTAAATGAAGTGGACATGACCGGTAGCATAGAATGTCTCATTGAGCGACTCTAATGGCTGTACAAAGTTATTAAGTTCAGATGTGAACAACAGCAAATTATTTTCAATTCTATCGGTCAATATACGCAGCATCAATTGCAACTTTGACCTATTTATTGCATTCATCTCTAGTTTAGACATTTCAATTGATATTTTTAACCGACTTCAAAAAAAGGAGGAGGTTTCTCAATTCGACCGCATATTTTTTTTTTTTTTTTTTTTTTTTTTTTATGTTTGTTCGCGGATAACTTCGTCGTTTATGAACCGATTTCGATTATTCTTTTTTTGTTCGAAAGAAGATATCCCAAGTGTGGTACCATGGTAATTTTATCGAGGTATGATAAGTATCTCCAGAGATATTGAGATAAACATCTCAAAATTGGTACTGAAAATGAATAGCGCGGCATTGAAGTCGGTTGTTTTTTAGTTTTTAAACGATATTATTGTACTCACAGAATGTTGGACAAATAGCCTAAGCCCACCACCAAACATAAATAAATATAACACATTTTGGAGTCAAAATAGTCTAAACCAAAATGATGGAGTAGTAGCCTATGTTAAACATGAAATTATAGCTACTGCATATGAACCATGTTGTTCTGAGGGAAACTGCCTTGTTATTGACATATCCAACGACTGTACAATCATTTGTTCATACCGACCACCCAGTTTTCGTAATGCCAGTAGCTATTTAGAATCATTAGATACCATTTTAAGTAAAATATCTACAAGTACTATTATCCTCACTGGTGACATTAATATTGACATTTTACCAACAAATTTAACATCCATCACACAAGATTATCTAAATTTAATGGCTATGCATGGACTTAGGCAAGGTATCAATTTACCTACTAGAGTCACTACATGCATTGACCACTTCATGGTTAAGTGTAACAGTAAATGGAAAACTATTGTTTTTGAACAGCAGCTAACAGACCATTGTCCTATATTACTTTACGTAGAAAACACTAAAATTGCTAAAAATAGACCAATTTACAATAAAACTGTTACAAATAATGAAGGGGTAATTTGCTTGTTGATGAAAACTGGGCTGATTTATATAAACTAACTGATGTGAATTTGCAAGCAGAATTATTTACGACCAGACTTTTGAGTATAATCGACAAAAATTCACATATTAAAACGATAACTCGAAGAAACCAACCACTTAAACCCTGGATAACACAAAGTATTGTAAGATCTATACGGAAAAGAGACAAATTACATTATGAAAGTTAAAAAAGTACCTAAAGACGATAAACTGAAAGATAAATATATTAAATAAAGAAACACATGTAACAGTATAATAAGAAAATTGAAAAAAGAATACTATCAGGAAAAATTGAACAAGAATAAAGGTAATATAAAAGAGACGTGGAAAATAATAAAAGAAGTTTGCAATTTTAGAGAATCAAAAGTTTCAAGTAAAGAATTAATAAACATTAAATGTAATCCAATACCATCACTTAACGTTGTTAACAATTACTTTACGTCAGTTGGAGGAAAACTAGCAGACTAGACACTACAAATACTAAATAAAAGTGAGAACGAACTAGCTAAGCTATCTAAAACATCTATCCATCTATCCAACCAGTTAACATTATGGTATTATTTCCTACAGATATATCTGAGGTGAAGTCCATTATATTCGGGTTAAAAACACACAGTGCTCCGGGATGGGATAAAATTACAGCAAATATACTAAAAATATTCAACCATCTCCTAGTAGAACCTATAGCATTTATATGTAATACTAGTTTTAACACAGGTACATTCCCCACTGTATTTAAAAAAGCTGTTGTTTGTCCCATCTTCAAAACTGGAGATAAGAATAATCCGTCTAACTACAGACCCATATCTCTTCTAACAACACTCTCTAAAATCATTGAAAAGATGGTGAAAAAGAGGGTTATGACTTACCTTGAGAAAAATCAACTACTTAACGCAAACCAGTATGGATTTCGAGAGGGAAATTCAACTGAGGACGCAGTCTTAAAGCTGGCATCACTAGTCACTTCATATTTGGATAATGGAGACAAATGTATCGGTGTGTTTCTAGACCTCCAAAAAGCATTTGATACCGTTTCCATTCCCATACTTCTGGCACGACTAGAAAATTTTGGAATCAGAGGACTAGCTCACAACTGGTTTGCGGATTACCTCTCCGGCAGAACACAACGCGTAAGAGTTGAAAGCCATGTCAGCGATAGCGCAGTATGTACATATGGTGTTCCGCAGGGAAGTACACTAGGAACATTGCTGTTCCTCATTTATATCTATGATCTTTGCTGTACTTATCTACCTGGTACGGATCTCTTAATGCTTGCCGACGATGCCGTGCTTATCGTTCATGATGAAACATGGGATAAGGTAAGAACTCGCACTGAGATTAGTCTATCTGCTGTAACACATTGGCTAGAGGATAGTCTACTGTCATTAAATACCAGCAAGACGAAATACATGTGTTACAGCATAACATCTGTAGGCAGTCCTAAAACAGAGTCAAAGTCAAAGTCAAAGCATTTATTCAGTATATGGGCAAATTAAAAATTAGCACTTACACACGTCAAATAACATTAAATAGATCATATTCAACAAAAAATATAGATATAACAGAAACATAACGCTTTGAATTTACAAAAAAAAAACAAAGGTATTGAGCCATTCAGCTTTCATCTAGACGTTGAACGTCACACTTAAAACACATGTTTAATTCCCCTTATTAATGTAGGGTTGCCAACCGTACCATTACGTGCACCCGCAACCCAGTGCATGTTTCAGTACTTCAGACAATTTTTATCCAAAAAATTGTGAAATAATGAAACATAATAGATAAATAAAACGCAGACTAATTGCAGTACAAATCATGTTCCGAATGGAACTGATTGTCCGACTATCAGCCGCATAATACCGTCGTAACAGGCAACCCTAGATCAGCAAACAAAAGATGAAAACTGATTGACTGTTGAATCTACTGGTGTTTCGGAAGTACTCCCATCAGAGAAGAAACACCAAGAAACTCTATGGGGCTTGTCACTTATTTTAATTCATTTTTTTTAATTCATATTAAATAAATGTTTAATGTACAATAAGTAATTCTATTATCATACAATTTATATAATATCTTGGAGCTTGGGGCATTCAGGCCAAGCATTTTTGTCATTCATATAGTCATTTATTGTATAGTACGATTTCTTCATTAAATTGGATTTTACAAAGGTTTTAAATCTGCTTATAGACAGTTGATCAATATCTTTAGGAAGTTTATTATAAAATCGTATACAGTTCCCCAGAAAAGAACCACTAACTTTCCACAACCTGAATTGAGGTAGAATTAATCTATTTTTGTGTCTTGTATTGAAATTATGTACATCGGACCTCTTATCATACTCATTCAAATTTTTGCGTACATACATAATATTTTCATATATATATTGACATGCCACTGTGAGAATTTTAATCTCCTTAAATTTTTCACGAAGTGAGTCTCGCGACTTCATGGTATATATAGATCGAATAGCTCTTTTTTGTAAAACAAATATAGATTGGATTTCGGCGGCTTTCCCCCACAATAAAATGCCATAGGACATTATACTATGGAAGTAGCTAAAGTAAACCAATCTAGCAGTGGATTCGTCAGTCAAGTTTCTGATTTTACGTACTGCGTATGCAGCGGAGCTCAATCTACCTGCCAGAGCCGATATTTGATAACCCCATTGTAGTTTTGAATCCAGGGTGATGCCCAAGAATGTAGCGGATTCAACAAATTCTATCGGTACATCGTTTATTAATATCCTGCTATTAATGACACCCTTTCTTACATTTGGCAGCGAGAATTTAATACATTTAGTTTTTTTGGCGTTCAGTAATAAGTTATTGGTTGTAAACCAATTCAAAACCTGTGCGATTGATTTGTTAACATCGTCAAATCCAGGCGCAATCCTATCTATTTTGAATATTAAGGATGTATCATCCGCGAACAAAACAATGTCACATAAGTTTTGCACGAAAGACGGCAAGTCATTAATATAAACTAGAAATAAAAATGGTCCTAAGATCGATCCCTGCGGAACTCCCATTTTTATGAGGGATCCAGATGACCTGACGCCATTGACCTCAACCATCTGTATTCTATTACTGAGGTAGGATGAGACCAGATCAAGTGCTTTTCCGTTAACGCCGTAGTGTTTTAATTTGCAAATTAGCGTTTTGTGACAGACGCAATCAAACGCTTTAGATAAGTCACAGAAAACGCCGATAGCATCTTGTGCTTTCTCCCAGGCATCAAATATATGTTTAAGAAGATTTACTCCAGCATCAGTAGTAGAACGCCCCTTAGTGAAACCATATTGTTTGTGATTTAAAAGATGATTAATATTAAAATGTGCCAAAAGCTGGTCTAATATAACTTTTTCAAAAACTTTACTGAGCGCCGGTAATATAGAGATTGGTCTATAGTTTGAAGGGTCATTTTTGTTCACTGATTTGTATAGGGGAATTAATTTACTTTTTTTCATTACATCAGGAAAGACACCTTCATCGACGCATCTGTTAAAAATAAACGCTAAGTGAGGGCTAATTGCATTAATAATATAACTAAGTACTTTGGTTGACATACCCCACAGATCCTCGGTTTTCTTTTGATTGAGCATTTTAAAAGTTTTGATAATTGATATTGAAGTTATGTGTCTGAACTCAAACATAGAGTCACATACATTCACACACTTCGATAGTAAAACAAAAGCATCCTTAGGGGAAGAGTTTAAAGGCTGAGTAGTAATAATAGGTACTTGTGAGAAGTACTCAACAAATGTGTTAGCGACATCATTATTATCTATGATTAATTTATTATTAACTTTTAACATAATTTTACCGTCCCTCTGCTTCATTTTTCCAGTTTCTGTATTAATGACTTTCCATGTTGATTTTATTTTGTCATCGGCATGCTTAATTTTTCTACTTAGATGCAGTGATTTTGCTGTCTGACAAACAACTTTAAAAGTTTTTGAATACAATTTTAAGTGATTTATGAATGTAGTATTATGTAAATTAATGGTTTTTTGTGAGTACAAGTTATACAAATTGTTTCTACTTTTATAAATACCAGGAGTTGCCCAGTCATCGAAACGAACCTTCGCACCCTTTCTAACCATTTTAATTTTAAAAATATCATTGAACTCTGCATCTAACATTTGAAATAAAGCACTGCATAGGTCATCAGGATCCTCAGAAAATCTTAGGTTCATTAATTGCTTGTCAATGATATCCACAAACTGTTCAACCCGTTTGGTGGTAATGGGCCTGTAAAAATGTTCTTGGCCTTTGATGGATAATTTACATGAAAAAGTGACACTTTGTCCCAGATGGTCCGAGCCAAGTTTATCAAAAATTGCAATTTTTTCGGGTTCACAGTTGCAGAACACATTGTCCAAGCAGGTAGCTGACGAGCTAGTGATTCTTGTTGGCTGATTAAAAAGATGCTTCAGATTGAAGCTTAGAAATAAAATTTTTAATTTGTCGCTGAGCGGAGACTGATCAATTAAATTAACATTGAAATCGCCACAAACTATTAAAGATTTAGAGGTGTTGAAGACTTTGCTCATTACTTCTTCCATAATTGTTTCAAACATTTTATAATCAGCCGATGGAGGTCTGTATACACAGATGACTATATGTTGCCCCAGGTCTATACAAGATAATTCAACACATCGTTCCACAGACAAAGCTACTATGTCTTTACGCTCTTTAAAGTTACAATTTTCAGTTACATATATTAGTGAGCCACCACGAATTGCCTTTTGTCTAATGAATGTGCTGGCAATTGTATAATTTTTTAATATTGGTAACAAAGTACCTTTCACAAACCAGTGTTCAGTAATACACATTATGTCAACTTTATAATAATTGAGAAATAATTCTAACTCTAAGGCTTTGCTGGAGAGACCTTGTATATTCTGATGAAAAATGTTGATTGAGTCAGGCCTCCCCATTGTCTTAGACATTAGTTTAAACTAACTAAGTCTACTACGCTACAATTACCCTGCATAGTAACACCACTACGTTGGGGCTCGTCTTTGTGATCTGTTACAATATGTAAAACAGGGTCATAAATATTGTATGCTAATAACTTAGCAATGGTCGACTTATTAGTCTTATTGAGATACAAAGTATCCTTTGTCAATATTACTTTACTAATAAATTTGTTGGTTTCAAAATACAATAAATTATTTTTCAAAAAAAATAAAACCGACTTCATAACCACAAAAAGGCACTCAAAAGCGAAAAATAATTTACTTAAAATTATTATAAGCGTTACCCACTTCTCTATTTGAAGTCGGTGCCAGCCAAGTCTAATAGGTAGTAGATAGATAATACCTACATGTATCTACCTACTTACTAACCTACATGTACCTACTTACTACTACTACATACATAGTATCTATCTAATATCCAATAGACTTGGCTGGCACCGACTTCAAATAGAGAAGTGGGTAACGCTTATAATAATTTTAAGTAAATTATTAAATTAAGTTATTATTAAATTTTTAGTAAATTAACGGTTAAGAAGATACAGATCTGTAAAGTGCGCACATATAGACACACGGACGGACGGACGGACGGACGGACGAACAGACAACAAAGTCGCAGAAAGTGTTCATTTGGTAGCCTTTGGGTTCGGAACCCTAAAAAAATTGACTTTAAATGCCGCGCTAAAGTGAAAATATTCACTAGTAATAATGATGTCATCAAGGTATCAAAGGACAATGTCTAAAATGGCCCTGTACAATTAAAGCATCTGACACACACGATAATTAATTGTCTATTTTATTACAATAATTCCAAATACTTTTATAACACGGACTAGTTGGATTCCAAAATGAATATTACAAAGTATTATTACCATTAATTGCCTTAAATTATTAACATTAATTGCCGCCATATGGCCAACAGAGTACTGAATTCTACTACGATTCTACTATCTACGTTATAAGAGGCACTTCCCTATATTGTGGATACCCGAATTATGAAAGCACTGTGTAGCCAACCTAACAACGGAAAGTATTATTTACGTAGTAACTATTATATAATATGTGGTTTTATGCTTATAATTTTTTTTTGCTGTGTTGATTGGTACAAAGTACGTTCATAATTCTGAGTAATTTAATTATGTATGCAGTGTCGCGGGTCTGAAATGGCCGCCATCTTCGCCAAATGTCATGTCATGTCAAAAAATATTAGGTATGTTCAAAAAGTTTGCACCCTAACAAGACTTTGCCCGGTAGAACATTCCTGTGAAGACAAATTATTTATATTTATATATAATTATTCATTATAATTATTAATATATAATTATTTATTGAGGGCCCGGTGGCGTAATTGGGAGAACGGTCGGCTTTGATGCCGTGGTACCGAGTTCAAACCGCCGTGCACCAATGAATTTTTCTATCGAAAAATATATGTGCGCTTCTCACAGTGGCCCTCCGGTGAAGGAAAACATCGTTAAGAAACCAATAACCCCCGCATTGTGGTAGAACATATCTAGTGTCCGCCTGGCCAGCTACCACCCTCAAGTCAGAAAATCTGTCGCCAAACATCTAATGTGTTCCGGCAGCTATCCTTGAGAGCCAGTTCCCATTCTAGTCAACTTCTCTATCTTCGACCGCATCATCACTTAGCAACAGGTGAGATAGTGGTCAAACGCTTGCCTATAAGATATTAAAAAAAAATATCCCCACCTTTATTTCTATCTCGCTCACAGTTACCGTAAGAATATCTTATATGCAATAGCAACCTCCATTGTGTATATATATCCATATGTATAATCTTCTTGGGACTCTTCTACTAAAACTAGTACATTCTCCTATGTTTGAGGTATTTATCTCCATATCTCTGGTGATACTAATCAGATCTCGATAAAATTAAAATGGGACCACCTCGGAAACGTATCCTACCTATTAAAAAAAGAATCATTTGAATCCGTTCATAATTGATGGAGAAATCGCGTAACATACACACAAAAAAAAAACATACAGACGAATTGAGAACCTCCTCCTTTTTTGTGAAGTCGGTTAAAAAGTCGCTGAAGCGACACGTCAAATTGTACAGTGCCAAGTTCAATTTATGAGCATGCTCATTATAAGAGCAACTACTTGTTTTAAGATACGGGAATGAACAAACTATTATTTTACTAATGCCTCTGCTGGCAATGTCTGACAAAAGTTTAATTAGAATATTAATATCAGCTTTTTTAACGTTTGTGCTATTACCTAGCTGCAATACAATAGTACAATTTTTGTGATACTGAAAGCTGCATATTTTTTTACATAAATCTGTAATTGATAAATTAGGGCAGCAATTGTTATAAACATTTTGGTTCAATCTATTGTCTAATAAGCTACCCATACCTACTCCCATTTCATCGCTGAACACAATGGTCTCTCTAGCAGGCTCCGGCAGTTGTAAAGGACTGCCTGAGTCCACCTCGGAGGCACCAGTGCACTGTAACGATGACACTACTTCCTGCTTAACCAAGTCAGTCTGTGCACGTAAACTTGCAGTATTAGCTGTACTTGGTGAGTTGCTATCCTCTTGGTAGCATTCACTCTGCACACCACAGATAGGAACCCCAATTAAAACTTTTGAGACGCACATTTCTTGTTTTAATAATTCAGCCTTTTCTTTAAATTCTATTAATTCTTTGTTACTGCGATCTAACATTTCTAGGCAATGCTGTAATTCTTTACTTAAGTCGATGTTTTTCTTACAAGTCTTTAAATTTATTTTTTTGATATGGTTAATTTTTTGTAATTTATGCATATTTTTCCTAATGATTTTCTTATACTTAATGTACTTTTTAATCTTATTGGAACCCTTCATAGAGACATTAGTAGAACCTGAGCCGATGAACTCTGTATATAGATCCAAAGTGTTGTCTTGATTAGTATTATTTTGCAATACAGGAGATGTCGTCATTTCTTCTAGTTTATCTTTTGTAAATGAAAGCTCTTGCTCCAAATCCCGGATATAGGTCAGTGTACGTTCGAATAGTTCTTGGTTTTGTGCATGTACATCCACTGTTTCTAGAAGCCTGTCACGCTGGTCTCTCAGGTCTTCCAGAGCAATGTCATACTCGGCCAATTGGTGTTTGAGGTCTGCGTTCTTCTCCAACATCTTTGCCATGTCAGATTCATGATCCTGAAGTTCTTGCAGCAAATCTTTTTTGGAGTCCTTGCAAGTTTTCAGTTCCAGGAGAGCCGCCTTCAATTTGGCCTCAATATCCATTCTACGGGTAGTCATTGTGGCTGATATTGTCTCTGCAAACCAGGAAGGAGTACTTTACTTTCAAGCTAGCCAATACAGTTTATATGTGACTGATAATTGATACTAGTAAGACAATGGGTTATTAACAAGTTTAACAATATCTCTTTGTTTAAATTTTATATTTATTGATATTTTATATTAGGAAGTCAGTGATAAAGTGATTATATAGTTAATATTCAATCAAAATTATAAGACCTGCCATGAAAAGTACTGTATAGACAGTGTATTCTTTATAATGTGAAGTTTGTATTATTTACATATATAAACATTATTTCTACACTAAAACTGTTAGTTTAACCTTTAATAATACAGTAGAACTCGAGATTACAAGTTAGGTATATAAATACGACGGGAAAATCGAAAAAATTGACAATTTGTAACCGACTTTGATCGAATTTAAAGTTGGTGATTTAAAGAGGGTGGCAGTGAGTTTATTTAACAGTACCTAATGCATACGGTTAATAAAGGTTACGAAAACAATACTCCCCAGGTTTTTTGTTCAGAAGCATCCAAAGGTCCAGGATATATCCTGATATGATATACCAAGAGGTCTCTCTCTTGTTTGACAGCTCCAGTTCCCGCGCCGACCGAGACCGGATTATTGTCGATTTTCGAATCACACGAAATAGGTCACACTGATGTTAAATAACACGAAGTGGTGTTATTTATCACTTTTGCACTTAAGATTTAATAATATTTCTAAGATTTAATGACTATTTTCCTAATATTTAGATTAAAATCAGACTTAAGTATAATAATCCACACATACCCGTGTAATCGAAATGCGCGTCTTTCAATTGATTGTGCGTGTGCTTCGTTGAGTAGGGTTAATACCATCAAATATCTTGGAGTTGTAGTAGATGACAAGATGAACTGGACTGCACATATAAATTCATTGTCATCCAGAATACGTAAATTGATATATATTTAAAACCCTGAGAACAGTTGCGGAACCTGATATTGTTATACAGACGTACAGGGCGCTATGCGAGTGCCTTATAAGGTACTGCATATGTGTATGGGGCAGTGCTGCCAAAACCCTAAAGATAGTCTTTTTTATTCGAAAGTTCGCACAAGTACTTCAATAAATAAATAAGTTAAATACGTGTTTCAGACTTTTTCAAAATGCCACTCCTAAAAGGGAAGTAGGGTGACAAAGTCTGAAATCAATATTGTTTCGGATTGCGCTGAAATTTAGAATGCAGATAGTTATTATGACGTAGGTATCCGCTCAGAAAGGATTTTCTAAAAATTCCTCCCGGATACGGAACCGGGATTCAAAGTTTGTATGGCGAAACAAGATGGGATAAAGTACGTGTTGTAGGATTTTTCGAAATGGGGTAGGTAACAAAGTCTGTAAATTAAGGTTTTTCGGGTTTTATAAATATGAATCCCGAATTGCCTTAGTCACGCGATAACATGAAAACGGGTGAACCGATTTGGCTAATTCTAATTTGATGTGTTTAATGATAGAATTGTTTTACAAAAGAAAAGTTTTAAGTAAATAAAAGAACATTTTAACGCGGGCGAAGCCGCGGGGCACTTCTAGTTATCTATAAAAACGCCAAAAAAATCATGTCTGTGTGATGATGATGGGAGAGAGTATTAATTTTATTTTAAATTAATTATTTATTTTTAAAGTTTATTTTTTAATATAACTCAATATTCGGTGAATATTTAAAGCGTCTCCCTGTTGCCATTATCAATATCGAGCAAAAACAAGGGAAAAAACACGTTTGTTATATGAAAGCCCCATAAATTTAGTATTTGTTTTTATAGCTACAACAGAAATAAGTCATCTGTGAAAATTTCAACTGTCTAACTATAACGGGTCATGAGATACAGCCTGGTGCCAGACAAACAGACGGGCGGACAGCGGAATCTTAGTAATAGGATCCAGTTTTTTACCCTATAGGTACGAAACCCTAAAAAATTATCCTATGCTACTCAGGGTACTACATAGACAAATCTAATAATGCCTTGCACAAATAGACATTGGCCCAGCCATTTCAGTCTCATAAAAACCTAATAATTACTGTAACCCGAATAACATTAGCCTCCAATTGGGTAACTTCAACTTCAGTCACACTTTGAGTGATAAAAACATTTTATCAGTGTTGTTGTATATTGTCAAAGGTCAAAATAGTTAAACTAATGGTACATAGCATAGCTGCGTGTATTGCCATAATATAATATGTTAAGTCATGTATCAGTTGTGCTAAGTCACGGTTATATTAAGAGGGAACGCGGGGTGCACTTTTCCATACAAATGTATTCCACCGTTTCCTCCCTGGAAATAGCTTCTAAAGAAAAAATTGTTTCTACAAAAAATCAAGGTCGGCTGTAGCTACGCCCCTATCATTTTCTATTCTTGACCAACCAATTGCAAATAAAAATACTTTCAAAATCTTAAAGAGGAGATTAGAATGCTTAGGTATATTTCTTTTTGCAATTGGTTAGTCAAAACAAATTTTGCTCTAGGAGCATTTTTCAGGGAGGAAACGGGGGAATACATTTGTATGGAAAAGTGCACCCGCGTACTATTAAGTATTCTGTGCCCCGTGTTGCCTCTTAAGAGTGAACGCGGTGTGCAGTTTTCCATACAAATGTTTCCCCCCGATTCCTCCCTGGTAAATGCTTCAAGAGAAAAAAATATTTCTACAAAAAATGAAGGTCTGCTGTACGCTCCTATTATTTGCTTTTTTTGATCAAGCAATTGCAAATAGAAATATGACCCTTGAAAAATTTGGAAGAGA
Organism: Cabera pusaria; assembly: GCA_954871355.1. Taxonomy (NCBI): domain Eukaryota; kingdom Metazoa; phylum Arthropoda; class Insecta; order Lepidoptera; family Geometridae; genus Cabera; species Cabera pusaria. Next base: position 12,112,768 of record OX940906.1, read on the forward strand.
AGATTAGAAGGCTTAGGTATATTTCCATTTGCAATTGGTTGGTCAAAAAAAATAAATGATATGGGTAGCAAGAGCTTGATATTTTGTAGAAACAAATTTTGCTCTAGAAGCATTTTCCAGGTAGGAAACGGGGGAATACATTTGTATGGAAAACTGCACCCCGCGTTCGCTCTTAAGTCCTCATGTGCGACTGTGCTACTCAAAGAGAATAATACAATTACGTGCTACGTGCGTACATGCTCACTACACGCCGCGTCTGTCTTTCTGTCTGTTCACGATAAACTCAAAAACTACTGAACGGATATTCATGCGGTTTTCACCAATAGACAAAGTGATTCACGAGGAAGGTTTGCGGGTATAATTCGTTAACGTTTTAAGTGAATTGGTTGAAATATGAGGATGATTGTTGAAGACGTTCATTCATACTCGACGCAACAAACTGATGCAAACATGCAGGCATATACGCTGTTCCCGTGCGAAGCCGAGGCGGATCGCTAGTTTACGTAAAGTTTTTTTTAATCACACTATTTCAAACAAAAAAAATTACATGGGCATAACTTTGCAATTTTTTTTTTGAAGGAGGATGTTCATCCTCCTTCTTTTTTGAAGTCGGTTAAAATATGTAGCGTGATTAACAAAAAAATATTAAACTGTAAAAAAGTTGGTCTCATTTTTGCAAACAATAAAATAGTCATGACTATAATCATGCATTGACCATTCCACACTCGAAGAAGCATTCAGGAACAAAATCGGCGTCAAGATCCCGACTGTTAAGAAACGTTTTAATTTACACAATACCCAACATGACCCTTCCACTCCCTTACTCCACCATTAATAGCCCTCTTGTGCATCCATTACACTTGGTATTGATATACAATGTGTATGTATCACAGCTTGAACAAAAGATAACAATGTTTTTTTTTACTCAACAGGTCACTTGTCAAGAGCGTCGGATTTTTCGCAGTTGGTGTCGCGATCGCTAGCGAATGCACAGGCCTCGAAATAATGCCGGCATTACCGCAATAAAAATATAAAAATATTATTTTACCAATAAGAACAACAAAATGTTACATTATTATTTATTGTTATTTTTCCTCGGCGGCGTAGCATGCGATAGGCCGAATTTTGTAGTCGTTTTAACTGACGATCAAGATGTTGTGTTGGATGGAATGGTAAATAAATAGTTGATTGTTATGTAGTGAATGGAATAAATGGATAAGTGAAGTACCGTTGTTTTATTCGGTTTCAGACACCGATGAAGAATGTGCGACGGTTTATCGGAAATGAAGGTGTAACGTTTACAAATTCTGTAAGTACCGTTTACTTCGTAAATCAATACGATGACGTATCATTACAACAGATTATTTTATCGCTTTAAGTATCTATTCGACCTACCTACTCGTATGTTCTTAGTTTGTCCTATAGGTTTGTCCATTTTACCACTATCTCACCTCACCTCACCTGTAATGATAAGTGATGATGCAGTTGCGGATGTGAGCATGCTAGGCCTAGAATGGGAACTGGCTCTCAAGGAAAACTGTCGGAACACATTAGAATTCATTAGATATTCGGCAACAGATATTCCGACTTGAGGGTGGGAGTTTATTTTTCTTAATGTTAAATAATTTCCTTCACCGGAGGCCACGGTAAAATGTACACACATACATTTTTCGATGGAGAAATCTATTGGTGCACGGCAAGGATTTGTACTTAGTACAGCCTACATCATAATTCGATGACAGCCTACTTGTTTTTTTCCTCCCTTTCTTTTAAAGGTAGGAAAAAAGCAAGAAGGCTGAGCTAATATAGGAATTTCTAATTTTGATGTATAACATACCTATCTACTCACCACTTCGGCCTATCTATAATATTATAAATGCGATAGCGCCTAATAGAATATATTGATTACCTACTTGGCCATGTCAATATTTCTCGAAGGCCTTTGGCCACCTATTACTACTGAGTTGTCTACTTGTTTATACTCACGTCGTAAATCTCAATAATATAAGCACAGTTTTACAATCCATATAAGTATATGTTATAGACCAGGTCATAAGTTACATGTCCCGTATGTCACTGCCCTAATAATACTCCACTGTAGATTTCACTTTCTTACGAATGTTTAAATATAAATACGTATCCATATTAATGTAAGTAGTCGTACGTAGGTAACGTAACTCATATCTCAGTGCACATTATCTCTTCTTTGTAACAAGCAGAATTATCCACTGTATGAGTCATTAAACTACTATAAATGCTGTGGCTTATCGTTTGAAGCGGACATCAAACACTCATTGTTTAAGTGAATAAGTAGTATAATAGTATCTTTAATATATACATATGTTAATTTATTTATTTAATAAGAATGTGTACAAGTCCAATTACATTAATCACACAATCGAAATAACTATGCCTAACGCGCAATGCGTTGCGGTGCGTTTGTTTTACCGCACGGTTGACAGTTTTTTTTTTCAATCGGGAAACGTCGGAATTCCACGGGGAACGTCGTCGCATCCAAGTCGGAGATTCTGTCGGAAATTGAAGACTTTTACGGCAAGCTCTACGCATCGCATGCTTCGAGGCCCGTACCCGATACTGAGGATTCTAGAGCCACCTTAACCCGCCACTTCACTGAAGATTTGCCCGAAATTAGCCGAGAAGAGATCGTGATGGCCCTTAAACAGCTCAAAAATGGAAAAGCCCCAGGAGAAGATGGAATCACAACAGAGCTTCTAAAAGCCGGAGGAGCTCTAGCAGTTCAACAGCTTCAACAGCTCCGTTCTTTTCACTGGAAGAACTCCACAGGCATGGAACAGAAGCATGGTGGTTTTGTTTTTAAAAAAAGGAGACAAAACCTACCGCCCGATTTCGCTTCTGAGCCATGTCTACAAGCTGTTTTCAAGGGTCATCACGAACCGTCTAGCGCGAAGACTCGATGAGTTCCAACCTCCGTAACAGGCCGGGTTACGAAGCGGTTACGGCACCATAGACCACATCCACACAGCGTGGCAGATTGTACAGAAGACCGAAGAGTACAATCGGCCCCTGTGCTTAGCATTCGTAGACTATGAGAAGGCCTTCGACTCAAAGGAAACCTGGTCCTTTCTGGAGTCCTTGCAGCATTGCCTAGTCGACTGGCGATATATCGAAGTGATGAGATGTCTATATAATGCCGCGACGATGATTGTACAAGTACAGAACCAGCGAACTAAACATGTCCACCTGCGTCGAGGAGTAAGACAGAGAGATGTCATATCCCCGAAACTGTTCTCTAACGCCTTGGAGGATATGTTTAAGACGCTGGACTGGAAAGATTCTGGCATTAACATCAACGGCAAGTACATATTTCACTTTCGATTCGCAGATGACATTGTCATTATGGCAAAGACGCTGCAGGACCTTCAAAGGATGTTGAATGGCCTAGCTGATTCTTCTCGTCGCAATGGTCTCCGGATGAATTTGGATAAAACCAAAGTCATATACAACGAGCACGTTACGTAGGGCAAACGCTCCAACTAGGCAAACACAACTTCGAGAAGGAAATCCAGAGGAGAATTCGGCTGGGCTGGGCAGCATTCAGAAAACTCCGTCAAGTCTTCTCGTCGCCTATACCGCAGTGTCTAAAGACAAAGTATTTAACCAGTGCGCAACACTCAAAGTTCGACTGGTCCACCAATTTAAAGTCGCTCAGCGAGCTATGGAGAGAGCTATGCTCGATATTTCTCTGCGGAATCGAATCCGGAACGAAGTAATTCGCCAGAAAACTAGTTATCGACATAGCTCAACGGATTAGTAAGCTGAAGTGGCAGTGGGCTGGCCACGAATCGGCAAACGTAGCTTAGGACGTCCTGTGACCAGGTGGGCCGACGACATACGCAAAGCGGTGGGCAGTGACTGGAAAAGAAGAGCCGAAGATCGAGCTCAGTTGCGCACCTTGGGAGATGCCTACGTCCAGCATTGGACGGACACCGGCTGATAATGATGAAGCGAGATGTATATTCAGCATTGCTTTTTATTTGAACATAGAGCTAGTTCGCGGCGCCACATCTGGTACGTAGTGTACATATACAACGATGGCTCTAACACACTGAGACGTCGCTGGCTATGTAGCCATGGCCATCTCTGACTACCGTCCCTAGCCAAATGAGCGACCACAAACACTCGTGCATATGTCCTGGCGATCAGTTGACCACTGCGTGAGGGACTCATGTCTAACTATTAAACAATATACTGTCGTCTACACGTGAACCTTGAATGATGCTTAATGAGTTGCCACAGGTGGTACGGTTCGGCGGTGCCTTAAACTAATCGCAGGAAAAGACATGTGAACAAATTGGTTCGCTGAGTACCGGCATGATTTTCTGGGCCAGCCACCTTAGGACACAGGTTAGGTCAGCCTTATACGAATTGTACTTAAGTCAGTTGTCCAGCGCCTTATCTCACTGACGACTTTAAGCACGATTCCATCTTAGATCGCATCTCCACTTACCTAACATCATCACGACAGAGCGACATAAAAAGGGAGAACAATAAATATCTCAATAGCTGGACGCAACCAGCACTCTATTGAGAATGTTGTCCAGGTGACAACTGGGTGAACTGGAAACATTCTACCAACGGGTAAATAGGGATCAGACTTCAGCCTAGTGAGGTTTAATGGCTATAACAGCTACCACCTTCAAGATGAAAAATCTTTCGCAATAACATCTAATATGTTGCAACAGCTCTCCTTAAGAGCCAGTTCCCATTGTAGGCCTGCTACCATGTTCGACCGTTTCATCACTTACCATAAAATATAATACGATATTAAAAAATATAACGTAGTCATCGCATTGCGCTCGTCAATCAGAGACTAATGAAATGGTCCCACAGGTGAGAGGAGCATATTATATCGATGTTCCACACGACTTACTACCAAAAAGTAGCTTACCACCATCATGAAGAAAATCTGGCAGTTCTGGCACCATAAACTTACGGTGCGCGGTGTTCTGACAGTAGCCATTGAGAATAAGAGTAGATACCTATTTAAGTCTAGCATGTTCACCATCTTCGACCACATCATCGCTTTCCACCAGGCGAGGTAGTGGTCAAATGCTAGACTATAAGATAAAAAAAAATCTATCGTATACATACTCGCCGAGCACTAATTTAATTATTAGTAAGACAATATCTATAAAATGCAAGCTCTGAAATAATAGCCGTAACCCGCGGCTATGTCTGCGTTATAAAGTATTCTATGTGTCAATCCAGACTATACACTATCTGTGTGCCCATCCAAATCCGTTCAGCCGTTTTTGCGTTTAGTTAAGCGGCAATAACCCAATGACTAAGGCGTCGGCCTGGCGATCAATATGTCGTGAGTTCGATCCCAACCCCTTGCACTATCGACGTGAACCCACAACACCACACAAGCATATTTAGCTTATTTGTAGGGGTTAACAAGAATACCAGTGATGTGCATGTGCATTGCTAGTAAGCTTTTAAAAAAAACATACAAACTAACATTTATAGTAGGTTGGCTTATATATTAGGTAAGTATATAACAGTGTCAGCGCAACAGAACTGCTCGAGAAAACATTTAACTCAATAAATATGAACTTTAGAGGACAAATCCATGTCTGGGTCCAACGAAAATTAACGGAAAGAGTCCATTTTCTGTCAACATAAATCTAATTTATCGGGTTGTTCCTATTCGTACTGACAGTTGCTTTTAAGTTCCGACTTCGTATTCTAATCGGGTATTTAGCTACACTTATTATTGGACCAAAATCAGTACTCATACGCCTCGTGTTATTTTCCTATCTACATACATAATCCAGACATGCATGTTCCATCTAAGACCACATCGTCACATAACATAAAGTGACATTAGAGATAATTTCTAGCTAGAGCTTGTCTGTCTGGAATCAGAAAGTACCTAATAGCGAGAGTATGTCTCCATCCCTTTAATACACCTCCTCACCAATCTGCTTCCAAAGCCGCGCCAGCGTTTAACTGGTCTGCAGGTCCACAACCACAACACTAATAAAAACAACAGCCTTATCGGAGGTTGTTACGGACCTTGCTGAAAGAAACAACATGAAGGGAACAGGTGTTCCTTTCATGTTGTTTCTTTTATAGATCAATCTTGAATCCAACGTCTAATTAAATTAGTAGAGCCAGCTTTTGTAAGTATTTGTGAACAGTGGAGTTAGGAAGAGCTCATCCGCCTATCATAAAATGAATGCCAAGATTAATCTGTGTGATTTTTTTTAACCTTGTGTTTTTACGTCATTTGTTTTATGTTCTATCCAGATTTCAGCTAAATATAAATATAATAAATAAGATCGTAGGTAGGTAATGAGATCATTCATGAAATTGGTCAACAAGTTTGCATTTGCAATAGATCAAGATCTATCTTTCAAAAGGTTAGATAATTGTGAAGGAAGGTCATAGTTTGCTGCTTTATAAAAACTGATAATGCAAGACTAATGCATATCAGTTTCCATGCGTAAAAAGTTAGTTGAAAGTAAAAAGGCGGCAATAGCCATTGGGATAGGGTGTCGGACTGGCGATCAAGAGGTCGTGAGTTCGATCCCCACCCCACCCATTGCACTATTGACGTGAACCCATTCCAGACACAAGCATATTTAGCTTAGTTGGAGGGGAATACTAGTAATGTACAAACCACATTGCGAGTAATCTTTTTACATTAAAAAGTAACACAAAAAAAAACAGCAAAAAACCAATAATGTCTCCATTTTTCCAGTACACCTCCTCACCAATCTGCTGCCCAAGCCGAGCCAGCTTCTTAACCGGTCTGTACCTACACAACCACAATACTAGAAACAACAGCGTCAGCGGAGGTTGTTACGGACCTCGCTGGAGGAAGCAACATGAAGGGAACACCTTCGCTGATGTTCTTCAGAAGGCCGGTTATAGCACATTCTACGCTGGGAAGTATTTGAATCAGGTGAGTCACCGAGGCGTGACAGCACGGAGGGAGGCACACTCCTAAAATGTGTTTCTAACCCTTGTATTATTACTTGTAATGTTTTAATTATTATTGATTATTACAAGCTCTTATTTAACTTGCAATGTATGTAACTATGTATGTTCGGGTGGAATCTTGTAAGCTAAATTAGACCCAATTCCCGATATCCATTTGGACTCAAATTTGGTGTACTTATGTATCTTCGGTGACAATACAATGATATGGTACCATGGAGCTGGTCTGATGATGGAGACGGAGGTGGCCACGGCATCTCTGTGATAAAACAACACAACCCCACCGAGTTTGGGCTCGATTGATTCGTCTCGAAGATAACTTTTCACCTAGATGATATCCAGGGTCTGATGATGAAGCTGGAAGGTGGCCACGGCATCTCTGTGATAAATCAACATAACCCTACCGAATTTGGGCTCGATTGATTCGTCTTGAAGAGAACTTTTCACCTAGATGATATCCAGGGTCTGATGATGAAGCTGGAAGGTGACCACGGCATCTCTGTGATAAATCAACGTAACTCTACCGAGTTTGGGCTCGATTGATTAGTCTTGAAGAGAACTTTACACCTAAATAATATCCAGGGTCGGATGATGAAGCTGGAAGGTGGCCACGGCATCTCTGTGATAAATCAACGTAACTCTACCGAGTTTGGGCTCGATTGATTCGTCTTAAAGAGAACTTTACACCTAGATGATATTTAGCGACTGATGATGAAGCTGGAAGGTGGCCACGGCATCTTTGTGATAAAAAAACGTAACCCCAGTGAATTTGGGCTCAAATGATTCGTCTTGAGGAGCACTTTACACTTAAATGAAAGCCAGGATCTGATGATGAAGCTGTAAGGTGGCCATGGCATTTCTGTTGGCATGGCATGGCATTTCAAAGCAATATAGCCCCACCGAGACGATTGATTTTCCTTGAAGAGCACTTTACCCATAATCACATCAAATATCCGTGGAATATTTTAAAACATCATGCCTTCTCTTAAATACTTAGGTAGTAGGTAGGTAGTCGGTATCTATACCTACCAACTAAAAAGTTAAAAATACATTTTAGTAAAAAATATTTTCAAAAACAAGCTTTTATCTGGGACAATGAACTAAAATGTTAAAAATAAATTCTAGTAAGTATCTGGCGTGTAAGTACTTACCTATATTTTTAAAAGCTTGAGGCACTGAAGTATAGTAATTACCTAGCCTGAAAAACTGGTAGTGCTTCAAGCTTTTAAAAATATAGGTAAGTACCTACACGCCAAATACTTACTAGAATTTATTTTTAACATTTTAGTTCATTGTCCTAGATAAAAGCTTGTTTTTAAAAATATTTTTTTCTTAAAATTTATATTATGATTTTTTGCATTGTATTATAGAATTATAGAGAAAAATAAATTGAAATGAGAACAAAAATGTACAAAAAGGGGGAAAAAGAAAAAAAAATCATGTACGTACATACACACTCTATATAAAACATACATAAACGACATCACACACGAAGAATAAATAAACTGGCCAAGTGCAAGTCGGACTCGCACTAGTAGGGTTCCGTACCACACTACAGTATTTTATAAGATCGAGCAAAAAATACCACTATCATTTTTCGCCAGCAAAAATAATAATTAATAAACATTTTATTTCTTATAACGCCTTCTAACGTGTAACAAAGGTGTTAGGGATCGACATTTCAATATAACGCCATCTATGGGACGTTTACCTAACTAAGCGTTCATAGATGGCGTGAAATGCCGAAAAAAACACGTTTCTTGTATGGGGACCCTCTATTATTTTTAACTTTATTCTGTTTTTAGTATTTGTTGTTATAGCGGCAACAGAAATACATCATCTGTGAAAATTTCAACTATCTAACTATCACGGTTCATGAGATACAGCCTGGTGACAGACGGACGGACAGACAGACAGACAGACAGACGGACAGCGGAGTCTTAGTAATAGGGTCCCGTTTTAGGGTTCCGTACCCAAAGGGTAAACAACATACACTATAGATAAAATCGCATGAAAGCTCAACAAAGTCAATTGCACATGATACTACATATTAAAACCCGCTCGAAAAAGTCTCCGGCCCCATGTCGGAGGAGTATTAATAGCGGAACATCAAAAAAAACCCTTGTATTACCCCAGGGGTATTTAGTATTTACATCTAATGTGGTCTAACCCGCCCGATTTTGATATTTTACCATAGACCGGATTCCAGTAGGTACCCGTAGTATGAGATTTCATACCAAACTCGATATCTTATATCGAACAAATGTTGTTATAAAAACAATACAGCGCCTCTAGTGGTTACTACACTTCACTAAATTCTTTAATATGTGAGATCTGTCAAAAGCGTTTACGATAAAAACTCATACTATGGGTACAGGAGATGTCCCAGCATCAGGTCAATGCTACCATGTTCTTACAATATCGTTAAAGAAATAGGATACCTAAGTACTAAAAAGTTAATTTCAAAAAGTCGTCAACTAGAAGAAAGCTTATAGTCTTAAAACGGCTGAACGGATTTTCATGAATTGAAACTAAGAACACTCTCGACACCTAAGAAAAAAAAAAACTAAATATTTTTATTCTTTTTCACCCGTTTGGGCGCTACGATGCCACAGGCAGACACACACATATACTACACACATACACACGTCAAACTTATAACACCCTATTTTTGCGTCGGGGGTAAAAATAATAAAAATAAAACTGGCCAAGTGCGAGTCAGCATCGCGTCTATTATCGCACACCTAGGTAGGGTTCCGTACAATACGAAACATAACAGAGTTTCAACCTCATATATTTGATTAATTGATATTACCAAGAATATTTGGTTTGGTCGCGATCTAGAAAGACGGGGCGGCTCGTTTACTAGCGCCATCTATGTCATTTTACCGAAACTAATTAGATAGATGGCGTTTAAAAACACGTTTTTTGTATGGGGACCTTTAATTACCCCAGTACCCCAACTTTATTTTGTTTTTAGTATTTGTTGTTCTAGCGGCAACAGAAATACACCATCTGTGAAAATTTCAACTGTCTAACTATCACGGTTAATGAGCTATAGCCCGGTGACAGACGGACAGACAGACAGACAGACAGACGGACAGCGGAGTCTTAGTTATAGGGTCCCGTTATACGGAACCCTAAAAATAAAAGAAAACTTTATGATTTAATGTTTATAGCAACAAACATTTATTTTAGTAAGTAGTGGGTTATATAGAAATGAAGTTACGGGTATATCAAACTAAGATAAGCATTGTTTTATTATCTTAAATATTTGAAGTATATACAAAATGGTTAGATTTTTTTGTGAAGTATGTATATGAATCGTCTAGATAGGGAGGGGGGGAACTACATTGTAGACGGCCTTTCCAGAAAGAATTATAAAATAACTAAGTACGAGAATACTAAGGGTATCTACTATCTACCTTAATTAATATTTTTTCCCGCAATCTTTCCAGTACGGCTCCAAAGAAGCCGGTGGTCCTGAGAAGGTCCCCCCAGGATGGACAGAGTGGCACGGTCTCGTCGGCAACTCCGTCTACTATGACTACACCATGTCCAACAATGGCGTCCCCACGCATTCCACTAATGAGTACCTTACTGATACCATTGTGAGTATACCACACACCTTTTTGAGGGCCCGGTGGCGTAATCGGGAGAACGTCGGCTTTGATGCCAGAGGTACCGAGTTCAAACCCCGCGTGCACCAATGGATATTTCTATCGAAAAATGTATGTGCGTTTTTCTCATTGGCCCTCCGGTGAAGGAAAAACATCGTTAAGAAACCAACAATCCCCGCATGGTGGTAGGACACTATCTAGTTTCCGCCTGGCCAGCTACCGTGTTCCGGTAGCTATCCTTGAGAGCCAGTTCCCATTCTAGGCCTAGCGTGCTTACCATCTTCGACCGCATCATCACTTAACAACAGGTGAGATAGTGGTCAAACGCTAGCCTGTAAAATATTTAAAAAAATATATAAATATAGACATTACATTGTACTCGTACAGCCGCTCATCTAATACTATAAGAATCTTTTTCCTGACATACTGGCTGACTGACTGACTGACTGACAGACAACGCACAGCCTAAACCGCTGGTCGTAGAGACTTGAAATTTGGAGGGTATATTTGTCTTAGTACGTAAAGGTGTACTAAGAAAGGATTTTCCAAAATTCACCCCTGAAGGGGATGAAACGGGGGTTCAAAGTTTGTGTGGAGAAACAATATTAGATAGTAATTTCTATTCAAAATTTCAAACAAGTGCTCCAGTAAAAAAATAAGTAAATACCTATAAGTAAATAAGTAACTTGAAAATGGGTGAACAGATTTGGCTTTTACTTCTTTGATGTCTTTTATGATAGAAAGTTTTTTAGAAATTAAATGTTTTAAGTAAATAAAAGAAGTCTTCAACGCGAGCGAAGCCGCGGGGCTTTTCTAGAATAGTATAGAAAGAAACCACATAGCGGGTGTGTAGAGGAACAATTTTTTTTATGAAATCGGTTTAGTGAACTAAACAAATTTGATATTTTATCTTTGTATTGAGCACATACATTATTTTTATTTTCAATCTCAAGTTTCGAACTTATCTGTATATGTACTTAAATATATTTACCCATCTATTTATTTAGGTATCCAAATACTCAAATTAAAATAAAGTTGTTTTATATTTCGTTACCAGCTTATCGCGACAAGTAGGTAAACATTATCACTGCCTAACCAGTCTTACGATTATAAGAACAATAATTAAGATTTAGTTTAAAAAAACTAATACAACCGATTTCCATGCCCCGCGAGTCAATTTCAGTAGCAAGTTTGAGACCTGTATCGTCATATCTCTGGATATACTTATCAGATCTCGATGAAATTACAATTGGACCATCTCGGAAATGTACCCTACCGAAAGAATCACTCGAATCGGTTAACAATAGGCATGACGACAGTATAAAAAAATCGAAGATTTGATGATATTAGGGGAAAATACATATTAAAACAATTTAAAACACTAGTTTTGTTTTATATAAAACGTTGAGATTATTAAGATTTTCAATAAAATAAAACATTAAAATCTGCAATCGGCCATTTTGATGGAAACACCAATCACAGCGCATGACGTCACGCCTATGTCCACTTATGAGGTTTTCTTGAAAATGTTATTAAATTTTGGAAAACCCATGTGTATTCATTGTCACATATTATATAATAGTTACTAAGTTAAGTATGTCATTACCATATGCGTGACGTCACAGCCGACGCCATGACACATGTGAGCTGATTTTGCGCACTATTGAAAAAATATTAGAAAAATTGCTTTAAACTTCGTTAAACTTAAGTTAATTACTGAAATATAGGTTTTTTCGTGAATAGTAAATGTGTTCCCACATTACGGAAGAGGATTTCAAAATCTTTCGTCACGCCTATTGACGGAATAATCGCATAACATATAAGTATACCTGCTGGGTTATCCATTATTTATCTTATGCCGTCCATGGCGCCCCCAAAAGTACTTACCTGCTGGGTAATCTATTATTTATCTTATGTCATCCATGGCGCTCCCACAAATATCTGCTGGGTTATCCATTATTTATCTTACGCCACTCATAGCGCCCCCACAAGTACCTGCTGGGTTATCCATTATATATCTTATTCAACCCATAGCGTCCCCACAAGTACCTGCTGGGTTATCCATTATTTATCTTATTCAACCCATAGCGTCCCCACAAGTACCTGCTGGGTTATCCAAATTATTTAACTTATGTCATCCATGGCGCTCCCACGAGTGTCTGCTGGGTTATCCATTATTTATCTTACGCCACCCATAGCGTCCCCACTAGTACCTGCTGGGTTATCCATTATTTATCTTACGCCACCCATAGCGCCCTCACAAGTACCTGCTGGGTTATCCATTATTTATCTTATTCAACCCATAGCGCCCTCACAATTACCTGCTGGGTTATACGCTGGATTATCTATTATTTGCCTCTCTTCTTACACTCTTTTTCTCAGTAATAGGGTTCCGTTGGTACCCTTTGGGTTCGGAACCCTATAAAGGTGTGTCATATTTATCCAGTACGACAATGTCAGATGATTGCGTTCATTTTGAAAGCCATCTGTGGAGTATCCAGGAACTAACATGCTTTTTTAGAAAACTCCTCATTGATTTTTACCGCCTTCCAAAAAGGAGGAGGTTCTATGTTTGCCGGTATGATTTTTTTTTATGTATGTTCATCGATATTTTCGCCAATTAGGAACGGATAAAAAAAAAATATTTAGACAGAGTGATTCCATTGTAATTTCATCGAGATCTAATAAGTATCTCCAGAAATATGACGATAAACGTCTCAAACTGACTCGCGCGGCATGGGAGTCGGTTGTTTTAGTTTTTAACAGACTTCCAAAAAGTAGGAGGTTCTATTCGTTATATTAATTAATCAGTGCCCGCCCAGGACTCTCTATAACTAATTATTATAAAGAGGAAAGATTTTTGTTTTTTTTTGTGTGTTTGCTTGTTACGATTTCACTCAAAAACGACTGGATCGATTTCAAAAATTCTTTCACACATATAAAGGTACATTATCAGCGAGTACCATAAGCTATATTTTATCCCCGTATTCTCACGGGAACGGGAAGTACGCAGGTGAAACCGCGAGGAATTGCTAATACTGAATAAATTATTTAACAACTCTTTGTAGCGCGACATGGCAGTAAGCTACATAGAGAACCAGACAGAGTCGCAGCCGTTCCTGATGGTACTGTCGCCGCCTGCACCGCATCAACCTTTCACCCCCGCGCCCAGACATCGCGGTCTATACAGGAATGTGACCGCTGTTACACATCCTAACTTCAATGTTCACTCACAAGTAAGTGCTTTGTTTTGTTTGTTAGTTAGTAAGTTAATTTTATGGCTCCACACAATTAGTGTATTTAGCCAGTGTCACAGAATAATAAATAGTACAAGTACAGAAATTGCACTCCCTGAGAGCAAAAATGCGAGATTAAACCTAGTTACAACGCCGATAACGTTCAAAATGCGCTTCATGCCTCGAGTGCGACCTTGAATGTGCGTCACAGTATCAACTAATAGTAACTATGAACCGCGTGCTGCGCACAGTAAAATACACTGTAAGTCCGCACAGCGAGTCTGAATAACTCGGTCAACTCGCAACCTCTCCTATAGGGTTGAATTTTATGAGAAAACTTATTGAAGCCTTTAATTGGTTCAAGTAATAAGTATATTTAAAGTGCTACATTCATGTTTAATGTCGAGGTAGGATAAAAGTACTACAGTTATAATTAAGATAGTTTATGTGATAGTTTAATTAAGATAGTTAAAACTAAAACAACCGACTTCCATGCCGCGCGAGTCAGTTTCAGTAGCAAGTTTGAGACGTTTATCGTCATATCTCTGGCGATACTCATCTGATCTCGGTGAAATTACAATGGGACCACCTCGGCAACGAACCCTACCGATTAAAAAAAAGAAAACATACAGACGATTTGAGAACCTCTTTCTTTTTCGAAAGTCGGTTGAAAATACGTTACGTTCAATTAAAATTGAGTAAAGTTTTAGATTGCGCAAGTTAAATAACGCGAAAAAATAGTACTCACTTGCCTAGAATCGTAGGTTGTTTGACTTGTAACATTATAATAGTCTAGGAGCTGACTCACTCACTTACTATGTAATTTTTTTAGGTCAATTATTCATTGTTTTTAATACTTATTATCATATTCCTTCCATATCATCTTTTTGTTTCACATTCCATATTATCTTTTTGTATAGTAAATAAAGTTCTTTTTTGTAATACTCTTATTGGCGAGCTAGTGGACTGTATGATAGTAATATAGGTTTAGATGGAGACAAGTAAGTATATTTTTATAAATATTTAATTCTAAGAAAATAAATAAACAGAACTTGCATCTCCTGGCAACCTGACAACGAACTACCAACTAAACATCAAACTTCAAAAATATAAAAAATTTAAAGATCTAATATGAAAGAAGGCCAGTCACCAACATACCAGACCCCTAGTGGAACACTAACTTCCCGTGGTGACTGGCTCTGCTTCCAATAAAATGAGTTTCCGGGCCGGACGCCGCAGAGTGCCACCTCTCGTGTGGACGTCCACTACGCGGACCACTCCGTCACGGCCTGGATATACCTTAACTTAGCCGCGAGGGAGAGTAGAGTCCGCGATGAGCACCACATCACCGTCGCCTAGCGTTGGTGCATTGCTGGATGGTCCTCTAGGTCGGAGCGTAGGCAGGTACTCGCGAAGCCATCGTGTCCAAAAATGGTCAGCAAGCCGTAGGACCCTCCGCCAATCGCATTTGCGCACCAAGTCCGCATCTGTCAGCGTGCATGTCCACGGCGCCACTGATGAGGTGCCCAGAATGAAATGGAATGGGGTCAACGCCTCAGGAGAGTCAGATGAAGATGAGATGTATGTAAGCGGTCTTGCATTAATTATTGCTTCGGCCTCGAGTAGGAGCGTAGTCAATACTTCCTCCTTTAAAGATCTATGATTTAGGGAGGCTCTCAGAGCTGTTTTTACAGACCGGTCTAATCTTTCCCATGCCCCACCCATGAATGGTGATGCAGGTGGGATAAAGCGCCATTCAATTTTATGGTTCGTGGCAAATTCTTCGACGGATTCGTTGTGCAGGGATCGCAGTTCACGGGATGCTCCGACGAAGTTTGTGCCATTATCCGAGAATATGGTAGACGGGGATCCTCGACGAGCAATAAAACGCCGTAGGCTCATAATAGCAGCATCAGATGATAGCGACGTGACAACTTCGAGATGCAGCGCTCTTGTTACCAAGCACGTGTAAAGAGCGACGTAGCGTTTTTCATGGCGTCGAAGTATTGTGACGGTTATTGGACCAAAATAATCGAGTCCCACGTGAGTAAATGGTCTTTTGTGATGGTCTAGTCGCTCTGGAGGTAAATCGCCGGTCGGGGGCTTAATAAGCTCACGTTTCCACCTTTGACAGTGTGAACAGGCGTTTGCTATGCTTCTGATTGAGTTACGCGCTCTTAGTATCCAAAACATCTGCCTCAGTTCATTTAACACATGTTCGTTAAAGGAGTGTTTCGCTTGGATGTGATGGTGCAGGATAAGAAGCCTTACTATTGGGTGGCGACCGTCTAAAATGATAGGCGACTTTGTATTATCACTTACTGGAGCAGACTTTACTCGGCTATCCAGTCGGATCAGGGTATCATCGTCAAGTGTCGGTGCTAACGTTGCAATGCGACTAGTCTTCGGTATGGGCTGTGTGGCTAACAAGGTTTTTAGTTCCTCGGAGAAACTGTCCATCTCGGCTCGTTGAAGTAGCATCTTCTCGGCTTGTATGATGTCAGATGCGTAAAGTAGAGAGGAAGTTGTGGTGCTATCTATGTACAATTTGAATTTGGAATCAATGGCCGAGATAGTTTTAGTCGGAAAAGTCGCGAGCCCAATTGCCCAAGGCGCAATCATGAACTGAATCGTGTCGGGTTAGGTACCGGGGGATCAAGTAAAGGGACGTCAAAGAGCAGCCCCACAAGTTCCGACTTTAGTTCGGAGTCTAGTGAAGTCTCTTCCACGTCGATGGCCAGTTCGGTCGGCCAAGTGCACGGTGAATCTAATAAAAACGGTGGTCCAGTAAACCATCTATGGAACGGAGTCAAATTTAGTTTTTTTGGTTTAGTGGCGTCGTCAGCAAGGTTGAGAGAGGTCGGGATCCACCTCCAATTGGACGGATTGGTGGTTTCCAAGTTCACATAGGTGGTTTCCAGTATCTCTCCCAATCTGTGGGCCACGAAAGCTTTAAATGTGCGAGCGTCACTCCGGATCCACTTTAGGACGGTGGTAGAGTCCGTCCAAAACGTGACTGTGGAGGGCGTCATACGATGAGCACGCAGGATAGTTTGAGCAAACCGCGAAGCAATAAGTGCCGCTTGGAGCTCTAAACGTGGGATGGAGAGTGGTTTCAGTGGCGCAACTCGTGCTTTGCTACCGATGAGAGCTGTAGACACAGAGCCGTCATCATAGCTGAAACGCCAGTAGGCAACACACGCGTAGGCCTGCTCACCAGCATCAGCAATTACATGCAGCTGAACATCAGTGGGGTCAGATATATTCATATACCAACGCGGGATTCGGATGTCGGCGGTACTGTGCAACTGACTAAACCAATCTCTGCATTCAACGACAAACTTACTGGGTACCGGCGTGTCCCAGTCGACGCCTTCTCGCCACAGCTTTTGTATTAAAATGCGGCCCCAGATGATAACAGGCATAAGTAGACCAAGCGGGTCATAAACTTTCATTACGCTCGACAACAAGCTGCGTTTTGTCAATGCGTCCGATGGCATCATCGTGCCTGGTCCTGCGCGAAAGCTTAAAGAGTCTTGACATGGATTCCATTTAACGCCTAGGACGCCAACCTCGTTGTTAGGAGGTAAGTAAACGTCTGAACTGGCGTCGCTTCTGAGTTCCCTCGGAACAAGGGAGAGTGCGTTCGGGTTGTTCGACGTCTACGCTCTCATTTCAAAACCGCTCGCTTTATGTACCGTAGTTATGTCAACGGCCAGCTGCGCAGCATCAGTTACCTTGGAGAGACTCCCAAGATAGTCATCCATATAATGGTTTTCAAGAATTGCCTGACAGGCGGCGGGGTAGCGACCTTCGAACATCTTTGCGTTTTTGTCCTTAATGTATAGCGCAATGAACGGACTGGATACTGCACCAAAAATCATAGATGCCATGCAATATTCTATAATAGCACCGTGCTTGTTACGCCAGAGAAAACGCTGTGCATCCCTGTCGCCTTTGGCAATTTTGACTTGGGGAAACATTTCTTTAATATCTGCATTTAGGGCCACAGCGCCTTCCCTAAAGCGAAATAGAATGTCCAAGAGTGAGCAAAGTAAGTCAGGGCCTTGTAAAAGTAAACTGTTAAGGCTTACGTTTTTCGTTAAGGCGGCCGCGTCGTACACTACTCTTAGCTTCTTTTTCTGTGGGTGCATGACGCCAAAGGTGGGCAAATACCAACGGATAGTGCCATCTGAATTGACACAAGAAGCATTTGAAGGGAGTCGTTTGTAGTACGTTTCCGGACTACACTCTTCGGCGTAACCCTTGTTAATAACATTTTCGATAAAATGTTGATAGGCTTCAGCAAAAACTGTGTCTTTAGACATTTGTCGTTCAATACCCTTAAAACGTGATAGCGCCTGCGGGTAGCTATCGGGTATTATGTTCGGTAAATCTGTTTTCCAAGGCAGACCAACTTCAAATCGTCCATCGTCAAGCTGACGGGCCGAAGTTTCGACAATGTCAATTGCTCTCTTTTCTTCGTCTGATGAGCGCGGTGTGCTCTTAGTTATTCCTAACGAGTCAATGTCATAATGACTTTTTATGAGCGCGTCTAGATCGTCGCAGATAAAGTTGACAAACTCAAGCGGTTTAGATGAAACCGACAATGCACCGTGAAGAACCCATCCTAAGAGGGTTTTAGATGCAACATTCATTTTTCTTGCCAAATCTAACTTCGCGACTCAAAGACAAGTGCCAGTCAGGAGCGCCGATGAGGACAGTAGGGCAAGCGTGGGTGTGCGAAAGTTCGTCGGATAAGTCTGATAGATGATTAAATTCCATCAAATTAATTGTGTTTGAATGATGAACGCGGAGTCCTAGACGATTAATCGCTCGCGCGTGCTCTACTAAGTAGCGGTCGGGTAGGTTACGTCCTCGTATGTAAAAGTTTACGTAGCCCACGTCCACTACTTTCGTCATACCTCCTACACCCTCAATAAGGAGACGATCCTTACGGGTGGGTCTGACACCAATGCGCGCTGCCACATCGCCGTCGATCAGCGTTGCCGTACTGCCCTCGTCGAGCAGCGCCGTTGTTTCGTACTTGCCGTTGGGGCCCTCGATCACGATTGGGAGCGTTTTCAGCAAGCCGCGGGGACGAGAAGTTTACTGCGATGACCCTGCCGTGTTGATAAGGAAATCAGACGTGTTTGTAACTTTAACAGACGACTCAGTTTCATCAACGTTAACACGCACAGTTGGGTTCGCGGAGGGTATTTGCACATTGTTGCATTGGTTGGTGGAAGTCGAACTCACGCGATCATCGACGGTATTGACTGACGCTGTACCATGAAGCAGTTAATTATGACGTCTGGAACACCCGTTAACTCCGCCAAGTTTTGCTTTACAGTTATTCCATGTGTGTGGATTCGACTTGAGACAGCGATAACATATTTTGGATTCCCGAACCCAACGCCATCTATCGATATGGCAAAAGAAAAGAAAACCTTACAGGTTTTTATAGTATGAGGCCCCTGTTTACAATACGTGCATTCAGTTGTTTTGCTATTAGAGACTGTAGCGTGTACCGTCTCTTTTTTTCCAAAGAACTTCGTTGAGTGCGTCGTATTTTGTGCCCTAACAGCTGTACTGTCAAATACGTAATTATATTTAAGCTGCTTATCGGCTTCTGTTACGAGGAAGCGTGATAGCAACTCTAATTTTGCAACGTTTTGTTCTACAGGCATGTAGGTTGCAGCGAAATCAGTAAAACGAGCTCTGGTGTGTTCGCTTAGCTTATACAAAATGCTGCGAAGTAGCTCCGGCGAGTGTAAATAGTCGTTTTGATTCAATAGTTTTACAGTTGTTACGAAATTGCGCAATTTATTTGCTAGTAAATGTAATTCTTCCGGAGAACTTAACTTAGAGCTTCCACGTAGGTCGGCAACTTCACGGGCTACCAGGATCTCCGGGCGGGCGTAGGTCTGTTCCAAGGTGTTCATAATCTCCTGGGGGTCATGACTGGTCCACAGGAGTGACGCTACGGACTGGTACGCCGGGCCACAAACGGCTTTATTCAATCGTGTCAAGTTCTCTGCTGGGTAAAAATTCGATTTAGTTCTGTCGTAACTAATTTTAAAAGCCATCCATTGTCCGACTTCACCCGAGAAAGTGACGAGTTCGGGTTTCTTTGGGCGGTCGGAAAGAGCAGTAATGGCCTGGGCAAGCTGTGCTAAGGAGTTTGCTTGAGAATGGTTAGTCAGTGGTTTGTGTGTTGTGACATTTTGGTTGCTATCGACATGTGCGGGCTTAAAACAATTAGCATTGTTGACGTCTAGTGCACGAGACGGTACCGTGTTGGCGTGGACAGCTGACTGAAGGAGTCCTTGGTCGTTACCCAAGGCGACAGTTAGTGCATCGCCAGGTGTGTCTCTATGAGCTAAAATTTTCATGTTTGCATTTTGCTCGGAAACCCACGACGCAGTGCGTTTTTCGGTATCGCGATTATAATAATATGAACCACAAGATGACTTATCTTTGACATTCAAAGCGGCGAGTTTTGCTTGTAGCTCTGTTTGTTCCGCTTCGGACTCTAGACGCGCAAGTTCGAGCTCGCGATCAGCCTGCTGACGAACAAGTGTGCGTTCGCGCTCCACGCGACGTCGCAAGGCCTCCGCTTCGACGGCCAGCATCTGCGCGCGCACGGTTGCAGACGAATGCGAAGAGCTCGAGCGCGCGCCCGCAGACTGCTTGCTGTAAAAACTATTTTTGCCGTGTAGTGTTTGGGCATTACCGTCCTGATGTGCACTAGAAAGGTCACTTGTGTGCTTGACAGAGCCAGGTCGTGCTACGCCAGAAGATGTGCCCACAAGTTCTGTGACCGTGCTAATTAGCAATGCCGAAACACTCTCGGTAGTTGCGGGCGGAGTCGGCCCGGCGGTGAATGCAAAACGCGGACACGCTGTGTCTGCTCGACTCCTGCAGCCGTCAGGTTCGCCGCGTCTGTTTTCTTCATACTACGTGTCTCCACCATGATCGTGAAAATGATCCGATTAATATGTTTGAAATGAAAATGAAAAATAATGTATGAAAAATTTTTGTCAAAAAATGACAGAGGAAAATTTTGTTTCGAAACGAAAAATGGTTTTACTTACGGCGAGAATGGACCAAATATTGGCGAGCTAGTGGACTGTATGATAGTAATATACACAGAATACTAGGTAATATAGGTTTAGATGGAGACAAGTAGGTATATTTTTATAAATATTTAATTCTAAGAAAATAGATAAACAGAACTTGCATCTCCTGGCAACCTGACAGCTAACTACCAACTAAACATCAAACTTCAAAAATATAAAAAATTAAAGATATAATATGAAAGAAGGCCAGTCACCAACAACTCTCTTAATAAGTGCGCGCCGCGTCGCGTCGCGGTGTAAGCCGACCCTTACACCCATATGCAGAGTTACTTTCTTGAGACCTCCACTCGACCTTAGTCGAGGTCACCTCAAGGAATTCTTGAAAACATCCTTGAAATTAGTATGTTCAGTTACCTCCATTCGAGACATTTATTATTGTCTTTTCTAAAGCAAAATCTTCTAAGGAATTCCTCATCATCAGCTTTATGGGAAGATATTTATTATGTATTAAAACTTGAAATAACTTTAGAAATAACGTACAAAGCGCTGATAACAAGCTTTGAGGAGACCTTAAGGTAGATCGCGACGTACCTTGAGTTTGACAGTTTTTCACTCGACTCGACTGAGGAATTTGCTCAAGTCGAGGATTTTTTTTAAATTCTGCATACCTACCGATTTTATCCTTGAGGTTGAGTCAAATCACATTCGAGTGGAGGAAATCTTGAGGAACCGACTATACATATGGGTGTTAGTTACCTTGGCCCTACGAAGAAATTCTATATTTTCTTCGTAGCCTTGGCCACATAATATTATTGATGGTAAGTGATGATGTGGTCAAGAATAGTGAACACTGAACACACTAGGCCTAGAATGGTCTATTGCCATTTCAACCGAAAAACATTCCTATTTCAAGGCAAAGTCCTCCCACTACAAAAATGATTTGATGGTGGTTAGCTACTTTTTTTGGTAACAAGTCACGCGGAACATCGATATAATGCTCCTACCTACTTGTCCACCTGTGGACGAACACCTATGCATAGAAAAATCTATCGGTGCACGGTTAGGTATTGAACCAGCGAACTCCAGGTTTGAAGTCAAGTTACGCTAACGGCACAGAATACGTAATAGTACTACCTAATGAACCGCCTGGCATACCTATGATAATAAATTTCACCCGTGCAGAGCATAATTTAGTACCTACCCTGTTCATGACGATAATTTTTACTTCAAAACCAGAGTTCATAAGCGGCAATAACCCGAGGGCTAAAGCGTTGGCCTGACTATCGAGAATGTGTTCCGGCAGCTATTCTTGAGAGCCAGTTCTCATTGTAGCCCTAGCGTGCTACCATCTTCGATCGCATCATCACGTAGACACGTACCAACAGGTGAGATAGAGGTCAAAGGCTTATATAATAAAAAAATATAGGTCATGAATTCGATTCCCGCCCATTGCACTATTGACGTAAACCCAATCCTGACGCAAGCATATTTTTAGCTTAATTGGAGGGGTTAACAAGAAGTTTTAAAATAAAACCGGCCAAGTCGAGTTGGACTCGCCCACCGAGGATTCCGTACCAAATTCTTAGTCTAGGTTAAGGGACAAACTCAACTTTGTAGTTCGATCCATAGAAAATGTATTGCACCAACTACAAATATTATTTTTTTTATAGTAAATTAACCTTTTTTTCTATTAATCAACATATTTACGGTTTTCAGATTTATTCATCTTATATTAGTGCTTAACTTAAGCTTAGTGCTTATATTAGTGCTTAAATACCAAGGTCTTTAAGCAAAATTTGGCAAGAAGAAATTTCATGATTCTAGGTCCACGGGAAGTACCCTATAGGTTCTCGACCCAAAACCTATAGGGTACTTCCGGTTCACCTAGAATTGTCAATTTTGGTCAAAAGTAAGGTCTTAAGGTTTAACACTTCGGCACAAGTAAAGGAAAAATTCCGAAAAATAAAAAAAAAATTAAAATTAAGGTAATTTATTTATTTATATAAAAAATCTTAAATTTTTAATATTAAGGTGGTTCGATTTCCATACAAAAGTATATTGACAAATACGAGTAAATGGATCAAAAAATTGCAATGAAATCACATCTATTGGTCTTTATACAACTCTTTGCATACGCGAAATCCAATCTTACTACATAATTTGATTAAATAATATGAAAACTAGGATCGAGATTTTAATTCATTTTTGTCAATATGTGAGTGAAGTTTTTACAGTGTCTACATACGCTAAACTCATTAGTGTGTATTGCCGCGATTGTCAGACGTTGCCAAACCGTGCGCTCGCTGAAAAAGCGACGTTGCCAGACCGCTGACATGCGAGTCGCCGCTTTTTCAGGACTTTTTCAAGTTTTCATTAGCATTACAGTACCTATTAACCTATTATTATAGTTTGTGGCCTTTCATTTCGTCTGTTTATCGGTTAAGTTAGGTTCTAACAAACTGAAATTTAGTTTTATTTTGTTTCTAACCGACTTCAAAAAAGGATGTTTCTCAATTCGACCGTATATATTTTTTTATATTTGTTCGCGGATAACCTCGTCGTTTCTGAACCGATTTTAATGATTCTTTTTTTGTTGGAAAGGAGACATGATGTATGTATGATAAATAAAAAAATAAAAAAAAAAAAAAAAATCACCAATTCAAAATCGCTCAGCGAGCTATGAAGAGGGCTATGCTTGGAGTCTTTCTGAAGAATCAAATTCGAAACGAAGTCATCCGTCAGAGAACCAAAGTTATCGACATATCTCAAAGGATTAGCTAGCTGAAGTGGCAGTAGGCTGTTCACAACTGTCGTAGAACCGATAACAGTTGAGGTAGACGTGTTTTAGAGTGGAAACCACGGCTCGATAAACGCACTAAAAGTATCTTTTTCGTAATAGTGTAGGGCGCCCTCCAGCTATATGGAGCGAAGACATATGCAAGCTGGCTGGCAGCGGTTGAAAACAAAGAGCTGAAGATCGAGCTCAGTGGCGTGCTGTAGGTGAGATAGGCTGATGATGGTGATATTTTAGAGGCCGATTTAAAACCAACATCAGCCTTTCATTCATAGATAAACCGATCCGATCCTGTCAGACCATCTGTCAGATCATTCTCAAATACGTCGTTGTATACCAATAAACGGACTAACTAACGGAATAACTCTTTACTTCACAAAAAAGGAGGAGGATTTCAATTCGACGGTATTTTTTCTTCATGTTTTTTACCTCAGAACTCCGTCAAATCTTAACTGATGACAAAATTATTTTTATTTTTTTTTGTTTGAGAGATTATGCCTCCCGTTTGGTCCCATTCAAATTTTATTGAGATCTGATAATCATCACGGTAATATTATAATATTACCGTGTAATCATAGAGATATGGATCATAGAGATATAGAGATATGGATATAAACAATGTAAACAAATTCGTATACCTTGATGACATGTTTATGGCAACTGGCTATTTTGACTATCGCGGCATGTGAAGTCGGATTTTTAGTTTTGTACGATTATAAATTATGTTGGCTATATTACCGAAACACACATGACATCACTATTCTCAAAATTTAACGCGACGAAGATTTTATAACAAACATGTTACCAAAATTAGTGACATTTTATAAAACATGTGTTTTACCAGAGATTGTACTGAGGAGAGTACGACTAATTTACTAAATTGTTTAGATATTTTATTTGTGGTAGGACCAAAGAAGTAGTATCAGGCATATAGTTTCTTGATGTCCGGATTAGCAAACTGAAATGGCAGTGGGCTGGTCATATCTGCCGTATAGGAACATACGAACGTACGAACGTACGAATCGGCAAACGTAGCGTAGGACTTCCTGTGACCAGCGCCCCTAGACAAAATTCAATTTCTGTTACCATTCACGCTAACGCAAGTTCAAAATGTATGGATTGACATTTATGTTTCCGCAACAAAGTTGTCATTCCCATACACTTTAAAGTCGCGTTAGCGTGAATGAAAACAGAAATTGGATTTTGTCTAGGGGCCCAGGTGGAGCGACGATATTCGCAAAGCGGTGGGCAGTGACGTAGGAAAGCCCTATGTCTACCAGTGGACTGGTACCGGCTGATTTTGATGATGATGATACCAGCGCCAGATCTCGAAAATGGTCATGCATTGCTCTATTAGGACCGCTCCATTATCATTTACGGACAGGACTATTAGCGAATAGCCTCGATCAACATCTGAATAGGCTCTCGCTAGACGTTTGGTCAAGGTTCACAGCAGGCGCTGTGTCTAAACCTGGACACGGCACATATTGTCAGGCAGAACTCCTCACTCTACAGCTCTAACTATTGGTAACTTGTTGCCTTTTAGGTTTTTAATTATATCTATTTATTATTTTTATATAAATATTGTAAATGAAAATAAAATATTGTCGTGTACAATATTTTTTAAGTACTTATAAAAAAAAGTATACCTTAGTAAGTAAATTAATATACCTTACATATGACTTACTGTTTTTATTTTGTTTGTAATTTATAATCAGCAAATGCCTTCTACTCGCTCTCGTAGTCACATAGGCTACATTTTATCGCAAATAGCAGTTTCTATTAGATTGTGGGTAAAACCGCAAAGCACAACTAGTACGCCAAATGCTTCACTTTGGGTCCTTAGTCCTCTGTGCTTTGAGATCTACAGAACAGACTCCAGCATGCAGCAACGAAATGTACGTCGAACCTCGTCGAAAAACCACCAAATTACGTTAGTAAGAGTAGGTACTACAGTTCACATCAAAAAGTGATACGAATCTATATGATATTTGGTAATTTGTTATTAGCGAGAGTAATGTAGACAGTAAACTAATAACAATAAATAAAAAGTTAGTGTTTAGAATGGAAAACGAAAAAAGTTTGTTAGTAAGGAAGGGTTCGAACCCGGTCCCTGATGCGCTTAATCCTGTAGTTCTCACCAATCGGCTACATTACTCAATTATAATGTGACAAAATTAGCAAATGCTTTTGTAAACGTCAAATACACTATTAAATAATCTGTGATACGAAAATACTTTCGCGTGTATGCGTGATCAGTCCTGACGCCACGCTTTTTTACAAATAAAAGTATATAGAGAGTGTATACAGTGTGGAAATTAAACTCAGGCCCTGGAGGGAAACTACTTTAAATCCTTAAGCTAGCTCATTTTACTTAAAGGAGACATTCCTATATTTTTGAAAAGAAACAAATCTGCATTAAAAGATTTTTTTAAACTCGCTTGCTTCGCCCGGGACTCGAACCAACTAAAATTTAAAAAAATAAACACTCTTTATTTTAATATACTAATCGGTAGTATTAATATTCAGGATAAAGTTTCTCTAACAAACATTAGGTCTTAAAAATAAAAATAATCGTTAAATCTAACATCAACTTTATTTTACTATCAATTTTGTAACACTTAAATTATTTAACTGATAAATTGTTCGAAATGAGCCCCGTCGTTCCGGCTACACAACATTAGTCGCCGTTGAAATTCATTTCTTGTTGCCTTCAGCAAAGTGTTGTGGTGTATGCCCCTAATAACATTTTCTATCGCAATCCTTAGCTCTTGAACGGTTTCATAGCAAGTTTCATAAACAACATTTTTTACATGACCCCATAAAAAGAAGTCCATGGGCGTCAGGTCTGGACTTCTTGCAGGCCATCTAATCGTCCCGTTTGTACCTATCCAGGCATTGAAATTTTCATTAAGGTATGCCCTGGCAATTCTGCTGTTGTGGGCAGGTGCACCATCTTGTTGAAAAATGATATTATTTCGTTCCTCTTCTGGCAGAAGGTTTAATTGATTTTGTAAAAACTCCAATATTTCAATGTATTTTGCTGCATTCAGATGTCCTTCGTAAATGTGCATCAAAACAACCATGTTACTTTTGATTCCACACCAAACATTAAACGAAAATCTGACCTGATTGTTCGTTTCACGGACACGGAATGGATTTTGACGAGACCAATAATGATTGTTATGTCTGTTATACATTCCATTATTACTAAAATTTGTTTCGTCAGACCATACAATACAGTCCAAGAAATTTGGGTTGCGGGCTATTTCTGTTTGAATATTTTCACAAAACTGTAATCTCCTGTCACTATCTCCGGGATGTAGTTTCTGCACCAATCGCCCATCACGATAACATTTGTATTTGTATTTTTTCAGAACTTTAAGTATACTAGTATGGTGGATGCCTATCTCTTGAGCAGCTTCCCTGCTTGAAGCCTTCGGGTAACACTCGAAGTATGTCAAAATGTTTAACTCAACATCGCTATAGTCCAAATTTTGTTGCTGTGGGCGTCCAGTCTTCTTTTTAAAACTTCCAACGGTCAGTAAATTATTCACAATTCGAGACAAAATTTTTCTAGATGGTAGTTCTCTGTCTGGATACTTCTCGCGATACCACTGCAGAGCTAAATCGTAGCTCTTGTTGCAAACAAAGTAAGCTTCTAATAACTCGAATTGTTCTTGATACGCCATTATGAGATAATTTAATTACGTAAGGAAAGCAACACTACTTAAATAAAATCTGTTGATAAAAATCGTTCGAATTTTAAAATTATTGTCCCGCATTGCAAACAAAGTCCATCCATTTTTAAACTTCTCCACTGAACGCCTCGGATCATGTAAGAAGGAAATGTGCATAGAGGTATTACCACCATTGAACAATTTTCTTATCGAAGATTTCAACAAGGTACTTAACGATAAATTAGCAAGCGTGTACTTCATACGAAGTCTTTGAGTGTTGGAGAGATAACAGAACTGTTACGTGTCTTTTACTTGTTAAAAGTGAACAGTAACCAAACATTTTTTAGAGAAACTTTATCCTGAATATTAATACTACCGATTAGTATAATAAAATAAAGTGTTTATTTTTTTTAATTTTAGTTTAGTTTTTGTTAGACCCGGGCGAAGCAAGCGAGTTTTAAAAAATCTTTTAATGCAGATTTGTTTCTTTTCAAATATAAAGGAATGTCTCCTTTAAGTAAAATGAGCTAGCTTAAGGATTTAAAGTAGTTTCCCTCCAGGGCCTGAGTTTAATTTCCACACTGTATATACTTCAAATTTAGCTGAATAAATTAAAATGTATACGCTTTACTGGCAAAATCAATATTTTTTATTTACCAAGTACTATTTCAGTCATACAAAAATTAAATTCATCAAATAAGAGTATCAGCGCCATCTATTGGCGCTGTTGTGGTTAGCTGACGACGAGCAAACACCTTAAATTTTGGTACTTACATGTTTTTGCGAAAATCTAAATTTGCCCATATCTTTTTAATGTGTTGACCTGTTGACTCAGGACCTTGATTTTTATATGCCTCATAGGGACTATAGACCTCAGTATCTGGTATACATTCAACTTGCTAGGTATACCCCTTCCTGAGAAAATCGGTGGTGACACACGGACAGACAGACGGGAAAGAAAGTGATCTTATAAGGGTTCCTTTTTTTACCTTTTGTGGTACGGAACCCTAAAAAAAAGAAAAATATAAATAAATTAAGAAACATTATGTAGATAAAAAATTTTCGTCCTTTATTTATTATTGATGTATCATACAATACAATACAATACTATAACTCTTTATTGATCACCAAAATAACAAAATACAATGGTAATATAATCGGTGATCTTATCGCTAAGAGCGATCTCTTTCAGACAACCTTGGGATGGACAGGAGTAAAAATAAAGAATGGACAGCGGTGCACAATGAAAAAGATATCTGCTACATATTTTACTAAATGCCTACTTACAATCTAATCCAGATTCTAATACATATATGTCTAATAAAAATATACTAATATATATAGGTATAATATTACTTAACGGAAAATAAGACAAATCGATAGCTTTCATTTGATAGTGGATAGAAAATAATTCTTCACCATATTTTTAAATATAGGCAAAGATTTTGCACGTCTGATATCTAAAGGCAGAGAATTCCACAAACGTATAGCTTGTACAGTGAAGGATTTATCATAGTATTGGGAAGAGTGAAGAGGCATTTGAAGTTCAAGAGTTTCAGATGAGCACAAGGAGAGAGAATGTGAGAGATATGGGAAGGTGCACCGTCATACATTAATTTAAGTAATTGATTATCCTCATTATTTAATAAAATTTCAAACACTTGTGTGTGTTTTAATTAGGTATTATTACAAAATAATACACATGTATTATTTTATATCTTATTAGATTTTCGTTAAATGGTATGAAAATGTTTGGTACTGCAATGCTGCTTATTATTTATTTACAAATAGGTTTTCTGCTGTATGTGTTCTTTTATGTTTCTTTAAATGGCCAGTTTCTACAGATCTGTAGTCACACAGATCACATGCATAC
Organism: Cabera pusaria; assembly: GCA_954871355.1. Classification (NCBI taxonomy): domain Eukaryota; kingdom Metazoa; phylum Arthropoda; class Insecta; order Lepidoptera; family Geometridae; genus Cabera; species Cabera pusaria. The sequence goes on from OX940906.1 coordinate 12,142,040, forward strand.
GGTTTTACATTTGTATGTCTTCTTAAGAAGTGTAACCTAAGAGTGCTGGAACTATTCGCTTTATAGTCACACATTTTACATGCATATGGTTTTTGTCCTGTATGGGTTCGTATGTGCGTCCTTAAATGCGTATTGTTCTTGGTTTTATAGTCACACATATTACATGCATATGGCTTTTCGTTTGTGTGTCTTCTTAAGTGCACCTTAAGTTTGTTGGTACTATTTGCTTTATAGTCACACATATCACATGCATATGGTTTTTCTCCAGTGTGTGTTCTTAAGTGCAATGTAAGAGCGCAGGTAGTTCTCGCCTTATATTCACACATATTACATGCATATGGTTTTTCTCCTGAATGGGTTCGTATGTGTGACTTCAAATTAGAATTGTCCTTAGTTTTATAGTCACACATATCACATGCATATCTTTTTTCGCCTTTGTGTCTTCTTAAGTGGTCTTTAAGAGCGTAATTAGTTTTTGCTTTATAGTTACACATATTACATGCATATGGTTTTTCTGCTGAATGTATTGTTTTGTGTTTTTTTATTATATTTAGTCGTGAGGCTTTATAGTCACACATATTACATGCAAATGGCTTTTCCCCTGTGTGTGTTCGTATATGTTCTTTTAGAGAGTTTCTATGTGCAGTTTTAAAGTCACACATATTACATGCATATGGTTTTTCCCCTGTATGTGTCCATGTGTGCACCTTCAAAGATGACCTTCTTGCAGTTTCAAAGTCACACATATTACATGCATATGTTCTTTCCCCTGTATGTGCCCTTCTGTGAACCTTCAAAGAGGCTGTTTGTGCAGTTTCATAATCGCACTTATTACATGCATATGGTTTTTCTCGTGTATGTGCCCTGATGTGCACCTTCAAAGATGTCCTTTGTGCAGTTTCATAGTCACACATATTACATGTATATGGTTTTTCCCCTGTGTGTGTTCGTATATGTTCCTTGAGAGAAGATTTTATTACAGTTTTAAAGTCACACATATTACATGCATATGGTTTTTCTCCAGTGTGTCTTCTTATGTGGTTTCTTAGTGTACAAGATGCATTTGCTTTATATTCGCACATATTACATGCATATGGTTTTTCTCCTGTGTGCGTTCTTATATGTTCCTTCAGACAGAACTTATATGCAGTAACAAAGTCACACATATTACATGCATATGGTTTTCCCTCTGTATGTGTTTGTGTATGATTGTTCAGACTGAACTTATATGCAGTTTCAAAATCCATATTACATGCATTTGGTTTTTCTATGATGTGTGATTCAATGTGTTTTTTTTCTGTATCTTCTACAGCGGCAGATTCTTTTGATTTATAGTCACCCATATTAAATTCATATGGATTACCCCTGCCAAGCTATTTTCTTAGATTGCTTCTTAAGATAGCATCACTTTAACATAACTTATGTACTTTTTAATGTACAGACTTTTAGACATATTTTCTAATGTTTTCCTGCATACTTTTCACACATATTTTTATAACTCGCTTATTAAATTCAAATGAAATATAAACATAACATTTAATTATGTATATCTCTATCTCTTCACATTTATTATTTTAATGTAAGTTAGAAGGTATTCATACAGTTTGTCTCCTACATGTTAATTCAGGCTCCTGTTGATCTATTGAAGATGATTTCAAAGGAAGGTGATGGAGGAGGATGATTTGAAGGTTGTTTCGGCCATTGACGAGATGTTCATGATTTATTTATAACTGCAATGGAGATATTGTACTTTTGTTAGAAGCTACAAAAAAATAACATAAAAATATAGGAAAGAAAACATCCAGACTTCCAGACTAATATTATTATAAACTGGGCAAGTACGAGTCGGAGTAGCACACGCAGGGTTCTGATTGAATCAGAGCGACAATGCAAACAATATGGACAAATTTCATAACTGTCTAATTCTCAAAACCGTCTATTTAGACTTAGACTATTGTTCACGTCACACTTCGTTAGCAATGTTGATGGAGGGCGAAAGGAATACTCTTTCTAGTGTCTACTACTGTTTGCAAGCCTAGCCAGGTCAAATAAATTTGGGTCAGACGGAAGACTAAAATAATTAGGACTATGTGAAAAATAAACATTACAGACCTTCACATTGTACCTACCTAATACTACCTATACACAAATATCTCGCACTCGCACAAATATTTCGCAAAGCAAACACCGTTTAATAGATGTATGCATTTTAGCAACTATCTATTAAAATTGTTACAACGTAATTATCTATTAAACAATGGTTGCAAAATAGATCATTGTGAAATAGATGGTTTTGGCAACGTTATTGTAACGCAGATAAAGTTGCGTTATGTTTTCTGAAAAACTCGTAATGACACACTACTACAAAAGATCTCTCTCGCCATCGTGAGTATGTTGGCCTGATAGCCTTGTTGTATTCAGGCACCTGACGGGAATTTTCTAAGTGAAATTTGGTTAATTTGGTCATCAGACTATCACCCAATAAGATCTTTTATTGTGCATCGTACAAATATGATAATTATCGTACAAAAGCCATGTGGAGGAACAAGTTTAGAGTAAGGAAAATATTCGGTCTGTTATTGTTTCCTTACGTCAGAAATACAATACATATAATATGATACGTACCTTATGTTTTCTGGTTTAGCCAAAAATTAATAATGGTATTGTACCAATAGATCTTTGATAAGTATATAAAATGGTGAGATTAATTTAAATATGTATACAATTCTTTCTCAAAGACGCAGTTAATTATTAAATAAGGCTATTACACTACATTATTAGAACAAATAGAGAGTAAAACACTACGTAAGTCACAATAATAACAAAACAAGTAAAGTAAACAAAACAACAGCAACCACCTGCCAGCCACCTCACACTCACGTCACAGTAGTACAATGTCATCTGTCAAAGTGCTTTTTTTGGTTTTTTTTTTAGTTTTATTTTGGCTCCACACTATTAGTGTAATTAGCCAGTGTCAAGTATTTAAAGCTCTTCAAGTTTTTGTTATATCTAGTTATAAACACGGGTCAAAGTAACGTTTCAGGTCAAGTTGAAGTCATAGTCTAGTCAACTCTAGTCCAAGTCATACTCTCAGTAAAGATGTGGACTGAAAATATTTCGTGGAAGTTTTGTGAGAACGCAAATAGCATGGTTTACAACATTGTGCTGTTTCCCTACACTCATTCACTAGCACTTAATGGTTAATAATCCACATTTATTACACATTAACTCGCGGAAGAACTCAAGTTTTAGGAAACAATACAATGCGAGCACACACATTTTTTCACGTTCCCGCCAAAACTCCCCAAGTTCTATTTGACATTATGACATGCGATGACGACGCGATATTTTGCATTTGCTAAATAGTAGTGCTAAATCGATAATTATGCAATTTTATTTTAAGAATAACATCCTACTAATATTATAAACTAGCTGCGTCCCGCGCCTTAGCCCTCGTTTATAGTTTTGTAGGGTTCCATACCTCAAAAGGTACAAAAAGGAACCCTTATAAGATCACTTTCTAGTCCGTCTGTCTGTCTGTCCGTGTGTTACCACCGATTTTCTCTGGAACGGGTGGACCTAGCAAGTTGAAATTTATGCCAGACTAGCTGTGCCCGCGACTTCGTCAGCGTGGAATAGTGTTTATGGGTAGCATTAACTAATAAGATTAACAAATACACCGCAACGCACCACGCCACGCTAATCCCCCTTCCCCCTCCCCTCGCGTACCCTCCACTCCCCTTCCCCTCACTTCCCCTTCCTCTACCCCTCCCCTTCACTTCCCCCTCCTCTCCCTTCACTTCCTCCTTCCCTCGCGTCCTCCTCCCCTCCCCTCCCTTTCCCATCCCCTCTTCTCCCCTCCCTTTCCCATCCCCTCCCCTCAATTCCCCTCCCCTCCCCCTTCCCCTCCTCTCCCCCTTCCCCTTACTTCTACGTCCCCTCCACCTCCCCTCTAGCTCACCTCCCCTCCCCCTACCTTTCCCCTCAACTCCCCCTACCCTCCCCCTCCACTCTCTCTACCCTCCCCCTCCCATCCCCCTATACTCCCCTTCCCCCTCAAAACTTTGCATGTCATATTTATGTATATCGAATCAACACCCTAAATAATAATTCAAGCTTCTAGCTCTAAAAATGACAATACTTCCATACAAATTTTCATCCACCCTTTAAACCCCTTACATTCCCCTTTCTTCGCATTAAAAAGTAGACTGTGTCCTTTCTCAGGCTCTAGACTATCTGTGAACTAAATTTCATTTAAATCGGTTCAGTAGAACATTCATATAACCTTACATATTTCCATACAAACTTACACAAACCTATAGTTATTTTACACCCTTGAGGGACAAACTTCGAATGCCAAATTTATTTATAACAGTCTAAGAAATAAGTTTCAAGCTTCTAGCTTTAAAAATGACGATACTTCCATACAACTTTTCATCCCCCCTTTCAACCTCTTACAACCTTCTTTTCGCATTAAAAAGTAGTAAAGCCTATGTCCTTTCTCAGGCTCTACACTATCTGTGTACCATATTTCATTTAAATCGGTTCAGTAGTTTTGGCGTGAAAGCGAGACAAACAGACAGACAGATAGACAGAGTAACTTTCGCATTTATAATATTAGAATAAAACCCAGAGATGGCGCTAGCGCAGATTTTAATAGCTCTCCTTTAAATATTGCCTAAATGTATGAGATCCTGCATCGCGCAAACGATATTTTCCGCGATATTGAAACTGATCAACTTGCTTCGTGATTGTACATATTAAAAGATGAAATCGCGTAATAACGTTTTCTCTCTATAATATTAGTCTGGATAGGACTGAGGTCTGTAGTCCCTGTTAGGTGTATACAAATCCTGGTCCTGAGTCAACACGATAAAAAGACATGGGCAAATTTAGATTTTCGCGAAAACTTGTAAGTACCAAAATCTACGTTAATTTTATTATTTTTTTATTTTTCGGAATTTTTCCTTTGCTTGTGCTATAAGACCTTGGTTTTAACCAAAAATGACAATTCTAGGTCAACCGGTAGAATCATGATATTTGGCAAGAAGCAAGGTCTTACAGCATAAATAAAGGAAAAAATCCAAAGTTGAAAATTAAAGGGTGTGTTAAGATAGGCCTCTGAGTTATATATATACAGAGCTTATACAATTTAGAGGTCTAGCTTAATTGGTAACAACCAATATTGGTAGTACGGAAGCCTCGGTGTGCGAGTCAAACTCGACTTGGAGGGTTTTATTTTTTTTGGAGTTTATTGAAGTTTACTCCGTAAGAATCGATATTTTGCCCGGCGGGGGTATGAATATTTATTGGAGTAAAATCAACGTTAAATGATAAACGTTATGCATTATGTACAAGTTGTCGTAATTACTGCTTACATTTCGGTCAACCAGAATGTGATAAATATAATAATAATAATAATAATGATTTATTTCAGGCAAAAAAAAACCATAGGTATATACATAGTTGTCTTAAAACTAAATTTGAACACTGTAAAGGGGTGCCAAGTAAACATAAAATACAATTAAAATAATAAACCAAAATAAGTCGTAGCACTACACTAGTGCTGAATCATTTTTTGTTCTGATCCATGTGCACAGAGATCCAGCGCTTAAACGCAGGACCCTAATGTCGTCAGAGACAGCCACGAGAATTTCATTGGTGGAGCGGCGCAGGCGATGCCAAAACGAAGCCACCCTAGATCGAATCACAGCAAAAAAGTCAGGGACCCCCGCTTCAGCAAACATGCTCGAAGCACTGCAGTACCGCGGAAGCCTCATAAGAGCCCGGAATACGTCATTATACTGGACTCTTATCCTGTTCATTGCTTTTTGTGTAAACGTTATCCACAGCTGGCAGGTATACATGCATAAGCAATACGCCTTGAACAGTGTGGTCTTTACGTCGTTACTACACTTGGCTAACCGGCGAGCGAGCATGTTTCCCCTGAGGGCGAGGGCCCTCCTCTCCCGCTCCACGTCCTAATCGTCCTGCAGCCGCTCCGTCAACAAATGCCCTAAGTATTTAAATTGTTTCACAACCTTAACCGCTGTTCCGTTCAAATACACCTCGGGTACCCTGTCCGGACCCCGACCCGACGCGAACACCATCATCTCGGTTTTAGCGACATTGTAGGGGAGACCGGGGCAAGACGAAGCCCGGGGCATGACGGGAAGTGTGCTTTTGTGCTTGACTGGTGAACAAAAGAGAGCCTACCAAAACGCCATTCGCGCGATGTTCTGTCGCCTCACACGAGTCCAAGCGGTGTATGCATGTCACTACGTGATTTGGCTGTGCGGCGAGAAAAAACGGTTTTATGAAGGATTTTCTGATTTTTCTGTTTCTCGCGCGCTTAAATAGGTTTCGATGACTCGTCGTCTTCAAGATGACGCCGCAGTCGCTAACACGGCCTCTCCTGACGTGTGGTCGTCCTCGACCACATATCTGGCTCGGGTGAAGTCGTTTGTTACCCTGGGATGGCAAGCGCTTCGATTTTAGTAAAACAAGGCGCTACTGGTGTTTCGCTTTCAACTGTAAGTAGAGAAAATAGAACATAAGTACTGAATACTATTCTACAGATATCACAGCGTTACTGAATTCCGGACTAATCTGACTTCACTTTGAACATATATGCCACAGCAGAACAGAGTTTAATGCTGCGCAGTACACTCGGGCATTAGTATGCCACAGCAAATCCAAGCTTGATGCTGCTCGGTACATTCGGGTATATATGTCGTAATGAAAGCAAAACTTAATACTGCGTGGTACACTCGGGCATGAATATGCCTCAGCCGAGCTAAGCTCTATGCTGCACGGTACGCTCGGACATATATGTCACAGTATGACCTCAGTCTTAACGCTGCTCGGTACACTCGGGCATGCATATGCCACAGCCGAGCTAAGCTCAATGCTGCACGGTACGCTCGGACATATAATGTCACAGCCAGACACAAGACTTATCGCTGCGCGGTACACTCGTGCATGTATATGCCACAGCCGAGCTAAGCTCAATGCTGCACGGTACACTCGGACACATAATGTCACAGCCAGACACAAAACTTATCGCTGCGCGGTACACTTGGGCATGTATATGCCACAGCCAAGCTAAGCTCAATGCTGCACGGTACACTCGGACACATAATGTCACAGCCAGACACAAGACTTATCGCTGCGCGGTACACTCGGGCATGTATATGCCACAGCCGAGCTAAGCTCAATGCTGCACGGTACGCTCGGACATATAATGTCACAGCCAGACACAAGACTTAACGCTGCGCGGTACACTCGGGCATGTATATGCCACAGCCGAGCTAAGCTCAATGCTGCTTGGTACACTCGGACACATTATGTCACACAAATGTTCTCTCTTTATAATATTAGTATAGACTAGAAGTGTCCCGCGGCTTCGCCCGCGTTAAAAACTTCTTTTATTTACTTAAAACTTTTCTTTTGTAAAAACGATTATATCAATAAAGACATCAAAAAAGAATTAGCCAAATCGGTTCACCCGTTTTCATGTTATCGCGTGACTAAGGGAATTCGGGATTCATATTTATAAAACCCGAAAAACCCAAAGTTTCAGACTTTGTAGTAACTTTGTCAGGGGTAGGCAACCCCATTTCGAAAAATCCTACAACACGTAGTTTATCTCATCTCGTTTCGCCATACAAACTATGATTCCCCGTTCCGTATCCGGGAGGAATTTTTAGAAAATCTTTTCTGAGCGGATACCTACGTCATAATAACTATCTGCATTCTAAATTTCAGCGCAATCCGAAACAATATTGATTTTTAGACTTTGTTACCCCAGTTTATCCTGTTAGGGTGGCATTTTGAAAAAGTCTGAAACTCGTATTTACTTATTAATTTACAGAAGTACTTGTGTGAAATGTCGAATAAAATGACTATCCAAACTTTGAACCCCCGCTTCATCCCCTTGAAGAGTGAATTTTGAAAAATTCTTTCTTAACCTATGTCAAAATAACTATCTCCATGCCAAATTTCAGCGCAATCCGAAACATTATTGATTTCAGACTTTGTTACCCCTCTTCACCCTTTCAGGGGTGAAATTTCGAAAGAGCATGTAACACGTATTTACTTACTTAAGTACTTGTGTTAAGTTTCAAATATAAAAGACTATCTAATCTTGTTTCTCCATACAAACTTTGAACCCCCGATTCATCACTTTCAGGGGTGAATTTTGGAAAATCCTTTCTCAGAGGGCACTAACGTTGTAATAACGATCTGCATGCCAAATTTCAGCGTAATCCGAAACAATATTGATTTTCACACTTTATTACCCCCATTTCACCCTCTTAGGGGTGGATTTAAAAAAACTGAAACACGTATTTACTTATTTTTTTACTCGAGCACTTGTATGAAGTTTCGAATAGAAAAGACTATCTAATCTTGTTTCTCCATACAAACTTTGAACCTCCATTTCATCCCCTTAAGGGGTGAATTTTGAAAAATCCTTCCTAAGGTTAAACTTGATATCCACTTATTTTAAGGTAAATAATTGTTATGATTATTTAAGATTGTACTGTTACAATTTACGACTCGTTTTGATGTGTATGGCTATAAAAATACAAAAGTTGCTAAAATATTAACTAAAAAGTAGATAAAAGAAATGCTTGCGCGAGCGTGAACATATTCATAACGTTTTATGACCCTGAGAGTTTTTATGACCTACTAAGTCAACACCGATGACCCTAAGGTTAAACTTGATATGCACTTATTTTAAGGTTAATAATCATAATGATTATTGAAGGTTGTACTGTTTCAATTTATGGACTCGTTTTAATGCATGTGGCTATTAAAATACAAAAATGCTGAAATATTACCTACAAAGTAGATAAAACAAATGCCTGCGCGAGCGTAGCGAGCGCTTTCAACGCGAAAAATATTTACGACTTTTTATGACCCTGACAGTTTTTATGAGCTACTAAGTGAACACCGATGACCCTAAGGTTAAACTTGATATCCATTTATGTTAAGGTAAATAATCATTATGATTATTGAAGGTTGTAGTATTCTAATTTATGGCTCGTTTTTATGCATGTGGCTATTAGAATACAAAAACTGCAGAAATATTACCTACAAAGCAGATAAAAGAAATGTTTGCGCGAGCGTAGCGAGCGCTTTCAACAAATACAATTTTATTATTTTTTAAATTAAATTTTATAATTTTATTAATTAAAATACAAAAGTTGCTGAAATGTTTCCCACAAAGTAGATTTGACAAATGCTTGCGCGAGCGGAGCGAGCCCTATTACTGCGCCAGCGAAGCGAGCGCGAAATTTTTTATGATTTTTTATAACCCTGACAGTATTTATGACCTACTGAGTCAACACTGATGACACAGAAGTTAAACTTGATATCCACTTATTTTAAAGTTATGATTATTGAAGGTTGTACTGTTTAAATTTATACACTCGTTTTGATGTATGTGGCTATTAAAATACAAAAAATGCTGAACTATTACCAACAAAGTAGATAAAACAACGGCCTGCGCGAGCGCAGCGAGCGCAGCGAGCGCGAAAAGATTTTACGACTTTTTATGACCCTGACAGTTTTTATGACCTACTAAGTCAACACCGATGACACAGACGTTAAACTTGATATCCACTATACATAATGATTATTAACCTTAAAGGTCAATAATCATTATGATTATTGAAGGTTGTACTGTTTCAATATATGGACTCGTTTTGATGCATGTAGTTATGAAAATACAAAAAAATGCTGAAATATTACCTACAAAGTAGATAAAACGAATGCCTGTGCGAGCGTAGCGAGCGCTTTCAATGCGCGAGCGAAGCGAGCGCGAAAAAATTTTGACTTTTTATGAACTACTAAGTCAACACCGATGACCGAAGGTTAAAATTAATATCCAATTATGTTAAGGTAAATAATCATTATGATTATTGAAGGTTGTACTGTTCCAATTTATGGTTCGTTTTGATGCATGTGGCTATTAGAATACAAAAGTTGCTGAAATGTTACCTGCAAAGTGGATAAAACAAATGCTTGCGCGCTATCAATGCGCGAGCGAAGCGAAGGGCGCAAAGTTCTTACGACATTTTATGACCCTGACAGTTTTTATTACCTTAGGGTCATCGGTGTTGACTTTATCATTATGATTATTGAAAGTTGTATTGTTCCAATTTATGGCTCGTTTCGATGCATGTGGCTATTAGAATACAAAAGTTGCTGAAATGTGGGAAACATTTCAGCAACTTTTGTATTCTAAAGTTAAATGTGGCTGTTAAAACACGAATGTTGTTTAAAATACTTCCCACAAAGCAGATAAAACACGTTGGGCAAGCAAAGCCATCGCGTAAATTTTGATGACTTTTTATGACCCTGACAGTTTTATGGCCTAATTAACACACTTATTAAGTATCTAAAAGAACTCTTTGTTTTTCTTCAGTCCTTCAATTCTCTCTCGTTAAGGTCATCAGAGAATCTAATGCTTTCGTTTCCTACTCATCACAGCACCTTTTACGACAAATCTTTTGCTGTACAAGCTGTCAGGCTATGGAATGAACTTCCATTGGAAATCAAACAGTCACAAACTATTTCCAAACAGTAATCATTGTTGTATTTATTTGTCACTAATTCACTTATTTACATAATCGTATTGTTTTCTTTTATCATTTAGTCAATTTCCATATATATACTTATTTATTTTCCTTTAAAAGCGTATTTACATACATATACCCATTTATTATGTATTATATATTTAATTTGATAAATCACCATACACCGCCGTATCACGTTAATTGTTTCTCCATCAGAAGGTTGTCTGGAAGAGATCGCTCTTAGCGATAAGACCGCCTATTGTTACACTTGTTTTATTTTTATTTATTGTATTGTACTGTTTCTTTATTATGGTGTCCAATAAAGTGTTTTCTATTCTATTCTATATAATAATCTTAATATATATATATAAATGTTTTGCGAGCGCGAGGTTTTTTATAAAGAACTCAAATAATGTTTCAGTGAACGTCAATTCTGAATGAAGGATGAAAGAAGAAGTACTTTCGCACTAATCAGCTATATCAATAGTTTCAGAGAAATAAAAGTCACGATAGTGTGTGAGATAACGCAAAGGCAGAACATACCTGTGTGCGAGCGAAGCGAGTGTTTAATTTTCACAACTAAACTATAATTTTTCATAAATGAGAAACAAATACATCATAAAGTTTAATTAAAGGCAAATTCTAAGCCCTTTTTGTACGACATAATATACTCTTTGTTATTGTGGTACTAGCCAGCTCAGTTGCTCTGCGTCTCGTCAAATTACTGTCTTCTGTCTCCAGACTATCACGATTTCATCTTGCGACGGATCGTCATCAGGTGACATAATAGTCAAGTGCCTGCATGACTTAATTTTTATTTTTCAGGATAAACATTGGCTGATGCGAATGCCCCCGTCTCCCCTGCCGAAAGAGATCCTGCCTCACCTGGACGAGGTGTACCGGTCGCGGTGGGAGGCGCTGCTGTCCGTCGATGAGATGGTGGCGGATGTGGTGGGGGCGCTGGATACAGCCGCCTTGTTGGATAACACCTACCTCATCTATACTTCTGATAATGGATATCATATCGGTAAGACATACCGTCTTTAGGCCAATAAATCAGTCTAAGGGTGATCTTCAATCATTAAGACCTAGGTAGGTACATAATGTACGGTAGTTACGGTTTGAAGGTTATGTGTCCAGTAAAATTGCAGGGTAGGTACATGAGACTTTATTATCTAAATATTTCAAGTTAACGGGCATAGTACTGTGACGCAAACAATACTAATCAGTCTATCAGAGTAAGTAGAGTAGTCAGAGTTTAGCGTGCCCCAGTTTTTGTTATTGACAGGCGTCAGCGCTTAACAGGTGAGCCCCTTGCATTTACTGAGACGTGGACGCTCACGGTTGGGCAGGTCTACAATATAAAACCGCCCTATGACCAGCCGAGCCATGGAAAGGGCTTTGCTCAGAATATTTTTAAGGAGCAAAACCGAAAGGAATTTATCCGACAAAGAAGCAAAATATAGACATAGCGGACAGGATTTGCACATGGAAGTGGCTATCAAATAATTTGCTTACTTATTACTTAATGCCCGTATGGTGATAGGGCATTGTCTATTACCTAGTGTCTGCCTGGATAGCCAAGCCACCAAGTCAGGACCCTCAAGTCAGGAAATCTATGCTATGCCTATGCGTGGCCTACTGACCGTCTTCAACTACATATAAGATCGTTTAAAAAACTAAAACAACCGATTTCAAATGCCGCGCTATTAATTTTCAGTACCAAGTTTGGGGTTTTTATCTCCATCTCTGGAGATACTTATCGTCTACGTCTTACGTCTTCTGGGACACCTATATAAAAAAATAATTTGTCTTACATTGTCGACATATCATTACAGCTTCTCTCATTCGTCCTCAGGTCAATTCTCCCAAGTTTACGACAAACGTCAACCCTACGAGACGGACATAAAAGTCCCCTTCCTAATAAAGGGTCCAAACATCCCCAAAAACTTCACCAGCCCCCAACCGATACTAAACATAGACGTAGCTCCTACCATCATAGACTTAGCTGGGCTGGAAGTGCCGAAGTCTATGGACGGAAGGGCCATAAACTGGAAGGAGGAGGTGGGGGAGAGGAATATGCTGGTGGAATATTATGGGGAGGGCAGTGATAGTACTGTGGATAAGACATGTCCATGGAAATATGATGCGGGGAAGCTTTCTGTAAGTAATAATAAGAAATCTTTATCTTTTAAAAGACTACTTACCGCACCAGAAATGTATCTGTGTTGTGAGGGACTTTTATTTTTTTATCCCATTCAGTGGATGGCATAGACGTAATAAAACGGATGGTGCAGTGCAGATGTATTGACTAATTCAATTTAATCCGTATGCTTTAACAATAAGGTTGTAATTGCTTTGTAGAACACGGCCCAATTGAGAGACACCAGGGTGGGAGTGTGTCCTTGTCTAACAACCTGCTAGTCTCATATATGTTCTATACTATATGTATGGTGTCTATATAAGTTATCCATACAAAAGAAAGGGACAAACACCGTTCAAGATTGGTCTCATGGGGGCCGGTGTACGCGATTAAGTTTAATATGTAGCAGGTTTGTGGTGGATGGCAAGTCACCACCCGCCTAAATATTTAGTAATTAGGTCTAATTGGTGGGTGCCGTACCTCATCCCATAGATCAGATCACTGACCATTAAACATTTGCAACAATAGCCCATATTTTGTACCATCTTTCCATAGTTTGCCATATTCTCCCATACATAGACCATAATGTATAATTAAGTTATGAATTGTAAAGGGCCTATTAGCGTTGGCTTCGGCTTTGTCAATGCCTTCGAAAGGACCGGGCGTATTACACCTTACGACTCGAGACATTTTATTGAATAAACAGTAATAATGAAGAATTTTTATGATTCCAGGAATGCTACCCTCAGTACGATTGCAAGTGTCAAGATGCGAGGAACAATACGTTTGCGTGTCTCAGACATATCGCGCATAGGATCGATAAGAAGTATTGCGTTTTTGCTGACGGCGAAGTAAGTAATGTTTTATCTTTGTCTTGTTTGCTCTCAGCAGGCAGCAGCTCACTTCTTTTTTAGTACAAACCTAACATCTCTTAAATTTTAAAGGGTATACTTTCCAGGTGGTCCCATTTAAATTTAGCGTTAAATTATGCTTTGTTATGTTTACTTCATAATTGTTTATAATTTTAGACGTATGAGGTATTTGTTTTTTTATACGTTTATTAATACTGCCTATATACTGAATAGAGATGATTTGAACTTTGAACTACTGCGACCGTAGTGCCTACCTTTTGCAAAGAGGATTCTTTTACGGCTTTCTTGAAATTGCCCCATGTTTTATTTACGGCATCGATGTATATGTACTACGTACCAGATGTTGCGTCGCGAACTAGCTCTACGTTCCAATAAAAAACAGTGCTGAATCTACATCTCGCTTAGTTTAGCGTAAGTACTCCTCACACCCGATCGCGCGCCGCTCGGCACGTAAGTCAGTTTATGATGGGCGCCTCTGGTTTACATGTACCCCGATGATTTACGGTCTAAAAGGTCACTTAACATTTACGTTGCATTGCGTATTGAAACGTATTGTGTTACTTCAAATTTTAACAGGCTTAGGTATAGAACATTTTACATACATATAATAACGCCGTTTGAGTAGTTTTCCGTTGGAGTAGGCAGAGACTACTGCTTTCCACATGCTACGATCCTGACATACCTATGTTTCGCTTCTTCCACTTTCACGAGCGCCTTCATACATGCTCCCCGATGTTAGGTACTTTTTATTATCCTCCTTTCTTTAAAATGTCTCCAATCTGGTCGAACAAAAAATTTAAAAGAGCATGCTTATTCTACCTTTAAAAAACTTTATTTTCAGACTTTCACGGAAATGTACGACCTGTTAAAAGACCCCTACGAGTTAAAGAACATAATAAACGAAGTGATGCCAGCCATCAAACACTGGTACAAGCTGACGTTGGTACAGATGCTGAACTGCAGCGGAGCCAGGAATTGCGACGATCCTCTCAATTATGAGGCACAGGACCAATCAGCCGAAGTCACCACTAACAAGAGTGGTAAGCTCAAGAAGAGGAAGTGTCCCTTTTGGTAGTTACTTTAAAGCGGTGATACTGTAAATTATACTATTGCTTTGCAGTCAGTTGTTTTATTGTCTAGATGCCTCTGCTCTTTAACTTTACATAAAGTTTTAAACAAAGCACTTCTGCTGTCTGTACGCTTAGATCTTTTAAACTACGCAACGGATTTTAATGCAGTTTTTAGCAATAGATAGTCATTCGAGAGGAAGGTTTATAACCAGGATTATACGCAGGCAAAGCCACGAGAGGCAGCTAATAAATTATAATCATAATGTTAACTTCTGCAGCCTACACAGCGGCAGTAATTAATGGTAGTGAAATCCAGGAAACATACACTGAAATACAGACAATATATACCAACACTAGCTGATAACCGCGACTTCGTTCACGTACACCAAGAATTTTATCACTGTAAAGCTCTGTCAATCGACATTTATGTGATCCGAGTTAGTTATGTGTATTCATGATTAGATTTTCACAAAAAGTAGCCTAAGTTCATCTTCATGCTATGAAGCATGTATCTCCTAGTTAAATTTCAGTAAGATCGGATTGTCCGTTTAGGCGTGAATCGTGATTAGGTAGCAAACCATAGAGAAAGTATATAATATGTAGAGAGAACATTACCGTATGCGAATGAAATAGCTATAGAGATATAACCCGACTAAAACGATGAACACGTGATACATACCTCGATGGTATTAGTCGCAACATGATAGTCCCTATCCTTGATCTTATCCTTCCTGTCCTTACCCACATTCTTAATTACTCAACCTTGAGTGGTATATTTCCAACCTCATGGAAAAACGCTCAAATTATTCCACTTCCAAAAAAACTTAATCCTAAATCTCTCTCAGATTACCGTCCCATATCTATCCTCCCCTTCCTCTCCAAAGTACTGGAACGGCTTGTGCATCATCAGCTAAGCTTATTTCTAAATAGAAATTGTCTCTTTAACCCGTTTCAGTCTGGATTCCGTCCTGGGCACAGCACAGTTACTGCGTTGGTAAAAATCACAGATGACATTCGTGCCGGCATGGAACATGGTAAGCTGACTGTGCTTGCTCTCCTTGACTTCAGCAATGCGTTTAATACCGTCGACCACGAGATTCTATTGGAACTGCTGCGCTCTATTAACATATCTCCTTCTGTAATTGACTTCTTTCGTACTTACCTGTTTGGGCGTCGGCAGAGGGTGCGCCTTGAAGACTGTTTCTCTTCGTGGTGTAACATTTCTGCTGGCGTCCCACAGGGCGGCGTTCTATCTCCATTACTCTTTTCTACATTCATAAATTCTATTTCTTCTGATATATCTTCTCCCTACCACCTCTACGCAGACGACCTACAAATTTACTCTCAGGCATCTCCCGATCAGTTGATTGACTGTGTTCGAAAAATGAATGACGATCTGAGCCGTATAGCTGCGTGGAGTAAGGCGTTTGGTCTAAGAGTAAATCCCAGCAAGACCCAAATAATAATTGTAGGCAGCTCCCGCATGTTGTCTAAGCTTGATCGTAATAACCTTCCTACATTTATTTTTGACGGTATTAAAATTCCTTACAGTACACAAGTGAAGAATTTAGGTATTATTATAGATCAGACATTGTCATGGGGTCCACAATTGGATGCCGTTAGGCGTAAAATGTTTGCTTCTGCAGGTGCCTTGAAACGGCTTCAAAATTTTCTCCCTACTGCTACCAAAGTTGCGTTAGCACAATCTCTTCTGCTTCCAATTCTTGATTACGCTGACGCTAGCTATCTAGATTTAACGGAGGACCAACTAAACAAACTTGAGCGGCTTCAGAATTTTTGCATAAGGTTCATATTTGGATTGCGCAAATATGACCATGTCTCATATTTCCGTCACAAGCTCAAGTGGCTTCCCATTCGACTCCGCCGGAATACTCACATTCTTTCCCTCCTATATAATATACTTTTTAATCCCGCTTCCCCGCGCTATCTTAAGGAAAGCTCTGAATTCCTACATTCACAGCACTCACTAACGTTGAGGTCATCTGATAATCTAACGTTACAAATACCTGCTCATTCTACCACCTTTTTTGATAAATCGTTTACGGTACAGGCTGCGCGCATGTGGAATGATATACCAGTGGAAATCAGACAATCTCCATCTCCACACGTTTTCAAAGAATGGCTATTGAAATTCTATCTATCCCGTCTCGACTGAACTATTATTAGCCTGAACTATTTATTATTATTATTTTTATTTTTCTATTTATTTATTATTATTATTCTTTGTTGTGTTATAGTTATTGCTAGTCTAATTCATTGAAATCTTTATCTTACAGTATATTTTATATTATTATTATTATATATGTATATGTTTTGAAGTAGTGTATGGTATGATAATATGTTAATATTATGTAAGTATATTTATTAATTTTAGAGTTTATATCGGTACACCACCGTCCTTCACAGTCTCGTAATTTTCTTCTTTACTATTTCGGTCGTCTGGAAGAAATCGCTTTAAGCGATAAGACCGCCCTTTGCATTACTTTTAGTTTGATGTAAATTGTAAATTGTTTCTGTTTTTTTGTTTGGTGTGCAAATAAAGAGTTTTATCTATCTATCTATCTATCTACATATTCCAGCTATAAGATAAAATGAACAACGTAATTTGGTCGGGTTATACACGACAGCGAGTGAGAGCCAATGGGTGCACTAGAACTTGGTTCCAAACATTGCTGGAACCAGTTTAATCGCATACGCAGGTAAAGGTTAAAAAATTGTTGTTCATCTCGCTCTCTCATACTAGTGATTGTATAGTTTTATCCTTCTCATATTATTATTTAAATGCCACATCCACACTTTATATTTAATCCATGTAACAAACAGAATTAAAGATAATTCACTTCCCTACAAAAAACACAATACCAACGCTTATTTCAGACAATACAAGCAAAAATGTGTCTAAGGCGCTCGACCTAGCGTTGTTATTAAAAGTTAAACTCGTTTAAAAACGTTTCCTCTTTATAATATAATATTATTCTGGATAATCATTGTCTCTGGAACCCGTAACCAGTTGATAAAGCTTTTATTTAAATTAGGCTTAAATTACAAGTTTATTAGCATAACGGCACGTTAAGACGCGACTATGGGCATGCTTGAAGTTAGCATATCTTCGTACAGCACGTGTGAATCGTTATGCAGGGGCAGCCTATGTTTGTGTGGGTCAAATCTTTGAAGCTAATTTAGAAGCACTTTCTGACTTTCGATTGAACTCAAATTTGGTAGTCGCACTTCGACTAGTATATTTCATACACATGACTTTACAAAAAGCTTGTACTTACAAAAGTTTAAACTTTTTATTTATTTAACGTGTCAAGTTTATTTTCGTTGTTGCTATAGTCATTTTTTTTTCGTTAAAAATAATACTAAACACTATTACTAAACACAGTCGCGCGCGCGCATCCCTCCGTAGTGGACGCGTTGATTTCGGTTGCATTCGCTAATTACGTGCGTGCGGCAAAATGACGAAAGTATTGAAGTGCAACGAGTGTAACATTGTTATAGACGAAATGTTAGCGTACGTCCAGAATAAAATATCTGTGATTGATGAAGAAAGTCTTGTGAGATTGTGCACATCATCGTTTACGATCGACGAAATCAAGCAGTCGAAGTCGTTACTATTTGATTCAGTTCCAACGGATTGTCGCAAAGTTTTACGAAAGAACAAAGGGAAGGAGGAACGTGATTTAGCAGATATAATAAATCTGTTTAAATCTGTGGAACCCGACATTATTCCTGTGTTTGTGGCGCGTCAATTGGAAAAACTTCCGCCAATAACGTGGAATAATTTAGATTGTACGAAGCTTTTAAAAGACCTTGTGAACGTACAAAGTGAGATTAAACACATAAAAGAAACCTATGCCACATTAGGGCAATTACAAGAACTTAAAACGGAGGTTCTAAAGGTAAAGAACGACTCGTTGTCTCCCTCCCCTGTGAATAACGTCAACACTAGAAGAGGAGCGTGGTTATTAAACAGCGGCCCAATGGGTTTATTGAACCCCCATAATTCTACACCCAACGAGACTCAAAACAATGAGACAATATCGACAGACATTAGAAGTAACGCTATAGTGTTATCTAATAATCACGAATATCAAAATATGAGGGTAGCTGCAGAACAAACCACCAGTAGTGATTCACCTGTTCGAGCGAGGGCCGAGCCAGCGCGCGAAACCGGCTTGAAGGCGAGCATGACGTCACCTATTGTACGCGCGCCCGCTCGGAATGCACAGCCCCCTGATAACAGCGAAATCCGTAAGGCGCAAAATAGACGTAGCCTAGAAACCGCACCGGTACCAACACCGATGACCAATGAAACAGACGATGAACATTTACCATGGGAAACGGTAAAATACCATAAAAGGACTAGAAATAATTATCGTTATCTTGGAAAGTCAGGCATAGCCCGAGATTCGCAAAGTAATTTTAAGGCAGCGGAAAAGAAGATTCCAGTCTTTATAACAAACGTACATAGTGACACTACGGCTGACGAAATAGTCAAATACGTTTACGCAAAAACACAAGACACTATATCTTTACAGAAAATTGATACAAAGAGAAGACATGACCACAATGCTTACAAGTTCTTTGTGTCTGAGACTAAGTTGTCTTTGTATTTGGATGAAAAGTTATGGCCTATAGGCATAATCTTCAGGCGCTTTATGAATTTCAAACACAAGCGATCGAACGTATACTCGTCTGTGAACGGCCTAAATAAACAGACCAATGGATAAAGTTTCATACAAAATGGTTAGCTACAACTGCAAAGGCGTAAAGCGGTCTTTGGACAGTGTCAGAGAACTGTGTCGTTCATGTTGCCTGGTTGCCCTGCAGGAGACCTGGCTGTACCCGGATGACATTTCATATCTGAGCACTGTCGATAGCGAGTTCGGTTACACAGGAACATCAGCGGTGGACACATCGGCGGGAATATTACACGGCAGACCTTTTGGTGGTGTAGCTCTGCTGTGGAAGCATAGCGTTTTCCAAAATGTGTCGGTGCTTAAATGTGATAATCCTCGTATTTGTGCAGTGAAAATTATTGCAAATGAGCGGCCATTTGTTGTAATAAGTTTATATATGCCGACTCTCTCGAGGGAAAACTTGCCGGAATTTACAGATTGTCTAGGGACGGTGAGTGCTATTGTAGAAGAGTGTGGTATAGAATCTGTCTATATATTAGGTGACTTTAACGCGGACCCGTCTGAATTATTTTATAATGAACTGGTTAGTTTTTGTTGTGAGCAACAGTGGTCATGTGTGGACGTTGATATGTTGGGCTGTCAGTCCGATACCTACACCTTTTTTAGTGAACCTCACAGTTCGTGTAGCTGGCTAGATCACTGTATCGTCACTGAAGCGGCCAGACATTCTGTACATAACGTCTATGTAAAGTATGACACTACTTGGTCAGACCATTTCCCTCTAATTATTGAGTGTAAACTTAACTTATTAACGTCTAAAATGCCAAGTACAGTGACTGTAAATAATGATGTTCATTGGGGTGATAGAACCGATAATGAAATAACTATGTACGCTAATGAATGTCATAAGAATTTAAAATGTATTGATTTTCCTATTGAATGTACGAATTGTGCCGATAGATTTTGTAATGATCCGGATCATAAGCGTGTACTTGATAATCTTTATAACGACATTGTAACTAGCCTGTGTGACGCTGCTGAGGTGAGTCGTGGAAAGATGCGTGCGAGTAGCGGGAGGCGTGGCCCGCGCATCGTGGGTTGGAATAAGCACGTCAGCGCTGCTCATCTGGAGGCTAGGGCGAGGTTTCGTGAGTGGATTTTGTGTGGTAAGCCTAAGTCCGGAGGTGTCCACGAAGATATGTGCCGAAGCAGGAAGATATTTAAGTCTCGTCTTAAATGGTGTCAAAACCATCAAGACCAGATAAAAATGGACGCCCTCGCTGAGAAGCATTCTAGTGGACACTTCCGTGATTTCTGGGCGAATACACATAAGATAAACGTTCGTCCTGGCCTGCCGATGAGTGTCGATGGAGTGAGTGATCCAAAGACCATCGCTAACCTCTTCAGTGACCATTTTCGTGTGCAGTCGCCACTTGGGTCGACGAGAACTGTACTTAATGAGGTGAAGCCTGCTGGAATCGTGGAGACCAGGTTTAGTGCCAGAGATGTAGTCAAAATGATCAAACATATATCTAAAGGAAAATCACCTGGCCACGACGGCCTTAGCATTGAGCACTTAGTTTACGCCGGCCCTCACGTATCACGTGTCTTAGCGATGTTCTACACACTGTGCGTGAGTCATTCATATCTGCCCCCCGATATGATGAAAACATTAGTTGTGCCTATAGTGAAAAATAAAACGGGTGACTTGGCCGACAGAAATAACTATAGACCTATTTCATTAGCCACGATCGTAGCGAAAGTGTTTGACGGCTTGCTTGACACACAGCTCAACAAATATTTAGTCCTGCACGACAACCAGTTTGGGTTTAGACCGAAACTTTCGACCGAAAGTGCAATACTGTGTCTTAAGCATGTCGTAAGATACTATACAGATCGAAGCACTCCAATACACGCATGTTTCCTCGACCTGTCCAAAGCTTTTGACCTGGTTTCTTACGGTATCTTGTGGGAGAAGCTGGAGAGCATTAGTTTACCACAGGAAGTCACCAGCATTTTCAAATACTGGTATGGAAACCAGGTCAACACTGTCAGATGGGCGGGTGCAGTGTCGGAAGCTTATCAACTACAGTGTGGGGTACGGCAGGGGGGATTGACTTCACCGTCTTTGTTCAACTTGTATATAAACGCCCTAATCGTTGAGCTCAGCAACCAGCATGTCGGCTGCCATCTCAATGGAGTGTGTGTGAATAACCTTAGTTACGCAGACGACATGGTGTTGCTGAGCGCTTCGGTCTGTGGGCTCCGGAAACTAGTGCATACTTGTGAAAAATATGCCGTTGGCCACGGACTTAAATACAATGTGTCAAAAAGCCAGTGTATGGTCTTTGGGGCTGGTACAAAACGACCCAAAAGTGTGCCTCCTGTGTACCTAAATGGAATTCCACTGGAAATGGTGACACAATTTAAATATCTGGGCCACATTGTTACATCTGACCTCAAAGACAACGCTGACATTGAGCGCGAGCGAAGAGCGTTGTGCGTACGGGCAAACATGCTTGCTCGCAGGTTTGCACGTAGCTCAGGAGAGGTGAAAGTGACGCTCTTTCGAGCGTACTGCACCTCCCTCTACACGTGCAGTATATGGGAGAGGTATACGAGCTCGACGTACAGTGCTCTTCGCGTGCAGTTCAACAATGCGTTCAGGGCGATGATGAGACTGCCCCGCTGCTGCAGCGCCTCAGGCATGTTTGCGCAGGCTCGCGTGGACTGTTTCCACGCGACCATGCGCAAGCGTGCCGCGTCTCTGGTGCGTAGGGTGCGGGCCAGTAGCAACATCGTTCTGACAATGATTGCAGATCGAACTAACTGTCCTTTTATCAGACACTGTTCCGATAGGCATATCACCAACATTTTTGGGTACCCATAAAGTGTGTATTTAAAGCTAATTATTAATATTTTGATTTTATTTATTTTAATATTTGATTAACCTTGACATGAAATTTGAATTTGACATTTTACCTTGACTTGTTTCCTATTTTTGTTTATTTTATACTGATGTAATTTGATTTCAAATTGAAGTTCCATATGATATTATAAATTTAATTCGAACTCATAATTTATTGTATTTAATTTAATTTTAATTTGTTGATTGTGTGTATGTATATGAGTCTAAGTAACTTGAAATAAACTTATTTTATTTTATTTTATTTTTTTATTTTACTATTCCCGACACAACAATAGACAGTCTGAGTGTCGAATATTTTTATTAAAATTAACTTTTCATAAACATTACAAAATACAACAATACAACCTAAATACAACAAAAATTATCAAAAAATACATCACAGTTGACTATGGCAGGCTTGAAACTGTATACTTTTAATAAACAATACCTGAAACAAAAACAAAACACTGGTTTTAAAGTATACTTCTAGATGAACCGTGTAAATACAATGAACCGATAGTCATTGTAACAGTTATTAGGTAATTTTTCCATTTTTTTTGTTAACATCTCTAGGAATAATATCGTTTAAAAACTAAAAAAGAACCGACTTCAATGCCGCGCTATTCATTTTCAGTACCAATTTTGAGATGTTTATCTCAATATCTCTAGAGATACTTATCATACCTCGATAAAATTACCATGGTACCACACTTGAGATATCTCCTTTCGAACAAAAAAAGAATAATCAAAATCGGTTCATAAACGACGAAGTTATCCGCGAACAAACATAAAAAAATAAAAAAATATATACGGTCGAATTGAGAAACCTCCTCCGTATTTTGAAGTCGGTTAAAAAGTATAAAATGTTACAAAACTATAAAAGAAGAGCTACTGAAATGCTATATAAACTACGTACTGTGTGTGCTTGTTTGCGTGTAAATGCTATTCCGTGTGGTGGTTTCGTCATATCGATTGGATCGTACTGTAGCTGATTTGGTACAGCCGTGGGAATGTTCAATGGGAGGCGAGGGTTCGAGTCCAGTCGGTACGGTGAAAAAATTTAGATTGTATTCAACAACTATTATACTAAGATAACCATATAGTGGCTCACCAGCCTGACTTGGCAGACATTGCGCTGGAGAGAGATTCGTGAAAGGCTATGGGGGAGACTTTTGCCCAGCAGTGGGACATTACAGGTTAAGAAAAATAAACGTTCACTTTGATTATGAATGGATCTTCGGCTCTTCTCTTCCAGTCACTGCCCACCGCTTTGTGTATTATTATTGCGTCGTCGCTCCACCTGGTCAAAGGACTCAAGATCAAGATCGGGCTCAGTGGCACATCTTGGGAGAGGCCTACGTCCAGCAGTGGACTGACACAGGCTGATGATGACGAATGGATGGTTTATCACTCATTCACACAAAACGGCAAAACGGATTTGGATAAAATTTAGCTTACAGTTTAACTGGATACTTTAAGCGCGGGAGTGACCGCGGAGCAAGGTAGTTTCATATAAGTTTAGGAGGTTCTAAGAGGTAGTCAAGTATAAAAAGAGGCGGCAATAGCCCAATGGATATGGTGTCGGAATGGCGATCGAGAGGTCGTGAGTACGATCCCCACCCCACCCTTTGCACTATTGAACACACTCCAGACACAAGCGTATTTAGCTTAGTTGGAGGGGTTAACAAGAATTCTTGTAATGTGCAACCCACATTGCGAGTAATCTTTTTCCTAAAAAATAAATTAATAAACAACCGTGTGGGTAGACAATACTCACTGTAAGGAGTCAGGTGACTGTAGCTACTTGGTGTCGGTTGTGTATACTGAAGTAGTCGGTCACTTTTGTCTGACACTGCAACTCGTCGCTGTACACCAACGGACATGGGAAGTATTTCTGAAAAACAACGTTTTTTTTTATATCGTATAGGCTAGCGTATGTGGATAATATTTGCCTACCACCTATAGTAGGTCTATAAATGAATATAAAAATTCCATTGGTGCAAGATTTTCTAACTTGAGCGTGGCAGCTGGCCAGGCGGACACTAGATAGTGTCTATATATAGTGACTAAAATCACATGCATTGAATTCATTGACACCGAACATTAACTACTATGACTATGTATATTTTGCTTTGTTAGAATCGTAATTGTAATGTATATTTCAAATCTAATATTTGTAGACATAAGTACTGATTTTTTTTTAAGAAATCCCTATTTAATTTATATAATTTAAACAAAATTGAGGGTGAACTAATTGACTTTGTTTTTAAAAATGTATTAGTTTTTTATTAAATAATTCTGGTTCTGACCTACCACCATGCAAGTCGGGGGTTTCTTGACGATGTTTTTCCTTCACCAGAGGGCCACTGTGAAAAGCGCGCTTAATTTTTTCGATAGAATAATCTATTAGTGAACGGCGGGGATTGAACTCGGTACCTCTGGCGTAAAAGTCGACCATTCTTCCACTACACAACTGGGCCCTTGAGTTTATTACGTTCAGACTGAACAGACAGACAGCCGCGCCGGTGGAGTTTGTTTTTATAGTATGTACTCCTGTACCTCTCTAATAGCAATTATTATTAAGTGAGGGCCTGGTGGTGTGAGTGGGAGAATAGTCTGCCTTAATGCCAGAGGTACCGAGTTCAATCCCCGCCGTGCCCCAATGGATTTTTCTATCGAAAAATGTATGTGCGCTTTTCATAGTGGCCCTCCGGTGAATGAAGAACATCGTTAAGAAACCAAACCCCCGCATGGTGGAAGGATACTATCTAGTGTCCGCCTGGCCAGCTACCACCCTAAAGTTAGAAAATCTGTCACCAAACATCTAATGTGTTCCGGCAGCTATCCTAGAGAGCCAGTTCCGATTCTAGGCCTGGCGTGCTTACCATCTTCGACCGCATCATCATTTACCCACAGGTGATATATAGTGTTCAAACTTTAACCTATAATATATATTTAAAAATTAATTAAATAATATAAAAAATATTAATGTTTACCTGAACAGCTTTGATGCCACCCGATATATCGACGGTGGGTACGACTTGCTTCGGTTTCAGGAACTTTACGAACCGGACAAGTTCTGAGAAACTAGAATGTTCACTGTACGGAATGCCTGCAACAAAATAATTCAAAATCTATATTTATAAATATAGAAAAAAAAATTGCCTAATGCATTGTTTAAGTAGTCTTATACTGTCATCAAATTATTGCCTTTCTAATGAAACCGGTTTGGGACACAAACATTTTTTGTGTTTTAAAATACAAAGGTAGAAACGTTTTAAAACATTTTTTGTGTTTTAAAACGGTTCCTTATTGTTTCGTATGAAAAAAATTGTCATATACAAGCATATACATTAATTTGGCATAAAGTAATTAGGCATATTTTTCTTGACATAATTACTGTTAACATAAGTATTTGTGGCATAATATTCTAAAGAATAATAATAAACGCATAACTATATTCGGCATAATTTTTTTTGTCATATTATTATAGCATAATTATTAAATAGTACTTTTTTATATTTTTATCTCCTAACGACTAATCTAGCTAGTAGAACGATTTTGTTTAAATATTGCTCTGGTATATCTAATATAATGGAATAGGAAATATAAAACTTTTTAACGCAGACGAAGTTACGAGGCTCAGCTTATAGATTTACGAAAAAAGTCTAGTACCAAACATTTGGTGGGTATTAATAACTTTATATAACTTTCTTTATTCAATAAATTTAAATTGTTTACGGACTTGAAGTTCATATATTAATAAATATTAATTTAAAAACTTGGAACCACGAACTTTTTGTTTTGAGCCAAACAACTCACTAAACATGACATACTTAACTAATCATGTCTTACCTTAATTCTGACTTAGGAAGTGTTACATTATTTTTATTATATACTTTTATAATACTATAGTCGTTTCTTTAGAAATTAATAAATGTGTAATTAATTCAGCATAAAATATGTGTATACATTGAATTATGACTTCATTTATTATGTCTAAAACTATTAGGCCAATAAAAATTATGCCCTATAACTTTATGCGAATCAAAATTAGGCCGAAACAATATGGCCTACTTGAAAGTTATGCTTGTTTATACAATATGCCAAAAGAAATTATGCGATAGTACTATTATGCCATTTAAAATTATGCGTAACCCGTTATGCCTAAGTAAATTAGAAATAAAAAAATATGCGAAACAAAGGGATCCCTTTTAAAACACATAAAACGTTTCTACCATGTCCGTATTAATGCAACATTTATATTTATAAATATAGGAAAATATGTTTGCCTAATGCATTGTTTAAGTAGTCTAAAACTGTCTTCAAATTATTGCCTTCTAATGAAACCGGTTTGAGACACAAACATTTTTTGTGTTTAAAATACAAAGGTAGAAATATTTCGAAACATTTTTGCGTTAAAATACATAAAACGTTTCTACCATGTCCGTATTAATGCAACATCTACATTTATAAATATAGAAAAAAATGTTTACGTAATGCATTGTTTAAGTCTCAATCAAATTCCGTAGGTAAATATATTTCCCATACGTAAAAACTTGTATAAGATTAGCTGACCCGGCGAACTACGTACCACGAATATAAATAAACTGTCCAAGTGCGAGTCGGACCCGCACACGCAGGGTTCCGATTGAACAATATTTGCCGGAAAAATACGTTTCTTGTATGGGGACCCCTTTTAATTTTTAATTTAATCTAGGTTTTATTATTTTATCTTGCAGCCATTGCAATACACATCATGAGTAAATTTCAAGTCTTTATCTATTAAGGTTTGTAAGATCGAGCATAAAAAGCCTCAAAAACACGTTTCTTGTATATATACCCACTTTATTGTTGAATTTTATTTTGTTTTTATCGGTTTTTATATACAAATAGCAAATACCCATGTATGAAAGCGCCATAATGACAACCATCAAAATATGTCAATACAATGACAAACATTTCTGAATGAACCAACTATGACATATTCATATTCATATTCATATTCATATATTTATTAATAATTTTCATTACAGTCATTAATATTAAATAATTAAAATAAAGTGTACAAATAAATTAAAAATGTATATAATATTATAATATTATGTTTTGCTGAGAGCAAATTCATCGTAGCTGTAGAACGTCTGCTCGATAAGCCAGTGCTTCAGCTGCCGTTTGAAACTAGTCAAATTGGGCGCTGAGATGACAGGTTCAGGCAACTTATTATATACTGTCGGTCCCATAACATGAGTTATCTTGGAAGTCTTGGTGAGTGACCGAGTCTCTGCCCGTAACTTGTCCCTGCCACGGGTGTGGTGATCGTGCACGCTACTTCCTTTTGTGTATGAGTCCAGGTTCATTCTAGCGTACACTGCGACTTGAAATATAACAAGTGCAGGCAGTAGAGAGTTTCTCGGTTTTCTAGCTACTTTCTGTGTTGACACAGTGTTCACTTTACCAGATGTTGCTGTTACGGCGGCGGCGGATGCATTAGCACGCGCGCGACGCACGGGACGTTTTGTCACCAGGGGTGGAGTATCTTCGCTCTCGGTCTCTCGTTGTGCCGGCGATGTTATTTGGGACTTACCCTCAATTAGTGTATCTTTCAACAATTTGATGTCGTCATTTTGCTTCGATATTATTGTTGTTTGTTCTTTTATCATTGCTTCTAAAGTGCAAACTTTAGTGGATAGATCACGCACTACTTTAAAAACATCGCGAATACTAGGTTCCGGGGCCTTTTGAGCCATTTTTCGATTTTTAAAAATGTAAAAATATGGGAGCTTATTACTTTCGTGTGGGAACCTCACACACGTATCCAATGAGTGCAACCTGGGACAACAACCTGGGACAACCATCAAAAGTCAAAATATTAGAATTTAAATACCTACGCTATAATCCGAGTAATGTGGACATTTTTTTTTTAATTTTATACGTTATAGGCTAGCGTTTGACCACTATCTCACCTGTTGGTAAGTGATGATGCGGTCGAAGATGTTAAGCACGCTACGCCTAGAATGGGAACTGGCTCTCAAGGATAGCTGCCGGAACACATTAGATGTTTGGTGACAGATTTTCTAACTTGAGGGTGGTAGCTGGCCAGGCGGACACTAGATTGTGTCCTACCACCATGCGAGGGTTTTGTTGGTTTCTTAACGATGTTTTTCCTTCACCGGAGGGCCACTATGAGAAGCGCACATACATTTTTCGATAGAAAAATCCATTGATGCACGGCGGTTTGAACTCGGTACCACGGCATCAAAGCCGAACGTTCTCCCGATTACGCCACCAGGCCCTCATATTTTCGATTATGTTTTCGATTCAAAACCCTTAATTTAATACGTGCTTCAAATTTTAATTTGAGAATGGAACAGAGTCTACCCTACCGTACCGAAGGGACGAACGTTTTTGACAGGAAAGTATAGAACAGTTTATATGGGAAAATGAAATGTTTGTAATTACTATCTTCCTCGCAACTTTTCCACATTTTCTCACCGTTTAAACGTTCCCTGGGCTACGACAAACATTTCAAAACCAAAATCAGCTTAATCGGCACAGCCGTTCTCGAGTTTTAGCGAGACTAACGAACAGCAATTGATTTTTTATATATAAGAAGACCAATAGATGTGATGTCAGTGCAAGTGTTTGCTCCAGTTTCTCATATTCGTACATTATACAGTCGGGTTAAAAATATAAACTAACCATGTATAGTAATGCAATCTTTCTCCACCGTGTTATTCTTCCCATTTTCCCATCCGCTTGGTTTGAACGCAACCACTTCAGCGAAAGCTCCCTGCAATCCGTCTAGGTAGCTCCGTAACTTCTGTGAATATAAAACACCTTCGGTTAATTAATGTCTTTGAACATAAATACTTTTGGTTAATTAATGTCTGTGATATAAATACTATTAATTAATGTCTGTGCATATAAACACTTTTGCTGACATTTCACATCACATCACAGACATTAACTAGTCTGTGATATAAATACTTTTAGTTATTTAATGTGTGTGAATATAAACACTTGGTTATGGTTAATTATCAATGTCTTTCAATATAAACACTTGGATAGTTATGTTATATTAATGTCTGTGAATATGGTTAATTAATTTTCGTGAATATAAATAGTTCTGGCTAATACCTTTTTGTGGATATAAACATACAGGCAAGTATATATCGAAGTATCTGAAAGTTGTTATTTTACTTTTACTTATGTTTATTGGTAGCATGCGGTGAATTATCAGGGTTTATAAAATTGTATACTGATTTAAACATTTATATGAATATACATTTCTAAATTGGATCATGCATATTTACGGACTTATTTACTTAAATTTTTTTTTATGTCTGACAGACAAACATTTGACCACTATCGTATTTGATGTTAAGTAACGATTCTAAGATAGAATCGAGCTTCTCTGGAAGAACGATCTTAGACATAAGTGGTCACCTATTTAGCCCACCATCTACCATACGCATAATCCCATGCGTATGGTAGATTAAGATCTAAGCATATTGGACGCAGGAAGAAAACGATCACCTTGCCGTGGGTAACAATATTTTAATTATTTAATTTTCTTATACTCCCGTCTTTCATAAGTTGTAACTGGAACGCTTGACCCTCCACTTTTTGTAAGACCCTACGGATTTATTTCGACGGTAACATGTCCCGATGTAAAGTAAAGTATTTTTTATTGCGTAACTGTTGGTATGTACATGACTATGGACGATATTATAATAAGAAAATATGAGCTAGATATGTCTCGATGGTGACATTCGTCGACGGTAACATACATCGAGGGTAACATATCTCGACGGTAACATACCTCGACGGTAATATACCACGACGGTAACATACCTTAACGGCCACATACCTCGATAGTAAGTAACATACCTCGAGAGTAAGTAACATACCTCGACAGTAATTAACAACCTCGACAGTAAGTAACATACCCCGACGGTAACATATTACGAAAGTAACATACCTCAACGGTTACATACCCAGTAACAGTAAGTAACATACCTCAACGGTTACATACCCAGTAACAGTAAGTAACATACCTCGACAGTATGTAACATACCTCGACGGCAACATACCACGACGGTAACATATCTCGACGGTAACATACCTCGATGGTCAAGTCTCTCATAGGCACGAGATGTAGTTGGCACGCTCGCGGCGGCTCGCGGCACCACGCGCGTCCCTCCACTGTTTGTAGGACGCGCTCCTTCTCTGGGCATGTCCATATAGAACACCCCACGCGACGAGACAGCCCTAGGAAAAATTTCTCTTTGCCTGGAAACAATTTTTTTTTTTAGAAGGATGTATTTCCTTCAGCCGCAACACTTAGGCTGTAAATTGACGAAGTATTAAGAGTTGCATTTAAGAACTAACATAATTAACATAGTTTAAAGCTAAAACAACAGACTTCCATGCCCCGCGAGTCAGTTTCAGTAGCAAGATTTTTTTCTTTTAATATCTTATAGGCTAACGTTTGACCACTATCTCACCTGTTGGTGAGTGATGATGCGGTCGAAGATGTTAAGTACGCTAGGCCTAGAATGGGAACTGGCTCTCAAGGATAACTGCCGGAACACATTAGGTGTTTGTCGACAGATTTTCTTGAGACGTTTATCGTCATATCTCTGACGATACTTATCAGATCTCAATGAAATTTCAATGGGACCACCTCGGGAGTATACCTTTTCGAACTAAAAAAGATTTTTCAAATTAGGTTCGCAAATGGGAAAAATATCTTTGAACATACAAGAAAAATATATACATACAGACGAACATAGAACCTCCCCCTTTCTGGAAGTCTGTTAAAAAATCTGTCTGTATGCTACTACCATCAATGAATGCATGAATTTACTCAGCTTGTGGCCCTAGGTTACAGGGTTGTTATTATTTAATTTGGTTGGTAAGTGACGATGCGGTCGAGGATGGTAGCACGCTAAGCCTAGAATGAGAACTGGCCTAGAGGACAGCTGTCACAAACACTCCATATTTTCCACCTCGAGGGTAGTAGCTGGCCACTTAGCCAGGTGGACAATAGATAGTTTCCCACCAGCGTGTAGGGCAGGCCAAGCTTGATTGTACTGTATGTATAGTATTATTCACTTACCGATGGTATAAGTGCCGCAAACAATCAGAACAGACGAGAACTTCTTGTTAGCTTTCTCGATCGCTATTTTCTTCTGTCTCAGAATGGATAGCGCAATTTCTAAACTTTGGTCTTGCGTTGGAAAGTCGTAGCGGGGATTGCAATAGCTGAAATGAAGTGCGAAGTTATAGAAACCAAACTGATCAGTTCTAAAAAACATATAGATAACTAGCTGAAACCCGCGACTTCGTTCACGTATTTAGACCAAGAATTTTATCACTGTAAATCTCTGTCCATCAACATTTGTGGGATCTGAGTTATTAAAGTTAAAAATCATGATTAGATTTTCACATAAACACAGAATAATGAAAACATCAATTAGCCTATGTTCATGCTCATGCTATAAATATTTCCTAGTTAAATTTCAGTAAGATCGGATCGTCCGTTTAGGCGTGATTTGGTAACAAACAGACGAGTGACAGAGTTACAAACGTTTTTAACCGACTTCGAAAAAGGATGTTTCTCAATTCGACCGTGTATATATATATATATTTTTAATGTTTGTTCGCGGATAACTTCGTTGTTTATGAACCGATTTTGATTATTATTTTTTGTTAGAAAGGAGATATCCGAAGAATGGTACCATAGTAATTTCATCGAGATCTGATAAGTATCTCCAGAGATATGGATATAAACACCTCAAACTTGTTACTGAACATTAATAGCGTAGCATTTAATGTCGGTTGTTTTAATTTTTTAAACGATCTTATTATAATATTAAGTCTGGACTCTAGCTATGCCCTGTGGCATTGCCTGCATCAAAAATATCTAAGTGGTGGTAATACAGGTCTTAAACTATTTTTTTGCCAAATTTCATCATAGTTTAGCCGTAATTGGCTCTCAAGGACAGCTACCGGAACACAGATGTTTTGATGACAGATTTTCTAACTTGAGGGTGGTAGCTGGTTTAACTTAACCGAACACCGGGAGTCGAAATTTGATTATAGAAAGACACCACGATAAGTGAAAGTAAATAAAAGCTTGTAAAAAAGCACACAAACTTAAATGGATGATAGAAACTCACGTAGTATCCAAGTATATGGTGTGTATGTCTTTATTCCAGAACAAAGGGTGAGACTCCATAGAAGGGCACGCTCTAAAATCTCCCGTATGAAGCAAGCTCCTACCGTTTGGTAGCGTAAACACTAGCATTAAAGCGCCGGGACAGCTGTGAATTATAATTATAATATTATGTTTCATTTTTACGTTGGTCAGACTAGTCAATCGGAGACCGGCAGTGCTAAGAGCTCTCTTCAATCATCTCGTAATTCTTCTAGTTAGTTTTAAATTCTGATGTAAAGTTACGATGCAGTTCAAGATAGAATCGTGCTTGTCTGGAAATCGAAGTCGGCAGCGACACAAGCAAGCGCTGAACAACTGACTTGTAATTGGCCAATCTACAAGACGCAACTATCCCAAATCAAATGTTTTGTTTTTGAAGACTTTTTTTTTTCGAAAGACAGCTTACAGGATTACGAAGACAATTTTTAATTTGATAAAAATTTTACATACTCGTTTTTCTTATCACAATTTCGAGGTACAGCCAAAACCACCAGCTAAGTCCCGCCGCCGCCCATCATCGCGGGGCAGGGCGTTTTAAATTTGCCACCGTAAATTCGGACGTATCTAATAATATCCAAGATATGTATTCCAAAGTTCGCTGGCTTTTTTTTTGTATATAAATATATAGAAGAAAACAAGCACGCGTCCCACCTTATGGTAAGTGGTTAACACCTGCAATACCAGGGACAATACTGGTGCGTTGCCTGCTCTTTTGAAAGAGGAATCTCAGGTCATTCCACATCTCGCACGTACGCGGAAAGAACAAACACTTAAAAGCGTTGTGTGGCCTACCACGTGTCTATAATATGAGGGTGAGCTCCAGCCACAGATCTAGGGGAGGGGCAAACTGGGGCACCTGCCCCGGGGCGGAGTTTCAGAGGGCGCCAAAATCATAATATAGTATAGTTAAAAATAAAAATAAATGCTTCACAAAGCACCTAGTAGTATACAGCAGCATGGTTGGCCCACTCGACTTGTAAGAAACAGTTGCCACATAGGCCTACAACTTAAATAAATTACTATAGTTGAGTCAATTTTATAGACCACATTTGATACTTCATCAAAATTCAACGACGTGACCTTGTAATGAAGGGTACATAAAATTATTAATTATTTCAAAGTCAGAACTGCATAATTACCTAACATTTTTCAGTTACAAATACATATTTATACTAATTATTACAAAAGAAAGCGTTTTTACGATTCGCTTTGACTACTAATTAATTTTAAACATAAACAATTTTTGTTTTAAAAAATTAAACGTCAGTAGGTACAAGGTTACGTCAGTGAACACTTTTTTTTTATAAAAACTAGTGATGGTACCCAAAAAATCAAAAGATTGATCAGTCGATAGGTTGAATCGAATGCAATGATTACTTGTGAAGGATGTTTAACTATAAAAAATAAGTACACTGTGATTGTATTTAACACATAATATACATATTATTCTTTGACTAAAAAAATACAAAATTAATTGAATAGGAACTAAAATCAATAATAATTTGGGTTAAAAAACTAACGATAAACTACTAAACGTTAGATCCATATTTACATTTGAGTGTTTTTTATTTTATTGGTCCATTTTCTTTGGAGCTACATTTTAATCCATAAATACATATAAAATCGTTTAAATATGTACAATTTCCGATTTGTATAATTTGTATTAAAGTGTCTTATCAATATCACATTAATGCAAAACAAACACTGAATAATGTTATTACTAATTCTATTTCTCTTTTAGAGCTGCCGGAAAATTGGTTATTTCGAATATCATCAATCTAACATCATTCTTGTTTGTGTTGATGTGTATCGATTCATCAATTGAATCGATGTTTTTAAGCAAGTCACCTTACTACAAAGTATAAAGCTAAGAATGACAGATGTCAAATGTGATCTATTATATTGACCCTACTATAATTCTAATTCCTATGCTGTCCGCCGGTAAGCGCAGGCTCTAATCATCAATCAGCAGTAGTACCCAGAGATCACGCGCAGGTAATTGAAATTTTAATGAAAATTGAAATTTTAATGTAATTGTAATAAATTGACCCTCCCGTGTGTTCTGCCTACGTATACAATGTTTCGGGACCTAAAACTATTTTGCTTTATATTTTGCTATTTTGCTTTGGAAAGCAGTCTTATATCGCCAGTTTTAAACCTTCTATATAGTCAGCTCAGCTGTTATTGGTTTAACTAAAATACCAAATAGTGCCATTGAGTGCAAAGTGCATAGATACGAATAGGGCCATTGAGTGTGTAGAATGTAGATACGTCACTATCCTATTTACACTCGAATTTGGCAAAGTCGAAAAAAGAGCTATGGTTTTAGAAGTAGGTATTACAGAATAAATTAATAGTACAAAGCAGTATGTAGGTATGCTTATATTTACGTTTGTTCCAGCGTTATGAAGTGTTTAGCGTGAAAGCTAACAGGATTTGTATTTTGTCTAGGGGGGCCGTTTGGATGGGAACTGATGATCGGAAAATTTATTCGTTATTATGGACCAGGTGACATAGTCAAAATGTTTACGTAGTAGATATTACTTTTCCCATTATGTTGGATCTTGTTAATATCTAGATATTATAACTTACTGATTAGCGTCCATAGCTGAGATCTCAACTCCATCGATCTTAATTGACTCATCCACATTCAGAATAGTAATGTTCTTCGGATTCACTCCTAAACGGGCTGTGCACAAATTAGCTAAAAAAGTAAAACAAATATTATTTTACAAAAAATTATGTTTCTTTATGACTAAAAGACGAACAGTTGACTATTATCTCAACTGATGTAAAGTGACGACGCGGTCCAAGATAGAATCGTGCTTGTCTGGATATGGTCGACGACAACGAGGCGAGCGCTCAACAAATGACTCGTGTAGTCTTATCTAGATCATAGATCATCATCTGATCTAGATCTATAAGGCACAACTATACCGACAAGGCTTTCGAAAGCTTACAGGATTACGCAGCAAAAGATTATTTATTTGATTTCAACTTTACATACTTACTAGTTTTTCTTTACATACCTACTTTATGTACTGCCAATAATCACCAATATTATAACGAGTAAATGCAAAAGCCTGTTTACAGTTTTTTTGTCTATGATCTCTTCACGGTTAAACAAGTGTCCAGTGTCTAGTGAATTTACAGGGCATGTGAGACTCAACATCTTTGTCTCAAGGTAACAGGCGCAGTGCAGTGACATGCAACATTCTGGCAGTCCAGAATTTCGCATGCCGCTGTATCTGTAATAAGTAGACGTCATCGCTTACTATCAGGCGAGCGTCGAGATTGTCTTGTTACCTTATACAATAAAAAAAGAAAAATTGGTCGTCTGTAAAGTCATTTTACGGACGATAGTATTACGTGATAACGTCATACGATCGTGCCTCTCTATCGCTTGTTCCGCGCTCTCGCTTGCACGCGGAACGTGACACTTTTTAGTGCGTGCAGCTGGCGTTCATCGATTTATGACGTTATCACGTCAAAAAAAAACTGGCTTTTTCAGTTGTTTGGCTGAAACTTTGCACATATAGCCAAGATGTTAGAATAGTACATAGGATACATTATAATGCGGACGAAGCAGGGCGCAGCTCGTGACGAACACAACACAATTAATACGCACCAGTAATTTTGGAACAATACAACGATTTGTTGAAAGTCTTCTTTAGGCCGGAGTAGTGGTCGGAATGGAAATGTGTCAGAAAGTAATGTTTCACGTTAGGTATATCGCCGTACGAGAATGCGTCGACGGCAAAATGTGTTTCTGGAAATAATATATATATTTGATTTCTTATTATTTTTATGACCGCTAGATGAGTTATGGCGGCAACCAAGAGCCACACCACAAGTAAGAAAATACATAGTTAATTCGTGCAATACTCCGCTTCGTTGGAGCTAGGATGGCTTTGGTAGAGCAGACGCTGGCAAGGAGAAGTGCACTGTATAGTATACCCCAAGCAAAACGTCAGTCAACGTCTTATCACACATCATCTTTACGATTCTTTATTAGTAATAATTCTGCTTTAGGGAGTGCTTTGTGTCTTTCAGTTTGGAGTCCATTAGAATAACATCGGAAACTTAATACTCAATGTCTCGGGTATCGGCCGCAATGCAGTGACACGAAATATCAATGCATTGCAAGTACTGCTATTAATTTCTATTATAGGTACGACGCCATCGCATTTTCACAATTTTATTACTGCAATGTTATCCCTAATGTTTATGTTAATTTTCAGCTTAATTAGGAGGAGGAGGATCAGGAGTATTAGATTTAGGTATATAACATTTAAAAAAAACTCATAGAAGAAAAACTATACCCACCTGCAACAATCTTGTGATGCGGAATATTCTTTGCCGAAGCCACGGTTTTATTAGTCTTGTTCCTAAAAGCAGGCAGACTGAAATTTATCGAACTCGACTCCACATTATTCTTCGGCGTGTGTGCACTTAGAGACTCGTTCCTCGGTTTCGGCGAAGGCGTTTCCGAATACGACGACTTGGAATCGTGCTTTAAAGTCACTGTTTCCCGTTTCGAAGGCAATCTAGCGGATTTAGGAGGCTCACTAGCCTCCTTCTTGTTCGTCCTGGGACCTTTCAAGTTGCATTTTGTCACGTCTACTACACAATTCTTACTCATTTTAGGCGCATCATCGTTTCCCGCTTGGCCGAGCTCCCGACTGAGGTCTATAACAGCATCGGCTTTCCGAAAGAAACTCTCCAAAGTTACTTGCTTTAAACTGTCTACATTTCTACTCCGCGCACCAGATTTATCGCTGCAATAACCTACGTTACTCTTTCCGGAAATATTACGTTTCACAAATGTATAATTTGGTGGTTGTACAATGATATGGGAAATCTTTTCAACGGCGTTTGTTTTAAAAATTAGAACCTTTTCTGCGCTGTCATTTTGTGTCAGCTTTTGCTTTTTAATTTCCAGACTGACGGCGACGGCGGACCTTTTTCGTGAATCTAATGAAGTTTCATTCATGTTTTCGTCTAGTTCGGTATCAGTGGATATTTGAGAATTTTGAAGTATTTCACAGTCTACATCTGTATTTTTGTCGTTGCGTGAAATAGATATTCTTTGAATGGCACCATTCTTTGCGTTAACGTTTAAGTTTTCGCAATCATTAACACAAAAAGATACTTGTATCAAAGGTTTATTTACATTGTAGATAATTGTAGATACACTTTTTGCATCTGTATTGTCTGAATCGTTATTAGAAGCAAGACTTATACAAGATCTTTCGCTGCTCTTATTTTCGTCTCTATGAGTTGTAATAAAGTCGAAATCTAAATCACTAAAAGTATCAAGTTCTTTGGTAGTTAATAAATCTTCTATGAGAGAGAGTCCTAAAATGTCTTTGTCAGCTGTATTGATGCTTGTTACACCATGTCTTTGATTTTCTTTACTGAGATTCGGTACATTTTTTAAGTTTTCTTTGTTGGTAGATGGTACCTATAAAAAAACATTATAAACATAAAATTAAATGTAAATCAGGTTTCATCCCATCTATTTGAAAAACATCGCCCTCGTAGCAGGGGGGAAGAGAGAAGAGTGTGGGGAGTCCCCCATTGTAGATGTGTAGTATAAAACAACACATTTCAAACATAACTGACAATTAATTTAATTATTAATGCACTCTGTGTCGGTTAATAAAATTGGCAGCTTAACGTTTATTTCACGCCCTTTGACAAACGCAATTGATAAAATTTCGTTTACCTTCATCATCATCATTATCAGCCCGTATTAGTCCACTGCTGGACATAGGCCTCTCGTATGGCACGCCACTGAGCTTGATCTTCAGCTGTCTTTTTCCAACCGCTACCAGCTACCCTGCGAAAATCGTCACTCCACCTAGCTGGAGGGCGTCCTACACTGCGTTTGCCGAGTCGTGGTCTCCACTCTAGAACACGCTTACTCCAACGGTTATCGGTTCTGCGGCATATGTGTCCCGCCCACTTCCACTTAAGCTTGCTAATCTTCTGAGCTATGTCGGTTACCCTAGTTCTCATCATTTCGAATTCTATCCTTCCGAGAAACTCCGAGCATAGCTCTCTCCATAGCTCGCTGCGCGACTTTCTATTGGTGGGCCAGTCTAACCGTGAGCGTCCACGTCTCGGCTCCGTATGTCATAACAGGGAGAACGCACTCATTGAAGACCTTCGTCTTCAGGGTTTGCGGTATAGGTGACGAAAAGACCCAACGTAGTTTCCCCGTTCCCTTCACGCATTTGTAACATCTGATGTAGGATTTCATGTAATTAAAAAAACAATATCAAATATTTCAGCGCATCTCTGTACTGGAAGCAAATATTGATTCATGGCGCTTAGAGCAAACCCCCTTAACCCCCCACATTAACAGTTTACTCAAATTTGAGCGACTTGAGCTAGAGCTTCGAGCGAGATCCAACCCTATTGTCACTTGCTGACAGTTGTGAAGTACTTACATGGCGCTGAATTTACTATCATATTTTATTTTACCGACACTCTCCACATGCTTTATGAAACTAGCGTGAACGAACATTGGCAGAATTGTGACAACAAGCCGCAGAAGCCATAAACTAAGAAACTAACTAAGAATTGTAATGACTTCCTAACCTGTCTTCTGATCTAGCAACTGCAACTTTCCTGACCTGTCTTCTGATCTAGTTGTACCAAACACGCTGAAACTTGCGAAACGATTGATGACATTTTTGTTTATAATGTGTATGTTGTTCAAGCTAGGTCCATCAGTGGCCATTTTTAGGGACTCTCCAGGGATAACAAGTACATTTTTGACTCTACAAAAAACATGCCAACATAGCCCAGTGGTTGTCTCTCATGCTGTCAACAAATATTTCTTGTAATGAAATATGAATTCAAAGAGGTAGTCTTTGTTGTCTTTTTTTTAATCAATTAAAAATATGTCATGTTGGCGTATTTGGTATGTAGAGATAAATAGTCCATAAGATGGAATAATGATGGAAAGCTAAAGATATATATCTATATAACATATATGTATCTATATTGTACCATTTTCTGTATGTTTTTAGCCGACTTCAAAAAAGGAGGAGGTTTCTCAATTCGACAGTATCTATTCAGGGTGTCCGGTAAATAATGGATAACCCTGCAGGTGCTTGTGGGGGGCTCCAAGGACATTCAGAAAAAAAAATATATATCCCGTGCAGTCTGGAAATAAAAACTGTTTTTCTTAAAGTACAAAATTTGAGACCTTCCTCTGCATTATCGGCTACTATGGCCACAAATGTATTGATATCCAGTTTATTTTTTCCACAAATTATTGTGAATGTTTGACCTTGCCATGGCACATTACAAAATGTTTTAAGTAGCAACTGTTTTCTTTTAAACTTAAACTTTCTTTTAAATCTAAAGTAAACATTGGAGATTTTGATTTTTGTATGACGAAGTTTCAACACCTGTGGTATAAAAAAACGTATGGTGACCTGGGTGACCCACTGCTTAAAAATCGCATGATTTTTATTTCATGCAGTTTTTAAAATGGTACCACACAAAAAATTTGTATTATCAAATTACTGAGTTATTGCTATTAACATTCCAGAAGAACGATTTTCACAAAATTTAATCTACACTAATATTATAAAGAGGAAAACTTTGTTTGTTTGGTTGTAATGAATAGGCTCAAAAACTACTGGACCGTTTTTAAAAATTCTTTCACCATTCGAAAGCCACATTATCCACGAGTAATATAGGCAAGATTTTATATTGGAAAAAAATAGGGTTCCGTAAGATATTTGGGTTTTAGCAAAACAATGTTTGCCGGGTCAGCTAGTATTAATTGAAGTTATAAGAATCACTCCACGCGAACACCCATAAAATGTATATATATTTTATGGGTGTTCACGGATAACTTCGTTGTTTATGAACCGATTTTAATTATAATTTTTTGTTGGAGAGTGGATATCCCAAGGGTAGTACCATAGTAATTTCATTGAGATCTGATAAATATCTCCAAGATATGAAGATAAACACCTAAAACTTAGGACTGAAAATTAATAGTGCAGTATTTGAAGTTGGTTCTTTTAGTTTTTTAAACGATCTTACTAATAAGGTGTTCAGTGTTCAATGAAGTATTTATTTAATTGTCTTTACAATAAATAGCCCAGTAATACAGTATTTAGTCAACAAGTGTAGATCCATACTCTTATGTTAGTCATATTTAAAAAATACATACCTGGTACCTGGTACCTGGTACAGGCTTTACTGCAGGCCTGGGAGTCAAACTATTCGGCCTTTTGAGTGAAAGAGAGCATCGGCTCACGACAGAATTCTGTAAAATGAAATTAATAATTATTATATACATAATATCAATACCAGAATTATAGTTCTTAACTCTGAAGATAAAATGTAATGTTTATTGCATTTGCTGTTACATTATATCATGTACCTAGCTTTCAACCTAGAAAGCCTGTAGTTGTAAACTCTAATAATTCACTATTTAAACTCATAGTTTTAATTTAATATGGGATTTATAATTTATAATAGCTGGTGGTTCGCCTAAGAATCTAAATAAATTATGTTAATGACATTATTAGTCGATGGACAATTTTAGGGTCGTGATTTGGCCTGGATGCTATTATAGGTGCTCAGCAATTGCTGACTTTTTGACTTCGCAGTTATTTTAAGACCTTTATTATCTACTCTCATATCTTCAAAACCAGTTTATATTCACATAGTTTATAAACACAATACTGAAATAAAATAAGAAATTAAAATAGAACACTTGCTAACTTTTTTTTTTAAAAGCAGTGTGCTTTGCACATTTCTAATATTCTTTTTAACCTCTCCAACTAAGCTAAAAATATGCTTGTGTCTGGAGTGGGTTCATGTCGATAGTGCCATGGGTGGGGATCGAACTCACGACCTTTCGATCGCCATTCCGACACCTTATCCAATATTATTAGGGCTATTGCCGCTTTAATTAAACTTTGGTTTAATTAAATGGGCTTTATTGGCAAAGCACCTGGACATGTTATCCAGGAGGTTGCGGGTTCAAATCCTGTCGGTACGATGAAATTTGGATTGTGTTTAACAATTTAATTTAATGGGTATTGCATGAATACAGATAAAGTTTTGTATGCAACTGCACATAAATAGGTATTAAAACACTTAAAACACACACTCGTGTTTTAATATCCTTCATTATGCAGCAGTTTCATAAACTACTATTTTGGTAGTTTATAATTTCCATTTATATGACATATGTCAGATTATAATAATTTGGTGACATAGTTCACAGTTCCTGTTTCTCCATGGTCCCTATACTCCATCCTCCATGGGTCCTATGAACAAAACATCTCTTACTTATTTAAATGGAGCATCTTGTACATTTATTCAAACAATACACTAGAGATAATATGTGACATAATGTCAAATATAAATCCGAAGATTGGGCTCAGTAGCGTATCTTGGGAGAGGCCTACTTCCAGCAGTGGACTGACACTAGGGGTGCACGTAATAGTACGACTGGCAACCCTACATTAATCAGGGGAATTTAACATTTGTTTTTAATGTGATGTTCGACATTTAGATGAATGCTGAATGGCTCATTTCTTTTGTTTTTTTTTTAATTCAAAGCAATAAGTTATGTTAGAATAATTATTATTGATATTATCTATTTAATGTTATTTAACATGTGTAAGGGCCGATTTTTAATTTGCCTATATACTGAATAAATGCTTTGACTTTGACTTGACTGGCTGATTATGATGATGAATGTCAAAAATAAATCGATCAAGTGGGAGTCAGACTTGCAAACAAAAGGTTCCATATCACTGCAAAAAATTGGTTTATACAAGACACCCATGTTTCATCATCATATCATAATCAGCCAATTTCCGTCCACTGCTGGACATAGGCCTCTCCTATGGCACGCCACTAAGCTCGATCTTTAGCTGTTCGTTTCCAACTGCTGCCAGCCAGCTTGCGTATATCATCACTCCATCTAGATGGAGGGTGTCCTACACTACGTTTGCCGAGCCGTTGTCTCTACTCTAGAACTCGTCTACCTCAACGGTTATCGGTTCTACGACAGATGTGACCAGCCCACTGGCATTTCAGCTTGCTCAACCCATGTTTGCAACCCCTTAACTAACTACTTACTTAACTAACTTTTTATTATTTGTTATAGCAGCCGTAAAAATCTACGTATCTATCTAATACAGTTCAGAATATACAACCCCATGACAGACTGTAGACAAACGGATGATGGACAGACAAAGGAGTCTCAGTAATAATAGGGTCTCATTGGCATCCTATGGGTACGAAACCCTAACTATAAGACTACAGAGCTGTGATTTAGCAGTTTACCTCTTCGAGTGTGCTCCTGTAACTGCTAAACTCGCCAGTTTGGCACATAGGATGGGATAATTGTGCTAAGTTGATGGGCCTAAAGTCTCTCGTTCGCATTCAGACAGTAGTATGAAAGTGGGAGGCGAAGTGCTAAAAAAACTAAAATTAATTTATAAATATTTACTACTTGAATCTCACCTACGACCCACTGTGGAAATCTATGTACTTTTTGAGCTATCATCTCTTAGCAAAATTTCGGCAAAGTCAGTCGAACAGTTTAGTCATGAAAATGAAAATTTTAAAAACCAACGTTCACATTTATTGTGTTTATCAGGTGGAGATATTTTAAATTCTAGTGCGTGAATTTCTTTAAATATCCAGCTGCCGGAACTCATAATTAGATATAAAATATAAAAAAATAGAAACCTGTGTAAGTGATAAATTGTGATCCTTCTTTACAACTCGTGGATTCAAAATAGACGGTACATAGTTATTAATGTTATCACCATTCATTTTCCATTACTTACGGCAAAGTAAAGTATGTAACTTTATTTAGATTCCAACCTTTTTGATTATTACCCGACTACGGCGAAGTAAAAAGGAGGGATATGTTTTGAGAATATTTAATCAAAGTTTCGAACTTTCTCCATTCACAAAAATAAACAAAGAGAATATAAATACGGAAGAAAACTAAATTGAACAATAAACAACATACACACTGATACACACTCACTCAAATTGTTGTGTTGTGATATATATAAAGCACAGATTACTGAGATTACTATATGAGTCATAAAGTACTCTGTGGTTGTGATCACCACAGACAGATTGGTGATCACAGAATACTATTTTGACCATGGATGGAGTACGAAGAGGGAAAATTAATAAAAAAACTG
Organism: Cabera pusaria; assembly: GCA_954871355.1. Classification (NCBI taxonomy): domain Eukaryota; kingdom Metazoa; phylum Arthropoda; class Insecta; order Lepidoptera; family Geometridae; genus Cabera; species Cabera pusaria. The sequence continues at coordinate 12,185,718 of OX940906.1, forward strand.
GCCAATTGCAAGTCGGACTCGCACTCGTAGGGTTCCGTACCACACTACAGTATTTTATAAGTTGGAGCAAAAAATACCACTATCATTTTTCGCCAGCAAAAAATAATAATTAATAAACATTTTGTTTCTTATAACGCCATCTAATGTCTAACAAAGGTGTTAGGGATCGACATTTCAATATAACGCCATCTATGGGACGTTTACCTAACTAAGCGTTCATAGATGGCGTGAAATGCCAAATAAAACACGTTTCTTGTATGGGGACCCTCTATTATCTTTAACTTTATTCTGTTTTTAGTATTTGTTGTTATAGCGGCAACAGAAATACATCATCTGGGAAAATTTCAACTATCTAACTATCATGGTTCATGAGATACAGCCTGGTGACAGACGGACAGATAGACAGACAGACAGACAGACAGACGGATGGACAGCGGAGTCTTAGTAATAGGGTCCCGTTTAACCCTTTGGGTACGGAACCCTAAAAACTGTCTAGGATGGAGTATTAATGTTGACTCGTTTAGTAATTAATCTGTTATACTATTTCTAATTCTATCTGGGTACGACTTTAGTCTACTCCAATCGATTTTAAGGGTGGGAGGGATGGGGGGGATGGGTAGAGCCTCCCCTTGAAGGGGAAGTTGTGGAGAACTCCCCTCTCGGAGATATCATTTTATTTTTGTTTACTTACCAAACTTATGAAAATTTTCAAAAATCAGCTGGAGTAGGATGAGGAAAGGGTGGGTTGATAGGCTCATACACTAAAGGTCATAAACGCATTATGTCAAACACTTAAAATGACAAGAGAATGTAAGTTTGTCATTTTCAGTAGCAAGTTTGCGGTATTGAAATTGGTTAAAGAGTGCTCCTTTCCTTTTTAGCGCTTCGCCGGCCGCTGCCCCGGCACGCTTGCTTCGCTGGCTCGGCTCGCGTGTGGTGTTGTCGTAGTTCAAACTTAAACCTAACCTAGTGATTTTCGTTACTTACTATGTAACTTAGAAATTATATAATCAGCTAGAGTAGGATGTGGAAAGTAATAAAATAAAACTGTGTTCCTAAACAAGATATTTTATTGTCATTATTATTATTTTTTATATATAAAGTTTGGTTAGAAAACGAAAAAATCTTATCTCCGAAAGGGGGGGTTTCTACAACTTCGCCTTCAGGGGGTGGCTCTACCCATCCCCCGCCTCCTTCTCCCCCTTAAATTGATGTCAGTTAATGTAACATTCCTACCAATTTTTACTTATCTAGATGATTTCATTGTTAAATGTTCAAAACAAAAAAAATCATATCTCCAAACGGGGTGGAGGGGTCTCCGCAACTTCTCCTTCAAGGGGGGGCTCTACCCCTTCCCCCCACCCCCTAACTAAAATCGATTGGAGTAGAACTAAAGTTAAGCCTCTATTTGTTTAGTCGGGTTGTGAAAAGTGTGTGTGTGTTGTTTATTGTTCAATTCAATTCAAGTTTCCGTATTTATTTTGGTGAATGGATAAAACGTCTTTGGTGTTTTGTAATAAAGTACAAGTAATCTGAGGTGTTTAGTTTCGCTTGTTGACAAGTTGACAACCTAGACAGAGTATATAAAAATAGAGGTCCTTAAAATAATAATAATAATATGAGAAGGATAAAAATATACAATCACTAGTATGAGAGAGCAAGATGAACAACAATTTTTTATCCTTCTCTGCGTATGCGATTTTACAAACTGGTTCCAGGTCCAAGTTCTAGTGCACCCATTGGCTTTCACCCGCTGTCATGTATGACCCGACCAAACGTTGTTCATTTTATCTCATAGCTGGCATATGTATCACGTGTTCATCATTTTAGTCGGGTTATATCTCTATAGCTATTTCATTCGCATACGCTAATGCTCTCTCTATACATATATACTTTCTCTATGGTTGACAACAATATGTTATATGTGGTGGCTCCACACATAGACTAAGGCTGAGTTGCACCATCTTACTTTAACTATGACAAACGTCAAAAATCTGTCAAACTCCATATAAAATCACCGGTTAATAGTTATAGTTACGGTTAAAGTAAGATGGTGCAACTCAGCCTTAGTATGCTGCCAATATACAATGTTAGAGATCTTCTACGATAACATGACCCGCCCCTCCACAATTTAAAAACGTTTGAGAGTATTTGTGAAAGTATTTACAACGCACCACCACGCATGTGTGCGTACTGGTACTGCCGGTTCCGCGACATTGCATACATAATTAAATAACTCATAATTATGAACGTACTTTGTACCAACCAACACTACAAAAAAAGTTTCTATGAAATTTATAAGCAATACTTTCCGTTATGTTAGGTTGGCTACAAAGTACTTTCATAATTCGTCAACAATGTAGGGCAGTGCCAATACATAATTAAATAACTCATAATTATGAACGTACTTTGTACCAACCAACACTACAAAAAAAGTTTCTATGAAATTTATAAGCAATACTTTCCGTTATGTTAGGTTGGCTACAAAGTACTTTCATAATTCGTCAACAATGTAGGACAGTGCCAATTATAGTAAGTTGACCAACAAATCTGATAACAATTGAGATATTATCAGTACTGATTGTACAAAAACTATGAATAAATTTTATTGTGTACAAATATTTAAATATTTTGCATGTTTAACGATTTCAGTAAAATAAAACATTTTAATGTACCTATTTATATAACATTTAATGCGACGTATAAATTCAATCACAAAAATCACTTTTAATTACTACGACATCTAAATCATTTTCAAAGATAACTAATCACAATTATTAAAAAAAACGCATGGTCCAAGGGCACTGGAACTATAATTTTGCTCATCGCTGTCATAGAAGCTTGATGTGTAATTTTCAGAATCGGATTCTCCTACGTAAATAGTAAATTTTTGCTCATTGTCGCATCATATTATCGTTTCCAGTATTTGGATTCCGTTTCCTCCACATATCTGCAAGTGTTGGCCCACATCGTGCGATCGATCATTTGATTTTAGTTTTTTTGTGGTGAGCTCATTTGTGTAGCAATTGCATCACATTTCACTTTTTATTTGAAAATTCTTGTTATGGTCTTTTCGCTAACTCCCACAGCTCTTGAAGTTCTCCATGTGGTACCTGTCAAGCGCTCCACTCAATTTTCAGCCTCATGCTTCATAATGTTGGTATACTGTACCTATCACTTCTCTTGCCTAAAATATAATAGACAATATTTTACTAAATGAAAGTAATGCACATTTATTTTACAAAATTACCTGACTCCGCATTTTTTTTTTCGTAACTTTTCCATGACCTGCAGTTGTCTTGCGATCAGTACTTTCGTGTCACTGAGTGACGTAGATTCAACAACTTGACTGTCTCAGACCAAAGAGAATATAATACTAGGTATCTCAGACCGCTGCCAGCCTGCTACTGAAGACGAATCATTACAACTACATACAAACTCTTTCGTAAGGATGTGACTACACACATTAAAACAGTAATTTGGAGGGGCGGGCCATGTTATCGTAGAAGATTTATACTAAGCTTAAAACAACAGTTTTAAGAATTCTTGTCTGTTTGTCAGTGTGTTTAAAAGCGCAAAACTCAAAACATACATTTACAAAACATACATTCAAAACATACATTTTGATGCAGTGTTAATCGAATGATGAAGGAAGGATCGAATTAACACCATAACGTTGAATTAAAGCAAATCTATACAGAAATAAATAAACTGGTCTAGTGCGAGTCGGCCTTGCACACGCAGGGATTCACTAAAAGCTACACTGTGGGCTTGAAAAATCTGGAAAAAACCTTGATGATAGTCCATTTCATGAAATATAACGAAATGTTATAGCGGTTAAGATAACTATATTAGTTTAGCAGTAATAGTCGTTGAACTTGGGTGTTGGATAATTTTGTGCCAAATACAAAATCCTTAGAATAAATCCTTTTAAGCTACTAAGATGAAGTAGTTATTTGTTTATCACGGCAAGACTTGCATTGAAAAAAAAATCTAAAATAAAAAAAACTAAAAAACCATAATAATTTGTCATACGTTTTTTTTAATATATAATATAGGCTAGTGTTTGACCACTATCTCACTGACTGGAACTGGCTCCAAGGATAGATGCCGGAACACATTAGATCTTTGACTATAGATTTTCTAACTTGAGGGTGGTAGCTGGCCAGGCGGACACAGTGGCAGTGCAAGACCTAAGCTTAATGTGGGCAAGGTATATTTCGCGAGGCCCTCTGATGGTGCAAGAAGAAGGAAATATGGAATAAAAAATCACTTGACATTAAACAGTAATCAGAAATATTGATTATTTCATTCACATTCATTTCGTGCGCCGAAGAGTGGAATATATTTAATTTGAGAATTAATTCTAATGTATTTATCATAAGAAAAACCTATTGGCGTGTACTTTTGGCGCAAGGCCCTTTGCACTGCAAGGCCGTGGGTGGTGGCCCACACCGCCCACGCTTTACGCCACCTTTCGACGGACACTATATAAATAATGTTATTATAATGATGTTTGTGAAAAAAATGGTTAATAGGCATGGTTTCTTTCATAAGTGATTCGTTTTCATCCTTTCAATAAATAAAATGTTAATTTTCTTCGTAGCTTACTGTTATAATATTTAATCATAAAAGACTCCTCCCCCTCCTGCCCTTACTTTTTAATCTGTTTAGCTCACACCACCAACGCTCAGTACGAAGAATTATGAGCTGTGTCCTAATTTTTACCCATCAATACGTGGTAAATTAAATAACACAGCAAATGTAAAGTACATAAACTATAACTATTTCATTCGCATACGCTAATGTTCTTTATTTAATTGTCCCTCTCCCGGACACTCGCTAAATCTCCATACAAACTAGCGTTTTAACGACCGACACTGTGACACCGACACAGACACTACACTCATGTCGTTTCTCTATACGTGCATTTGTGTGCGTGATGTCTAAGGTTGTCGCCCGTAATCACCGTATCACAGATTATATAATAGTTACTTCGTGCATACGTACTATACTACGTATACGTATACGTACTGACCGTATGAATATTTTTTGTACATTTACCCAAAAAGCTTTTAACACTAAAAATATTTGTCGCTATTTCGTAAACCATCGTCTACAGAAACATTAAATCACAACACTTCAACAAGCAAAGAGAATATAAATACTACGTAGGTACTTACATCAAGTTCCTAATTGCTGTGTTATAAAAATGTTTTACCGTGAAAGTTTTTTTAAATATTTTACAAACTAAATGTTATTTACGCACGAGTACAATATATATCGTTGTTTCATTTATGAAAATGAATTCTAAAATACGAATATATAGGTAGGTATAAAGTATTTATAATATACCTACATTATAAGAACCTACGTAAATTTGAACCTCCGGTGTCTACTGGTCTTAACATAAATGTAGGAAGTTGATGTTCTTCTCCTCGAGAGTAGTACCTATTGTTCTGTAGCCGTACGCGTGTAGCGTCCTTGCTCAGACTGACGCCTCGACAAATCAAAATCGGTGGCGGGGTGAGGAAGCCCGGAATTGGTGGGGGGAACAGAGTGGCCGTTCTATACGTAGTATTATTATCTTTTCTATGCCTCTACGTAAAAGTACTCTGTGCTCTACGTTAAAATACAAAATTCGCCTTGCTTTGAACTCGGCATGAGAGTGAGCACGGAGAATAGACTCTTGGTAGACTCTAGGTCTACTCTGTCTATATCCGTGAGCGGTGAGAGTGAGGTGATACTCGGCCACAGAAATTATATTCTAGAGCACAGAGTACTTTTCTATATAGAGACTCGGCACCACGGCTCGGCAGTCGGCACGTCAGTGATGATTAAAAATTGCTACACCGTGAAAGTTGCTACCTTTTTAGTAGAAAAACTGATGGCCAAGCTGGCATTCGGCAGCTCAGTTAGTAGTGTCACCAAGAGAAGGTTGTAATTAAACCAAAGACAGCAGGGTAGATCCCCACTACTATGTAAAATAGGTTTTTAGGAACTAGTCGGTGGCTGGCTAGACTGTTTGAGAACTGCAGGCATATCACGAAGTTTTATAGTGATTGAAATTAACGAAATGGCAGAGATGGAGCTATACAGCTTACATAGCTGCGTCGCCGTCATTTAGTTGATTATGTTTATTCAATAATCAACTGTCAAAGTTCGTGATAGGCCAGTAGCTGGAGGCATCAGGCTGGTAACATATTAAGTTGACGATGAAATTGAATGGCGTAGTTACCATAACCGAAATGGTAGTTTTATGTGAACACATGGCAATTTAAAAAAACACCTCTAAACCACTCTAAACGTCAAAAAAATAAAATCGCAGTCAGGGAGTTTGTGTATTGAAATTATTTTATTTTTTATGAAAATAATAGTGAATGTAAACAATAAATTCTTGATTGCAACCGTTCCCGGATCGAAGTGATTGTGAGTATTATTATATCTTATCACAATTTATTGTTATGTTAGGTTAGAAAATGCAATTTATGCTGACTGTCCCTCTAATTTTCAATACCTATGAAAATATTGCTTGGTTTATATAGGGGCTGAAAGTGGCTTTCGTATTTAACCGCTTAAAAATACTGACCTACTTCGTCTTTTTCTATTAACAATTATTATACGCTTCATTGAAGCTGATTATTACGAAGGAATTTTTGGTTTCTTTGTCACTCTTGTTTTTATTTATTTTATTTTCTTACTCTTTTGGGCACCTTATGTATTACCTAAAAAATCTCGTTATTATTATTGATTTCTAATAATTTGTGATTATAAAAACCTACAACTATGTATCAGTTTTTTTATTATAAACTCCTTACATTTTGTACAATCATTTATTTTTTCGATAGATTCTAAGCCTTATTTAAGTTTACAAATACTGTTAGGAAACATTTCAAAGTTTTCTCATTGTTTCATCATTCACAATAAAAATCTCCTAATATTCCTTCCACATAATTAACACATGTTTTCTACCAACATAATTTAAATATAATAGAATGTAAATGTATGTAAAATATATTTAATATTTATTACATCCTACCTGACGGCTGAGAAGACAAAAGACGAGGTTCTGCAATAAAAGAGCAACTATTATTAGTTGTGAAAGAAATGGCAGGATTGAGGCGTGCAAGAAATCAGGCTAATTCTGTGGTGGTACCGCGCCAAAACTCTGTGACTGATAATGCACGGCCTCGTCAGAACCTCAGCCCTGAAGCTCTGGCGGCAATGAATAAAGAGCAACTACGCGCTGAATGCAGGAAAAGAGGACAAAAAACTACAGGAAACAAAAATGAACTGGTATTTTCAGGCTGAATTTTATGTCTGCTTGATTTATTATTTTTTGCTGGCAGTGTTGTGATGCTTACGATTAATTTTTAGTGTAGTTAGAATATTGTTTTTGTAATATAAAATTTGTATAAAACAATATTGCATTTTAAATAGTAGTAGCAATTATAAGCTTTATTAAGTTTTTAAAGTGTTAAACTATACACTAGGTACTTTACTTTAAGTTACAAAATACTAGAACTATAATAAAGCATCTGTGGTGTAAATATCAAAGACTGGGTCAACCTGCTTCTTAAATTTTACTTTATTTTTATTAATTGGTTGCTTAATCCTTCTTCAAACCTACTTTCAATCAGGCAACATGCTTGTCTATCAAAGACCAGAAGATCAAACAATATATCTGCATAGATAAGTAATTTTATATTATCTATGTATCTTGTATATGCAACTTTAATAATTTATTGATATACATATTATAAAAGTACTGACTATTATACTCACTACTATTTGTTGTCAATTGTTGTTGACTGTCTCGACTTAGGTTTAATGCATGTCTGTTGCGCTTTCTCAGAGAGTTTACAGTTTTAGTTGTTGTTGCAATTTTGCTGTGTTAACTCCCCGAGGAAGTGCATCGGATATGTATGCAAAAATATGTTGGAGATGGTTTACAACAAATAGTATTGAGTATTATTTTATAATTATGATTCAAACTCACTAACAATCAATCTAATAAATTGATATAACTCAAAAAAAAAATTATCTTATCAACTTAAAATCTACAAAGATTATTCTTAAACAATAAGTTCCCACTTAATTTACATTACACATCATTAACTGAAATAATTTAAAATCTAGAAAGTATTAATTAAACAAATACCTAAGATTAGAGCTTAGTTATTACTATTTTTTTTAATGACTAATAATTATCCGATTTTTCCTGATAATTATTACTGCCTGAATTAGAGACAATGCACAGCCTAAACTGCTGTTCGTAGAAACTTTAAATTTGGCCTAATTTTTACTCATAAAATTCCTTTATTCAAAGATATTGGGCTTTTATTGTAACTTCTTTTCTTCATATGATTTAATTCTGTTAAAAAGAGATTACTGGAGTGTATTTCAGAAGAAATAAATCGTTCCTATTTAGTTTTTTATGTTTTTAGACCTTGAACCTCTTGTCGTAGCCGTATGAAATTTGGCAAGCAGCAGGTCCATAAAACAGACAAGTTTTTAAAATCGGTTGTAACTTTTTTTATTATATGTTTTTTTGGAGAAAAGCCTGCCTAGAGTAAGAGTTAAAGTATCGTCTACATAAAAAAAGTCGTCTTTTATTTTTTTTTCTACGAAAATAATAAGCTTAAATAAAAAATTGTAGTTTACTCTGAATGACCTATGTAATGGTCATAGTCCCACAAAAGAAGGCTCTGGTCTTTATAGTTAGGGAAAAAAATATAAATAAATGGCAACATTTCGGCGAGTAACTCGAAAACAGTAAAACACAATTTTCTCGAAAACTATAGATTTTCGCGGAACAAACACGGAGTCCTCCATCGACGGTTTTCGTTAGGCCATATGAAACCCGACACCCTGTATAATAATTATATATAATACCCCCTATTTCCCTTAGTCACGCCATAACTTGAGAACGGGTGGACTGATTTGGCTAATAATTTTTCGTTGTGTTTGTAATTGTCAGGACAAGGTTTTTATGAAAGAAAACTTTTAAATGAATTAAAGTAGTTTCTAACGCGGGCGAAGCTGCGGGGCACAGCTAGTTTGATATATTACACCACACATTCATTTCAATTCACAATAATTTTAAAACAATATTTAATATGAAGGAAAAAAAATACCATAAATTGTGTCGTCTTAGTTAAAACAACACTAACCATCCATCTATAATCGGAAATGTCAATTTTTACCATACTATTAATTTTAGCCTATGGCCACATTACACTCGCAAAATTAATTTTCGACCGCCTTCATCATCTACAAGTCAACTTTGGAGTAAACTAACCGCGAGTAACTGTACATTAAGTAAGGTAAGCGCGCTCCATCATCGATCGCAAATCACTTAACACCAGATTTGATAGTGGTCTACTGATTTATTTCTTTTTGTCTGATCCATTCCCTAGATAATTATTAGGAATGTGGTGTGATGACTGTTACCTAGGATCTACTGAATTATTTTTTTGGTTTTTAGTACATTATCTACATAATTATTATCTTTATTTTCAATAAAACCGTTTAACATAAAACAATTTTTTTACTGAATAAACTCTCGTGACTCTTAAACACCAATTAGCTCTCTGACTCAACTTTTTATTAGCTTCACCTGTATGTTTGTATGTTTGTAACCGACTTCTTTGAGCGCGATTTTGACCTACTTTAAACGGCCAGATTTCGTTCAAACTTTGTAGATTTATCGAGGACCGATGACAATACACTAATTTGATAAAAATTTATTCCATTTTTTAACCGACTTCAAAAAAAGGAGGAGGTTTCTCAATTCGACCGTATATTTTCAACTAAGAAGTAGAAAATAAATAATAGTTTAAAAAAAACTAAAAAACACGCTTTTTATAGAAAACCGAACTAAAAAATAGAAAAAAAAAATTAATAAATTTAAATTTAGAATAGTGTTAAAAATTTCAATAAATATAAATTAATAATATTGTGAATAAAAAAAATTATTTTATTTTAAAAAAAGCGTGGGGTGCTTTTAAGATATTATCAAAATGATAATCACTCTACTCATATCTGTCAATAAAATATAATTATTGACACCATGCATGTGCCATGCACCTCGCGCTTTTTTTTTCAATATTTTTTTTTTATTCACACTATTATTAATTTATATTTATTGAAATTTTTAACACTATTCTTAATTTAAATTTATTTTCTATTTTTTAGTTCGGTTTTCTATAAAAAGCGTGTTGTTTAGTTTTTTTTAACTATTACTTATTACCTTGAACATTTTATTAACAGGCAACAGTTGCCATATCTTGGCAAGTTGGTACAGTCTGTATATCAGACTTCTTATTCTATTTTCATTCTGATTTATTTCTGATTATTACAAACTGATACACAACCATGATGAGATGATTTATGAATATATGTCTAATAAACTAGTTCGTAGTGAACATTCGGTCTTACTCAGAGATTCAGAGGGGGAAATATTTTATTGAGTTGCATTCTTTACTTAAACAAAATAATATTAGAGTTGATGGAATAATTGTTCTTTCCTAGGGTTAAAAAGTCGTTGAGAGAGTCTTTATACCAAACTTCTCTATACATAGGCAATAAGTAGTTTAAAGAAATGACGGGAACAACTTTTCGGCGTTAAATATAAGTAAGAAACTGATGTTGATAAATAACGATGTATATTGCAAATATTGCGATGATAATATTGTCGTCAACGTCAATATGTTGTATGGTATGAACCCAAACAAACTTGCTACGTTTACCTTCGTTTATCGCCGATTTATTTTGCTTGTCGGAACCACTTTGCCATGACCAAATACAGACATACATACCTGCTAACTACTGCTGTCTGCTGTAATGATGTTAGGTTGAGGAGCTGGAATGAAATGTTAAGCCAAAGGACCAGCGCACAGTGCGTAGCGGAGGCAAGATTAGATAGCAAGGCCAGCACTAATCTTCGGTCAGTTATGGATTATGTGGATACAGCACAGACCTCGTACCTATTATTACATCCTTTATCTGACACAGCCTAGCTTCAAAAGTAAACCTCTTTCTAGCTTTCCTCTTTGGTCCAGAGGAGCGCTCATTCTTGTTTACATATCCTGGATATCTTATCCACATTCGTTTCGGCGGAAATGAAGCTGCTGTCTCGCTCAGTTATGGTGGTTACCATACCAGTCACCACACTTATTACGCTATTACATCCTTAATCTAATGGTGGTTACCCTTCAAGTAGGTAAGATTCAAGGTAGTTACCGTAACCGGGAATTCATTAGGTAGGTGTCTGCTAGTAAAACTAGGTTAAATGCACAATGCATAAAATTAAGCCTTGGTCACCACTTCTTCGTCTTCAGTGTTGTTATACTCTAGGTCTGCGACAGTTATGATCTTAATCAAAAGGTAGCTTTTAAACTAACCGATGTTCGCTTTATGAGTACACAGAAATTTCACGAATCGATCGATTAGTTAAACATACTCAAACAAAGCAAACGAGGAGAAAGGTCAGCTGAATTTTTAGGCTATTAATACCTGAACACTGTTGTATCATAATAATGCTCATCATGAGTGCTATATCGTAAATATAAGGTTTATTTATAGGGCACAATATAATTAGAAAAATTACAAAACTGATATTCGAAACTCTAAAACAGACGCAAATCATATCTTATGCACTGCATGATTACACGTTATGATTTATGAGACGAGTGTGAATGGGCCAGTTGGTAGAGGCCGACCTAGGCGAACGTATCACGACCAAATCGGAGACGTTTTAAAGAAAGGCTAAGTCAAAAGTACCTTTAACCGGCGAGCATGTATGAAGGCGCTCATGAAAGTGGAAGAAGCGAAAGAGGAGGAAGAGGAAGTATGTCAGGATCGTAGCATGTGGAAAGAAGTAGTCTCTGCCTACCCCAACGGGGAAAAGGCGTGATTGTATGTATTTATCATATCGTAATAAGATTCCTGAGACATGTCCATCATCATTGACAGCTTGTATCCACCCAGTACGTGTCCTATTATTTTATTTGTGCCACTGCTGAGTATAACCCTCATCTCCGTTATGCCACTCATATCTTAGTGTCGATCTCATACTACCTGGCTCATATGACTGATTTAAACGATGCCAGTGCTGTTAATATATAATTTATGTATGGTATGGATGCCGGTCGTTGAACTGTCTCGAAAAGCCGTTTACAGGGTGCCTATCGCTGGTGCCAGACTTTTTGGCATGCCAGCACTGCAATAGCATTGTATAAATCATACATAGGTGTACGCAAAACCGCGACACTTACCTATAAGATATCTTATAGGTTGCCTGCCGTTTAGTGTAGAAGCAGGAAGGTATGACGAGTAATAGACCTTGATAAAACATTTGCATAAATAAAACGATGAAAGATTGTCCGAGTGCTCGAGTGCTAAAATCGGAGCTTACCCTAAAAACACCTTCAAAAAGTCAGCGGTCAGTCAGTTCCAAAATTTCATCTCCATAAATCACTGCCAGCATCAAAGCTGTCACTTGACCGATACAATTTCGTCTCCAACGGGTTGTAGACATTTGCCAGACGTTTAGATTACCTATCCGTTATGTTGTTTTATAGTTGGACAAGTGAACGTTAGAGGAAACCCGTGTGCTGGTTATTGATGTTCCTTTGAAGTCTACGGCGGAATTTTCCGCGTGGCTGTTTTTGATTAGGGAATCGTTTTTCGTTATTTGGTATGCTGAGCAGGCTCGCTCTGTAGCGGCATGTATTCTGATTTCGTTTTTTTTTGTTTTTCATTAGTCTTGCTTTGACTGTGTTACCTGAAGGCGTTCTTCCCTTTCAAGTTATGTGTTTTTATTTGTTTGGGTGTGTTTTGGTGTTGTATTACTTTGTGTAGAAGTTGTTTTGTGTTCTCTTTAGGGTTTTTTCAACTGACTTTAATGACGATCTCAAAGCTTCTGTATTAAAAAAAAATTACCTATGTTGCTTCCTCAAAACTCCGTCATTTACTAACAAATTTGAAAAAATCTATTTTGCTTAAGGGTACCGTTTGGTCTCAATTTCATCGAGATCTGATGAGTATCTCCAGAGATATGAAGATAAACACCTCAACAACTTGGTACTGAAAAAAATGCTACCAACTACATGAAGTCCGTTTTTTACCCGACTACGGCGAAGAAAAAAGGATGGTTATGTTTTTGACCGGTATGTGGGTATGAAAGTATGTATGTATGTTTGTATGTATGTTCATCTGTTCCCTCATAACTTCGAAACTACTTATCATCATTTGACAAATGAGGTGTCGTTGGACGCGTTTTATTTGTCTGCTGGTTATAGGCTATGTGACGTCACAACCAATTGAATTTGGCGCCCTCTAGAAAGCACGAAGTCAAGAACTAAAAAAAAATTAACCTCACCCCATCGTGTGTGGTATTGTTAAATAGGGATTTTAAAATGAAGGTAGGGTTTGGTACATCATATTTTTGTCAAGCATAGCGTTTGCGAGATATATCCCGTCAAAGTCAAGAAAACTAATTTTTACCCCACGGCGCTGCGTCGCAAAAAAGCAATAGATAGGGTTATGTGTTTGTTGATCGCTGTGTATGTATGTAAGTATGTTGACATGTATGCGTGTATACATTTATGCAAAAACCCCAAAATAGTTTAAATAAAAATTAGTTCAAAAACTAAAACCCGACTACTGAAATATCACGCTCTAAAAAGTATGAAACAAGAAAATATTCTTGTCTGAGATCGCTATGTACAAACTATTCAATATGTATCGTGTATTATATAAAAACTTACTTTTAATAAATATTGTATTGTATTTTATACATATTCTTATTGGTGCTCAGAGGGTAGCCGTGGCCGTATGTCACCTACCGTAACAAAACAATACATTCTGAAAATTAGCTTACGACCACGGGTATCCACTGAACACCACTAAGAATATGTACTCGTATGAAATACAATACAATATTTATAAAAAGTAAGTTTTTTATATAATACACGATACATATTGAATACTTTGTACATAGCGATCTCAGATAGAATATTTTCTTGTTTTACACTTTTTAGAGCGTGATATTTCAGTAGTCGGGTTTTAGTTTTTGAACTAATTTTTATTTAGTTTTGTAAACGATCTCAAATGAATACTGTGGTAAGACTAGCTCTATTTCCCACCCGATGTTGAGAGACGATGTGGCTTTCAGGTGAAATTGTTCTTGCATGAAAGATTTTTTTAAATATTTTATAGGCTAGCGTTCGAGCACTATCTCACCTGGTGGTAAGCGATGATGTGGTCGAAGATGGTGAACACGCTAGGCCTCGAATACTCGTTGAAACTATAGTAAGACGAGGCGCTGGACAACCAAGTTTACTAGCGCAACTAGATCAACTTGTCTTCGGGATTTGTCTACCAAAGCTGATTTATTGATTTTTTTGTTAGTAATTTGAATGTTTGCCTCTTGACTGTCCATGCAAGTCCGCGTTCCGCTTGATGAAATTGGATTTACTGTCCAAGCGATTAATTGGTTCACCGTTATTTAGTCATTCACCCATTTCCCTTGTTGAATTGACCTAATTTAAACAATTAACATACAATTGTGTTTCTTGTGTAATTATTATCAGGTAGGTAGTAAAATAGTTATGTAGGCACTATAGTGACAGATTTAACAGTAACTCTTTTCTTTAGAAGGATGACTATAGGTGACTAGGCTAAAAGAAAATGAAACAATTTTCTTTTGGAGGATGACTATAGGCGACTAGGCTAAAAGAAAATGTAATTTTCTGTTAATTGCATGGAAGCTATACTAGTTGACCGTTATATATTTTCTATAGAATTATTGCCTATTCGATGATATTTTCATTGCACAGTAATTAAACTCGCAAAGAATTAAATGTCTATTTTTATTTATTTTATTTATCACCCTTGAATTAGACAATAGATTAGTCAATATCCCAATATATTGACTATATAATATAAGACAAACAGTTAACAGACAAACAAATCATATATATGGCGCAACGCGCACCGGCAAAGCCGTGAACCGCAAAGCCTATCATTTAGTTATGTATTTGCCAAATTATAGACTTATCTCAATATTTAATTTCTAATGGCAGACATGAGTGATATATAAGGTTTTCGTTTGGACACGTCCGTTTTCTGTTTTTTCGAAACCTTAATAAATTGTGACAATATCTATACTAATATTATAAAGAGAGAACATTTGTATTTTTGTATGTTTGTAATGATTTGGCTCAAAAACTTCTGGACCGATTTAAAAAATTCTTTCACTAATATATAGAATGGACTTTCGGAATGAAAATAGGCTATATATTATCCCGTTTAAATCAAAGGTACATTCGTGGAGACCTAATTTGCAACCTAAGTCGACTAAAAAACGGTCGAAAAAACACGTTTCTTACGAACGCTGCTCAATTGAAAATAGATGGAAGAATATTTTCTATAGAAGAGTTGTACAACTTAATAAGACCCACAAAAAAGTCCGCGACAGCATATGTCTATCTCTTAAGGTTGACTCACAGTAACCATTTTAATGTTTAATTTTTTGTTAAAAAATGTTACATAACTTCCAAGGCTATTTTCAAGTATATAATATTAATCCTTATCCAAATAATTACGTTAATTAGCTTGGCCACATATTATAGATTAAAATTGTCCTTTACAGTATATAACTCAAATGAAAACTCTAGAAGATATCACGGATTTCACATACACGCATCGCAAAATTAATAAAATATCTGCAGTGAAACCACAGATTAGGTCATAGTTACTACGACAATATTATTATAAGCTTAGCGATGCTGTAGATCCCCACCGATCACAATCAATTTGAAGTCAATATAGTATAATAATATATTTTTACTGTATAAAATTCTATTGTATAATATAGTAATGATCTATATATAAACCAACCCGACTGATCTATGTATAATCTTTTCAATAAAAGCATTCCAATGACTCTAAACACGACATTTAAAATCTGAGCTGTAAGTTGGTGTGGATTTGAGTATTCTGTAGAGTACAGGAGATGTCCCAGCATCAGGTCAATGCTTCCATGTTCTTACAATATCGTTGAAGAAGAAGATTTTCGAATTGATTAGATCTATGAAAGTTGATTTCATAGCGCAATTAACTAGAAAAAAGCTCATAGTTTTATAATGATTGAACAAATTTTCATGAATCAAAACTAAAAACACTCTCGATGAAGACATCTATCGAACAAAAAAAAAATCAATAATGATAATAAAATCAAAATCGGTTCATCTGGTTGGGTGCTAAGATGCTACAGACAGACAGACAGACAGATACACACGTTAAACGTATAATACCCCTTCTTTGATCCCATGATTTGATTGATTTTGATTCCATGATCCCACTACCTCTGTACGAAAACCCATGATTCATGAATGCACATAAAACTTTCAGGGTAAAATCAGGGTAACTATCATTTACGCCAAAGGGCCGTCCAATATCACTACGTAAGTATTATAAAACAAAGTCCATCACTGCGCCTGTCTGTCTGTTCGCAATTATCTCAATAGCTACTGAACGGATTATCATGCGGTTTTCACCAATAGCCAGAGTGTTAATGAGGAAGGTTTAGGTGTATAATTCGTTAAGGTTTTGTGTAAATTGGTTGAAATATGACGATGATTGTTAAATATGTTAATATTTTATATTTGATGCAACAAACTGATGTAAATTTTGTAGGCATATATGTTCTACCCGTGCGAAGCCGGGGCGGGCTGCTAGTGTTTTAATAAGCTGATATCGTTGTCGTAAATTATACAAATATGAAACATTTCCTGAGATAAAACGATTTATGACGATACTATTTAGGTAATAAAATGTTTACCCTTGATAATATTGAGGATGACTGATTGTTTTCGTTTACCACAGATTTTTGGTATAGGTACGTTGACCGATTTTTTTAAAAGTAAGCTAACTAATATTGATTATTTTGATCTCCAAAAAATTGAACAAAACGACTAAGAAAATGGATATATTTTTTGCGAGTTGCGATGCATATTTGCTAATATATGTAGGTATATATTCTGTGGGCATATCTACATTAAGCTCTAATGTTTTATTTAATTTTACGTATGTCAAAAGTGAACGAAATAAAACTGGCCAAGTGCGAGTCAGCATCGCGTCTCTTATCGCACACTTAGGGAGGGTTCCGTACAATACAAAACATAACAGAGTTTCAACCTCATATATTTGATTAATTGATATTACCAAGAATATTTGGTTTGGTCGCGATCTAGAAAAACGGGGCTCGTTTACTAGCGCCATCTATGTCATTTTGGCGAAAGTAATTAGATAGATGGCGTTTAAAAACACGTTTTTTGTATGGGAACCCCCTTTAATTTTTAACTTTATTTTGTTTTTAGTATTTGTTGTTCTAGCGGCAACAGAAATACACCATCTGTGAAAATGTCAACTATCACGGTTAATGAGCTATAGCCTGGTGACAGACGGACAGACAGACAGACGGACAGTGGAGTCTTAGTCCCGTTTTACCCTTTGGGTACGGAACCCTAAAAAGGCATGTAGTAAGTGGACTGTGCTTCCGTAGCGTAGATAGTGTAAATCGATTATTGCAACAAATTAATCCTTATCTAACAGCAGTTAAAAAGTTTGCATTATGTTTAATCTTAACGTACCTATACAATGTATGACTTGTAACTGTCCTTCTAGGGATAAAAACTAGTTTCCAATTATAATCGATTTAATTGACAGGAATTCGATACCGATTATGGGTCAGTGTTCTTGCGTACGAGCAACAGCTCGCAACGATCACGCCACTTTGTTATTTCCGGAAGTTTTCGACATCAAACAAATATGCACTCTATAACCATATAAATATAAATGAAAGTGGGCCAGCCAAGTGGCATGGTTAAAAAGTGCTGTAAATTCAAACAATCAAAGTTCAAATTGATTTTTCAGTGTGACAATATGATAATGAATGTTACAGTATTGAAATAAGGTTTGTAGTTGTTTGTTTAAACATTTTGGAGGGAAGCCACGTTTGATAGAAATGGACGGATATCAGCTGTTCGCAGTTTTCTAATGCTGAGCTGATAGAGGTCGGCTGTTATCTTTACGGATTTTAATGCTCATTTAGTATGATAAAGAGTCGTAGGTATACGTAGGTTACCTGTATTGTCGATTCACAGGACCGAGACGAGTGACATCGTAAGACATGGATAATGATATTTTAAGTAAATTGAAGACATAATAGGACCAACCAGGAGATTAACCCATTCTATGAAATACAGAATCATTCAAATTGGTTCAGAATTGGTAGAGTAATCGGGAAATAATAATTAAAAAAACATACAGACGAATTGAGATCCTCCTCCTTTTTGAAAGTCTGTTGAAAATGCCCGCCTATTAGCACTATTAATTATTCTGTGCTATTAGAATCTTAACTCCTATTTCATAATGGTGTCTGTTTCTGGGTTTTAAATGTACTAGAAAGAGTTCACAAATGCCTTTCCATAAAATTTAGATGAGTTTACTTAGATTTTTTTACGTTCCTGTGCTGTAATTAACTCGAGATAAAGATTTAATTGCGCTAGCAAAATGTTAGTGGTTCAGTGCCCGTGTTACTCGCCAAGCAGTATCACGTATTTTAAAAACAAATTAATAAACACTGATACAAAAACATCGAAAATACAGTTGAAATAAGTTCCTAAAAATTACAAAACATTAAATTAATTGACATAAGTAGGTAGCATTTTATGAGACAAAAACATAGCAAAATTCTCAAATGCGTTCCATTTGAACGTCGTCCGCAAAACGGATAAACAGAAGTTATTTGAAAAACATTTTATGTCAGGAAAAACAGGTAAAAATATATAAATACTAATAGATAAAGGACGTGCCAACTCTAAAACTGGCAGTTAGTTAAATAAATATAAATAAAATGCGTTATATTATAACTGTTGACTGAAAATAATTCAGCAGACACAGAAAATTACATGTATAATTACATTTTTTTTTAAGCAAACAAAGAATCATTGTTGTCTTGAAGAGCGTACGCGGGGTGCAGTTTTCCATACAAACGTATTCCCCTGTTTCCTCCCTGGAAAATGCTTCTAGAGCAAAATTTGTTTCTACAAAAGATCAAGGTCTGCTGTAGCTATGCCCTAGAAATAATGACCCTTCAAAAATCTTAAAGAGGATAAATAGACTTATATTTCTTTTTGCGATTGGTTGGTCAAAAAAAGCAAATGATAGGGGCGGGGCATAGCTACAGCAGACCTTGATTTTTTGTAGAAACAAATTTTGCTCTAGAAGCATTTTCCAGTGAGGAAACGGGGGAATACGTTTGTTTTGTATGGAAAACTGCACCCCGCGTTCGCTCTTAATACTGGCAGTTAATGAAGCAAGTGTATAAAGAAAAATAAACTTGCGACGAATTCGTGACTCCATCGATTTAGTTTCGGTTTTGATTTGGCCTTAAACGATAGTGAAATGAGAGAGAGAGAGGGCAACCGAAAGTGAAATTTATTAGTGTGATGTCACAGACGTTTCACCGTTCCTACAAACCAGTTACATACACACCGTGCAAATTGTCAGACGTAACGTAACAGCCGTAAAATTTAAATAAATTAACAGTTTTTAGTGTTTGTGTTTTTGTAGAACACGGAGTATTATGTGAGTGGTGTATTTTATTTTAGTGTGTGGTTGTGTTGTCAATTATGACATTTGCGACACAATATTGACAGTATATTATTTTTACTATTTTAAAATATAGTGTTCCTATTTTGCAAACGTTATGTATGAATGTTTCCTCGATTTAGATACAAGAAACAGGCTGCGCAAGAGTTTATATCCATAACTCATTGTCTATCATTAAATCATTTAAACCTTTCAAATACCTTTCAAGCTCTAAAATTATTGGTATTTTTAACCGACTTCAAAATAAAAGGAAGATGTTTCTCAATTCAACCGTATATAATTATGTATACATATTTTTTAATGTTCGTTCGCGGATAACTTTGTCGTTTACGAATCGATTTTGATGATTTTTTTTGTTGGTTGGAAGATATCCCAAGGGTCGTACCTTAATAATTTCATCGAGATTTGATAAGTATCTCTAGAGATATGGAGATAAAAAACAACAACAAACTTGGTGCTGTAAATTAATTAATAGCGCGGCATTTGAAGTCGGTTCTTTAAGTTTTTTTAAACGATCTTATTACTTTGAACAATCAAACATTTGTAATTTCTTATCTCAAAATATTTTCTTCTAAACTTTTTATATTTTTTTGTGTCGTTTTGACATCTCACCTGTTGGCAAGTAATGATGTGATCGAGGATGGTAGTACGCTCTGCCTAGAATGGGAACTGACTCTCTAGCATAGCTGCCGGAACGTATTAGATGATTTTTCAACTTGAGGGTGGTAGCTACCAGACGCACACTACACATTGTCCTACTAGACTCCACCATGCTAGAAGTACGGGTTTCTTAACGATATTTTTCCTTCACCATAGTGCACAGAAAAGCTAGCTAAGCTAAGCTAGCGTTCAGAATTAATTATTTGGTGGCTGCAATAGGTGTTAAATGCACAACTATTGCAGCCACCAAATTAATAATTGTATGGACATGTGGTTATTGGATAAAATTTAAGCTAAATAGATGCAAATGGTATTCTTTTGTTTATGTTACGAGTATGTTTTATAATACTTTATTGACATATTGGATCCCAAAGCTGGGGAAATATACGAGTCAGTCTTAACCTACGAATAAATTATAAGTCTATTTATTTGTAGGTATTTAATATATTAATATATTACACATACATATATATTATACATACATAATTTACATATTTAAAAAAAATGAGAATCAATAGCAGTTTACTGAGAAGCGTATGACTTGAGAACGGTTGGATTGATTTTCTTGTAAAGAAATATTGGACAAATTGCCTTGGCATTCGGTAAATTTCTGAAAAACAAGAAGTGTTGTTCTAGGGACACAGGACTATTGCTATATGGTCAGCTACTTTAAATATTTATATTAACAATAAGCAATACCTCTGATTAATACCGTTCAGTAAACTGTACTATTATTGTTAAACAGTTCCCCAGTAGTAATCATTATTATCAGTACGATAACGGTCTATAGCTACAGCTGTTGCTTGTTGATTTATTTCTGTGTGGCCTTGAAGGTCGCTAAGAATATATTTATTTTATATTTTTATATGAGAAGAATGGCCTATGGTCACGTTGTAAATTGTCATTTTACAAAAGGTTGAGGTAGGTAACAAGGTATACTGGATTTGTGTAAATGTAGCCTTTTATGATTTTATATTTAAACGTTAATATCCGTTAGTTGATATGTATGATTATTTTTCAAATATCATAGGTATTTTTAGAGATACGGATACATACAGATACTTTATGATTATGACTCTAAAGTGTCTACAGTCTTCGGGAACATTTTAAGTTTTAACCTATTACAGTTAAGGAGATAAAACCCTATGAAAGGCGGACAGACGGACGGACGGACGGACAGTGAAGTCTCAATAATAGGATTCTTTTGGGTGGGTACGGAACCCTAAAAATACCTACTGCTCAATAGACCTATGTTGATGACGTAGTCTAATTACCTACAGTCCATACGCAATCTCCACGTACGTAATAAAGGGCATGACAAAGCTATTATAAAATTGTTAATTAATAAACATTCGTGACTAATAATAAAAACAACATGTAGTCATACAAATAAGGGAAATTTCAAATGTAAATTTTACTTCATAAGACGCCTTCGAGTTAGATACTATTGTTTACATCAGTGGACAATTATTTGTAGAAAAGTGGAATAAATATAAAATGTGCAAACAAATGTAAAGTAGTTGGCGTACGAAAAGGAATAAGAATCTTGCTTATGAATGGTAATTAAGCTATTTTTGTTATACACCGGTTGTAATTTATATACTTTAGTTGAATTTTTTGAGTGAGTCAGTGCCTCTCCTTCGGGATTTTTTTAAATATCTTATAGGATAGCCTTTGACCACTATCTCGCCTGATGGTAAGCGATGACGTAGTCGAAGATAGTGAACTCGCTAGGCTAGGTGGGATTGGAACAATTACTTTATTATTAAATTAATCAAAGATTTAAAATTCCACTGTCAACGTCTTGCCGGTTAAATTTTGTAAACTAGTACGAGTACTTAATCCACTTCAATTGAGGCACCACCACTATAAAAATATATATTAAAAAAGTGTCCACATTTCAGTTCAAGAAACAGTTAGGTACTAATGCAATTCTAACTACTTTCATGTTCGTGAAAAGATTTTAAATGCGGTAAAATTACATCTCGCATGCTAATGTTGGTGAAACTGGAGAATGTAAATATATAATTGTTGTTACGGGTAATGTGTTGCAATTAGACATTTTGAATAAAGTCTAGGGAATACATACGCAAAGGTTTAAGAGCGTACGCGGGGTAGATACACTTTTCCATACAAATGTATTCCCCCGTTTACTCCCTGGAAAATGCTTCTAGAGAAAAAAATGTTTCTACAAAAAATCAAGGTCTGCTGTAGCTACGCCCCTATCATTTTCTTTTTTTGACCAACCAATTGCGAAAATAAATATGACCCGTCAAAAGTCTTAGAAGAGACTAAAAGGCTTATATTTATTTTTGCAACCGGTTGGTTAAAAAAAGCAAATGATAGGGGCGTAGTTACAGCAGACCTTGATATTCTGTAGAAACAAATTTTGCTCTAGAAGCATTTTCCAGGGACAAAACGGGGGAATACATTTGTATGGAAAAGTGCACCCCGCGCTCATCTTAATAGTGTTCAGTAAATTGCCTTGATTTTTTTACTGTCTGACTAACATAATATTTGACTACCGCCACAGAAAAAATAATAGTCCTACATAGTCCTACGGACAGAACATGCACTCTCTGAAAGCAACTCTGACATCAAACTTGCGAAATTAAAACTAGTTGCAACGTCGAAACCTTCAAAATACGACTGTCGTTGGTTGTATCGTGGATGATACGCCACGAGTGAATGACGCCTGCTACCGCTCTTTGATTAATAGCGAAAATACATTTTGCGATTAGGTAATGAAAGAAGGATGAATGCTAATCATATTTCAACTGACAAGTCTTGATTAATAATATTTTGAGCTTGAAGAGTTTCACTATAGTACCAAAGACCTTTTCGTAGACTTCCAACATCCAACCCAACCCAAGATTTTCACGCATTTCTATCTTGTGATATTGTGGGCCGGTTTCATCATAAGTCCCACTCTTAGTAAGCCTAACATATTTTTTATATCGTATAGGTAACCCTTTTTATATGGTATTGACCACTATCTCACTTGTGGGTAAGTGATGATGCGGTCACAATGTCGTGTCAAGTACGAATTGAAGTCGTATGAGGAATCCGAACTGAATAACGAAATATAGATGGAATGTAAATGCTAATGCAGGGACTAGAAATGTATTAAAATATTATTTTTCACACATATCTAGTCCCTGTGAAACAATGCGTTGTGTTGACATTTCGATAAATATTGTATAGCTTTGATGTTCGAAATCCTAATAAGACCTAAAATAAGACTAGATTATCTGAAAGGCTAGCGTTTGTCCACTATTGGTATGGTAACCGTTGATGTGGTCGATGATGGTCAAGTTAATGTGCGATACTAGCCATTACAGAAACTGTTAGTTATTTTATTTCAAAACAGTTATGAATGGCTCGCTATATCGATATTTCAGCACTAGAGAGAACGTTTTAATTGCTAAAGTCATGCGTGGTAATGCGATATGATCATAGCTTTTACTTGTAATTATACGTACTTACTTGTATGTAATAGCACATAATTATAGCTCTTATCAAGTCAAATAGTTGTCAAGTGCGTCCTGTATAAAAAAACCTTAGCATTTGAATCGTGTATTGTAAATATGTATTGTAAAACCATTTTGCCTATCTAACTAATAGAAAATAACTTTTTTTTAATAAGTACACAAGTCTATTATAAAGACGAACGGTCCATTGTTACGCTCATAGCTACAAAGTTGAGTGGCTCTATTTGTCAAGACTCTACGTAACTACACATTTATATTGCTCGTAAGTTAGCTACGTATCCGCGTACCGCTATGTATGGTATTAGATTTACTCTACACGTCTCAGTCTGCTACGCGTTTGTCGAAGATGTCACGTTTTCAAAAATAGCGTAGCAATGCTCTGCAGTATGGCTACGATAAATAGACGTAGAACTCTAATATAATATTACATTGTTACGTAATTTTATTATAATTCTACGTCTTCATTTTTATATTTGAAACTGAGCTAAATGTACATAAAAATAGAATAATTTAAAAATTGGACAACTATGTCGTCTTATCGCTAAACGATAGTAGATATTCTTTGTTCCGTGTATATTAAGTTTAACGCCGGTAGCAATAGCATAATGAAATACTATTTACATAATATGAAATAAGACATTAGAAGTCATAACATAAAAAATAATAAAAATATCTTTATCAAATTTGATCTACGCGATAATAATATTTGCATGTGAATTTTAATTAAAGTATTTCCATTGTTGATTTGTCTCACTGATGCATGTAAAAAAAATTGCACTCTGTACACACTCTGACAGTTCTGACACTATGCAACTATTTATTTGCGTGGGTGACATTTCCTTTCTGTTGACAGCTTATTATTAAATTTTTTAAATATTAACGCAAATGTTCTTTAAATATACATTGAGGCTGGAGGTGTTCACAATGCAAGCGTCGATGCAGTAGAGCAATAATGGGCCTACGAATTCTTAAATGTTTTTATACTTGTCTCACTTTGACGGTGAAAGCGAGATGCTGCTACAAGGCTGTATGGCGTCATCTTTATCTATCTCTCTTTATGTATCTCTCTCATTTACTCTTTTTCTCGCTCCCTCCGGCGTAGTAAGACTGAAACAAAAATGTATTTGTATGTTGTGGTAGGTTCCTAGGTCTAGTCTCTACATAGTTGCCGATGCTCTCTGTCATCGCAAACGTCAGGTGATGCAGCTAGACAGGGGTGGAAATCTCTAAATTGATAGCGATGAGTCTTGTCATCGCCAACGTTTGCTGGAGATGCAGCTAGACAGTACTATAACTGCATCTCTTTTGTTATCGACGATTAGCGCTCAAAATTCATCGCTATTCATGTAGTTAACCGGCCCAGCTATAGCTAATGTCGTTTTAAACTACGAACATCGGTCACAAATCCATTATTATCGATGCAGTGACCTTCGGAGATTTGTAATGCATGTTCGGCTTTGATTAACTTGACATGCTGTTTATAAATTGTTAAGTAGTAAAAACAGCAATGCATTTTAAATCTAGGAGCATACAATAAAGATATTTTAGATTATATATATAGACGAACACATATTGTCTAATAGACTTATCCTATTCTTCCAGCTAGCCCGTCTCGGGTACTACAAACTAGCGGCAGCGGCGCAGGCCGACGCTGAACCTAACGGTCAACGACCTCAGAACGGACTGAAGCATCCGCATCCTAGGGAGATAAGGTATTACTAATTTATTATGAAGTAGGAATATACTAGGAGAGGCTTACTTGATGTCATCCCACGAGTGTATAGTGGCGATATAGCTTGCCGTGCCTTCCAATTTAAATGGAACTATAATTCAATTTTCATACAGCGATATCATAGCATAGCGACGTTGAACGAGTGTTTTTAGACGAGCGAATCGCCACGACATCTTGTTCATTCAGTTGACGTCTTAGGGAAAGAGAAGTCACAAGTTATGACCGGATGATGATTCAAGACAGAAGCCAGTGGTAGATAGTCAGATATAGTGCAAAGTGGAAGACACCAAGCCCTGCGGACGGTCTTTTCCTTGGTAGTTTGCCTCATTGACTCTTGTATGAATGAGTGAATCAGAATGACCAGTAAAAAGATACAGTGAGCGGAAAATTGTGACCCCGAACTACGAGTACATCAGCTCCTAACACAACTATGTGACGAGTTGACGACCACTCTCGATAAATATCTTACAGAAACCTATTGACTCAAAAAGGTTTCCATGGTTCTACATCCATGTTTTGCTCGCGTTTAAAAGTATCCCATATCCTATTCTACCATATGGCATACCATATACAAATTAGTCTGAAATCACTGGTGGTAGATTTCAGACTAATTTGTCGCGCCGTTTTACTGAAGAGGTACAAAAAGAAACGTAACTTTTCGCATTCATTATATGGGTGGTGGGTGATCTGGTGATAATCTGCACGCAATAAAGCAAAGTAACAAAAATCGTTTCGTAAACCAGTTACGTAGTAAAACACAAAGATACTACGTTACGTAGTAAGCCATGGCACGTGTCTCGATGTTTACAATCGCACATTCAATAACATATTTTGCATTTCATAACACGGACATTGCCAATGGATGACATTATAAACATTTATTTGGCATTCTATCTCAGAGTTCTATAGATTCATGAATATGGTGGTATAAATTATCAGATAACCGAAAGATACTATCACTGGTATTAAAAGTTAAAACCTTGTGTTAGAATAGAAGACCCTCAGATGTCTTTTGTAATTAACTGATTTCATATTGCTATACCAAAGTTCTGTGTTTGACTGTACAACATTTTATAGTATCACTTGCTGCGCCCCGCGGCTTTGCCCGCATTTGGGCCACCCTTATCACCTATGGGTATCAAAATCGGTCAACCCGTTTCGGAGGAGTTCGATAACAAACACGGTGACACAAGATTTTTAAATATTAGATTATCGTTTGGCAAGTCTACGTCTAGCTACGTCTGTCACAGATCATAAGCGGTTTAAGATGGTATGGTGCTTGTCTATCTGAAGACGACAGTAGACGAGAAGCTACACACACACAACCGACATTGGACCATTTCACATAGTACTATTATCTCAACCCCTTTTCTAAACTGATGACTGTACACTGACACTGAACTTGATGCCAGAACTATTCGTCGGTTCGCTACTAGCCGGCTTGCGTAGACTCTACCTTACTAAGATATCTGAGCCGTAATCTGAACTGTAGAATATCTTAACGGTTATCGGTTCTTTCTATGACAAATGTAACCAGCTCATTGCCACTTCCACGTACTAAACTTACCTATGTCTTAATGAGTCTGCTATTTTATTTATAAATAAATAATTAAAACCGGCCAAGTCGAGTTGAACTCGCCCACCGAGGCTTCCGTACCAACGTTGGATCGTACCAACGTTGGATCGTACCAATTAGGCTAGACCTCTAAATTGTATGAGCGCTCATATAACTCAGAGGCCTATCTTAATTGGCGTGATGTATGGGGACACCCTTTAATTTTTAACTTTTTTTTTTCCCCCTTTATTTGTGCTCTAATACGTTGCTTCTTGGCAAATTTCATGATTGTAGGTCAACGGGAAGTACCCTATAGGTTTTGGGTCGAAAATCTATAGGGTACTTCCGGTTGACCTAGAATTGTAAATTTTGGTTAAAAGCAAGGTCTTACAGCACAAGTATAGGAAAAATCCGAAAAATAAAAAACATTGAAAATTAAGTTAAATTTTGGTACTTACAAGTTTTAGCGAAAATCTAAATTTGCCAATATCTTTATATCGTGTCGACTCAGGAACTTGATTTTACCTAATAGGGACTATAGACCTCAGTATCTGGTAAAAATTTCAACTTGCTAGGTTCATCCGTTCCTGAGAAAATCGGTGGTGACACACAGACAGACAGACGGACAAGAAAGTGATCTTATAAGAGTTCCTTTTTTACCTTTTGAGGTACGGAACCCTAAAACGCGATAATAAGTCACAACAATAAGGCCTAAAAAGTGCAGCTATTGCCTGAGTAATTTGACCAAATTTCGGACCACAAAGTGCATAACTTTTTTATTTCGGACTGACAAGCACTTGACTTATATCTCACCTGATGTTAAGTGAAGATGAGTTCGAAGGTGGGATCGTGCTAGTCTGAAATTGGAAGTCGGTACTGAGACGAGGCAAAACACAACTCACTTTTGTCCAAGAATAAATAATACACAAAGTTACTTTAGTCCAGTCCACAGAATGTAACTTTCCAAAATCGTCCTCTAAACATCCCATGCATCTTTATTTCGTAAATGTCAATAAACGCAAGTAAACAAATAAATTAAAAATAACCACATGACGATCACGAACATGCGTCCGAATACGGTCTGTGCCAAAGACAAAGACATTATAAACAATGAACGTCCGTATTTGGGACAAAGATTTGCAATTTACATTGTAGTATCTTACAATATTATAATGTGCATGTATGTAGTCATGGTAATAGTTATATTACCGCGGTGTAGTACTTTGTGGGAACGTAGGAACTAAATTCAGGGGAATCCTACAAAAACAATAGAACGACTCAATTTACACACAATTGCTTTTAAGTCACTATAAATTTGAAGTTTTTTATGAGGTCTCGTCGCACATCCATCTAAATCCTTATATTATATTTAAAGATTGATTAAACGCAACGTTCTTGACCACTTACTAGTGGTTGTCGCGATCTTGCTGTACATTAATCTCACGATAACTAAATCATATTAGTGTTGATCTTTATGGTATCGCCGCTACTTTCTAATGAGTCCAATTTTATAATCATCAAGCCAGTCAACTTTCCTTCATTTTTAAATCTACATTCACTCATTACTTTGTAGCCTGAAGCGTGAATAGGTTTTGTTGTTGAAATAATTGTTTGTGAAGTCGAGAAAGGTAAAAAGTACAAATATTATAAAAGGTAGCATTAAAAGGCGGTGAATTGTAGCGACAGTAGCGACTACTCCAAGCACTGCCAAATACGAGAATATTTATTTAGTAATACCTACACATACATCAAGACGTTACTGAATATTGTGCTTTTATTAATGGCTTGGCTTAAGAGGGAACGCGCGGTGCACTTTTCCATACCAATGTATTCCCCCGTTTCCTCCCTGGAAAATGCTTCTAGAGCAAACTTTGTTTCTACAAAAAAGTCAAGGCCTGCTGTTGCTACGCCCCTATCATTTTTTTTTTGACCAACCTCTTTAAGATTTTCGAATGGTCATATTTCTTTTTGCAATTGGTTTGTCAAAAAAAGAAAATGATCAGGCCGATTTTTTGTAGAAACAAATTCCAAAAATCTTGCACTATATCTACGACATTTAGAATGACGCCTTATAATTTTACTGAATAGTAAAATGGCTAAAGGCACATTGGCGTCTTAGTCGCTCAAATCACAAAGCGTAGGTAACAGATTTCTACGTCTTAATCAGCCTAAATTAGTCAACGTTTGGACGTAATAATGTTAATCTCAAAATACGCCACTGAGGGAAAGCGTTTCATACTTCATAGTCATCGACATCACCGCACATAGCATCGCTCTGTTGACGATAATTATGAACGCTATCAAAAGCGGTAGGATGAGGCGCAGATTTTTTTTTTAATAATTTGAACAGACTAGCACTTGACCACTCTCACTTGATTCTATGTGACGATGGATGGATTCGTGCTTATTTATGTGTGTATTATTTAAATGAAAGCAATGAGACAAGGCGAAGGACAACTTCGTAGTGCTTCAGTCCAATTCCCAAAGCGAAACTATCCCATTCCTAACTCGTCTTCAAAGCATGCTAGCACCGAACGTTTATTGATTTGTCACCTGTCTTTTTCTTGATTTAAAGCGGTTCGCTAGCGTACAGAATTCTGAGGGTACCATGGTCGTAGAGCGTCCTTTCCTATAGTTCAACATCATGGACGAATAACTGAACCTGACGTAATTTAACCGGTATAGCATATTTTTTTTCATTAATCTCTGTAGAATGGTTCTTAGAAGTATTTTTCTATTTCAGCAGACACAATAAAGTCAACACAATGGACACAGACAGCCTGGTTCTATGGAGGCGGCCGTTCACCACCTTAGAGTATTTCTTCAGAGAACTCTTCATTCTCATTACCACAGGGTTACAAAGGTATGTAGGCTATTTTTATTTTTGAATGAGAGTCATTCATATGAATCTTATCTAAGTCATATATCTTTTTTGGCAATAGCCTTATGGCTAAGGCGTCGGCCTGGCGATCGAGAGGTCGTGAGTTCGATCCCCACCCATTGCACTATTGATGTGAACCCACTCCAGACACAAGCATATTACGCGTTTTTGGAGGGGTTAACAACGTAGGGTTATGCAACCCACATTGCTAGTAAGCTTTGTGAAAGTGAAAATGAAAAAAGTGAAAAATAATTTTTGGTGAGATAGTGGCCAAACGGTAGCCTATATAGGCTACCGTTTGGCCACTATCTCACCTGTTGGTAAGTGATGATGCGGTCGAGGATGGTAGCACGCTAGGCCTAGAATGGGAACTGGCTCTCAAGGATGATCCATATAAATCAGTCTTCTCTGGACGAATTAAATGTTCTTCTGTAAAAATTCTCAAAACATTTTTTGAGACCAAGTTGTGAATGAAATTATCATGCTAAAGGTATCGATAAAAATCCCATTACTACACGAAAATCGCCGACTAAAGTCGGCGATTTTCGTGTAGTAATTTACATGACAAAACAACGTTATATACTTTAGTATATAACGTTGTTTTGTCATGTAAATTCTAATCAAACCCTTTAAGTGGATCTCTACAACCTTTGATTGATGTTTTGTTTTTGCTGGACAGACAAGCACTTTAGTGCTATATCATCTGATATTGTGTCGATGCGAAGATGGAATCGTGGTTGTCCAATTGAGAGTTGTAAAAACCTGTAACTATTCATCGTTTTTTAAAATTATATAAGGTAACAGGATAGGCACGACACACGCCTGATGGTAAGCGATAACGTCTACCTATTACAGATACAGCGGCATGCAAAACACTGCACTGCCGGAATGTTGCATGTCACTGCACTGCGCTGCTTCGCTGTTACCTTGAGACATAAAGATGTTGAGTCTCACATGCCCTGTAATTTCACCTTGCTATTTCAACTGAAAATATTCCTATTTCACGGCTGAAAATTAATTGGCAAAGTTGTAACACAAAATCCCTTGCGATTTGATTGATTCCAATTTATATAGAATAACAATTTATATCAGGCACATACTGCCGGTGTGTTGCTGTTTTTTCCTAACTTGGCTGACAAAATGATTCTGTCTTTATTCTATGAAAAGTTTTTAAATGTCCATAAAACAATATCAATGTTATCAATCATCCATGTAATTAATACACAGGATGCTTTTCTTAACTTTTAGCATTAATATTTTTAACAAATTCAATAGTACTTGCAACAATGCTAATACAAATTTTAATGAAACTATCTTTTCCTAATTTGGCTGACAAATAATAATTGTCGTCTGTCTTTATTCATGATAAGGTTTTTATAGTTCATAAAATATTTTGTCATCCATGCACAGGATGCTTTATTTCACTTTTAGTTTAGTGACTACGTACTATTTTGAACAGATCCTACCATACTGAATCCATTGAAACACTGGTAATTATAATTCTAATTAATCTAAGATCATTTGTACTAAATATTCTCTATCGTAATTAAAAGTTTTGTACCGATCATTATTAGACAAAATGTTTTCGCCTAATCCAATCAAGTTAATTCAACTGATTTCTTTTTTCAGGTTGATAGCGTACAAATTACTCGCACTATCTATAGTTTTATTAATAAGTGGCACAGTAGCCTCCTATTATATTGGGGGACCTCACCAACCTTATGTACAAGTAAGTAAATATGTATATTTTTTATTCCGCATTGATAGACCACTTTTTTTCACCCAGGAAAATCTTTTATGGATACCACTCGCCCGGGGGAGCGCGATGGTTATGTGGGAGTCACAGCCGTACTGATACTCCACTCACTTAACATTAGCTATTTACTATCAAGAGCTGGATGAGAGTAGCCGTAGGGAAAACGAGAAAAAAAAGTCGCTAGTTTATCGGTTTTCTATCGGATACATTTCGGAGAGTGTGCCATTCAATTGCACGAGTTAGTACCGCCATCCCCTTTCTTCTATCGGACAACCAGACGTACCGATGTGCGCCACCGCTTCATGGTGGACGTTCCATCTACACGCACGAAGCCCTTTGCTTCGTCCTATATAATACGATCCGCCAAGGAATGGAACTCCTTGCCGGTGTCTGTGTTTCCCGATAGCTACAACCTGGGGGTCTTCAAATCGCGAGTGAACAGGTATTTACTAGGTAAGCGTGCTACATCGTTGACCGCATCGTCACTTAATATCAGGTGAGATAGTGGTCAAACGATTGTCTATACAGCATAAGAAAAAAAAAGCCGAGGGTCGTGCTCAGTGGTGTGAAATTGGAGAGGCATTTGTCCAGCTGTGGACAAGTATAGGCTGATGATGATGATTTATTATCTTACCAGATTTTAAGCGTTGATGCGGTCTCAGGTGAAATCTTGCGTGTCTAGAAATTTAAGACTGCAGTGGAGATACAAGTTGCTGGATGATTGATCATAGTCCAATCCATTTATACCCATATCCTAACCTTCTAAGCTGGCTAGCACCGAATATACCTCTTTTATTTCGTGGGTGCCTCGAGCCACGACCTACAATCAATCAAGAAACCTACCATCAGCGATAGCCCATAAAGAACCAACCTGGGATCACGTTTAGGACTAAGGCCCGTAAGATCAATGGCAGTTAAAATCTCAATAAAAAGTTGAACCTCTTGTCTTAGAGCAGAGATGGTTATCTCCATATCTCTGGAGATACTCACCAAATATCAATGAATCATATAATGGTATCTATCTATATAATGGTATATAGATATATGTACTATGTAATGGTATCTATCTATATAGATAGAAAACTCTTTATTAAACACCTTGAGAAACAAAGATTTAGGATGGTATTTTATAAAGCATAGAACTAGCCTAAGTAACCAATGTAAAAGATTTATCCTATGTTATGAGTTTATTAATGCTAAAGTATAACAGTGTTACTTATGAACGTGTCTCAAATTTTGAGCAATTGCTGAACTAATTCATTAAGGAAAATCTGACTCATAAACAGTAATCAAAGTTGAAAGGTCGGTTTAGGCGCAAAATACCCAATTCTCAAAATGGCATATGAGTCTTAAAAGGACCAATTCTCAAAATGGCAAATTCTCAAAATGGCAATTTCTCAAAATGCCTAATTCTCCAAATGGCAAATTCTCAAAATGCCTTATTCTAAAAATGGCATATTCTCAAAATGCCTAATTCTCAAAATGGAGAAATTTTATTAATATTATTTTTAAATAAAAAAGCTTGCAATCAATGTGGGTGGTTAAGACTCATATGCCATTTTGAGAATCGGGCATTTTGAGCCTGAACCGAAAGGTCGAAGAAAATGCTCAACGGAGCATTGCATTGAGAGCTCTCAATGTTAACCACCGCCGGGACCACGGAGGATAGATCCCCGTGGTCCCGGCGATGGCGTGGTGTCAGACCTTGTGAGCACTTGCTGAGAGGCAAGATGGCGTTGGCAGAACCAATCAGCTGATATATGGGTAGTTTATTGATTCGCAGATTTCGTGGTATTTTCTTTTTGTCTCTTCTCTTTTTTGTTATCTATCAAATCTACAGTCTGTTACAGATAAAACATTAATATCTGAGGGCTGGACTCGTTCTTTAGTCGACTAATTTGGTCTATCTCTAATAATCTCTATCTAATCTATGCCTACAGCCCATGGAGCATATCTATTTCGTGTCTCAACCAAGCAACGACTGACTAACGTGAGTGAAAAAAAGTTGAGCAATTATTATATATGTCCTTGAGAGCTTCAGCTGAGAGGCAGTTCAGCAATTGATCAATAGATTTTTATAAGTAACACTGTTAGTATCTCTGGATGTCCGATGTCTTAACGCTTGAAAATTATATTTCCAGTTAACAGTGTCCTCCCTAGCGTGGTGGGGATGGTGGGTGGTGCTGGGTGTTTGCAGCAGTGTAGGTCTCGGCACAGGGTTGCACACATTCCTGTTGTACCTCGGACCTCATATAGCAAGAGTCACGCTCGCAGCTTACGAGTGCGGCGCGCTTAACTTCCCTGAACCGCCTTATCCTAACGAGTGAGTCTATTGCATTTTTGATAGGTAATCTGTTTAGCTGTTAGGCGCATTACAGACTACGGAAAAATATAATAGCTTATAACATATAGTTCATAGCACAACAATATTGCTCACCATATATTTATTTAGAACACGTTCACATTTAGCTATACTATATATGAGCCGGTTTGTTTGTAATTTGCTTCTCATGCTGTGCTACATAGAGGAATAGTATAGCGTAGTCTGAAATGCGCTTTATTATTAAATTTTTTTTTTCATCAGCCCTTTTCTAGTTGATGAGGGGATGAATGCTAGTTTTACAGATTTAACCGTAACTAAATTTTTATTGTCTTTCTTTAATGATATTGCCTTGACCTGATGTTGGGGCATCTCCTGGAGTCTGCAAGATATTCAACTCAAGCTTGGTTAACTTGATATAATGCTGAGGCATCTTCTGGAATCTGTAGGATACCTAACTCGTTATAATCTTACGGAAGCGGTTTTGGAAATTTCCTTCAGGGTGTTTAATTTTGTTAATTAAACTGTTATCAAATCGTAATGAGGTAACAGACAATAAAAAAAATTCGTCATTACTTGAAGTATATGCCAATGAATGGAAACTTTATAGAGGCAGAGGGAGTGGTTTTTTTAAGGCTTACTAGCAATATAGGTTGCAGATTACTAGTAGTCTTGCTAACCCCCTCCAACTGAGTTAAATATTCTTGTGTCTGGAGTGTGGGTTCACGTCAATAGTGCTATAGATTGAAAACTCACGACCTCTCGATTGCTAGGCCAACGCCTTAGACATTAGGCTATTGCCGTTTGATTCTATTTATGCGGTGCAGAAATCAGAATATGTGCAATACTCAAACCAGAGACAGTAAAAATGCTTACCTAAAAAACGTAATATATAGTCGCAAAAACACACAGCTAAGATATATCTGAGTTCGTCAGCTTTGTTTACGATAAACAACACTAATTGGTCGTTAACTCGACGTGAAACAATAGTGCTCCAGCTTTCTAGAACGCTTCATTGTAGTCCTAATGCTTAATGAAATAGTGTTTTATTTATTGAATACTGTCACGGCATCCGATGTTTATTGAATTAACATTACTAGTACATTTATTAAATGTCTTATTAGTGCAGTCTCATGTATTCAAGAATATTATGACAAAAAACAGACTTTTAAAATCTGCGATAATGTCGTTAGATGCGGACAAAAAGATCGAAATAGATTTTTAAACCTAAAAAAATTACAAAAATTATAAATCTATGAGATGTGTGACTATTACCAGAATTATCTACTCATTACGATACACTCTGTATAACCTATTGTAAGTACAAATAACTAAATTGTACTGGTAACTAAATGCAACTTATGTGAAACTGACGGGAATGGATACAATATAGGTTTGTCGATCATGCTAGGGTCACACACATCGCCATAACGCGAACATTCGCTTTATCGCGATGTGAGTAGCCGAATATTCGCGAATACTTCGGCACTTCGAGCTTATCTCTGCAGGACTGGATAAGGTGTTGGAGCAGTACTCTACTGCTGAGTTGGTAATGCTAGGAGATTTTAATGGCCATCACGCTTAATGGCTAGGATCTCGAACCACTGACTACGCGGGAAGAGCTGCTCATGAGCTAGCTATAACATATGGCCTGTCGCAGCTGGTTACTGGACCAACGAGAGTGCCAGACATAAATGATCACACGCCGTCTCTACTAGACTTGATGCTGACGTAACATCCGTCTCTCTATCATGTACAAATTGATGCATCCCTTGGTTCATCAGATCATTGCCTTATCAGGTCTAGGGTAAATGTTTTCATCACGAATCTGTAAAACCAGTAGGAAAACGTAAGGTCTGGGCACTACCGATCAGCTTACTAGGACGGTCTGCGCGATTTTTTTTCCTCTTACCCATGGGCAAATGTTTGTTTCTCGACTGACGACCCTTCCTTCTTGATTAGCGCTGACCTGATTGTTGACGTTATATCACAGGGCATGGAGTGCTTCATTCCCTACTCCAATGTACCAGTCGGTGGTCGAACCAGACCTTGGTTTGATTGATCCTGTGCAGAAGCTGTCAGCACAAAACAAGCTGCTTTCAGATGCTGGAGTGAGGCTCACCAATGCAAGGATCCAAGGACAACCGAATACAAGAAAATACTTAACTATGCTTCGAGGTTCACCAAAAAAACCACAGCTAAAGCAAGACACCAACACATTCGACGGATTGGTGACAAGCTTATAAGTTATCCTTCAGGTAGCAGCGCTTTTTGGTCGCTTGCTAAAGCAACGAAGATAACTTTTGCCAATCTACACTACCGTCCTTGCGAGCGTCGGATGGCACTCTGGCCCATAGTGGGAAACAGAAGGCCGATCTACTAGGGTCTCTGTTTGCTTCGAATTCTACTCTGGATGCTAAAGATTATGTTCCTCCAACACTACCTACTTGCGAGTATTCCATGCAGGAAATCCGCATTTCTCAACGTTTGGTACGTAAGGAACTGCTATCTTTAGACGTCCAAAAATCTAGCGGGCCGTATAGTATACCGGCGATAGTCTTGCAGAGATGTGCTCCTGAATTGTCTCCTATCTTAACGCGATTGGCGTCGTGCCATCTTGTTGGAAGGTAGCCCATGTCCACCCTATTCCTAAGAAGGTGACCGTACGGACCTTACTAATTATAGGCTCATAGCGATTACATCCCTTCTCTCCAAAGTGATGGAAAGAGTCATCAACACACAGCTTCTTAAGTACCTCGAGGACCACCAGCTGGTTAGTGACCGTCAGTACGGATTTCGTCATGGAAGATCAGCTGGTGACCTACTAGCTTACTTGACTCATCGCTGGGGAGAGGCCGTTGAGAGTCGAGGAGAAGCTCTCGCAGTCAGCCTTGACATTGCTAAGGCCTTTGATCGGGTTTGGCATTGGACCCTTCTCGCGAAGCTGCTGTCGTACGGCCTGCCTGAAAGACTACGTGGGTTGGTAATTTTTTGCACGGCCATTGTTGACGGTGCTTGTTCTGAGACCATGCCAATTAATGCCGGCGTACCTGAAGGGTCTGTGCTATCAACCACGCTTTTCATCCTGCATATCAACGATTTATTTCAAATCAATGATATTCATTGCTATGCGGATGAACGGGTGATGATGCCAAATACTCAGGCCGTATAAACATCCCCAGGTCAGAAGTCGACAAAAGGAGGACGAAGCTCGTTGCACAGGTTGAATGCTCTCTCGACAGAGCATCAAGCTGGGGATCACAAAATCTTGTGAAATTCAACCCCAATAAAACGCAAGCTATCGCATTTACCATAAAAAAGAGTCCATTCAATGTAGCTCCAAAGTTCCAGAGTATTCCCCTCAACTTGTCGAAGACAATCAGCATTTTAGGTGTCGACATCTCTAATGAGGTCCAGTTCGGGAGTCATTTGGCTTGCAAAGCTAAAGTCACAGCTAAAAAAACACGGTGTACTTAATAGAGCTAAGCTTCACGCCGAGTCAACGACAGAGAAGAAAGCGCAGATTCGGCCGGCCGAATCTGCGCTTTGTACAACAAAAGTCTATGGAGTACTGCTCGCATCTCTGGAGTGGTGCACCGAAGTATCAGCTGCAACCACTTGAACCGTTGTGTCTTCGTCGCGATGTTGGTTCGCTTAGTCTATTTTATAGATATTATCAGGGGGAATGCTCTGATGAGCTCTTTGATGTGATCCCACCCTCTCGATTTTACCACAGGAAGTCGCGTATTCATGAGAGGGCTTAACCTCATATTATAGACACGTGGTCCTCCCACACAACGCGTTTTAAGCGTTTGTTCTTTCCGCGTACGTGAGAGATGTGGAATAACCTTCCTTCCGATGTTTTCCCACAGAAGGTTGATCTGAGTTGCTTCAAAAGGAGAGTTAACAGATTCCTCTTTTAAAAGAGCAGGCAACGCACCAGTATTGCCTCTGGTATTGCAGGTGTTAATAGACGGCGATAACCACTTACCATCAGGTGGCCGCATGCTTGTTTGCTTCTCTAAATTATTATTTTTTTTTTAAACTTCGGGCGAAGCCGTAGACACTTCGCCCCATTGTCGGTAAACTCGCACACATCAAAGGGTTTTATCGCGATGACACGGTAATATTATAATACCGGTAATATTATAATAATTTATTATATTACCGTGGCGATGAACTTCGCTTGCGTGGCTACATTTCAGTCAGCCGACAGGCGTCGTGCGTTATTGCACAAATGCAAAAAGTAATTGTTTAGCGCCATAAAATAAAGAGCTGCGTCCATTTTTCTGCGATAAACTATTGCGACATTTCTTCGTTTGCAATGTGGCCATGCACATTCGCCGTCGGCCGAGGACTAAGTTTTATCGCATAATTCTATCGCGATGTGTGTGGCCCTAACATCAGAGCCGGACAGTATTAACGGTACTATTCAATCAAGTTTTTGTAGTCACTAGTCGTAATGTCAAGTCAATGTTACGTTCAAGACAAGTTTAAGGTTGAGTTGCACCATCGTACTTTAAGCGTAACTAGATTTTTGACGTTTGTTATAGTTAAAGTAAGATGGTGCAACTCAGCCTAAGTCATGTCATCATCAGTAAAGACATGGACTTTACTTCGGCTTTCAGTGGAATTTTGGTCATACCGCAAAATTACATATTTGTGGGGGAACAGCACAACGATAATAAATGTGGATTATTAGCTATTAGGTGCCGGTAAGCGAGTGTAGGCCCTACACTCGCTTACCGGCACCTAATAGCTAATATCACCGGCACATAAAATAATCCACATTTATTACACATTAACTGAAATCCCCGAAAGAACACAAGGAATAAATACAATGGGAGCACACGCACTTTTTCATGGTTCAGCTGAAACTCCTATTTTTGTTTTGTTTCCAGAATAATCTGTCCAGCGGAGAATGACCCAAACAATGCGGTGTCAATATTAAACATAATGTCGAAGGTGCGCGTGGAGTGTATGATGTGGGGACTCGGCACGGCGCTGGGTGAACTGCCGCCGTACTTCATGGCGCGCGCCGCACGCCTCTCCGGCGGCAGTGTCTCTGAACTTACCGAGAGCACAGATTCTAGGACCGGCAGGTATGGTTACATTAACTATTATTGTACATTGTTACACACAATCCAAAATATCACAATCCAAATTGTATAGTACCGATAGGATTCGAACCCACACCTTCCTGGGAAATATGCCCAGGTCCTCTGACCCATTCAAAAAGTCAAGTAATAAGTCAAAGCATTTATTCAGTGTATGAGCAAATTAAAAATCTGCACTTACACACGTCAAATAACTTTACATAGATTATGATCTATTTTTTATATTACAAATAATTAGTATTCTAAATATAAGAAAAACATAACTTATTGCTTTGAATTAAAAATAAAAATGGCCAAGTGCGAGTCAGACTTTTGTCTCGCACACGGAGGGTTCCGAACCGCAGTATAATAATAATATATAAGTATAATTTTATATTTTATTACCGTTTCAATACTAAACATGCTTATTAACTACAACGCCATTTAACGAATATCTAAGAAACTTCTAACACCAACTAAGTGAACGTTAACTCAAAGGTGGTAGGGTAGGTCCTTAATATCATTTATTAATAATGTAAACAATCGTTCATAGATGGCGCTATAGTTAAAAACACGTTTTCTATATGGGGACCCCTTTAATTTTTAATTTTGTTCTGGTTTTAGTTCTGGTTTTATTTGTTATTATAGCGACAACAGAAATGCATAATCTGTAAACATTTCAACCGTCTAACTATCACGGTTCATGAGATACAGCCTGGTGACAGACGGACTGACAGACAGACAGGACAGGACTGACGGACGGACAGCGGAGTCTCAGTACCTTTGGGGTACCCTTTGGGTTCGGAACCCTAAAAAACATAAGTATTGAGCCATTCAGCTTTCATCTTAACGTAGAATGTCACACTTAAAAAAAAAAGTTTAATTCCCCTGGTTAATGTAGGGTTGCCAACCGTACTATTTCGAGCACCCCCATTAAGCCACGGTGCCATAATCCTATAGATACGACGAAATTAATGGATTGCATTTGTAACCAATTATGATAACTTTTTCAAAGTTAATAATTCGGAAGAAATCATTACAGTTTTCAAATCCGACTAGAAATATAAAGTGTGTAACACTTCAAGAAACATAATATTTTTACCTATTATTATAACGTTACATTACCATTTTAGTATTTGTAAACTTCAAACGTCGCGAACATATGTTATGAATATTAAAATACGGGACTCACCGCGCTAAAATATTAATTTTATTTTCCTCGACGTTTCGACCGTGTTGTATTGTTCGTGGTCACGAACAGACAGAAATTATATGGAATATTATCAAATTATTCATCAAAGTGCTGCAAACCCAGTGCTTGTAAAATTAATAAATAACTTTAACGTTTTTTTAAAAGCTTACCAGCAATGTTGGTTGCACATTACTAGTAGTTTTGTTAACTACTCCAACTAAGCTAAATATGCTTGTGTCTGGAGTGGGTTCATGTCAATAGTACAATGGGTGGGGATCGAACTCAAGACCTCTCTACCGCCAGGCCGACGCCTTAGCCATTGGGCTATTGCCGCTTTATATTATAGTACTATCACAGAATAATGAATAGTACAAGTACAGAAATTGCACTCCCTCAGAGCAAAAATGCTAGATTAAACCTAGTTACAACGCTGGTAACGTTCAAAATGCGCTTCACGCCTCGGGTGCGACCTTGAATTTGCGTCACAGTATCAACTAGTAGCAACTATGAACCGCGTGGTGCGCACAGTAAAATGCATCGTAAGTCCGCAAAGCGAGAGTGAATAACTCGGTCAACTCGCGGCCACTCCTATAAGGTTGAATGTTATGAGAATACTTGTTGAAGCCTTTAATTGGTAGAAGAATACTCTAAGGTAGAACAATGTAATGAGTACATTACTGTTAATAAGTATTACATTCATGTTTAATGTCGAGGTAGGATAAAAGTACTACAGTTATACCAAAATATGTGACGTTCAATTAAAATTGAGTAAATTTTTGGTTTCCGTAAGTTAAATAACGCAAAAAAATTGTACTCAATTGCCTAGAATCGTAGGTTGTTTGACTTGTAACAGTTGTAACATCATAATAGTCTAGGAGCTGACTCACTTTTTCGACCAAAAATAATGATGTATTTTATTCATTGTAGGAAAACTTTATTTTGTAATAGTTGAATATCTGACGGGAGAGGCCTATGTCCAGCAGTGGACTGATACCGGCTGATTATGATGAATATCTGACGCCCTACTGAACAAAAATGTGTACTTTAAAGTTTATTATTTCTTACATTGAGCATTAAATCTAAAAATAGTATTAGCAACCCCTAAGTTAAGTCAAAATCGGTTAAGATCTGATAGAGTTATGAGGTCACAAACATTTTAAAAAACCGTCGAATTGAGAACCTCCTCCGTTTTTGTAAAGTAGATTAAAAACTAAAACACCGACTTCCATGCCCCTGCGAGTCAATTTCAGTAGCGAGTTTGAGACGTTTATCGTCATATATCTGGAGATACTTATCAGATCTCAGTGAATCTCTGTGTCTCAGTCAATCAATCTCAGATTATAAAAATCTGACTATCGTATGACACGACAAAATCATTAAGAAAGAAAAAAGGAAAATTGAAGTAAATGTTAGTAGATTTATTTATTTTAGAACTAATCTATATACTGTTAAAAAATAATAAAATAAAACCCTAAGTAAACATTGGTAACCGTACTTATTTATCTGAGTACAAATCTTGCATCAGCTATACAACTCTCGGACTATACAACGTTTTGTCGTTTGTTTCGACAAAATCGTATTGTAAAGTTCGTTAGTCAAAGAAAAGGCTAAGTCATTTCAAATAAGTAGGTAGGTAGGTAGGTATAACTTTGTTGGTTTCAGCTGTGCACTGATATGTCAGTCAATCAGTCAGTCAGATTTATCTTTTTAGGTAGGTACATATAGGATCTACGTACCTATCTACAGTAAATAATACACAATTAATATAAGTTACAATTAATATTTTGCAAGATGTAAGTAATGTCGATAGAAATTCCCTAAAGATCATAACGTAAATTCCCTTGAAACATGAAACTCAGCAGATTTATACCTACCTACAATTTTATGTGTGACATTCTTTGCTTTTTACATAGTTACTCTTTACAGTTACTATATGTTAATATCGTAAGCAAGGAATATAATATTAAGGTAGATACAAGTAAGGCGCGCGGCCGATCGAGAGCGCGCGTGACACTTAACTGACTGACTGAACTTGTACCCTAGCGGGTGCGCGGAGGTACTTGTAGTCTGACCTAGGTTTGTTGACGACTGTCTCGACCTAGGTTTCGTGCATGTCCGATGCACTTCTTCGGGAGTTAACGCAGCGAGATCGCGACGATCACTGTGTTCGGTTGTGTGATAATCATTTATAATATTAAGGTCAACTCGGGTAAGACCGGCAAACTCTATTATTAAGGGTAAGACCGTCATTAAGTTAAATTATAGCTATTTTTCTCTCACTATAGTGTTGCTAGCGACGTTTATGATACAAAATTGAACCAAACTATAACACCGTAGACAGAGAAAAGAATAGACCGCGGGTAGCTCCGTCTCCATCCCACATGAAATAGGATATACTATGGTCAATCCACTTAAAACGCAAGTGATCGTAATTGGCAGTTCCAGGATGATTTCTAAAATCGACTGGTTCCGCCTACCTCAAGTCATTTTCGATGGTACCTGTATACCTCTTAGTGAGACAGTTAAAAACCTCGGTGTGCTTTTTGATAGAACTCTCTCATGGCAACTACAAATTGCCGAAGTAAGTAGGAAACTTTTTGCTTCAGCTAGTTCTCTACGTAGGTTACGCAATTTTCTTCCGGTCTCCACCAAAACTGCACTTGCTAAATCAGTCCTACTTCCCATATTGGATTATGCCGACACCTGTTATCTGGATGTGACTGAGGAGCAGCTTAATAAGCTCGAACGTTTACAGAACCTGTGCATTCGTTTCATATATGGGTTACGAAAGTACGACCACGTCTCGGAATATCGGCAGAAACTTCAGTGGCTTCCGATTCGTTACCGTAGATATAGCCATATTCTTTCACTTTTGTACACTGTTCTTTTCATCCCTTCTACGCCTCTATATCTTAAAGAACGCTTTCAATTCCTGCACCTTTCTAATCCTCTTGCCCTCCGCTCCTCTGAAACTCTCCAGTTAATATTTCCTATCCATTCATCCAGTTTTTATGAAAAATCGTTTACTGTGTTAGCCGTCCGGTTATGGAATGAGCTGCCTGTAGACATCAGACATGCTAAATCTCTTTCAATTTTCAAGTCTATGGTTAAGCGTCATTATCTATCTATGCCCAGTTAAAATTATTTTTCACA
Organism: Cabera pusaria; assembly: GCA_954871355.1. Classification (NCBI taxonomy): domain Eukaryota; kingdom Metazoa; phylum Arthropoda; class Insecta; order Lepidoptera; family Geometridae; genus Cabera; species Cabera pusaria. The sequence continues at coordinate 12,229,237 of OX940906.1, forward strand.
CTGCTTTATTTATTTATTAATTTTTATTTATGTGTATATTATTAATAGTTTGTATTTATATATATATATATATATATATATATGTAGAATTATGGAATATATATGTGAATATGTGTGTATGTATACTTTTGAATTTATTTTTATCTATTATAATGTATGATTGTATATTTTATTATGTTTGTAATTACTGTGTAGTTATTTAGTGCAATAGATTTATGTAAGTAATATTAGGTAAATTGTTTTTTTAATAAGTCAAATATGTTTTATCTGATCACCGCTAGTATGTAAGCATTTTTTCCAGTCCGTACAAAGGTTGTCTGGAAGAGATTGCTATAAGCGATAAGACCGCCGATTGTTTTACAGTGTTTGAAAAATGTATTTTTTTGTAATCTTTTACATGGTAATCAATAAAGAGTATTTGTATTGTATTGTATTGTATTGTGTTATTCCATGTAACGGAAAAGGACAAAGCTTTATTTCCCTCTCTCAGTGCGTGTCAGTTTTTACAGGGACAGTATCAGTAACGTTGTTAGCCGTTCTTAGCTAAACAAACTTTGACCTTTATTGCTATGTATTACTGGGTTCTAAATACATATATGGTTATGTTACAATCTTCGCTATCACGCTACCCCAATCTCTATAGTTTTATCCCTTTACGTATTACAATGGTGTATCGATACTGTCAATGCTAACTGCATAGCTACTCAAAAACGAAAGTTACTGCGCGTAGACGATCTTGCCTTGTAGACGGTCTTCCCAATGTTGACCTTAGTGTTAATTTTTATCATTGTAATGTTACCTACATAATTTTCACCTATTTCAGAGCAAAAATAATGGTGCAAAAGCTAGTCCAACGGGTTGGTTTCGCCGGCATTCTCGCGTGTGCGTCGGTCCCTAACCCTCTGTTTGACCTGGCGGGGCTCACTTGTGGACATTTTCTGGTTCCATTCTGGACATTCTTCGGGGCCACGGTACTGGGTAAGGCGGTCATCAAGATGCACATACAGAAGATGTTCGTCATCATAGCTTTCAATGAGACTTTGGTCGGGTAAGTTTGTTTGCTGATCATAATAGGTTTACCTATGTAATTGCGGACTCTATAACCAGTATTTTCAGATTTTATTATCTGTGGATTGGCGCGCTATACGAAATTCAAATAAATTTTATTCGAAAGCCGTGGTAATTTACTTTAAAATTCAGTCATTTGTTTTAGATTTTTTTTGTGAATTTGTGGTAGTTTTTGGTGCCATGAAATAAACAGAAAATTTGTACAATTTTTAACCGACTTCAAAAAAAGAAGACGTTCTATGTTTGACTGCATGTATTTTTAGGGTTCCGTACCACAAAAGGTAAAAATGAACCCTTATAAGATCACTTTCTTGTCCGTCTGTCCGTGTGTCACCACCGATTTTCTCAGGAACGGGTGGACCTAGCCAGTTGAAATTTATACCAGATACTGAGGTCTGTAGGTGTCCCTATTAGGTGTATAAAAATCAAAGTCCTGAGTAAACACGATAAAAAGATATGGGCAAATTTAGATTTACGCGAAAACTTATACGTACCAAAATTTACTTTAATTTACTTTTTTTATTTTTCGGAATTTTTACAGGTGTACATGTGTAAATACATACGTGACTATAATTGTACCTAGAGATGTAAAAAAAATTGTATATAAATGTAAAACATATTAATAACGAGGCCAAAAAAATTGTTGCGGGATTAATCCAAAAATATCACATCAAGTTATGTCAGGACTATAATTGTACCTAGAGTTGTAAATAAAATTTGTATATTAATGTAAAACATTGTAACGTAAGCGAGCGCCTACCTCTTGCTACGGGTATAGAGGGAACCTAGACAAGGGAAACTACAAAAGACTTTAAATACATGTATTGAAATCAAAACAACTTATTCTAAATCACTACACTAACTGTTCTGGCGCTAATCTTCGGGGCCGTTCTATCCTGCGGGGAAGCTCGGTAAATTCCGGATCCCCTCAGATATTTCGTCACAGAATCCAGCTTTGTTTTAGGTAATGAGATAAGACGTGCAGGGCTACCAGATTATCGAACAAATAATGGGACAACGGTCTCAGCTGCGAGCTCAGAGTACACATAATTAATACTTATCTTCATCATGAAGCAGTCTTTTAGCACACATCTTCTACATTGGCATTTTGTAGTTCCATTAGTGCATTATTTGCACATTTATTCAGAAAGATGTAAAGCAACATATTTTTCCGGAACATGTCTCCTTTTTTTGCAAAGAGAATATAAAATACTACGTCTTTTCTGTTTCGTTGCCTCGATTTAACTCTCTTCCCTTCTCGAAATTTATTTCGTCATCCGTTTTTAAATTTGACATCGTTCCGTCATAAAGAAACATAAATCGTTTTAATACAAAAGAGTGAATCATGAAACCATGCATGAAGGTAATTCAAGAAAATAGAAATATCACATTATCCCCCCAACCAAGAAAAAATTTTGAACACAGAGAAACATTTTGAGGTTATGGAACATATACTTCACCATTCACACCACCAAGCACAACATTCAAAACCCCCATTCATACAACATTCAAAAGTTTGGGTTTGGGCTCACGACTAAAAAGATCCAATGGTCCAGACTCAAGAAGTAATGTTCCTGGTGATCGGAAAGCTTATTTTTAGGGTGTCGATCAGCTGCACCACGAAATGAAAACCTATGTGAATGTGACCTTATGAGCTTATTTTAGGAGTTGGTCCAATGCTCCATACTACGAGGGTCGTTCAATAAATACTTAGCCTACAAAAGAAAAACGAAAATTTTCGAAAAGTGCCGATTTATTTTTCTACATAATCTCCTTTTAACTCAATACACTTGGCCCAGCGATGCTCCAACTTTTTTAACCCGTCTAAAAAATACGTTTTCCTGAAGTCTGCAAAATAGGCCTCCGTGGCGGCGATGACCTCCTCATTCGACCCAAATCTTTTTCCGGCGAGTGACTTTTTCAGGTTTGGAAACAAAAAGAAGTCACAGGGGGCCAAGTCTGGAGAGTAAGGTGGTTGGTGCAGCAATTCGTAGCGCAATTCGAATAATTTGGCCATGGCGACGGCAGAGGTGTGAGCCGGCGCGTTGTCGTGGTTGTTGTCCAGTGTGAGCAAACGCGGCACCCATCGCGCTGACAGCTTTCTCATGCCCAGTTCTTCGTGGAGAATATGATGCACCGTTCCTTCTGCAATGCCCACAGTGTCAGCTATCTCGCGAACCTTCAATCGGCGGTCTGCCAACACGAGATCGTGGATTTTTTTTATGTTTTCCTCCGTAGTAGCCGTTTTCGGGGCACCTGGGTGTGGCTCATCAAAAACCGACTTGCGGCCACGAGCAAACTCGTTAAACCAATTCTTGATGGTTGCCATCGAAGGACAAGAGTCACTGTACACAGCATTCCAGCGATTTTTAATTTCACTGCGCGTTTTCCCTTCCAAAAATAAAAATCTAATCACCGAACGATACTGCTCTTTTTCCATTTTTGTTAAACTGACCGACACGTTCACTTTCAAAGGCTATTAAAACAAAACTAATAGAGGTCATTGTTTAAAACTTTGACAATAGGCTTCAAAAACATTGCACTGTACTATAGTAAAATTTTTTTGTAATCGCAGTGCCATTGGGCGATGAAGCTACGTACTTGTTGAATGAGCCTCGTATCAAATTTAAAAATAAATCGAAATCAATGTTAAAACTAATAAAGCCAAAAGAAACCAAAGTTAATGTCTGAATGGAATGAAATGAGGCGAGTGACAATATAGATATAAAACCAAAACAATCATAAAATAAAATAATAAGAACAAAAGTTAAAAAAAAAAAATATATTACATTTAAAAAAAAAACAACATTATCTAAACAAAATTATTATAAAAACAGTCTTTTTCAAAAACTAAAAAGAGGTCTAGGTTCTATCAACTATAAAGAATTTTGAAAATTGTGTAGGAAAGTAAACAGACAGACTGACAACTCTATTTTAAATTATTAATTAATCATATTTTTTTAAACAAATTTGTTAATATTGTTCAAACCTTACCGTGCCACCAATGGATTTTTTCTATCGAAAAATGTATGTGCGCTTCTCACAGTGGCCCTCCGGTGAAGGAAAACATCGTTAAGAAACCAACAACCCCCGCATGGTGGACACATCTAGTGTCCGCCTGGCTAGCTACCACTCTCAAGTTAGAAAATCTGTCGCCAAAAAAAACATCTAATGTGTTCCGGCAGCTATCCTTTAGAGCCAGTTCCCATTCTAGGCCTAGCGTGCTTACCATCTTCGACCGCATCATCACTTACCAACAGGTGAGATAGTGGTCAAACGCTAGCCTATAAGATATAAAAAAAAAGTTTGTGAGTCCATGATTGTACCTTTATTATTCAATTAATGTTCTCTTTATTTCCAGTCAAGTACTATCATGGGTAGAAAGGATACCCTACATCGGTCCGAAGCTCGAGGCGCCACTCCTAGAATTCCTTCGCAACCAAAAAGCCCGTCTGCACAAAAACGACTCCGCACCCACTGACAAGCAAGGCTCGGTGTTGTCGAATCTTCTAGAAAAGTTTGTGCTAGCTATGGTGGTTTACTTTGTGGTATCGATCGTGAACGCATTAGCGCAGAACTATAGCAAGCGGATTAGTAAAAAGAAGGGCAAGAAGCGGGATTAGGGAACGATGACGCCGAGCGATTGGCCGGTGGTCGGTGAGTAGAAACATTTTTTTTAAATTAGCTAGTAATTATTATTTTTTTGTAACTTATAGGCTAGCGTTTGACTACTATCTCGCCTGGTGGTAAGCGAGGATGTGAACACGCTAGGCCTAGAATACTCGTACTATCAAGGACGGTGCTGGAACACCGTTAGGTTATGGCGGCAGATTTTCTCCTTGATGGTGGTAAGCTACTTTTTGGTAGCAACTCAGGCGGAACGTTGATATTATTAAGGCGGCAATAGCCCATGAATAGGGTGTGGGACTGGCGATCGAGAGGCCGTGAGTTCGATCCCCACCCCACCCATTGCACTATTGACGTGAACCCACTCCAGACACAAGCGTATTTAGCTTAGTTGGAGGGGTTAACAAGAATACTAGTAATGTGCAACCAACATTGCGAGTAATCTTTAAAAAAATAAATTTACCTATGGACGACCACCCGTGCTAGGATATGCACCAGTGACCTCTCGATTAGACGTATATCTATCATTTTTTATTTTTTTAGTATACTAAAAAAATAAGCTCTTCTTAAAAGTTTAAAGCTTGTAAAAAGTAGTATTTTGTTCACACTTATTCAAAAGTATTTCCTACTAAAAAAACAAGGTAAACGATAGAGATCCGTTTACCTAGTCTATTTTGTAGAACGAGAGTAGTTAAGCGGAAAAGAGTTTTGCAAATAAGAAAAAATACTTTCCTTACTTTTGTCTATAAGTAAGCAAGTTACTATCGAATACATACCTTGTATCAAACTTTAAGACATAGGCATAATCAATTAAACATTCTTAACAGCACAAACAAAAAACAACCCTATACCTTAAGCTTTATTATTTATTTCAGATCGGCAAACGGCGAAGAAGGTTCGAAGGAATCTAAATCGCATCATACACCGGCATATTCGACAGAGACGAAACGGTGAAAGTTAAAACTTTACTTGTATGTGGACTGCGCAATATTGTGCTTTGAACGAATCCCTGCTTTACATAACATTGTATAAAATAACCTCAGATATAGGAGCTGTAAAAATGCTACCGTAGAAAGGTAAATGTAATTCACTAAAATTAAGAATTTATCTTCTAAAAATCTGATACAATATAATGTGTCGATTCTGATATAGCGCAAACTATACTAATTTTCAAACTACATACTTCCAAATATGAAGGAGGTTCTTTATAATATCTATACATTATACCGTACTGATGGTATAAGTCCTAGCGTGCTTAACATATTAGACCGCATCATCGCTTACCAACAGGTGAGATAGTGGTCAAACGCTATATGGTATAAAAAAGTCATAGTTAGCGAAGTATCAGAATCGGTCAATCTTCTGTTCATTTATTTGTATTGTGTGGCAACAGTAATTTTGAATAATATAGTATTTCTAATGTCATATCCATATTTTCAATGATTGCTGTCTGATGTTAAATAATGATGTAATAATTAAGACACATAGTTGAAAACTAAAACAACCGACCCGCGAGTCAATTTCAGTAGCAAGTTTGAGACGTTTATCGTCATATCTCTGGAGATACTTATCAGATCTCGATGAAATTACAATGGGACCACCTCGGAAATGTACCCTACCGATTAAAAAAAAGAATCATTCAAATCGGTTCACAATTGACGGAGGAATCGCGTAACATACATACAAAAAAATATATAAAAAAAACATACAGACGAATTGAGAACCTCCTTTTTGGAAGTCGGTTGAAAACATTACAGTTTCACGGTTGAATGTTTTTTTTTAGCTTTAATTTTACGCCGATGATCAAAAAAGTGATAATTGTAATAAACCAGCTGGTAAATGATTTTGATAGTCAAAAAAAAATCCTGTCTATTTTAAATTTATTATATATTTTTAATATATTTTGGCAACCCGTGCCTTTGCATATATTTCTTTTTAGGTGTTTTAATCTCCAATTGTCATACATGTAATTTGACGTATATAATTAACGTATTTAAAGGACATAGCGTGATTTTAAATTAAAATAGCAAGGTTTTCTGACCGTAATATAATGCATGATACAATAATATAAGTAGTCAATAAATAGCGGAAACTTACAAAGGGCTGCAAATATAAACCCTTTACCACCAGACTATTATAGTAACTTGTGTAATGCTACTTGTTATGCTAAAAGTGTTGTATGTTACAATTGTAAGGTCGACCACACATTGGCAACTATCGCCATAGTGATATTTAAGGTTTCTTTTTCTCTGAAATGCAAATTTAATATATTGAACTGTAAGAACGAATATAATATATTTCCGCAATATTTTGTTAGTAATCTATTGCATAATCGCGCTAACTTTCCCATACGCAAGCGATAGTAGTCAATTTGTAGTTAATATGACATTTTAGTACAAATTTAAATATCCTTGCACAAGTCACAAGTCAAAATGGGGGATTTTTAAGCAACATTCTACAAATGTAATCTTTATAAAGCAGCTATAGACCGACTGTTGAAGTCTTGCCTTTACCAAACTGTACATAAATAACTAGGTGTAATTACGTAGAGTAACATTTTAACTTTTACTGGTTTCTTAAAGTGAAAGGTACTCGTTGCTTAGGGCCACTTTCACTGCTACCTGATAAAGTTTCAGATAGTGTTACGAGTATCTTTTGACACTTTGTATCGTAACATTTTTATTCACAAACAATACTATGAGGTCTCATGAAGGCATGGCTCTTGCAAATAAATACAATAATGACAATATTTGAAAGAAAACTGCCCGAAACGTGTTGGAGTAATTTCCATATCTCAACCCGTTTACACTCACGGGTAGGGATATATTGAAATTACTAGCCTGTTGATAAGCCTAATGATATCCGTTTTAAATAATTATAGTTGAAAGAAGTCAACAACTATGCGTATGTTAAAATCTTCTTTAACACGTCATACATTGGAAAATAAATCCGTACAATACATTAACCGGCGATTAGCTCATTCGAAACTTTACATGTGAATGGTGAAAGCGGCCCAAAACCGATCATAATTTTATAGCTAAGGTGCTCAAACAAAATGTGGCATTACATAGATGTAAGATCGATAGACTGATTAAAGTGTGTAAGATATAATCCGTTTCTACTTGTTACCTCAATCTATCGATCTTCTCCTTCTGGAATTTTGATCAAATGTGTCAACTTATATGAAAATGGAGTAGTAAAAAAATTTAAGACGGCTGCATATTGGCTACTAGCAAGTCGATTAAAGCTGTGGAGCGATTTTATTTGCTGTTGTCTCGCCGCTCAGATATCTATTCTGTCGTTTAAGCAAACTGTCATCAGTGATTAACCTTTCGTATGCGGGAACGCAGATCCACGCGAGACATAATATATTTTTCATTGTGTCAGGAATCGGCACACGAAGGGTTAAGCTACTATGTAGAACCCAAGCAGCTGTTGAAACAATAGCGCTGGTTACGTTTTCAACCACTCGCTCGAACTATCTGAGTGCCTAGTGTGAGTTATATATACATTGGTTTACTAATGGCCGGTTTCTGAGTATATTTATTGAGCGTTTATCTATTCAATAACGGTACAATTGAGTAACTCTCAATAAATGTACCTCAGAAACCGACCATTACTCGATCGCGTTACAGTATTTGTGTGGAATCAAAAAGCGCCATCTAGTGTTCACAAGAGGCAACATTTCCATACAAATCTGCGTTTACTTTAACGTGATCGAGGGAGTGAAAAAATCTAAAGAAACTCGCACTAGGCACTCAGATGCTCAAGTGAGTTAGTAGCCAAGTGTGCGTTCAGACTTACTTTAAGCCATAATACATAGAAGAAACTAATGAGGTGTTTTCATTAAAAATAATAAGTTCAACTACACTCGCTAGATGGCTTTTGATGCGAACTTTCTAAAATGTCACTGTCAAAAGCTTCAAAAAGCGATTCTTTGTTTTTTGTCATATAGGCTAGCGTTTGACCACTATCTCACCTGTTGGTAAGTGATGATACGGTCGAGGATGTAGCACGCTAGGCCTAGAATGGGAACCGGCTCTCAAGGATAGGATTGCTTATTATTTTTAGCGTAAATATTTATTACACATGATAAAGCAGAAGGTTGTCTAATTCATGTTAGAAATATAAGCAATTAAAACGGTTTAAACATCAGTCGGAAACAAATGAAAAGAAAACAGAAGGTTTGTCAGATTTATCCAGTATGACAGTGTCAGGTCATTGCGTTCATTTTGAAAGCCATCTATCGAGTCTCCGGGAACTTACATGTTCTTTTCTATCAAAAAACACCTCACTGTGGACTATTAGTGAATATTTGTACCACATTGTAAATGTCACTTATATGTGACAGTCTTGTAACGAGTTAAAACATTTTAAGTATAAAAGTTACTTATTTATGGTCGTACATGACCACCAGGAATAAGTGTATATAATGTTTTATTTAAATACGTTTAAAATTTTTATTTATTATTTTCACCCTACGAATAAATAATAAGTCAGAAATTGTAACTGCGTTAAAAAAATGACCCAATAAAAGTCGTGTCCAAGCAGGTGGGGTTAAAAGTCGTGTCCAGCGCGTCATTAGTCGGACATTTGTCTTGTTTGACTCAACTGTCATAACAGACATTGCAGCACATGCGCGAACCGATCCCTGCTTTCGCTCTGAATTTAAATCAATCTCCAAGCCAATCATTTGTAACTTCGAAAGTGATTCTTATATTGAATCTAGATCGATGATCTAGATCGATTGGTTTGAAGGAGGGCCACGTTTTGTGTGGAATTTGTTCTGAATTAGACTTATTGCTTATTCGTAGTCTTCACCTTAATAATAATTGAGCTATTTGAAATTTGTACTAAATTTTAATCATATGTAAATTAATTTCAATTGTACGGTTTTATTTTTGATATTTGTGTTGACTACAATTCACCAGATACAAAATGTATCTAATTTATTTTCGTTTTACCAAATTGATTGTGATGATGGCATATTCCAAAAAGAACGTTTAATTTAGTTGTTTGGTGCTGTTCCTATATTATTTTTTTACATATCCCATTGTTTTTTAAATCATATTTTCGCTGATCTAGTCTCTGAAAGATAAATATAAATTTATTTATTTTGTTTAATCACGATTATTTGGTATCTATTAGGTTATATCACCAATTTAACTTGACATTTGCTTACCCATTAAAATTAAAAATTATTTATTTAAAATAGCTATTTTTATCCTAAAAGATTATTGGATGAAATAGCGGAGATACAGTGAATTTAATAATATATATATATATATATATATATATACAATATATTGTATATTTAAATAAGAACATCTAAAAATATTACATTTATTTAAAATTGTAATACCTAATACATAAATGAAAAGCATTTCACATTTTTGGTAAAAAAAATACTTCAAGTTGTCAAATATAGATACGAAGAGTAAAATACGTCACAAAAACAATAGAAGGAAGCTGTTTTTTTTTCTATTTGCACAATGTAGCTTAGATCTGTTACTTAACACAGCGTGTCCAGTTATTTTGGTAGCGTACCATTAAAGGTTAACTTAAGAAAGACATTTAATTGGTAAGTAGCGTGAATAGAAAAGTGTGGATTTAAAATAGTTAGTTGATAAAGTCCAGTATTATAAGAAATCTGGATGTGATTCACATTCTTTTATGTGTGTTGATGTTAAGAAGTTATACACTTTTTATATACATAAAAGTTGTGTAGTTTTTTAATGTGTCTGGTATCGAGTTGGTTTTACCTTACCTACATCTAACATATCGCATCTATTTATTCTTTGATCTTTGAAACAGTCTTAAAATAATAAGGGTTCAACTACACGGATACGAGAGCCGAAAGTCAAAGAAAAGTGTCCGGGGGCCGGTAGTCTTTACATGAATAGCGATGCATTTCGACCGATTATCGTAGATAAGAAAAGAGATGCAAATATTCAACTGTCTAGCTGCATCACCTTCTAGTTGACGTTTGCGATGACAGGACACATCGCTGTCAATGTAGAGACTTCCATCCCTGGGCAGAATGTTATTTAAAGCCAAACATGATTGGTTGCCAAAAAACTAAACTGTTGGAAACCAATCGCGTGACCCGCCCCCGTATGCTTGAATTTGATAGGGATTGAAATGAACGAACGTGACAGAGATGGAGCTATACAGCCTTTATAGCCACATCCCCGTCATTTAGTTCATTCAATAAATAACTGTCAAACCCAAGCATAAGCCCCTGGTTTGTGAGCCTTAGTAGATGCCTAAAGTGTCAATTTTTTCATAAAGTAATAATTCAAATTTACTACATATTCTGTTTATTATTTGTTTAGCATTAGAATCAATTTAATTTGAAAATGTGATGGAATTAACTGGGGTCTATTTATCCTTAAAAAATATTTTGTAGATGTTCATTCTACAGAACTGATGGGGCGTAAAATGTTTCTTCACAACTCTTGGACATATTTCACGTTGTGTCAAATGTTATGTATTTTAATACGGAACTATTTATGTAAATTGATGAAAATAAGATACAAAATAAATGTTCAGATAAAAGGTATGATTCTTCTGCGTATCTTTCGACTTTTATTTGTATACATGAATATTATTTTTTGGACTTCCAAGCCAAGCATAGTTTTTTTTTTAATTAATAGAGTTATATATATTTTTCACATTTTATTGAGCTTTTTTCACTTTAACATTCCACAGGTTACGTATGTAAATTGTATTAGATGCAAAAGCTAGCGAATTATATTGCAGTGATCGATTCATACAAACCGGTCAATGCCAAACCAAACATTATTAAGACATACATTAATTATATATTTTAAATGTAATGTATTTACATCGTTAAAACCACAAGGATCTTGCAAAATATAATATTTTTTCTTATGTAATATAGCTACTGATTATCCTTTGTTTTTATAACTGACTAATTCTAAAACTGGTGTTGTCTCATTCTTACTATAGTGGCAAGAAAAGGACCGCGATATGTTTAAATAAATCGAGTTGATTGGGGTTTGAAAACCACCAGTGAAGATAGATAGAATTCTAATTTCTAAAATTTTGCAGATCAATGTGGTTCAGTAGTCAACAAAATATTTATACAATTTGGCTATTTCATTATAAACTAGTGTGATTTTAACTAAGTTATTTAAAAGCTAGGATTGTTCTATTTGATTTTGTTAACATTTGGTAGGTATTTATTTGAATTATTCACATCCTTATGATATTTGTAAAGATTTTATTAGAGTAATGTGTAGTAAATACAGTCATGTGGCGTGGTACGTTTAGTACAAAATATTGCTTGTAAGTTTGAGGTTTCATAATCTAAGAGCAATAAATATGAATGTTCCGGAGTATTTGTTTGATTTTAAATCCTTTTTAGGGTTCTGTACCCAAAGGGTAAAACGGGACCCTATTACTAAGACTCCGCTGTCCGTCTCTCTGTCTGTCTGTCCGTCAGTCACCAGGCTGTATCTCATGAACCGTAATAGACAGTTGAAATTTTCACAGATGATGTATTTCGGTTGCCGCTATAACAACAAATACTAAAAACAATAAAGTTAAAAATTATGGAGGAGTCCCCATAATAGAAACGTGTTTTTTCGGCAATTCAATATAACGCAATTATATTGAAATGCCGATCCCTAACAACTTTTTGTTAACTTTCACTTAGATAGCGTTAGACATTAGATGGCGTTATAAGAAATAAGCTCGCGGTTCACAACTCTGTTTTGATAAAATATTTATTAATTATTATTTTTTGCTGGCGAAAAATGATAGTAGTATTTTTTGCTTGATCTTATAAAATACTGTAGTGTGGTAAGGAACCCTACGAGTGCGAGTCCGACTTGCACTTGGCCAGTTTATTTCCTTTTTCACAATGAAAAGCCAAAGCTAGAAGGCTTGGCTACATCGTCTTGCTCGCTATATGATAGCTGATGGCCTGGTTCTTAACAAGAGGAGACTTATAGATATTTTCGGAAGAATGCGCAGAGGTCACTAAAAAATAAAAAATAAATATCTGAGGGCTGAAATCGTTCTTTAATCGACTAATTTCGGTTTAGTAGAGCTGTGAAAGTAACGAATAAATGTATACCCGTATGAATTCGTTACTATAAAACATCGAACTCGTTACTTCGTATCGTTACTCGTTACTTTCGTTACAATCGGCTGTCGTGTATAATTGTATGTGTCAGTATCATTCTGGCACGTTACTAATAAGTTCGTTAAATGTACTTGTATATTTAGTTATGGGTTATAGTACGAAAATAAATGTGTATGTATGTTTTTTATGTTAAATAAAAATGTGTTTTACTAACTAAACTTATCCTGTCGTGCAGATAGAGAATAAAAATTACAGACGCAGTGGTACCGTATATTTTCACTGCACAGAAAACATGTTGCAAAACAATTGCCGCTCAGTCATTCATAAGCTGTTAGACAGAGACGGAGATCGTACGTACGTACGTATGTCGTACATTTTGTCTCGTCTTGTTCCGAATACCGACACATGCGAATGATGCGAGTAACGAAACATATTCGAGAGTACCGATTCGGTACTTCGAGTCAGGCAGTGTATTCGGTACTTTAGTAACGAATACATACGGTTCGACACAGCTTTAGGGTTTAGTTAATTCCAACAGCCCATGGAGCATATCTATTTCATGTCTCAAGCAAGCAACGACTGAACTGACTAACGTTTATGACTGAAAACAAGTTAAGCAATGATCAACAAAGCTAGTGGTCCAGACGGTATACCAGCTGTAGTCTTGAGGACGTGTGCACTTGAGTTGGCTCCTATTTTGACACGCCTCTTTCGCTTGTCTATGACGACTGGTAAAGTGCCTAATTCCTGGAAGCAAGCAAACGTGCAACCTGTGCCCAAAAAGGGTAGTCGCGCAGACCCTGCCAATTACAGGCCTATATCAGTCACTTCCATACTCTGTAAGACTATGGAACGTGTACTGAACCACAGGCTCCTGGCATACCTAGAAGTGAACGATCTCCTCAGTGACCGACAATACGGGTTTCGCCGAAACCGGTCTACTGGGGATCTTCTAGCGTATGCCACTCACATCTGGAGCGAGGCCATCGAGAACCACGGCGAGGCGCTGGCCGTCTCTCTTGACATCTCGAAGGCTTTTGACAGGGTCTGGCACGATAGCCTTATTAGCAAGCTTCCTTCATACGGCCTTCCCACTGGTTTATGTATTTGGATAGCAGATTTCTTGAGGGATCGGTCGATTCGAGTGGTCATCGATGGCTGTTCTTCCGACCAATTGGCCATAAATGCCGGAGTCCCTCAAGGATCAGTACTCTCTGCAACACTTTTTCTGCTGCATATTAATGACCTGCTTAAACCCGGTATCTTTGGGTACGCAGATGACAGCACTGTTGTAGAGAGCTATGCATCCAACGCACGAACCAGTGCATTACAAATCCAGTCTCATAGAGAAGCGATGGTCGAGCGCTTGAACTATTCTTTGAAGGCAGTGTCCGATTGGGGCGATGCCAATCTGGTCAAGTTCAATGCTGCTAAAACCCCGGCGTGTCTCTTCTCCGCTAAACGGAGCCCATTTCTACTGGCTCCTACTTTCCGGGATGTGTCCGTTCCGATAAGTAACAATCTCGAGCTTCTTGGCATCTCTTTGACACCAACTCTCAATTTCGGCTCTTATATTGAGTCTAGAGCCCAGCTAGTCTCAAAAAAGCTTGGCATTTTGGCTAAGGTGAGACGGTACTTCACACCGGGACAGTTGCTTAATCTTTACCAAGCACAAGTCCGGTCGTGTATGGAGTACTGTTCTCACCTTTGGGATGGCTCTGCCAAATACCAGCTGGAGACACTGGAAGCTATTGAGAGGAGAGCAAAGAAACTCATAAGCGACGACCTACTAGTAAGCAAGAGACTCCAGAGTCTCGCGCATCGCCGCAAAGTCGCTTGCTTATCGGTTTTCTATCGAATACATTTCGGAGAGTGTGCAATGGAACTGCATGATTTGATTCCACCATCCCCATTTTATAATCGGACATCCAGAGACACTAAAAGGCGCCACTGATTTATGGTGGATATACCATCTACCCGAACGAAGCGATTTGCTTCTTCGTTCATCATACGAACCGCCAAAGAATGGAATACTCTGCCTGAGTCTGTGTTTCCAGTTAAGTACAATATGGGGGTCTTCAAATCGCGAGTGAATAGGTATCTTCTGGGTAAGCACGCTCCATCATCGATCGCATCATCACTTAACATCAGGTGAGATAGTGATCAAGTGCTACCCAGTTCGGAATTAGAATAAAAAAAAAAAAAGATCGCGTATTTTAACGTTCAAAAAACGTTTTCTAGTGATAGTTGCGACTTAGTTTTTTTTCTTTTTTAGTTTGTTTATGGCTCCACACGATTAGTGATTTAGCAGGTGTCGAAGTATTAGATTAGAATTATTCATGTTGTAAAATCGAGGTAACGTCACATTTCTGGTCTATTTTTCTTCTTGTTATGGCTTTTAAATATATTTTTTAAGATTACTCACAATGTGTATTGCACATAACTAGTATTCTTGTTAACCACTCCAAATACGCTAAATATGCTTGTGTCTGGAGTGGGTTCACGTCAATAGTGCAATGGGTGGGGTGGGGATCTAACTGACGACCTCTCGATCGCCAGTCCGACACCTTATCCATTGGGCTATTGCCGCCTTCATTTAAACGCTGTTTGGCGTTTTTCTGCCAGTCGAATGTGTAACACACTGCAAAACCCACCAAAGAAAAGTTGAAGTTGAACGTCACATTGTGGTTTAAGTCCAATCCTAGTTACACCCTCGGTCACAGAATAATGAATGGTACAACATAATACGTAGTATAGTACCGTACCGTAGAGTACAGTGCCACAAGTATAACTTGGCGGTGGTGGTTTTTGGAACTAATTATTTTAATTGAAACTGTGAGTTTGACGTTTGAGAGATTACCCCGACATTATTGTTGACAAATCTGCTACATTAAAATAGTTCAATAATGCCAAAAGTAATTAAAAGTGGTTTAAGAGAAACTGTTATCAAAGTACAAAGTAAAAGCACAGTGGCGCACAGGCACGCCAAGTTATACTTGCCGGACTGTACCGTAGTATAATGCTAGCACCACAGATGGGTAATGGGTATTTGTATTTGGGTATTTGTTATTTGTGACAGATAACTTACATTGTGTGGAGGTTATATCATATTTGCGAAATTGTTCGCCTATATGCGTATTTGGCATTTATAGCTAATAATGCCTTGCATTATTATGCATGCCTTACTGCACGTCTGTTGGTTTTTACGGCACATTAAAGAAGACAAATAAGTAGGCAAATACGCAACACTAATAGGCCAACACGCAACACAAATATACCGACCAAACATGGTCCAGTAACTGCACCCATGTATTTGGGACCCTAGAAACGAGCGGCATCAACAAAAACAAATTACATTCTGCTAGCAAATATTTCTCTTTGCTCTTTG
Source organism: Cabera pusaria (assembly GCA_954871355.1). Taxonomy (NCBI): domain Eukaryota; kingdom Metazoa; phylum Arthropoda; class Insecta; order Lepidoptera; family Geometridae; genus Cabera; species Cabera pusaria. Next base: position 12,245,433 of record OX940906.1, read on the forward strand.
AATCTCCTCCAGGCGTTGTTATTGCTACGTATTATACGGCAATCGACGTCCCCCCCCCCGCCCCCCCCATAAAACGGTATACGGCAGGCCTCTCATTACCATATCACAAAAAAATGCCTGCTGCCGAAAATGATTTGAGTATGTCTACTCCCGACGTTAAACATACAGTCATCATGCAATATATTGCAATATCTTTCACCTATCTTAAAAATGAATGGTTGCAAATAAAACAACGTACTGAACTATCTTTAATTGTTTCATCTATGAATGAAATATCATTTAGCAAGGAATGTACAATGTTAAAATAAATAATTATAAACAGCAATTTAGTATTTTACTCTTAAAATACTGTAATTCAGACTGTGACATACGGCAGCTCAGATTTTTACGATAACAACACTATTCCTCCTTCCTCACCAGACTGGGCTCCGTTCACGACCTACGCTCGGAGTGCAACCTGTGCAACCGAACGCTCAACTTTCTAACTCGTTTAGCGAATGTGACGCTCTGAGGTCGTGAACGGGGTTAGAGCGTTTGGTTGTACTCCAAGCGTAGGTCGTGAACGCAGCCCTGAGCTTGCTTACTTTGACATCGATATGACACATATAGTCTGACACATATAATAATCTGTGCATATAGTCACACATCTCTGACACATATAGTAATCTATGCATATAGTATTCTGTGTTGACACGACAAGTATGACAACTTGACAACAAATAATTATTTGTAAATTGTGTTGTAAATTGTAGGTTATTTTTACATTTTTTATGGATTATTTCTCTGCTGATTGATATTTATTTTCCGACTTGCATCAAAAATATCCCAAAGTCATACAGTAAAACTCGTCGAAATGTTGCGGCGTTTAACTTCCACTGTCGTTCAAACTCGCGGGATCAAAAATACAGTGAACATAAAATGGGTTCGCCCGGACTATGTGCCGTCGTACAAAGCGGAGAAATCTGGAGACTTGGAGGGGCTCCCGGCTATTCCAGAGACTGCTTTGGGCAGGTACTTCGCTCTGAGTGACGAAATAAAGGAGTGAGTAATAAAATTTTCAAATACTTACAATTCTCGCAGAGTCAACTTATCAAGTATTTTATGCCTCTCTGATAATATACCAGCTGCATGTTCCTTCATATTATGATTTTATACATTGACACTCATAATGCACTTTAATCATAGGATTTAGGTGATGTGTGTAATGGTCGGTTTCTGAGGTACGTTTAATGTACCATTATTGAATAGATAAACTCTCAATAAATGTACTCAGAAACTGACAGTTCTTAGCTGTCATACTGGAAATAACACTAGAGAATGCTGTACCTAACTGATTGTATTTCGAACACAACAAACTAATAAATACTTCTAACAAACAAATGAAACAGCACAGGTGGTTATCCAATTGGTTATGAACATCAATGTTTATTTTGCTTTAGTAGTAATATGCAAGGTTGATTGACAAAACGAAAATTGTACTAAAGAACCTGTGATGGTTTCGTATTTCCAGCGCTCCAGACTCAGTGAAGAAGTTATTTTCAGTAGCTCACCTCGGTCAAAAAGAGTACAGTATTCTAGTGAAGAAAGAACTCATGGACAGAGTCAGAAGACACAAATATGATGAGATTACTGCTGAAACTAAAAGTATGTAAAATTTGTTGCCACTTGCAAATATAAAGCTCTTTTATCTTAGATCTTTTTGAAAAATTGTAGGACTTTTAGGAAATTACTGACTGAAATGCCGAAAAAAATCTTAATACTGCTAAATAAAGCCAAAATTTACCTACATTATCAACTAAAGTGCACTAATAAACATATCATAAAGCAAACTCTACCTTCTAGAGGAATTTTTCAATATATTTAAACATCAGAAATTGAAGAATAATATAAGATTGGTTTACAAAACGACAAAAACCAACTTCAAATACAGAGCTCGTTTTCAGTACCGAGTTTGAGTTATTTTTCTCCATGTCTTGAGATGTACTTCTTAGATCTTGATAAAATTATAATTATAGTTTGGTGCTAAATTAAAAATATTTTATGATAAAATATTGCTTCATTACATTGAAACACACAATAGCAATAAAGTTACTGCTTCTGCATTAAGATGATTTAAGCCACAACATTTTTTATCGCTGTAGCTTTAACTAGTATTACTGCACTTTAGTTATTGAGTTTTGATTGGCAGTTGCTTCAAAAAATATTTTTTTTAGAGTTGTACTCATGCGATCACTAAAAGTTATACATATAATTATGTATAATTATGTATAAGCTTTAAATGAGGTGGATCTAATGATCCACCTCATTTAAAGCTTTAATAGTAAAACAATAAAACGTAAAAATGATAATTTCCATAGGATTGTACACCAGAATAATTTTCCACTTCTTTCAGTTGCTAGTCTCACCGGTCACATAAGATGTTTACAAGATACTATGGACAAGTTTCCTAGGAATAAGAAAATGAAGGTAATATTTGTATATTTAGATAATCAACTAATCGAACTTTTTTTTATTATCTATTCAATTTATCTCTCGGGTCATCGAATGCCTGGACCTTTATAAGGCATTGACGGAGCCAAAGCCAACATCAAGAGGCCCTTTACAATTTATAACATAATTAAATGGGAGGATATGACAAAATGTTGATAGATGGTACAAAATATGGACTATTGTTATTAATTCTTAATGGGCAGTGATCTGGACTATGGGATGAGTACCGATGCGCCGATCCGATCGTTGGCATACGATCCAATCGATTTTCAGATTGTATCGAAATCATTAGATCCAATTCGCGGATCGATTCAACTCTATCAAATATCGGATCGCGGTCCAAACATTGTGGTTTGCATACAATTACAATTTGCATGTAATGTATTTTAATTTGGACACAAAGAATATCAGCAATAACTGCGAATATTATTACATAATTCATTGTTTCGTTGTGTGGTTTTTATACTTCATAGACATACATGTACTCGTATACCTTAAAATATTGTAAGTTAATTTTAATAAGATTACATTAGACATTAGTCTTTTCAGGTTAATGTAATTTATGTTGCCTTGTTGAACGGATCAACCCGTTGTTTGAAATAAAAGTTGTATTTTCATGCGATTTTTTTGGATCGATCTCTTGAAAATCGGACCAAATGCATGCGGTCCGATCCGCGGATCGGATGCATGCTTGCAGTGTAAGATATCTTAGGAATAGGAGTGAGACTCTTGAATATAAGGTTATTCTAATCCTAGAGCAAGTTGAGGGTGACTAGGTCGATATCTGGGCATATCGACCTATCTGGGCACAGCCTCAGGCAGGTAGTTCCAATCTTTAGAAGTAAACATATGTTAGATTAATCTGGAAGCATAGTCCTTTCATGTAGGTTAAAGAATATTCTCTTCTATAGAATATTTCAACAGCTTCACAAATTCTGATTAAATTTGATATGTTTGTAGGGAAAATTGTACTGTAAAACAACAACAAGAGTTTGCTGACAAATAATTTTACAAATTTTGCAGATAGTGGTCCAAGAACTAATAGATAGAAGAAAGAAATTCATAAAGTACCTCCGCCAGTATGATTACAAGAAGTTTGAGTGGCTGTTAGAGAAACTCAACCTGGAATTCAAAGCTCATCCTGAGTAAGTATTTCAAACATAATTACAATTTCATAAAAAATTGTGTGGTTAAATTTAGTGGTAAAACTTCTGCTATATTTGTCAAATGTTCAACTGTGAAATAAAACTTTTCAGTTTGAAGGGTAGTAACAAATAGTCCATAAAATTACTAATCATACAAGATTTAACAATTTGACAGCGCAGACCAGTGTAGCACAAAATCCTGATAAACCAGAAATTTGTGTGGTTGTTATAACCAGACACTCACCATCAAGCGAGCTTGGTCCTTATACTTTTACCATAATTTACATTGTTACCATATATTTACATATTTACCTCTTACAGATCATACAACAAACTATCCCGTAAGGAGTCACTCCGCAAACTAACAGAGATGCACTGCGATGAAATACGAAACAACAAACTGTCAGATTACCGCAACCTTCTCGAAAGCCAACAGGGACCATTCCTTAAACAAAAACTCGAAGCCCTAAAGTTCATAAGAAATGAACAAATAGATCTTGAAATGCCTATCACAGTTACTGAACAAGATATTAAAAAAATCGAGAAGCAATTAAAAGAATGGACCATCAAAGATGAGATCAAACAACAGATGCAGAAAAAGAAGAAAAATATATTATTAGATTTGTAAAAGAGTTTTGTGGAAATATAGCTAAGGATTAGAATATTTATTATAAAAGTTGTAGTTTTATTATAACCTGTCTTCAGATTATAGAAAAATAAAACCGGCTAAGTCGAGTAGGACTCGCCCACCGAAGCTTCCGTACCAATTAAGCTAGACCTCTAAATTGTAGGATTGCTCATATAACTCAGAAGCCTATCTTAATTGACGTAACTATGTATGTATGGGGACACCCTTTAATTTTCAACTTTTTTTATTTTTTGGATTTTTTCCTTTATTTGTGCCGTAACACCTTCTTGCCAAATTTCATGATTGTAGATCAACGGGAAGTTTCGACCCAAAACCTATAGGTTACTTCCGGTAGACCTAGAATTGACAATTTTGGTCAACAGCACAAGTAAGGGAAAAATTACCTTTTGAGGTACGGAACCCTAACTAGGTAAGGGTCATCATAATAAGCTATCAGATCAGCTTAAATACACTATTATGTATAATATTTAATAGTTCCATAACCAAAAAATATTTTATTAATTGAAAAAAAAATTCCTAACAGTAGATGCCAGTCTGAATATAACAATCATAAATAAATAAACTGAAGAAATTATAACAATGATAACAACAATTACTCGCTAACATAATAGACCTCCTCTCATATATCGCTGTAGGCAGTGACAGAAATAAAATAAACTATACATACATATATATATATTCGGATAAGCAAATAAAAGGCACACCCACTCACTCACCGTATACACACACACACACACACACACACACACAAACGCTCGCGCAGAGACTTCAAGAGATTTAAAGAAGCTAACAAACTTTAATTTTCAAAATGGTTATATTATTTTCATATTATGGCATGCTTAACAATAACAATAAATAATAGCAATTAAATATAATAATAGTTTAATAATCAAATAATAACAATACAATTTATAATTAACTGGATTTAATTATAAATTATAGTTAACCATAATTTTGGAAATAAAATAATTACAATATAATATAAATGGAAACAATCGATTAGGAGATAATGTTAACAGTATTAATAGTAGTTATAGCTATACCTTCATAAAATCATATTTATACACAATAGGCGCTTTCCAAACATCAACAAATCTATTAACGTTACATAAATCAAAGCGAATTATTTTTGTATAATCTCTGACTGAAATATTATGTAATAACTCTTAGTAAAAACTAATTTACTTACTGTGTTAAAGTAGAATCTATATAAAATGGAAAAGTCTAATCAACTATTATAATTGAACTATAACGAGATGCAAATGTATCCGGGCTCCCAAAATACAGGCACAGCCGAGTTTGGGGCCCAATGTAACCTACTTTATGTATATGTCTACTTATATACCAATAAATTTCATTTCATTTCATTTCAAATATGTAGGGTGGATTTATATGGGACCGCAAGGGCAAGCTCAGTTGTAGCACAGAATAATGAATAGTACAATAGGAAAACATTCTGAGGAGACTCCATTATTTTTGCCTACACCATAGAAAAGATACACATCGAGTTGCTTTCATAGAATTTGAGAAATGGTATAGTCGGCAAGAAAATTGGCAATTTACATAAAGACAGACCGGGAGATGGTGACAGAAAATATTAGGTCATTTGTACCACTTACCAGTATGGCTACTCGACGATGATTAGCTGTGCAAAAATTAGCCTGGAACAAATGGTTGAATTTTTAAAAAAATTGTATTCGCGTCGCTCTGGCGGGCTGTAAGTCACACCGGAGAATTATGGCATTACGCTACCGCCTTCTTTTTAACCGACTTCAAAAAAAGGAGGAGGTTTCTCAATTCGACCGTATATATTTTTTTTTTTTTTTTTTTTTAATGTTTGTTCGGGGATAATTTCGTCGTTTATGCACCGATTTTGATTATTCTTTTTTTGTTCGAAAGGAGATATCCCAAGTGTGGTACCATGGTAATTTTATCGAGGTCTGATAAGTATCTCCAGAGATATTGAGATAAGCATCTCAAAATTGGTACTGAAAATGAACATTGAAGTCGGTTCTTTTTTAGTTTTTAAACGATATTATTTCATCAACTATCGGAAATTAGATAGATAGATAAAATTCTTTATTGTACCACCTCTTAATATATCATAACAAACAGTAGTATACAAGTTAATTACAGTGTTACAATAGGCGGTCTTATCGCTAATAGCTATTTCTTCCAGGCAACCTTTGGATGGAGAAGACTGTAAAACATTTTTCGGAGGTGTTTGATAAAAAACATACCAAAATAACAAACTTAATATACTTACTTACTATCCAAATATAGTAACCTAGTATACATAAACAATTTTCAAATGCCTACCCACTTAAACACACATATTATATACACCTGTTATTAGTATCATTACCAATTTGTATAAATTACATTTGATTTTGTAACTGCTGACGCAGAAAATGATCTTTTACCTGCGCTTTAAATTGATTTGGAGACTGTGCCTTCTTAACTGTTAAAGGCAGAGCATTCCACAGGCGCACAGCGCGCACTGCAAATGATCGATCATAAAATCCAGTAGAGTGACCGGGGATCTCGAGTAAAAGACTCTGATGACCTCAAATTTAATGTATTTGAATCCGAGAGAAAATTAAATCGTTGGCGAAGATAATGGGCAGCAGAATGAAGAAACAGAACATTATATAGAAGTATAAGGCTATGTGTATCCCGGCGAAAACGAATAGGAAGCCACTTGAGTTTAGCGCGAAACTGAGACACGTGGTCATATTTTCGTAACCCAAATATAAACCTTATGCAGAAATTTTGGAGGCGCTCAAGTTTATTTAGCTGGTCCTCAGTGAGATCGAGATAACAGACGTCAGCGTAATCTAATATTGGGAGAAGTAGAGATTGTGCAAGAGTAACTTTAGTGGCAGTTGGGAGAAAATATCGTAATCTTTTTAGTATGCCACCTGATGCAAACACCTTGCGACTCAATGAACTGATTTGTGAACCCCATGATAGGTTACGATCGAATATGATGCCAAGTTTTTGACTTCTTAGCTATACGGAATAATGACGCCATCAAATAAAACCGGTGGAAGATTTAGCCAATCAATCTTTGTCATTAGACGTGAGCTGCCGATTATAATAACCTGCGTTTTTAAAGGATTAATTGTAAGACCATAAGCTCTAGCCCAGTCTGCAATGCGAACAAGGTTTAAATTAACAGACGATACAGCATCTGCTATTTCATTTAGTGGTGATTGTGTGTATATTTGTAAATCATCTGCATACAGGTGGTAAGGAGAAGATATTTTATTAGATATAGAATTGATAAAAGTTGCAAATAGAAGCGGGGAAAGAACACCACCCTGTGGGACTCCAGCCACACACCAAGAAGAAAAAAGTTCCTCAAGGTAAACACGTTGCCGACGCCCCAAGAGATAACTTTGGAACCACTCCAGCTGAAACGTTAATAGAGCGGAGAAGGGCAGGGAGGATATCATGGTCCACAGCATTAAAGGCATTGCTAAAGTCCAATAACGTGAATATTGTGACATTAGTATTCTCCATACCAAGTCGTATGTCATCTGTTATTTTGACTAGAGCACTAGCCGTGCTGTGGCCTGGACGGAAGCCGGATTGGAATGGATTCAAAAGGTTGTTACGAGAAAGGAAAATGCTAAACTGGTTATGAACTAATCGTTCCAACACTTTTGAAAGGAAAGGAAGAATAGAGATTGGCCGGTATTCACCAAAGGATGTTGGATTAGGTTTTTTGGGTAGAGGGATGATTTGAGCTTCTTTCCAACACAGGGGAAAGGTGGATAAGTCAGTTGACGAGTTAAATATGTGACAAATGATCGGTAGAATTTCGTCTAATATAGGCAGTATCATTTTGCGACTAACACAGTCACCGCCCACTGCGTTGGAATGTATGGACAGGATGCTCTTTTTGACGTCACAGTTCATGAATTGATTAAAATTAAATTGAGAGTAATTAGGAGTAGGTAAAGATGAAAGAAAATTTAAAGTTGTTATTTTGTCATTTGAATTTATAGGTGAAGAAGAAGAAAAGTGCTGGTTTAGTGAATCGATGTCTACATCATTAGGGACCGTTTCTTGTCGTGATTCCCCGATGCCCAAAGTTCTCAGAAACTTCCATACTTTTGCAGGATCATCGTTATCGACAATAATAATAATATAATTACAACCATTTTTGTGGAACAAATCGTTTGACACTATTATTTATCCGACACGTTCGATTAACGCCCACGCGATTGGGCCGCCGGTACCAGCGCTATGACCATAATTTTCTTTTTTGTCATTCCGTAATTAGATCCGTAAGAAGAACCGCCATATACTGGTACAAATTACCTAATATTTTCTGTCACCATCTCCCGGTCTATTTGTCAACAACACTCCTGAGAAAAGGGGTCTTGACAAATAGAAAGACAAAGAAGTTATCCTACAGTTTTTTTCCTTTTGAGGTACAGAACCAATTATACACATTTGAGTCTCCTGCCACTGACACAACACCGCCTCTCTGTTAACGTGGTATAATATGATAAGGTAGGTCACCAATAAAACAGAAATTTAAAAACATTTTTATTGTTTACATAAAAATCCTTAGTCATAATATATATAAAAAGTAAAAGCGTAATATCAAAATCAGTCGAATTATGGACGGATACTTTACATAAATTGTGTCAATTTTAACATTATAGCCTTGATTAAAAATAAAAATCTACAGGGTGAATTTTTGAGATGGGACCGCAAGAGCAGATTCTTCTCATGTAGCTACTGGCAAAAGTTCTGAGGAGACTGTCCATTATTATTGAATTTTTCATTAGTACTCACAGAATTTGAAAAAAAAAAAAACATTTAGCAAGAAAATTGGCAATTTACACAAAAACATTGTTAATGCCATTCGATCCGCTTACTAGGGGTAAAAAAAAAACACTTTTGTACATTTTTTTTACTAATTTTGTGAATTAAGCTCAAAATATAGACAAAAATAAGGGACTGTGTCTTCAGAATGTTTTTCTGTAGTTACAATATCCCCATGTCAACCTGTACATTTCTCATGTAGGTATATTATTTATAAAGAGCCATATAAAAAGGAAGACTAATGCTACAATATACACTGAGTATGGCATTCCTAACCTAGTAAATACAGCTAAATAGTACAACATTGAATGTAAGTACCTACAGAATATCATGTGTTTGGCACAATAATGCATGCAATTGGAAGACCTTACAACTATATTACTTGGCAAGATTTATTGATATTATCTTACATAGAATGCTATATATTTTGCCAAAGATATATCTGTACATAGTATACGTCATAGATATATCTTTACTTAGTATACGTCAAAGATATATCTTTCATAGTATACGTCAAAGATATATCTTTAGAAAGTATACAACAAAGTCGCTTCCCGCCATCTGTCCCTACGTAATTTTTTCATTGAAGTCAAACTTATCTTCAAGTGTCAAAATATATGGGAAATGAATTGACAGTGATATTTGTTGAGAGAAAATAGAAATGTTATTTCCAATATATAGAGAAGTTGCGTTGTCTCAAATATTAACAGATATTTATTATCTTTTTTTTAAAGTGAGACTTTTATATTACAACGACTCAATTTTTTTCGTCCACCTATCGCATGTCGCCGGCGCTGATTAGTGCACAGATATGATTAGATTACAGCCAATGTGTCATGCTGATTGGTGGATTTTCAAATCGACCAATCAGCATGACACATTGATATATATATATATATATCAAATCCACCAATCAGCATGACACATTAGCACGTATACAAATTGGCTGCGGCGAACGCTACCAATTACAGCTAGACCTAAATGTCAACTACGGTTGTCTTTTTGCACTGACTATCTAGATATACATTCAAGCGAAATTTTGAATTGTATTGTATATAAGAATATACAAAAATATAAAGCATAGAAGTATAAAAAGAAGAGACTTAAAGAAACTTAATATTTAAAGTAGTTACAAAGATGTAGTGTGAGGCGCTCTCGCGTAAGCTGTAGGAATGAATCCGGATCGTCTATATTTAGGCGCATGCGCCCACAGCCATCCTTCCACCGTTTGTTGTGTTAAGTCAGCGTATACCCACTCGCCTCGCTTCACTGATAGGTCGTCGGGCGCTTGTGCCTGAAATATATATAAATATATGTAAACTACAGCCTGTAAAATGTTAAGATCGTTTAAATAACTAATTTGTAGTAGTAGGACATCTGCTAGTCTGCCTGGGGCGGTACCACCACTTTGTCAATTAATTTTCAGCCGTGAAATAGGAATATTTTTCGGTTGAAATGGCAAGGTGTCCAGTGAAATGGCATGTGAGACTCAACATCTTTATGTCTCAAAGTAACAGGCGCAGTGCAGTGACATGCAGAATTCTGGCAGTCCAGAATTTTGCATGCCGTTGTATCTGTAATAGCACAGATTATATAATAGTTACTGCGTAACCATAGACAAGATAATAATACTACGTACAGAACGGACACTCTGTGCCCCCCACCAATCGGGGCTTCCTCACCTCACCACCGATTCTGGAGCTGTCGAGGCGCCAGTCTGAGCAAGGTCGCTACACGCGTACGACTACAGAACAATACAACTCACGGGAAGAATAACATCAACTTCATACATGTATGTTGAGACCAGTAGTAGACACCTGAGGTTCAAATTTACATAGGTTCTTATTGCGTAGGTATTTATTAAACACTTATATCAGTATACCTACCTACATATTCGTATTTTAGAATTCATTAATTATTTTCATAAATGAAACAACGTATATAACGCTTAGTTTGTAAAATATTTAAAGAACTTTCACGTAAAATTTTTTTATAACACAGCAATTAGGAACTGAATGTACGTTGTATTTATACGACAACGACACAGCGACTGCACCGAGTCACAGAATAAATAATATTACAAGTAACCGAGTGCGAGATAGTGTACAGACGTCTATACACTTGATAATGGGGTTTCTTGTGCATTTAGAGGCGGCGATAGCCTAATGGATAAGGTGTCGGACTGGCGATCGAGAGGTCGTGAGTTCGATCCCCACCCCACCCATTGCACTTTTGACGTGAGCCCACTCCAAACACAAGCATATTTAGCTTAGTTGGAGGGGTTAACAAGAATACTAGCAATGTACAACCCACATTGCGAGTAATCTATAAAATAAACTGGCCAAGTGCAAGTCGGACTCGCACTCGTAGGGTTCCGTACCACACTACATGTATTTTATAAGATCGAGCAAAAAATACCACTATAATTTTTCGCCAGCAAAAAATAATTAAACATTTTATTTCTTATAACGCTACGTCTAACAAAGGTGTTAGGGATCGACATTTCAATATAACGCCATCTATGGGACGTTTACCTAACTAAGCGTACATAGATGGCGTGAAATGCCGAAAAAAACACGTTTATTGTATGGGGACCCTCTATTATTTTTAACTTCATTCTGTTTTTAGTATTTGTTATTATAGCGGCAACAGAAATACATCATCTGTGAAAATTTCAACTGTCTAACTGTCACGGTTCATGAGATATAGCCTGGTGACAGACAGACAGACAGACAGACAGACAGACAGACGGACAGCGGAGTCTTAGTAATAGGGTTTAAACGGGACCCCTTTGGGTACGGAACCCTAATAAACGTAACAGACAGGAGTTTTTATAGATTCCCTTAGGATAAAACGAGGTAAGTAGGTAGTAGATACCTAGTTCTTGGTAATGTACACTAAGTATGTGCCTAGCTATCTATTGTCTTCTTTAGTTATATGTATAACTTTTTCAAATCAAGTAACTTGTCCCTAACTAACTCTACACTATTAAAATAACGTAGGTAATCAAATATAAATTTAGAAGATTTAGGCACGCGTAGCGTATCCGTGGATTATCTGTGGTCTTCGTTCGCAGCAAAACGAGACGTGTCTTTGTAACAGCGTATCGCGTGTAGTACTCATATTTTTTGTAAGGCTTTGTATTTGTTGAGGGCCCGGTGGCGTAATCGGGAGAACGGTCGGCTTTGATACCGTGGTACCGAGTTCAAACCCCGCCGTGCACCAATGGATTTTTCTATCGAAAAATGTATGTGCGCTTCTCACAGTGGCCCTCCCGTGAAGGAATAACATCGTTAAGAAACCAACAACCCCCGCATGGTGGTAGGACACTATCTAGTGTCCGCCTGGCCAGCTACCACCCTCAAGTTAGAAAATCTGTCGCCAAACATCTAATGTGTTCCGGCAGCTATCCTTGAGAGCCAGTTCCTATTCTAGGCCTAGCGTGCTTACCATCTTCGACCGCATCATCACTTACCAACAGGTGAGATAGTGGTCAAACGCTAGCCTATAAGTTATAAAAAAAATGTGTATACATGTTCGCATAATATTTTAAATCGATTTTGACAATTCTTATTTCAATTTGTAAACTAAACTATTATATAATCTGTGATACGGTGATTACGGACAACCTTAGACTTCACGCACACAATTACGCGTGTAGAAAAACGACATTTGTGTAGTGTCTGTGTAATAGGTCGTTAAAACGCGGCTTTGTAAGGGGATTTAGTCGAGTGTTCGGGGTGTGACGTAACAGATATTTCACTCCCCTACAAAAATAAAATACCAACGCTTATTTTAACCTACTGTCAGATAATACAAGCAAAAATGTGTCTAAGGCGTCTTATCATTTTAGTATCGTAAGCATAAATAAATGAAAAGTATTATGCTTGTTTTTGTCAAACCCGCAAAATGACTATGGAAAACATAAATCGTTTCTAATATAGAATAGGAATGCGCAGTTATCTCGTCATTTGAATAATTATATACGTTGCGCGCGCGTGAGCAGTGACAACCGACTGGCGGATAGCAACGCCGGCGGTGTTCGAATGTTTAGGTATAATGCGCTGTAGTTATGCGCAAGTGTGGGATGCCTGGTAATAGGTAGACGTCATCGCTTAGCATCAGGCGAGCGTCGTGCTTGTCCTGTTACCTTATATCATAATAATATCGTTTAAAAACTAAAAAAGAACCGACTTCAATGTTCATTTTCAGTACCAATTTTGAGATGTTTATCTCAATATCTCTGGAGATACTTATCAGACCTCGATAAAATTACCATGGGCCAGTCATACCAAAATATACATACAATACCACACTTGGGATATCTCCTTTCGAACAAAAAAATAATAATCAAAATCGGTGCATAAATGACGAAGTTATTCCCGAACAAACATAACAACAAAAAAAAAAATATACGGTCGAATTGAGAAACCTCCTCCTTTTTTTGAAGTCGGTTAAAAAAAAATAGAACTGACATTAAATCTCGCGCTAGTCATTTTCAGTACCAAGTTTGAGGTGTTTATCTCCATATCTCTGGAGATACTGAACATATCTTGATGAAATTTAAATGTAACCCCCTGAGAAGTATACCCATTCAAACAAAAAGCGTCTTATAGTAATCCGTCAACATACATAATAATCTAACGAAAGTTTTTATTTTCAGCCTGAATATTAAAATAATCTATTCCCTGAAAGTAGTTTTAATGTTGGATATTTTTGTCATATATTAAAGACGATAAAGCCGCCGCCGTTATTTAATATCTAATCTACAATAAATTTTGTATTTATTAACCAATTTTACAAAAAGGTAGGAGGTTCTCAATTTGTCGATTTTTTTTACGTATGTTCACCGATTACTCGGAGATGCCAGAACCGATTTGGAAATTCTTTTTTTATTTCAAATGGTACCCCCCTTCCCAGGTGGTCCTTCCATTTAAATTTTAAAGAAATCGGCCGAGTCGTTTTTAATACATCAACATTTGTATTACGATACTTCGACGACATGACTAACTAATGGCACAGATTATATAATAGTTACTATGTTTACTGGCTACTTTACCAAGCGCGACGTTTGAAGTCGGTTCTTTTAGTTTTTTAAACGATCTAATATTATTTTATTTGAAGACATTACGATTTGTTTTTAGATTGGCCTATAACCGTTCCGTTTAAATTGACTAAACAATGATATCATGTCATAATTTTATATAGTGTCAAAGATTCCGCAGCCTATATGCTTGATAGATTTCTGTAGCCTATCTAGGAAAACCATTGCACACCATTTTCATAAATGAAACAATTGTATAATTTTTCCCCATCTGTACCGACTACAATTGAGCAATAAATAATTTATGATTATAAACATACTTGGGTTGCCAAAAGAAATATCCTGAAAGTGTAGTACATATATATGAAAATGCTGGTACCTCCGCGGCAGCCCGCGGGCTACAAGTTCAGTCAGTAGTGTCACGCTCGCTCTCGATCGGACGCGCGCCTTTACTTTCTATTCAATCTGTTTTCTCACAACACTCAACCTTACAGTAAGAGAGAGCTGACGACCCACGAGCTCACCAAGTGATACAGACCCTCGCAGTGCGGACTTACGGTGTATTTTACAGTGCGCAACGCGCGGTTCTTAGTTACTATTTGTTTATTCTGTGACGAAAGGGAAAGGGAAGAATTCAAGGTCGCATCCGAAGCGTACGTAATATTTTGAACGTTACCATAGAATAACAACAACATAGAATGCTTATTTAGTGCTTTCGTAAAGACCTAGCCTAAGACTTAATATCGTCGCTGGTACCTCGTAGTTCCGCTTAACGCCACTAGAGGCGTAACATGTACAATAAAGTGTTATTTTTTAGTGCCATCTATCTGACGTTACCGGCGACACTTGGCTTAAGGTCCATCGAATCCATATTTATATATAAGCGATAGGTGGCGGTAATATAACTACGTGGGCTAGTGGTTAGTGGTCGAACCACGAAACCAAAGGTCGAAAGTTCGAAACCCACACGGGCCAATTCTTTCTATAGATTTTTCCGAGTCTGGTTATAATTATGTCCTTGTTAATGTTATTGTTACTTGTTAATGAAGTAAATCCTACCATAGATGATGATCCTACTAAACTTCTTTTCAGCTTGTGGGTTAATTAAATTTGACTTTAAACTGTGAATTTAACTATTTTCAAATGTCGTTCAAGTTATTTTCAGTAGCAAGTTTGAGGTTCGTTTGAGGAGTTAATACTCCGCATATGTCTGATGATACAATGTTAAGATCTTGAGATGGTTTGGTTTTGGGACCCCACCCGTAGCTCTTATCTTTTTTTTTATTTTTTTGTTTCATAGCTAACAATTAGGATGAGTATCACAGTTTCCCAATTCACTTAACCTAATCTTATCTTGTATATAAATACATCTTATAATATCTATAAGCCAGGTATTTACACGAATTAACCTTTTCACAAAAAAGAACCAATTATGATAAAACCTTACGTGTTTCCTAAGGGTCAGTTTACACAGAGCGCGACGCAGCGCGCACTTTTAAAGATAGTGATATAAAATAGAACTATATTTTTAAATGATTTTTAAAATATACGATGAAATACGCATTTGACGTTAACAGAAATTTTCAATATTGTCAAACTGTATTTTCAATAAGTTGACATTATAACTGAAATCATAATATTATTACTGAAATAAAATCATCAATCATATACCTATCAATAATATGTATTAGTACTTATGTTATACATTTTCACATGTCATAAATATGACAAAATAGAAGGACTATGAATAATTTCGGAACATCCTAATGTTGACTCTATTTTTTGTGGAATAAACATTCATTTCATTTCATTTAGTGTTGCAGAATTTTTCGAAAGGGGTAGGTAACAAAGTCTGAAAATCAAAATCAATATCCCTATTTGCCTTATTCACGCGATAACTTGAAAACGATGGAACCAATTTGACTATTTCTTTTATGATGTATTTTATATTATAAAGGTTTTTACAAAAGAAAAGTTTTAAGTATATAAAAAGAGTTTATAACGCGGGCGAAGCCGCGGGACTCTTTTAGTATAATATAATACAATATGTGATGAGTATGAACAAAATTTGCCGAGAAAATAAGTTTCTTGTTGTTTTTAATAACTAATAAGGGGGTCACCTCTTTTTCAACCGGTTTCTGAAATGGAGGAGGTTCTCAATTCGTCTGTATGTTTTTTTATTTATGTTACGCGATTACTCAGTCAATTTTGAACCGATTCAAATGATTTATTATTAATTGGTAGAGTACATTTCCTCGGTGGTGCCATTGTTATTTCATTGAGATCAGATAAGTAAGTATCTTTAGAGATAGGAGATAAACACCTCAGACTTAGTACCTACTGAAAATGACTAGCGTGGAATGTGAAGTCAGTTTTTCTCTTTTAGCAAACGATCTTTAATGTTATAGCAGCCATAGAAATACACACTATTAGCAAATTTATATGTACAAAGAAATACAGACCTCCGACCTTGCTCAACACGCATCTCCCTATCTAGATCCGTAGATTGACTGGAAGATTAGTGATAAGTCCACCCATTGTACTATTGTGTTAAGTTTAGTGTTTACTGTTTCTTAAGTTAGTTTTTATTGGTTTTTACTAAATACCTTTGTGTATAGGTACCTACTCTGGTAAAAAGTATATAGATAATATTACCGTGGTTGCAAGTAACCCACTCGATAGGTAAGCGACGACGCGACTCACGCGACGTTGCCAGATAGGACGAGAGACAGAGAGAGAGAGGTTGCATCCAATCCACTGCGGACGGCGGAATCGCAAGTGCGACGTTGCATGGCCGTTTCGACTCACGAGATGCGATGCGAGACATCAATAATTTATGATCGTACAAAACAAAAAAACCAACTTCACATGCCGCGATAGTCAAAGTAATAATCATGTATCAAGTATACAAATTTGCTTATATTGTTTATCTCCATATCTCCGGAGATAATTGCCATATCTCGATAAAATTTGAAAAAGACCAACCAAACAGGAGGCATAATCTCTCAAACTAAAATAAACTGGCTAAGTGCAAGTCGGACTCGCACTCGTAGGGTTCCGTAACACAGTCAAGTATTTCATAACTATGATTTTTCGCAACTACATAATTAACTTTGTTTTTCATAGTGTTTGTATTAAAAACAAAGTTATCTTTGCGGTCGCCATATCTCTAAAACTGCTGACTGTATCTCATTCAAACCAATTTTCCTTGTTATTTTTTGTTGAGATCTACAGCATTTATTTTTTTTAGATTTTTCACTCCCATACTTTAAAAGTTAAGTTAGGGGGGGGACACATTTTACCACTTTAGACACGCCTATCTTTCAAATGATTGACTTTGAGAAAAAATGGTTTTAGAAACTTCAATGTCATTTTTGAAGACCTATCTATAGACACCACTCACGTATAGGTTTGAAGAATTTTTTTTTTGTTTCAGTTCCATGTATGGGATGCCCCACCTTAAACTTTTATTTTTTTTATTTTTGTATAAAAATCGGAAAGCGGTTCACAGAATACATCTACCTACGTTATAAGTTTCAATTCTGTAGTCCTAACTGTTTCGGAATAAAATGGCTGTGACATACGGACGGACAGACAGACAGACAGTCAGACAGATATGACGAATTTATAAGGGTTCCGTTTTTTGCCATTTGGCTACGGAACCCTAAAAAATTCAAATCGGTTAAGATTTAACGGAGTTCTGAGGTAACAAACTATTTTTAACTACTACTACTATTTTTAATTAAAATTAAAATTGTTATACTTAATTAGTAGAAAATAACAAATAGTTGTTACCGTATCAGTATCTACTAAGTATTCTGGTTGGTACTTCCATATACTGCATATACCTATCTACATCATCATCGGCCTAGCTCACGCACACGCGCCTGAGCTCAATCTTTAACTTTTTGTTTCCAACCGCAGCCAGCCAAAAAACAAAAAAAATACGAATTCAGAACCTCCTCCTTTTTGAAAGTTGGTTGAAAAAAGCACGATAAGTTTCTTGTCCTCGGATTCGATCCCTTGACTTCACGTTCGTAATGTAAATTAGCACCGCTTATTAAACCGCTGAGCTACGATGTCGTTTTACATTAAGTTGAAATTTACAGTTGATTTGCTATCGTTTTCAGTTTGCATTTATGAGTGTAATATTTGCATGTGTTTTGAGGTGTCCATTGACTTAGATCTCCAATAAAATTATCTGATGCGAATTATATGATAATGTTGATGAAAATTATAGACATAGGCTTTTAAAATTTTGCTAACTGTAAAAAGAATAGATATTTGTTTATTTTATATAAGTTTAGGTTTTAAAAAAATAATCAAAATGTAACTTCGAAAAATAGCGCCATCTTGTCGAACTGACTTGACTAGTCACACCTAAAATTACCTAAATAACAATCTTTGAACATTGCGCCATCTACCGGATTTTAGTGTAACAACATGATTTACTAGCTTACTTTGTATTGATTTTAAAAATAGTTCAAGATGTTTTAACAAATCGAACACAAAAAATTAAAAATATGAATTCGCTTTATTTTTGTGGATGTAATACAACTAAATATTTATATTGTTCCTAAAATTAATATATATGTTAAATCAGTAAAGTAAAAAACGTTTTTTCATTTATTCCTAAAAACCTTTTTGTCATTCGGAACTAGTAACGCCATCTCGATCAGATTTGATTGTCGTACTAGAAGCTCATTAGACATAATCGATCTATTTTTTATTCCTTCATCTATGACGTTACCGACGTAACCAGTTCCATCTCGCATTTTTGCTCGCAAAGAGTGCATCTTCTGTACTTGTACTATTCATTATTGTGTGGTATTATGTAAAATACCTTGTAATCATATAGCATGACTAGTTCAGTCCCGTGGTACCGCCCGTCGGTGTCTTGCGGCGTGTGGTTGTTGGACAACAACTGGTTGTTGATGCTCGCTTGTGGAGACACAACCGGTTGTGTGTTCTCTGCTTGGGATTCTGGAATTCGATAATTATTTTTGTTATTTTATTTCAAAGGTAGAAAAAAGGTGTTTCTCTCGAAAACAATAAAATCGCAGTTTCATGTTCCAACTGTTAATTAGTAAAGAATACATAGCTGGGCCTCAAATATTAGTTAGGGTAAGCGCGCACTATAAATTTAAATAGTTGCTGATGATTATCCGCAACTATCTAAATTTATAGTGCAGGGTTATTCCCCATAGACTCAGAAGACGTAGAACAGCTTGAAAAATTGATATAATATTTAATCCCCAATATATAAAAGACTTACTATTAATTATGTTTCTTTGAAGTGTTACACAAGTAGGTGGTTATTGGGTGTTCTACTCCACCCACAGGGTGGTGGGTGGAGTAGAACACCCAATAACCACAAATTGATTATCTCTCGCCATTTGTGTTTTAGAACTCTCAACGACCCTGGTAAGAACAGGCAAAAAACAGATACAGAAATAGAAATAAAATAACAGAAACGAGCAAACGCAGTTGAGTATATAATTTTGATCAACATGTTTTAGAACTCTCGAAGCCTCCGGTGTAATAATTTTAATAAACATGTTTTAGAATTCTCAAAGCCTCCGGTAAGATCAGGCAAAAAACAGAAACAGATACAGAAATAAAAACAGAAACAGAAACGAGCGAACGCAATTACTAGTTTGCTTATTTGGTAACCAAAAAAAACTCAACCGTTCCGCTCATAAGGTATATCGTTCGATCAACTGATGTGTTGTGGAACCCTCAATATATTTAAATTGGTCTGTTATAGATAGAAAAGAACGGAGAAAAAACTGAATTGGTGTTAAAATAACAGAAACGAGCGAACGCAGTTGGGTATATAATTTGATCAACATGTTTTAGAACTCTCAAAGCCTCCGGTGTAATAATTTTGATCAACGTGTTTTAGAACTCTCAATGACCCTGGAGTAATAATTTTGATCAACGTGTTTTAGAACTTTCAAAGCCTCCGGTGAGAACAAGCAAAAAACAGAAACAGATACAGAAATAGAAACAGAAACAGAAACGAGCGAACGCAATTACTAATTTGCTTTTTTGGTAACCAAAATCCCAACTGTTCCGCTCATCAGGTATATCGTTTGATCAATTGGTGTGTTGTGCACCCTCAATATATTTAAATTGGTCTGTTATACATAGGAAAGAACGGAGAAAAAACTGAGTCAGTGTTAAAATAACAAAAAACGAGCGAACGCAGTTGGGTATATCGTTTTTAATACACTTGCTCATGAAGTGGCTTTTATTTCACTGCAATCAGGCACACAATGACGCCTGTTATCAAACTGTGACTTTTTAATTACTATTATTCGCAAGTGAGTTATAGATATTTTTTTTTAATTTTATTGGTTGTGTTGCTTTGTTCTTAAAAAAGTTTCGATACAAAAAAGATCGTGTGCAATAGCACAAATAAATTAATATACCTATTGCTTGCTCATTTTAAACAACTTCGTGTTTAAATAGATAATTTTAACTTGTACGTGTTTAATAAACAAAACTTTTATTTAATTATAACTTTTGTTTTGTCTGTAAAAACTATAATTCCCCATTCTGTACGTGGCCAAAACGCTAACCGCGTCAAACAAAAAAATAAATAAATAAATAAACCTCATTCTTTTAGTCTATGGCCGATCGCCATTGTTAGATGCGCGCGCATTGGAAAACTAATGAATTTTTTCCCACCATTGCGAAACATTTTTCACAACTCGTTTTCGCTGATGAAATTATAGTTATTTATTAATTGAAATGTCTAAAAGTACTAGTTATAAAGAAAATGATTTATGTTGTACAACGCCCAATATAAGATGTGAAGCCCTTTGAACGTTATGGAAAGTTTACTACCTGAAAACTCCAAGGTAAAATATCTATAATTGTCTACTATATAACATGATTTTTTTGTATTATTTTCTTCACAAGTGTGTTAAAAAACGTCGTATGATACACGTGTGTATTGATGAATACCGTCCTCGGCTCTCTTAAGACCTTCACCTAACGGCTCGGATCTCAATGGCGCCTCAGCGGTAATCACCAACATTACACACTTGTACCGTAATGTACTATTAATCAACTCGTTTGTTATATCATTTTATCTTAAATTGATTATATCTCATGTGGTGCCTAAACACAATCGGCTGAGTGGTCCATGGTAAGTCTCACTCTGGAAGTCTGAGGTTAGATTATCTTCCACCAACTATGTTTCTAACACAAATGTATTTTTTTTTTTTTTTTTTTTTTTTTTCGTCGGAGGGGGAAATCCTCATTGGATGCCGTTGAGCACAGACTCTTCGGTTATGTCAGACTCCTACTGACTAAAACCCCCTCCCTTATGTCATCCTGAGAGTCCAAGGCAGGATTATCTCTCGCCGCATGCGATGTATAAACACAATCGGCTGAGTGAGCAATATAAGTATAAACTGAGAGTCCAAGGCGGGATTATCTCTCGCTGTATATGATTAACTCACTCTGGAAGCCTGAGGTAAGATTATCTCCCACCAACTGTGTTCATAAAACATACGGTTGGATGAATTGTGTAAGTGTCATTCTGAGAGCCCATGGTAAGATTATCTCTCGATGCTCAAACACATACGGTTGGATGAACCATGGTAAGTATCATCCTGAGAGTCCGAGGTAGGATTATCTCTCGTCGTATGTGATGAACTCACTCTAGGAGCCTGAGGTAAGATTATCTCCCACCAACTGTGTTCATAACACACAGGGTTTGATGAATTGTGGCAAGTGTGATTCTGAGAGTCCAAGGTAGGATTATCTCTCATTGCCTAAACACATACGGTTGGATGAACCATGGTAAGTTCATTCTGAGAGTCCAAGGTAGGATTACCTCTCGCCGAATGTGACGGTTTACCAATTGTTCCACGGTTTTATAGCACATATTTTTATGTGTCAGCAAATAATATTCCAATCTAAAAGGTATTAAGTACTGATATTTTAACAAAACAAACGAAGTCTCGAGTTACGGCTTCATCGACATTAAAAGCTAAGGGTTTGTACATACGTTTTAACTCTACGATTAAAGTTTTCAATATATACATGAACTATCCAATGCTATTTTAATTTAAAACATTTAGTTAAAACGCGCAGCTAAAACTCTAGGTGAATATATAGATAGTTGAAAATGAATAGGCTGTAACGACATCATTTATGGGTACAGGAACGTTAAATCTTTGATCTAGCTACTCCCAGAAGATGGTCTACTCATTAGTAAAATAAGTACTTACAAATCCAAAAAATACAACGTGAAAAAAAGCCTATACATTCACATTCAATATGAATAAACGAAAACTTTCAAACTAAAATTAAATCGTAGAGTTAAAACGTATGTACAACACCCTTAGCCTTCAATGTTGTCGAAGCTGTAACTCAAAACCTTTTATCAACCGTGTGAAGAAATAAACTGGCCAAGTGCAAGTTGGACTAACACTTTACCATGGTTCCGTACCATCGAGCAAAAATACTGAATGAAAAATCGAGTTTTTTGTATACGCTCCCTAACTTAAACTTACTAGTTACTTAACTGAAAATATGATCAGTGATTCTGAATTAGTGATCAGCATTTTTAATTAAACAAGTAAGTAGTAACACACTTAATTTGTTTATATTGTTTATGTGAAATAAGTCTAAATTATAGTAAGTAATTTGTATTAAACATGAAAATATAGTACAGACCTATTGTTTTATTTATTATAGTTACATAAGCAAATAAACACTTTTTTCCTACAAAACATTCTATAACTTTTAATGTTTTAAAAATTTGGCAGACCTACATTTTAACACTTGAGCTATTAAATCTTTACCATAGACTAGATATATACTTCAAGTACTGGACAATCAAAGGTATTTTTGT
This sequence comes from Cabera pusaria, assembly GCA_954871355.1. Classification (NCBI taxonomy): domain Eukaryota; kingdom Metazoa; phylum Arthropoda; class Insecta; order Lepidoptera; family Geometridae; genus Cabera; species Cabera pusaria. The sequence continues at coordinate 12,268,475 of OX940906.1, forward strand.
ACCAAAACCACAGAATAAGTAAAAAAGGTGATTTTTGTCTGTGTCGCGGACTGGTTGTATTCGACAGTGGTGCTTCAAGACGTTTTTTCCTACAAACCATTGTATATTATAATAACTAAAACAAAATCACAATAAAATATATAATACTAAAAATATATTATTATAACTTTTAATGTTTAAAAAATGTAAAAGTATGTTTATATGTTATTTATCCTTTCACGTCAAAACAGCTCAACAGATTTATGTGAATTTTGTATAAAGTTGGTCAGAGGACTTCGAGAGTGACATAGGCTGCAGTTTATCCCAATAGCATGTTACAATAATATTTTCTTAAAATGTTATTTGTACTTTAATTTTTATTTATCGATATTTTATTGATAAATGTCATGGAACGCACAAGGTAACCGAACTATAAACCGGTTACATGAAGATTTGTACGCCAAGTCGATTGCAGTGTCTTGTCTTTTTCTATTGAACTAATAAGTAATATTTGATGAAAGAGTGCGTACTACATACAAAACGATCAATGTAATGGTCGTCCCCCAGGCTTGCTACTAGCTCCGAAGATTGCGTTGACTCAAATGACATGAGAGAACCCTATTATTTTATCCGTCTCAGTAGAATACCTATTTGTCAGCAAATAATATTCCAATCTAATAGGTATTAAGTACTGATATTTTAACAAAACAAACGAAGTCTCGAGTTACGGCTTCATCGACATTAAAAGCTAAGGGTTTGTACATACGTTTTAAATCTAAGATTAAACTGTCATGTAGAGATAAATCATGTTCTTATAGTTTATTCATTTTCAAATATCTATAAACTCAAGTTTTCAATATATACATGAACTATCGAATGCTATTTTAATTAAAAACATTTAGTTAAAACGCGCAGCTAAAACTCTAGGTGAATATATAGATAGTTGAAAATGAATAGGCTGTAAGGACATGATTTATGGGTACAGGAACGTTAAATCTTTGATCTAGCTACTCCCAGAAGATGGTCTACTCATTCGTAAAATAAGTACTTACAAATCCAAAAAATACAACGCAAAAAAAGCCTACATGTTCACATTCAATATGAATATACGAAAACTTTCAAACTAAAATTAAATCGTAGAGTTAAAACGTATGTACAACACCCTTAGCCTTTAATGTTGTCGAAGCTGTAACTCAAAACCTTTTATCAACCGTGTGAAGAAATAAACTGGCCAAATGCAAGTTGGACTAACACTTTACCATGGTTCCGTACCATCGAGCAAAAAAATACTGAAAAATCGAGTTTTTGTATACGCTTCCTAACTTAAACTTACTAGTTACTTAACTGAAAATATGATCAGTGATTCTGAATTAGTGATTAGCATTTTTAATTAATCAAGTAAGTAGTAGCACACTTAATTTGTTTACATTGTTTATGTGAAATACGTCTAAATTATAGTAAGTAATTTGTTTTAAACATGAAAATGTAGTACCTACTGTTTTATTTATTAAAGTTACATAAGCAAATAAACACTTTTTTCCTACAAAACGTTGTATAACTTTTAAACATTTACCAGACCTAAATTTTAACACTTGAGCTATTGAATCTTAACCATGGAGATAGTACACTTCAACTTCAATTCAATTTTTATATATCGGTATTTTATTGATAAATGAGATGGAACGCACAAGGTACCGAACTATAAACCGGTTATATGAAGATTTGTACGCCAAGTCGATCGCAGTGTAATCGCCTTTTTCTATTGAACTAATGAGTAATATTTGATGAAAGAGTGCGTACTACATAAAAACGATCAATTTAATGCTCGTCCCCCTGGCTTGCTACTAGCTCCGAGGATTGCGTTGATTCAAATGACATGAGAGAACCCTATTTTTATCAGTCTCAGTAGAATACCTATTTGTCAGCAAATAATATTCCAATCTAAAAAGTAGTAAGTACTCGTATTTTAACAGAATATTTCACCTTTGCAATAGGCTTGGGTATCTGACAGAGGAGTGGAACTATCGTATATCCTTCCATATAATAATAAATTTTGATCATAAAAGGATATTGATCCGCTTGGTATAACTGCTTCTGATATATCTGAAACTCACTCAAAAAGACACATTATATCCGTTAGTATATTCCATATCCAAAATTAAGCATAGTCGAGATTTAAAACCTATATTATTTAACATTATTAGGTCGTAACTTGCATTTTTTTTAATTTTTTTTTCTTACCTGTTGTTATTGATGATGTGATCCAAATAATTATATATCACGGTTGAAATTGAATAATAAAAAAATCTTCATTAAGATATACCGGATATATAAAGGTTTTGGTAAGAGGAAGGAACGATCTAAATCTATATATCCGCTTAGAGATACATAATTGAAGATATAGGTCAGTTTATTTCCCTACACTGTTGATAAAAGGTGACTGGGTATCGACTTACGGCTACGTCGACATTCTATAATTAAGGCTTGATTTATGCTGTAGAGACAAATATTACATTTTAACCGACTTCAATATATGGAGATACGTTCTCGATTTGATTTTATGATTTTTTGTTTGTTGCCTCATAACTCCAGGTATGTTTCCAGATATGTTCCAGAGACAAAGATTACTTTTTTAACCAACTTCAATAAACAGAGATACGTACTCCATATGTATGTACGATTAACTCATACCTAACTGTTGTTTATGAACCAAATACTTCCTGTGTGCATTATTAGGCCTGCTTACATCATTACCTAACCACATATAAGTGTTTGCAATTAACAAACGCTGTTTCATAAAATCTTCGACCACGAAACGAAACATCAGGTGAGATAGTGAATAATGAAGACTGTTTTCAAATGTTAGATTTGATGATTAATTGACTTTTTTACTTGTTGTATATTTGTATATTTTTTTTCTCGTTATTTATTTTCTTTCTTAGTTTTAGGTTTTTTTACAATAAAGATATCCAAACAAAAATAGAAAAAAATCATTACAAATAAACAATATTATAAAAAAACCTAAACCTAGAGTGCCGCCAGCAGCGGGGCAGGGCCCAAGCTACCGGTGGTTAGGGCTGCAGAGAGAGGAACCTCCTGACGATGCGTGCCGTGTCAAGAAGTACCGCCTTCTGTATCTGGCCCTTGATCCAGCCGTCTAGCGAGAGTCTCTTGAGATGTTGGTCGAGACTCTTCGCTATTAGGCCGTTCGCAGAAACGACTATTGGGACAATGCTAGTCGAATCAACATCCCACATGGCGGTAACCTCGAAAGACAAGTCAAGGTACTTGCTGATCTTGTCCTTTTCAGCCTTCACGAGGTTCTCGTCATGCGGGATGGTGATGTCAACTAACACTGCCCGCCGCTGGGACCGGTCGACTATCACGATATCAGGTTTATTGGCGACAATAGTCCTGTCCGTGATAACCGATCGGTCCCAATAGAGCAAAGCATGACCATTTTCAAGAACTGGCGCAGGTGCGTACTTATAGTACGGCACCTCAGACTCGACAAGGCCGTATTGAAGAGCAAGTTGCTGGTGGATGATCCTGGCTACGAGGTTATGTCTGTGCAAGTACTCGGAGTTAGCAAGATGAGAACAACCGGAAATGATATGTCTGAGTGACTCTCCGGGACGGCGGCATGCCCGACATATGTCGACCGTACCGTCCTTCATAATATATTTCCGGTAGTTGTTCGTCTTGATAACTTCGTCCGCAATTGCACAAACAAAACCTTCGGTTTCCCCAAAGAGGTCCCCGAATCGTAGCCAGTTCACCGACGCGAGCAGGTCCACATCGGGTCCCGTTAAGACTCGATAGAACCGGCCATGCAGCTCCTTGCTCTTCCATACGTTCTTGCGGTCCTCGGTGCTCAGCACCTGAGGCTTGCGCCAGTTCTCTTTGCCTAAGGACAGAGGGGTGAAAGTCTTGTCAACTGACACCACATCGCAATGCATCCCACACTCGTTGTTTAGGAAATATTCCCGGAGACTGCATACCTCACGGTTGTGGAGTGTCTTGGCATTTAAAAAGCCTCGACCACCCCATTTCCGTGGGATATACAGTCTCATAACAGACGAGCGTGGGTGAAGCATGCGATGTGATGTCAATTGCTTTCGAACTTTTCTATCCAGGGCGTCTAGTTCAGTCTGAGTCCACCTTAGTATGCCAAAGGTGTATATAAGTAGGGGCATAACCCAGCCGTTGAAGGCACGTACCTTGTTGCCTCCTGACAAAAGACTGTTAAGTACTTTCGTCAGGCGACCGAAGAAACGTTCCTTTACCGACTGTTTTATCCCCCCACTCTCGATACCCAATGACTCTGACATACCAAGGTATTTATAGGTGTCGGCTTCGGAGAGAGATCTGAAAGTCATTGTATCAGAAAGTTGTAAGTTCATTGAATTAACAACTTTCCCCCGCTGCACGTGCATGACCGCGCACTTATCTACACCGAACTCCATGTTGATGGCGTTGCTGAAAGTCTCAGTGACTTTCAATAACTCCATCAAATCATGGCGCTTCGGTGCAAAAAGTTTGAGGTCATCCATGTACAGCAAGTGTGAAATGACTTCACCCTCTCTCCTAAGCCGATAGCCTAGCCCTGAATCCTCTAATAATGTGCTTAGAGGATTTAGGGCTAGACAGAACCACAACGGACTCAGACTGTCACCCTGGAAGATGCCTCGCTCAATCCTTATAAAGTCCTGCGGACCAGAGAGACTGTCCCAACCACCCGGTTGACGAAGGACTGTGGTCCACTGCCTCATACAAGAACCTAGAAAAGACCTCAGAGTTGTATCAATTTTATACAACTCCAAGATCCTCTCCAGCCAGGTATGAGGCACTGAATCATAGGCCTTCTTGTAGTCAATCCAGGCGGTGGAGAGAGCACCTTTGTTCCGCCGGACTTGTTGGCAAATGGCCGTGTCGATGAGGAGGAGCTCCTTAGTACCACGGGACCCAACCTTACATCCATTCTGAGAGGGGGCCAAAATATTGTGCGCAACAATGTGCGAATTAATTTTAAACCTCAGAATAGATGTAAGAAGCTTGTACAGCGTTGGCAAGCATGTAATGGGTCTATAGTTCTTCGGTTCCGTGGTACTACCGGACTTTATTTTTTTTTTTATTTTTTTTATTATTAGTGTGTGTAATATTTTATACATTCACTTTTAATTCTATCGTAGTCGGGTAACAGAAAAGGTTTTTCTCATGTTATTTGAGTGCGACCAGTAGGTAGCTTTATGCTATAGATTAAGTTCAAATTTGTTTATTTTAATAAAATACGAATACTTATTGCAATTAAAACTCCATGTGTGTAGAGGCCTTCGGCAAAGATTACTATTTAACCGACTTCAATAAACAAGATACGTCGTACTCGATTTGTATGTATGATGTTTTTGATTGTAAACTCATATTTAACTGCTGTTTATGAACCGATTAGGTTTTTTTTTGGTAAATTTATTTTTTATTACTCCCTAAAATCCACTACAAATAAATAAATTTGAAAGCGCATAATAATAATACAATAATTTTAATCTGTCGGCACTATTACAAGTTAGGGTCTTATAAATTTATAAGACTGAACTGACTGAAGAAGAATTAAAAAAATATTCAATGATAACATACTTATTGTAATAGTTACGTCGTTTCTCAAAGAGGGCACAAATCTTTAGCTAATTAATTAATAATATAATTATAAATTAATAATAGCTAATTTTTCATGTAACTGGGATTTGCAATGGTTTAAAATCTGCTCACAGACAGTTAATCATGAATATATTTAAGAAATTTATTATATAATCGTATACATTAACATCGTTGTTTTGAATTATTTCATTTATTAACACTTCCTAAAATCTTACCAACAAATCTAGCATAAAACTAATAAAAGTACCATAATTTAAATAATCCAATACATCCTTTTATACTAGTCCCACCATCTAACGGGAACACTAATAAACTCACCAATAACTAAATACTATAAATATATCTAAATAATTGCTCTCCAATAGGTAACTCAATAAATAAATTCAATCTAAATAACTCGATCAATGGATCCAATAAACTCCTCGTATATAATAATCAATATCGAACGGCTTCCTTATTTAAATTTCACGCTATCTGTCGAAATCATTACAAAGTTTTGGTCTAATCAAAAATTGATAAAATCTTACGGTAAATACTCAATGATAACCTACTTATCGTAGTAGTTACGTAGTTTCTCCATAGAGGACGCTAATGAATTAAAAATATACAGTGGTCGTCTCGCGACATTGCATACATTATTAAATAACCCATAATTATGAACGTACTTTGTACCAACTAACCCTGCAAAAAAAGTTTCTATGAAATGTATAAGCAATACTTTCCGTTAAGTTAGGTTGGCTATAAAGTACGTTCATAAATCGGGTATCAACAATGTAGAGAAGTGCCTACTCTTATAACGTAGTAGGGCTATTCAGTATCAGATCAGTACTCTGTGCACTGTGCAGTGGTCAATGGCACGCCTTGACATCCATTTTGTTTTTTTGTTCAAAGTTTTGAGGGACACTGAAACTGTGAGTTATCATATTTAACTTGTTATGCACGAAGTGTCCAAATTATATCGATGTTATATTCTAGCTTAAGCTTAAAGCTAGATCTCTGTCTAACGCCGAGATACAGGTATAATTTCATTGAAATCAATCCACCTTTCCATGCGAATCCGTCTAACAAGATGGGCGCATAAATTGTACATTTCATCCAAAATCTTGTTGTGTAGTGTTATATTTCTTACCTAAAAACCTTCCTTTAGACCTAACGGTCATGTACGTGGCATATTTATTAACATATAATAATACCATATATATTATAAACTTAAAAGCAGTGAGATAGCGACTATAACTTCCACTTTTCTACTCTCAAATCTTTCCCTAATATTATTAGTAAGGGTCAGGAAAGGCTTCTCTTAAAATGCTCAAACTTGTCCCCCGCGAACATACCCTTTAAATAATCTAATGATTACCATACATTGTAACATGTTGTGGTGTTTACCAGGTGGAATGAGGGGGCAGAGTAGCCCTAAGGCTGCACCAGGCCGGGTGTAAGACCCAGGCATCTAAGGTCTTAAGAACATGCATGCTGCAAACTCCGCCTAAAACGCCTCACTCACAGGCTTTCTTCCCCTATTTATTCTCCTAAGTATTCTAGTATCAGGTAATACTTCTATCTCATATAATAAACCTTGCCCCATAAACGGCAACGGTGTGCTTCTTTCTACCATATCATCGTGAACAGCGAAGAAGATGTTCCTCGCTTACTACAATTTAAATTTCAATTCTACATCCTTGCTTAAATATGCTAAACTGAAACATCTCTAATTACTAATATTACCTAGATACATAATCATGTAATGTAGAAGAATGGTACGGTAGTCATTTTTTTATCATATGGTTCTGCGTTCGTTACCCCACTAGAATTCCATTAGAATAAAACATTAAGCAGCTTTACATGCAAACGCAAACCTATTCTAGACGTCAAATAAAGTAATTTATCATGGCTGAAGTAAGCCTACTATAGTGTGCAAGAATATTAATTGACAAATTTAAAATTTTAACTATTATAACTAATATAAATTATAACATTAACTATTACCTTTCAAATAATTTAATTTTAAAATTAATGTCAAGTTGTATATGGCTGAGTACAGAGGGCTTTGTTAATCATTATAAAACGAACATTTTTTATTGGTATATTCTTAATAAATAAATTAATTGATTGATTGTTTTTCATTATAAAACCCCACAACAGGCACTCACATTATTAAAGTTTATTTTGATATACTCTTTGGTTGATCAACATTAATAATCTAATTAGGTAGGGTAAACCTACATTTACGGAATATTAAACTAAATCAAAGTCCGAGACGCCTTAGAAATAAAATATAAACGTTAGATTGAAACCTATAGTTTGGTTCGTTAACTTCATAGCAGCGAAGTATCATATCCTTAAGTGTATGTTTGTATACTGGAAAAGACCATTCAATTAATTCGAAAGTAATACTGAACTTTGGTGCAGTTTATTAGTTCGTGAGTGTATATTCTGTCAGATGATATTAAAGGGCAACATGCATTTACCAAAAATACTACGCCGCCACGACTTGGTAGTGAGCGACGCGCCTTATATTTTCTCTATTTTAACTCTATTTTAGCTCAATTTAAACGAACATTCTGATCAGCTACATTTCATTATTTAGCATTACAATACATCCTGTATACTACTATTAAAGCACCTAATCATGCAACAGCATGATTATTTTGAAAAAAATTAACATCATCGGTTCTGGCAACGGATTTGGTAAATAGGTAGGGGGCCCGGTTGTCCGGATTGCCTTTAATGTTTTACGTAAAATTAAAAGTCAGTGCATAAAATATTGCAATCATATTTTATGTGTTTAGATAATAAGACGGTATCTAATTATTTGAACTGTACAATACACCACACGGAAAGTATTACTATTTACATTTTTACATAATTTAAGATCGTTCACAAAACAAAAAGCCGACTTCACATGCTGCGCAAGTCATTTTCAGTACTAAATTTGAGGTCTTTATCTCCATATCTCTGGAGATACTTATCAGATCTTGATAAAATTAAAATGGAACTACACTGTAAACATATTCTATTTATAAAAAATAAAAACATTCTCCAAATCCACACACAGTTAATTAGTGATGAAGTTCTGAGGTAACAAAAAAATACAATTATACAGACGAATTGAGTACATCCTCCTTTATGTGAAGTCGGTAAAAAGAAAAAAACAAATCAGTTCATAAATGATTGATATAACAAACAAAAAAGTAATTCGTACAAACGCTATCTGTTAAGTCTGTTTAAAAATAATTTGTCGTAAGGCCGCTACACACCTTGAGTTTTAACTGCTCGTTTTCACTAAATAGTTTTGACTATACATATGAATGATAGTTTAACTGAATGGTTATAATTATAATTTAAAATCGTTAATAAACTAAAAGAACTAACTTCAAATGTCACGCTAGTCATGTGCCAAGTTTGATGTGTTTGTCTCCCGATATCTCTTGAGATAGTCATCAGATCTCGATGAAATTTAAATGAAATTACTTGGAAAGTGTGTCCTTTCAAACAATATAAAAAATATTCTAAATCGGTACGGCCATCTTTGAGTAATCGAGAAGCATACATAAAAAAAGATTCCGACGAATTCAGAACCTACTCCTTGGTTAGGTGTCGGTTAAAATAGCATTCAATTAACTGTACAGTGCAAACTTAATGGTATAAACATTTACAGGTTATAGGGACATGATTTATCTGTACCTACAGAACAATTCAATCGCAGAGTTAAAAACGAACGTGTATGCGAACCCTTAAAAGAAATGCTTACGATGTACATGTAACTCAATCCATCCTTCGTACGTTTGTACCTACTATCGAGCGTGTGAACAAGACCATTCATTCTATACTAATTAACTATTTGGAATTAACAAGTAAGTACCTAGCTTTTATTGTATAATACTTTGCAACGTAAACTTTTTTGATTGATTCGAAAATAAAATTACAAACAAAGTTTCTGTCGTATTATATAATAAAGATTTTCTCAATAACTAGAAATCGAAAAAATAAAATAGGTCTTCATACGACAAAAAGCCCTACTAACCGACTTAAAAAAAGGAGGATGTTCTATGTTTCACTGTGAAATATTTATTATTTTTGTTCTCTGTCAATTGTGGTCCGATTTTTTAAATTATATATTTATGTCAAAGATTATACTTTTGTAGTGGTTCCCATTGTAAATTTATCAAGATCTAATGAGTATCTCCAGAGATATGGAGATAATAACTGCAAACTTGCTACTCAAATTAATTACAGTGGCATTTGAAGTCGGTTTTTTAAACGATCCTAATTATTTTGAACATGTTATGTAAATGTTAGGTAAAGAAAATAATAGTAAAAAATTACATAAAAATGATTATTTTTCGATTGCTATTTATATTAACTACACACTGATTTAATGTTTAGTTATTTCCAAGTTTAATTTGATTTATTCTGAGTAATATGGAGATAATAACCGCAAACTTGCTACTCAAATTTATTATAGTGACAGTTGAAGTCGGTTTTTTAAACGATCCTAATTATTTTGAACATGTTATGTAAATGTTAGGTAAAGAAAATAATATTAAAAAATTACATAAAAATGATTATTTTTCGATTGCTATTTATATTAACTACACACTGATTTAATGTTTAGTTATTTCCAAGTTTAATTTGATTTATTCTGAGTAAAGATTTTTAAAAATAAAATTGTGTATTCTTAGTTTTAAACTAATGTGTACCAATTTCTATTTTACAGGAGCGACAAGCAGCAGGAACAATGAGATCTTCATGAATTTAATAAATTAAAATCCTTTAGATGAAAATGGTGAGTGACTACGCTTGAATTTTAATTTACGTATATACACACATTTCTTTAAAGCACAGAAAATATAAAAGTTGGTGCTTTAGGGGTAGCAGATTTTAATTTTGTAATATTTTTTATATTGTTTCAGATTTCCAGTATGAACACCTACGCTCTGGAATTATACAAATGTATCTTGTTTGATCTAATAAATATTTCGTCATACAAAATTAGTTTGTAAGATTTAAGTAAGTAAATTGTCAGTTACTACTAGTGAAAAACACCAGACGATATACCTGATGAGCGGAACAGTTGGGTTTTTTGGTTACCAAAAAAGCAAATTAGTAATTGCGTTCGCTCGTTTCTGTTTCTGTTTCTATTTCTGTATCTGTTTCTGTTTTTTGCTTGTTCTTACCGGAGGCTTTGAGAGTTCTAAAACACGTTGATCAAAATTATTACACCGGAGGCTTTGAGAGTTCTAAAACATGTTGATCAAATTATATACCCAACTGCGTTCGCTCGTTTCTGTTATTTTAACACCAATTCAGTTTTTTCTCCGTTCTTTTCTATCTATAACAGACCAATTTAAATATATTGAGGGTTCCACAACACATCAGTTGATCAAACGATATACCTTATGAGCGGAACGGTTGAGTTTTTTTGGTTACCAAATAAGCAAACTAGTAATTGCGTTCGCTCGTTTCTGTTTCTGTTTTTATTTCTGTATCTGTTTCTGTTTTTTGCCTGATCTTACCGGAGGCTTTGAGAATTCTAAAACATGTTTATTAAAATTATTACACCGGAGGCTTCGAGAGTTCTAAAACATGTTGATCAAAATTATATACTCAACTGCGTTTGCTCGTTTCTGTTATTTTATTTCTATTTCTGTATCTGTTTTTTGCCTGTTCTTACCAGGGTCGTTGAGAGTTCTAAAACACAAATGGCGAGAGATAATCAATTTGTGGTTATTGGGTGTTCTACTCCACCCACCACCCTGTGGGTGGAGTAGAACACCCAATAACCACCTACTTACACACTTTATATTTTTTGTAAATTGTTAAACACAATCCAAAATTTTTCATCGTACCGACGGGACTTGAACCCGCAACCTCCTGGATAACACGTCCAGGTGCTTTGCCATTTAAGCCACAGTTCGATATATCGATACGACGAAATTAGTGGATTGCATGTTTTTAACCAAATTATCAGGGACGAAGGGAAACAATTCTGTGATACGCAAGGTGCTGGCAAGAAGTCCAAGCTTTCAGAGGAATCTCTACAGCTAATACAAAAGCGACGTGAAAACCCTGCAGTCACTTCGTCAGATCAACGGACCATAAATAAAAAGATTTTTAAATTGGTACGACGTGACCTCCGGAGCTCCAACACACGCTCAATTAAAGAAGCGATCGAGCAAAACCGAGGGTCAAAAGTCTTTGTCCAACAGCTGGGCCGAAGCCATTTGACGAAGTTGACCACTTCTAGCGGGAGTGTCGTCGCTTCTAAGCCAGAGATTCTTAGGGAAGTTCAAGACTTCTACGGCCAACTATATACCTCGCAAGCGTCCCGTCCCCAACCCGGCATCGAGGATCCTAGAGCCACTCTGACCCGCCACTATACCGAAGATTTGCCAGAAATCAGCCTAGATGAAATTGTGATGGCTCTCAGACAGCTTAAAAACGGAAAAGCCCCCTGAGAGGATGGAATTACAACGGAGCTCTTAAAAGCCGGTGGAACTCCTACGCTACTACAGCTTCAGCTTCATTTTCAATTCCGTCCTCTTTTTGTGGAGAACTCCGAAGACATGGAGTAAGAGTGTGGTTGTTATGTTCTTCTAAAAGGGAGACAAAACCCTTTTGAAACTATCGACCTATATCGCTTTTAAGCCATGTCTATAAGTTGTTTTCTAGAGTCATCACAAATCGTCTCGCGCGTCGGCTCGACGAATTTCAACCCCCCGAGCAGGCTGGGTTTCGAGGAGGATATGGCACCATAGACCACATCCACACAGTGCGGCAGGTTATACAGAAGACTGAGGAGTTATAACCAGCCCCTGTGCTTAGTTAGCGTTTGTGGACTATGAGATAGTCTTTGACTCCATTGAAACCTGGTCTGTTCTGGAGTCACTGCAACGGTGCCGAGTTGATTGGCGATACGTCCAAGTGTTGAGAGGTCTATATGACGCCGCGACTATAACCGTCCAAGTACAAAATTAGCAGACTGAACATATCCACTTACATCGAGGAGTGAGACAAGGGGACGTTATTTCCCCCAAATTGTTCACAAACGCTCTAGAGGATATGTTCAAAACACTGCACTGGAAAGGACGGGGCATAAATGTCAATGGCAATTACCTCTCACACTTGAGAGTTGCGGACGACATCGTCATCATGGCTGAAACCGTGCAGGACCTGTAATACATGCTGACCACCCTTGCTGATTCTTCTGCACGCATCGGTCTCCGGATGAACTTGGATAAGACCAAGATCATGTTCAACGAACATATTATTCTGGAACCGATTGCCTTAAACCTCTCGAAGTTGTTCACGAATTTGTCTACCTTGAGCAAATCTTGCAATTGGGCAGAAACAACTTCGAGAAGGAAGCTCGCAGAAGGATACAGCTTAGATGGGCAGCATTCGGAAAACTTCGTCGAGTCTTTACATCGCCCATACCACAAAGCCTGAAGACGAAAGTCTTTAACGAGTGCGTCCTACCTGTTATTACTTACGGAGCCGAGATGTGGACACTGGCAGTGCGACTAGTTCACCAATTCAAAGTCGCTCAGCGAGCCATGGAGAGGGCTATGCTCGGACTTTCTCTGAAGGATCGAATTCGAAACGAAGTCATCCGTCAGAGAACCAAAGTAATCGAGTAATAGCTCAGAGGATTGGCAAGCTGAAATGGCAGTGGGCCGGTCACATCTATCGCAGAACCAATAACCGTTGGGGTAAACGAGTTCTAGAGTGGAGACCACGGCTCGGCAAACGTAGTGTAGGACGCCCTCCAACTAGATGGAGCGATGATATACGCAAGCTGGCTGGCAGCGGTTGGAAACGAATAGCTGAAGATCGAGCTCAGTGGCGTGCCATGGGAGAGGCCTATGTCCAGCAGTGGACGGAAATTGGCTGATAATGATGAACCCAATTATGTATATAAATATAAAGTGTGTAACACTTCAAAGAAACATAATATTTGATTTCCGCAGTGCAACATCTCTCGTCGGATTTGAAAACTGTAATGATTTCTTCCGAATGATTAACTTTCGTAATAAGTAGTCATAGATGGCGCCACCAATGCATAATTGGGTTTAAAAAAATGCAATCCACTAATTTCGTCGTATCGACATATCGAATTCTGTGGCTTAATTGGCAAAGCACCTGAATATGTTATCCAGGAGGTTGAGGGTTCAAGTCCCGTCGGTACGATGAAAAATGTTGGATTGTGTTTAACGACTTATTATTTATTAATAATATGATTGAAAAATATAACCATTCTGTATAACGCTACATACAATCCAAAATCCATTCTGTATACTCTGTTGATTATTATTATTACAATTTCTAATGTAATATTATAAATAATTTAACTTTAATAAACTTACGTTGCACAACTGCCGGATACACAAAGCCGGATGGTATGAATCCCTCTTGACCGTCGCTCCGCACTATCCAATACCAGTCCGGATCTTCTCTGTTCAGGACTGAAAATAGAACTCATGTGACTGACAGACAACCAGGACTTCAATTATGTAAACTACTTATTTTGGTGCAAATAAATACAGTACAATCCTACGAATAAATCATAAGTCAGGAACTCTAATTCAGAACAAATTCCACACAAAAAGTAGCCCTCCTTCAAATAAAAATGACGTAGATTCAAAATATGAATCACTTTCGAAGTTACAAACGATTGGCTTGGAGATTGCTTTAAATTCGGAACGAAAGCAGGGATTGGTTCGTGCATGTGCTGCAATGTCAGTTGAGTCAAACAACTCAAATGTCCGACTGGACACGACTTTAAACCCCGCCTGATTGGACACGACTTTTGTTGGGTCATTTTTATAACGTAGTTACTTTTCCTGACTTATTATTTATTCGTAGGTACAATCTCAGTAATCCGGCACTTCAACAGACCGATACGTCCAATAATCCGGCACCCTCCGCCAGCGCTTCCCTCGCCTATCCCTGCGCCACGCACCGCGAATGCGCTTCGCTGTCGTCAAGTATAACCTCAAAACTTATCAAGTGCACATACCTACGTACATATTTACCTGCTGTTTTCAAGTGAGAATAGTATAGTTAAAAATGTTAAGTAAACGGAAACACAGGAGTCTAGGTCTGAATCATAAAATTGACACTCCTATACAATCCAGTAATCCGAACATTCCAATAATCCCGCACCCTTTGGTTTTTAATAGTGTCGGATTAGTGAGATTGCACTGTATATTCAAAGATCCTACATAAAACAAACCTGTAACAAACTCCCCTCGTTCAACATCAACATCGTTCTCATCTCTAGCAGTGAATGTGTACAACACAACATATCGTCCGGAGGGATCCTTGCTAAATGGACACGCTTCCCCCTCACTGCCCAGTTCTGATGTGCCGTCGTTTGTTACTCCGTCTGATACCGATAATCTGGGGAACAATTTTTTTTTTTAATTTAAAAATGAACCTTTAAAAGCTGCCTCATATCTAGATCCAGATTGAAACTTAATTGATTCAATTTAAGGTACTTGAAATGATAACGTGGTAATTTATCCAATACAGCAAACATACTGCAGCAAACAGTAAATAACACACAAAACATAGTTTTTTGGTTTGGTCACTATCTCGCCTGGTGGTAAAGGTAAGCGATCATGTGGTCGAAGATGAACACGCTAGGCCTAGAATACTCTGAGTCTAAAGCCGGGTCCAGACATGATCATTTGACCGATTCTATCACCGTATCCAATCACCGTATCCGTATCTGCGTATTGTATCAAGCCCCGTATCAAGTTGTGGACGCCTCCGATTTCCTCCGTATCCGTATCTTCACAATAGTCATGATCGCGTATCAAATTGCCCAGTTCAGTTTCTGCTTTTGATGATCGGACAAAAACCGACACGAATGGGCCGGGCCGTATCATAACGGCGTATCGAGATCCCGTATCATGATACGTATATCATTACCCGTCCACATATGCGATCATGATACGCGTGGAAGATACGGATACGGTGATCGGATCGGGCAAATGATACATGTCTGGACCCGCCTTAAAGGGCTGTGTGCTGCAACAATACCGTAATCACAGTTTTACAATCATACAGTTGGGAATCCCCTTTGATGTCGGATGAAACCGCCGCCCGAGTAGGTAGGTATACTTACGCTATAAGCCGCAAATGTGCAAGGGTTGTTGAAAAAAAAACTACGAACTGATATATGAAGAGACGAACATTGTTATTGATTTTAAAAAAATAATAGATCAAGAATGTATCACAGAGATATTCTATACGATAGTACACCTTTTTACATAAATAAAATAATCTATAATCGCGTGATCAGCCATAGCCTGTGCGCAAAGCGTATACTACCTACGCTTCACATAAACTTCTAAAACTCTGGTTCACACAAGATCATAGGCGACGTGATGCGTATGTACCTTACCTATACTTACAAACCCCTGAAACTTTTATTTTTTTTACTTTTGTATAAAAATCGGAAAGCGGTTCACAGAATACATCTACCTACTAAGTTTCAATTCTGTAGTCCTAACAGTTTCGGAATAAAATGGCTGTGACATACGGACGGACAGACAGACAACAGACAGACAGACATGACGATTCTATAAGGGTTCCGTTTTTTGCCATTCGGCTACGGAACCCTAAAAAGGGAAAAATGTTGAAAGATGTTTTCAACAGATAACTTATCAGAGGTGATGAAAGACGCCATTGTACGGAGGAAGATATTCGCAGGCCTTTGGAAAAAGATGATTTTCCAAATAGCGTAATAGACGCCGAAGCATGGGCGGAAACATTTAATATGGGCACTGAAGAAGTTAAACAGGCCAATACTAATAGGACTTCAACGATTTCCGACGTCACTGATAAGATGAACTCGAGCTTGATAAATGTGTTAAACCAGACCGGTATTTAGCAGAGCCTCCCTGGGAGATCTCTTAATGAAGCGGAGGATGCGCCAGAATATTTGCACCTAGTAGTGTTTTAAGTTAAGTGTGTTTATCAATACATGTATTTAAAGTCTCTTGTAGTTTCTCTTGTCTAGGTTCCCTCTATAAACGTAGCGAGAGGTAGGCGTTTCGTTACGTTACAACTATACTAAAAAACAAGCTGAGCTAAAGAACTTACTGAGAAACATCTCTATGAGCCAAGTCAGCTGGAGATCTACTTCTAGGCAGTTTTTTCTTCAAGTCATGGTGTTCACACGGAGCGCAGTACGAGTGCGGTATGAATCCTTCCCTCCGAGAGTCGGCTAGTATCACATACACCCAGTCATTTTCTCTATACAGAACATTTACTATTTGACCACGTTTCACCTGCAAAACAGTTTCAAAAACAGACTAAGTGAAGAGCTTAAGGGCATGTTTACTATTTTCCTGCCTTGCTGAGTATTCAAGCGGTACTGTTTCAACGTAATATAACTAAGAAAATAATTTTTAAAGGTAAAAATTTAAGGTTGCAAAATGCAGTACTGAGGCAAGGTTGCTACTAAAAATATATAACATAATAACAATGAAGAAATAGAAGAAAGGAAGAACACACATTTTAGGAAAAAATTAAATGGGAGCTCATACACATTTCCATGCTCCTGTCAAAAAACCAACATAGCATTAGAATTAAGACATTCAGTGGAAGGGCAATGGGGATGGATTAGTAACCAATCAAATCGGCTTCATTCTATGATATAATTTAAGATTGTTTACAAAACAAAAAAAAAACCGACTACACATGCCGTAATAGTCAAAATAGCCAGTAGTATCATGTGGTCCAGGTATACAAATGCATATGTCGTCAAGGTATGTAATGTGTTTGAGATGTTTATCTCTATATCTCCGGAGATTAATCGTCATACCTCGACATTTGTTTTATAATTTCCGGCTTGTCACATAACATTAGACGTGATAGCAGCAAAGTACCAATCTGTACAACATCAAAGTAAGTATAATAATTAAGATAGTTTAATAACTAAAACAACAACTTCCATGCCCCAGGAGTCAGTTTTAGTAGCAAGTTTGAGACGTTTATCGTCATATATTTGGAGATACTTATCAGATCTCGATTAAATAGCAATGGGACCACCTCGAAAATGTACTCCACCGATTAAAAATCTTTCGAATCGGTTAACAATTGACGGAGTAATAGCGTAACATACATACAAAAAAAACCGGCCAAGTCGAGTTGAACTCGCCGACCGAGGCTTCCGTACCAACGTTGGTATGTACCAATTAAGCTAGACCTCTAAATTGTATCAGCGCTCATATAACTCAGAGGTCTACCTTAATTGGAGTAAACTATGTATGATGTATGGGGGCACCCTTTAATTTTCAACTTTTTTTATTTTTTGGATTTTTTCCTTAATTTGTGCTGTAAGACCTTGCTTTTGTAAATTGTTAAACACAATCCAAAATTTGAAAAACCAAAGACCTTGCTTCTTGCCAAATTTCATGATTCTAGGTCAATGGGAAGTACCCTATAGGTTTTCAACCCAAAACCTGTAGGGTACTTCCGGTTGACCTAGAATTGTCAATTTTGGTTACAAGCAAGGTCTTACAGCACAAGTAAAGGAAAAATTCCGAGAAATGAAAAAAGTTGAAAATTAAGGTACATTTTGGTACTAAGAAGTTTTCGCGAAAATCTAAATTTTCCCATATCTTTTTATTGTGTTGACTCAAGACCTTGATTTTTATACACCCAATAAGGACTATAGATTTCAGTATCAGGTATTTCAACTTGCTAGGTCCACCTGTTCCTGAGAAAATCAGTGGTGACACACGGACAGACTGACAGACAGACAGGACAAGAAAGTGATCTTATTAGGGTTCCTTTTTTTATCTTTTGAGGTACGGAACCCTAAAAAAACATAAGACGATTTGTGAACCTCCTCTTTTTCGGAAGTCGGTTGAATATAGCTTAAATTGATTTGTGCTTATAGTACTATGTTTCAAACTTACCTCTAACTCATCATCCACACAAGGAGCAAAGTCATGCAGCACCACCATCTTAGAGTCGGGACTCAAGCCATGTTCCTTCTCAATACCGACTCGCACGAGTGTCTCTATACTAGCCGAGCCAGTAATGCGACCCATCCCTGGGCTGAGACCAGATCCAGGCCGAGAGAGATCTTTGTCGGAATCTCCACTACTTGCTGTAATTTATAAGTATTATTCTTCAGTATCATTTTATTATACTGGCCATAGCGACAGCCGCAAATATGCTGACAGAGTGCAGCAGCATGGCAATACAGCTAATGTTAAAACATAGGCTATGTACAACATACAGAAATGAACAACCAACCATATCCTTAAAGAGTAAAGATAGATACGTATAATTTTGAACAAAAGATATATATGACTCTTTTATATCTCTATATTCCCTAATAACTCTGTGACGCTACGCTCCCTTTCTATCACATAGATTGTTATTTGTTTACATTTCCCTTACTCTAACTCCATGACGCTCTGTTTTTAACTCATAGAGATATATGCATCTCGCTTACTCTTAACTCTTTTACGCTCTCTTTTTAATGCATGGTATGTTATATGGTTACATCCCGCTTACTCTAACTTCGCGAAATAAGTTGTTGCGTTGAAGATATAAAAGAGTTAAAGAGATAGTTAAGAAATGTAAGATATACTGAAATAGTCTTTGGTTTAAGGAGATATAATTTTTTTTAGTTAATCACAGATCAGAGTCACACACGTCGACAACTCATTTTTGGTTGATTAAAAAGATTTCATCCCCAACAGAATGCCTATTTGCCCATTGGGATTCGAAATCACTCAATTTGTTAAAGATAGTGTGGGACACAATCAAGCTAGATGGATCAATAACATAAACTGCAGCCTTATTTTTATCATTTTGTTTATGGAATTAGGTATAATAGTTACGAGATCGGCAATAATGCAGCTGGCTGGTTGAAATTGAAAAACTGAAGATCAAGCTCGGTGGTGTGCCATTGGGCCGGGCTATGTTTGGGAGTGGACAGAAAAGGGCTGATGGTGATGAAGTTCTAAATATTTCTGCTGTAGGAAATTAACTGGACTTATATGTGAATGTTTAAAAAAATAAAGTTCAGTACTTATATAATGTCATACATAAATGTTTCATAACAAAATGTTAATTAATTGGTTTACTTTATATTTAGCACACAAAAAGAACAGAAACAATGTGAAAAGATAAACTCTAGTTATTTGGGGTTAATTAAAATGTACGCAAGTATGAAGGTACTTAGGGTTTAGATTATTAAAAACGAATAACGTCAATGGGCGGTCTTATTGCTTGGAGCGATCTCTTCCAGACAACCATGCACGGACAGGATAACAAAATTATAGATATGCAAGTATTAAACATACATTTTGCGAAAGTCAGAATATCTCATACATTGTAGAAGGTATCTAAGTTACATAAGTTTAGTAAATCCGTTTACTTTTAATTTATTAGCGTTTTCACAATTACTTTCGGGCATATTTTGGGTTTAGGAGACGAGTACATGAAAATGCTAATAAAAATTAATTAGCATTTTCAAGTACATTTTTAATCACAATTCACATGGTAACGATTTGCAAAAACTTCTTGTCGATCTAACTGTAAAATTTTACTCGAACTTACAAGTGGAATTTCTTAAGAAATTATTAATTTCTACCTGTGAAACGGTTTTTCCCACGGTCGTGCAGACTTCGTACAGGTTGTTTGTCAGGTAAAACAAGCTGTAATTACTTGTTTTGTAATATTTATCAATATGTAGAGAGTGGAGGTCAATGACATGAGAAGTTCAAAAGATGTTACTCACATTTCTTCTTCTTTCCCCGTCTTATTCTGACTGGACATAAGAATGCCATGTTGTTTTAGATAAGTGGTAACATAGCACGAAGAAAACACGACAAAAGGTTAAAAAATATTTATTTCTTTGTCGAAAAACTTCTGACGGTCGACCGACCGGACCGACATGTCAAAACCACAGATTACTATAGGAGTCAGAGAGTCAAAACTAGGAGTGGGCGTTATGTAGCATAGATCGTTTCCACAACGTTGTCACAGATCGACAACGCAAACGTTATGGACGAATTTCATAACCGTGTATTTTTCAAAACCGTCTATTTAGACTTAGACTGTTGTTGCGGACCGTTGCGGCGGCAACGTCACGTCACACTTCGTTTGCAATATCGATAGAGGGAGAAAGGAATACTTTTTCTAGTGTCTACTACTGTTTGCAAGCCTTGCCAGGTTAAATAAATTTGGGTCGGACGGTAAAATGTAGATGTAAATAGATGTAAAATAATTAGGACGATTTGAAAAATAAACATTACAGACTTTCACATTGTACCTACCTAATACTATCTATACATAAATATCTATTTCGCAAAGCAAACACCGTTTAATAGATGTATGCATTTAAGCAACTATCTATTAACATGTTAAAACGTATACATCTATTAAACGACGGTTGCGAAATAGATCGTTGTGAAATAGACGGTTTTGGCAACGTTATTGTAATGCAGATAACGTTGCGTTATGTTGTCTGAAAAACGCGTAACGACACAATACTAGTCAAAACTCAAAAAGTAAAGTCCACAGACTAAGTAAGTAGGTTGAGATGCTACGCATGAAAAAGTCAATCAATCCCCTGTTTAGCTGGAAAAAATTGGTGTTTGATGTGGAAATATGAATATATATATATAGTAATATATTAAGGCTTATATTAAGGCTGGAGAGGGGAGGGGGGGTTGGAGGTGGACCACTCCCCTATGCACGGAGGAACATATTTTAAGAGAAAAAATAAAGAAAATTTTATAAGAGAATTAATGGACTTCTTATTACCTATACATTAGAAGGACATTTTACAGATAGTCTTCTTTACCTTAAACGCCATAGCGTCAGTGAGTGCCGCGCGCCACTACCGCGGCTCTCCTTCTCGCTATGCTCGTCGGCGCACGTCACACGGTGGTCACTGTTCAGTGTTCACTAGTGTATTGCCTTAGTGTTGGACTGAGGCTACCAAGTATTTACGTTCAATTTCACGCATTTGCAAGGTAGTAACATAAATATAAACATATAATAAATGATATAATAAAGCATATATAAATGAAGACATGATTTATTCTTCAATTTTATAAACATATTGTACTACATTCAATAACTCCTCGAATGGGTCTTTATGAAATATTTTAATTTTTCTTCTCTAAGAATACTCGCTAGTACGTAAAATTTCCTTTGTATTGATCCTTGTTAAATAGACTTTTAAATTTCTTAACTTTATAGCGGGTATCACGAAACGTTAAATTTGCGTTGTTGTGATTACCTATATGTGTAAAGCTACACATATAGGTAATCTGTGGTAGTGATGTAAGCTGTCAAAACGTAAAGATGTGCGAATATTCCGATTTAAACATCAATATCTCAAAAAGTGTCAGTTTCCGCAAATTAAAACTTCACTGAAAAAATTAGCTATACACATATAAGTAATCTGTAGTTGTGATATAAACTGTTAAAATGCAAAAATGTAAGGCGTATTTTCCGATTTTGAAATATTTTATCTCGGAGAGTATGTTTCCGCAAGTTAAAACTTTACACGAAGCCTTCGTGGAATAAGACCTTTCTGTGAAAAAAAACCTAGCTCCCAACTCGATATCGGGTAATATACAACTTACAAGCCCAATTTTCCATTAGATGACACTGATCAACGTAACCGGCCGGAGTAGGGAAAACACCTGTTAAACTTATTTTTTATACAGTGCCAAAAAATACTGGGAGTGTTAATGTTTTCTTGTAACTTTTGTAATTTCAAGAACAATAAACACATTTCATAAATTTAATAATAGACAGTTTTATTTGTTACCGAAAACATCTGTTGATGTTTTTAGACATCGATGTTTATCGTACATCGATACTTTTGCTTTCATGTTGCCATCGATGGTTTTCTAATATCGATCATCCCTAATCCAAAGAGAACTGCAGAGGGAAAATTAATATATATTTTTAACCGACTTCAAAAAAAGGAGGAGGTTTCTCAATTCGACCGTATATAATTATATTTTTTTATGTTTGTTCGCGGATAACTTCGTCGTTTATGAACCGATTTTGGTTATTCTTTTTTTGTTGGTAAGGAGATATCCCAAGTGTGGTACCATGGTAATTTTATCGAGGTCTGATAAGTATCTCCAGAGATATTGAGATAAACACCTCAAAATTGGTACTGAAAATGAATAGCGCGGCATTGAAGTCGGTTCTTTTTTAGTGTTTAAACGATATTATATACTCCATCCACGAAGAGAATAAATACTACAACCACAGTTTTAGACTACAACTACAACTACATTCAAAAACATATATACGGTCGAATTGGGAATCCTCCTCCTCCTTTTTTGGTTTTTACCCCTCGACGCAAAACGAAGGAGTGTTATAAGTTTGACGTGTGTATCTGTGTATCTATGTGTCTATCATCGTGGCATCGTAGCGCCCAAACGGATGAACCGATTTTGATTTAGTTTGTTTTGTTTGATAGATGTCTTCGTCGAGAGTGTTCTTAGCTTTATTTCATGAAAATCTGTTCAGCCGTTTAAATATTATCAGCTCATTTTTTTGGTTAAAAAAAACTACGATAGCAACTTTCGTAAGCTCGTAGTCCTTTGACGTCAAAAAATAAAAATGCCGCTGTCGCAGTATCTTGTTACTTCAATGATATTGCAAAAATATGGTAAGCTTGATCTTATTCTGAGACATCTCCTTGGAATAGTCTCAATGTACAAAGTTATTCATATGCTTTGATTATAAACTCGGATTAAATATACAAATCAGTCAGGATAGTTTTAATTTTTTGAATTTAAGTATTATTGACTTCTGATATTCTTACGGTAACTGTGAGCGAGATAGAAACAAAGGTGGGGAGAATTAATTTGTCTTCACAGGAATGTTCTACCAGGCAAAGTCTTGTTAATGAGCAAAGTTTTTGAGCATACCTAATATTTTTTGACATGACATGACATGGACTTAATAATAATAGCTATTAAGTCCATGTGACATGACGTTTGGCGAAGATGGCGGCCATCACCCGTATCACGAAAACCATTGAATGAACGAAATGAACTAAATGACTGGGACGGAGCTAGATACAGCCTACATAGCTGCGTCCCCGTCATTTCGTTCATTTCCTTTAATCAATGGGTTTCGTGATCAGCCCCCATATCAGTCCCGCCCGCGACACTGCATACATAAATAACTCAGAATTATGAACGTACTTTGTACCAACCAACACTGCAAAAAAAATATTATAAGCATAATACCACAGATTATATAATAGGTACTACGTAAATAATACTTTTCGTTGCTAGGTTGGCTACACAGTGCTTTCATAATTCGGGTATTAACAATGTAAGGAAGTGCCAACTCTTATAACGTAGTAAGGTGATTCAGACTGTGTGGGCCATATGGCGGCAATTAATGTTAATAATCGCAAATAATACTTTTTAATATTCATTTTGGAATACAACTAGTCCGTGTTATAAAAGTATTTGGAATTATTGTAATAAAATAGACAATTAATTATCGCGTGTGTCAGATGCTGTTATTGTACAGGACCATTTTGGACATTGTCCTTTGATACCTTGATGACATCATTATGACTAGTGAATATTTTCACTATCGCGGCATTTTAGGTTTCCGAACCCAAAGGGTACTAAATTAACACTTTCTGAGACTTTGTTGTCCGTTCGTCCGTTCGTCCGTCCGTCCGTCTGTGTGTGTCTATATGTGCGCACTTTACAGATGTACCTTCTTAACCGTAATAGGTACATACTTGAAATTTTCACAAAGTATATATCCGTCAGTGTATAACAGCCCAGACACGAAATTTTATAGATGCATGTAATTTAATTAAAACTTGTTTTGCACTAAAAACAAAATCTTTTTCAAAAAAAATAAAACCGAATTCATTACCACAAACAGACACTCAAAAGCGAAAAATAAATAACTTAATATAATTATTATAAGCGCTACCCACTTATCTATTTGAAGTCGGTACCAGCCAAGTCTAATAGGTAGTAGATAGATACTACCTACATGTATCTACCTACTTACTACTACTACTACATACATAGTATCTATCTACTATCCAATAGACTTGGCTGGCACCGACTTCAAATAGATAAGTGGGTAACGCTTATAATAATTATATTAAGTTATTTATTTTTCGCTTTTGAGTGTCTGTTTGTGGTAATGAATTCGGTTTTTTTTTAAAGATTTTATTATTTTTAGCGTTTCGTTTCTGCTAGTAGTGCTAGTGAAAAATCTTTGACTAGACTTGACATTCGATCAAAATGTTTTGCTAACATTTTTTATGATTTTTAGGGTTCCGTACCCAAAGGGTAAAACGGGACCCTATTACTAAGACTCCGCTGTCCGTTTGTCTGTCTGTTTCACAGATGGTGTATTTCTGTTGCCGCTAGAACAACAAATACTAAAAACAAAATATAGTTAAAAATTAAAGGGGGTCCCCATACAAAAAACGTGTTTTTAAACGCCATCTATCTAATTAGTTTCGGCAAAATGACATAGACGGCGCTAGTAAACGAGCTCCGTCTTTCTAGATCGCGACCAAACCAAATATTCTTGGTAATATCAATTAATCAAATATATGAGGTAGAAACTCTGTTATGTTTCGTATTGTACGGAACCCTCCCTAAGTGTGCGATAAGAGACGCGATGCTTGGCCAGTTTTATTAAATAATCTAAACTATAATTATGAAATGCTAAAATTTTAACTTGTATATTTTATAAAATTAGTGCTTGGCATAAACTTAGTGGATTGTATGAACAATCTATATTTATTTCGACTGTACTATTTTATGACGCGATTGTATTTTCTGAGAGGCCGCTATTGGTAAATGCTCGAAGCGCTACCGCTATTTCGGTCTAAACAGCCAATGGAGCACTTGAAAGTCTGCGGATTTGCTCGCTGGCTCTTTGGTGGAGCATGCTTGAAAATTCTAAGTACCTACGCGGTACAAAAAACTTCGCCAACGATGAGAGATGAGATGAGATTAATATATTATGTTCACCGATGGACCGATTTGGAAATTTATTATTATTTCATTTTTTTTAATACTTCACAGATGGTCCCATATCCCATAAATTTCATCGAGATATATTCAGTATCTCCAGACTCCAGAGATACTGAGATATGAGGATAAACACCTACTTAGTACGGGAAATGACTATTGCGACGTTTGAAGTCCTTTCTTTTTAACCGACTTCAAAAAGAGGAGGAGGTTTCTCAATTCGACCGTATATATATTTTTAGTTTTTAGGGTTCCGTACCTCAAAAGGTAAAAAAGAAACCCTTATAAGATCACTTTCTTGGGCGTTTGTCAGTCTGTCTGTCTGTCTCTCTGTCCATCTATCTGTCTGTCTGTCTGTCTGTCCGCGTGTCACCACCGATTTTCTCAGGAACGGGTAGACATAGCAAGTTGAAATTTATACCAGATACTGAAATCTATAGTTCCTATTAGGTGTATAAAAATCAAGGTCATGAGTCAACACGATAAAAAGATATGAGCAAATTTAGATTTTCGCTAACTAGTTTTTAATGCGAATAAGGGTTGTTAGGAGTTGAAAGGGGGAATGAAATGTTGCATGCATGGCGGAAGTGGGAGGGAGGGGAGGAAAGGTGGAAGTGAAGGGAAGGGGAAGGAGAAAGGGGAGGGAGGGGAGGGGGAAGTGGGGTATAAGGGGAGGGGAGAGGGGGAGAGGGAAGTGAGGGGAAGGGGGAGGAGGAGAGGAAAGTGAGGGGAAGAGGAGGGGAGGGAGTGTGGGGTAGAGAGAGGGGAGAGGAAAGTGAGGGGAAGGGGAGGGGAGGGGGAAGTGGGGGGAAAGGGGAGGGGGAGAGGGAAGTTAGGGGAAGAGGGGGACGGGAGTAAGGGCAAGAGAGAGTGTGAGGGGTAGGGAGAGGGGAAGGAGGGATTACCGTAGCGTGGTACGGTGCGGTGTAGGTGGGATACGTATGTGTCTTATTTGTAAAATAATTAGCTTAAATAATTAAAAATACTACCCAAAGACACTATTCCACCCGGACGAAGTCGCGGGTACAGCTAGTAAGGTAAATAAATTTAAATTGTGCTATTGTGTGATTTATTTTATACATAGTTGACCGAAATACAAGGTTAAGTTTATCCTTTAACCTAGTCCGAGAAGTTGTTACGGAAGCCTCGGTGGGCGAGTCCAACTCGAATTGGCCGGTTTTTTTAATAATATGGAGCGGCATACGAGCAAGCGGCCCACCTGATGGTAAGTGGTCACCGCTGCCTATTAACGTCTTCAAAACCAGAGGTATTGCTGGTGAGAGTGCTCTCTAATAAGGGTGGGGAACACCCCACCCTTATTAGAGAGCACTCTCATTACTCTTCGTTTAAAAAGCTACTCAGATTAAATGTTTCTGGGAAGGTTTCAGGTGAGAGGTCATTCCACATCTTGCAGGTACCTGCGTGGGAAGTAAAATCGTGTGAAACGAGTAGTATGTGATGCCCACGTATCTGTAATGTGCGGATGTGCTTTTTGACGGTGTCGGGAGTTTCGATGATAGAAACGTGGCGGAGGTATGGTATTAAAAAGCTCTTCAGAACATTCCCCGTGATAGTACTCGTACCTATAGAAAAGGCGAAGAGAGTCAACGGTCGTCAATAAGTCTAACGGCTCTTCTCTGATGGGAGTCAAGTGGTTGCAATTGATATTTCGGTGCACCACTCCACGGCTGAGAATAGTACTCTATATGTGGCCAAACCTGCACCTTATATAGCAACAGACGACGCTGGCTCGGGGTAAAGTAGGTACTGTGTATTTTTAAAGAAGGTACAAGCAAAAGAAGGTTCAAGGTAAAGAAGGTAGGTTTAAGTTTGTTGTAGGGCCCCAAGGGTGTGGTACCTACGCCATGTATCTAACATACATTGTAACGTAACGGAGCGCCTACCTCTCGCTACATGTATAGAGGGAACCTAGACGGGGAAATATGAACAAAGTTATTACATTTATAGATATATTGACTCTACAATACTTAACTTTACCACAACAATTAATGTTCGTCATTGATCTTCGGGCCCATTATATCCTGGTAGTGAAGCTCCACTAAATACCGGCCTGGTTTAGCACATTTATCATGCTCGACTTCATCTTATCAGTGACGTCGGAAATCGTTGAAGTCCTATTAGTATTGGCTTGTTTAGCTTCTTCAGTGATCATTTTCAATTCTTGTGCCCATACATCGGCGTCTATGTTACGCTATTTGGAAAACCAATTTTATCCTGCGAACATCTTCCTCGGTGTTAGCGTCAATAACGTTAGTTCCTTTCATCATGTCCCATAAAGTATCTTAAGTGTATCCATCTTCCATAGTTTAATATTGATTTGAACGGGCCACCGTGTTCATCATTATTCTAAATGCGCGAACCCATTTACTTAACAACGACATGTTTACACTCTGGTTTTAGTAATTAATCAGAGAAAAGATAAATGCAAAGAAATTAACCTGGATAATGTCTGTCCCTCAAGGACATCTCTCCTCTTTTTTGCCGTCATTAATTTTACAAGCTTTTAATTAATTTGCAATGTATGTATGTATGTATGTATGTCACTATGTATGTTCGGGTGGAATCTTGGAAGCTAAATTAGACCCACTTCCCGATGTCAGATTGGACTCAAATTTGGTGTACTTATGTATCTTCGGTGACAATACTGTGATATTGTACCATGGAGCTGGTCTGATAATGGAGACGGAAGGTGGCCACGGCATCTCTGTGATAAAACAACATAACCTCACCGAATTTGGGCTCGATTGATTTGTCTTGAAGAGAACTTTACGCCTAGATGATATCCAGGGTCTGATGATGAAGCTGGAAGGTGGCCACGGCATATCTGCGATAAATCAACGTAACTCTACCGAGTTTGGGCTCGATTGATTCGTCTTGAAGAGAACTATACACCTAGATAATATCCAGGGTCTGACGATGAAGCTGGAAGGCAGCCACGGAATATCTGTGATAAAAAAACAAAACACTACCGAGTTTGGGCTCGATTGATTCGTCTTGAAGAGAACTTTACACCTAGATGATATTTAGCGACTGGTGATGAAGCTGGAAGGTGGCCACGGCATCTCTGTGATAAAATTTGTGACTCGTGTAAATACATTATTTATTTATTCATTATTATTATTTAATTCTTATTTATATAACTTTTTTTTTTAATTTGTTCAAGTTTTTTGTGTTATATGTATTGTATGGTATGTACTACCGAGGGACAATAGTCCAGTAGCACCTCAATGTTCATAGTAGCCTGCACGATATTTCTGTCGAATGTTCCAACGCAAACAATAACACGTAAGTACTGCATAGATGGCATGCTTAGCCAGACCACATATGAATAAAAAGGTGAAACGTAGCGTCACATATATTTGACAAACATCAAATAGAGATAACAATATTCCACTTTATACTCTTTTTCTTTTTGTTGAGTTAACATAACGTCGAGTAAGCTACGCAACAAGTAACGGATGCTTAAATTCGAATGAGTCATTAATATCATCTTGGTCGAGTGGTCGATAGTCCACCTAGGACTGTTAAGGAAGCAGGAGGCCCCGAGTTCGATTCTCTATCCACTCCATGATTTTGTTTTAATGTTGAGGGCCCGGTGGCGTAATCGGGATTTGATGCCAGAGGTGCTGAGTTCAAACCGCCGTGCACCAATGGTAAACATCTTATGTGTTCCGGCAGTTCCTTGAGAGCCAGTTCCCATTCTAGGCCTAGCGTGCTTACCATCTTCGACCGCATCATCACTTACCAACAGGTGAGAAATGGTCAAACGCTAGCCTATAAAATATATATAAAAAATTATCAATTATTAATAGCTTGTATTATTTTATATCTGTTTAAACAAACTTAGCTAATAAAGGTAAATTGGTGATCTATGTTATATGTGAAATAAAACAAATAGCACGGTGATGTTATCTTAATCGTTTTTGAGGAAATATTTAATTGTATAACTAAGAAGAATACACAGCAACAATGTTTTTAAATTAACTGATTTTCAACATATCGAAATATCATAAACTACTATTTCTATTTAATATTATATTAAATTGAAACCGTCTTCAATGACAATTATCTACTTTGACAAAATAACACTGTCAATTGGTCGCATCTAAGAATTGCTCTTACCTTATATTGATTATTTGAGGTTATAAGCTTAATTATTCATTTTCTCTAGGAAAAGAGGATTGAAGCTTGATCCTTTATAATCATAAGTTACACAATTACTTATTACAAATGATCACAGCCGGCACATCGCCTAGTTTTCATATACTTTTAAATTAATATTTCGTGTGTTCTTGTTTTCGATGCAGATAAGAAGCCTTCGTAATCCACTATATTTGCACATGTTATGTTTGTCGCGTAAATTTCCCCAAACTAGATCCAGGGGGACTACAGGACTACACTACAGCTGCTCAGGACATCTCTCGTCTCGTGCTTCTCACCTTTGCATTATTAAACCCCATGGAGTGCGCGGCAAACTCTCCGTATAAAATTCGTTTGAAAACGCCAAATTTTATTAACACACTTTATTAACTTTTAATCTACATTCACAACTACGATTTCTCAACACTTATCACTCAGCAATAACTTACACTTATGCTGCTTTCACTATACATTTCAGATAATATAATTTATTTCGTCCATTTCTATGCAATGCCTCAATATTCGCCGTCTTTAATATATCTAATATATAAAATTCTCGTGTCACAGTTTTCGTTGCCATACTCCTCCGAAACGGCTTGACCGATTTTGATGAAATTTTTTGTGCTTATCCGGTATCTATGAGAATCGGCCAACATCTATTTTTCATCCCCCTAAATGTTAGGGGTAGTCCACCCCTAAATTTTTATTTTATTTTTTAGACAAATTTTTTAATTTCTATTTTTTTATGATACAACATACAAAAATACATACAATCCTCAATTTTCACCCTTCTACGATCAACCCTTATTTTTTAACAGCCAATTTAGTAATTTACTAGGAAATTATTTATATGGCAAAACAACGTTTGCCGGGTCAGCTAGTAATATATATATTTGCTTGCATTTTGATTTTTTAAGTTTTTATATTTATTAACCAAACTTCAACCACCACCGAAGTTCACCAACCGACAATTTTATGTTCATACATTTAAGCCATCAATACATTTTGTTTCAAATCTACCCTCATTATTTGTATAACTGATAAAAGAAGCAAAACTGGTCTAGTTATTCTACTAATGAACACATGCGCTCTTTCTAATTGGTTCATAATGAAAAAGTGCGATATATGGGTCTTTCTATCTCTTCTATCTTTCTCTTTCACTGTGTTACTTTCGAAACGTCTTATAGAAGAAGGTCGTATGTGCATATTTTGCTGTAATGCTATTGCTTTTTGAGACTGCTACTCCAATTTTGACCGATACTGTACGTATATGTAACTATGTGTAATGTGTATTAGTAATATACCATGATGATATTTATATTTTGTGAATATTGGAACTATTTATATTTTACATTTATTTATTGTACACCACCGTCTACTACTTCCTGCAATTCTGTCCATCCAAAGGTAGTCTTGAAGAAATCGCTGTTAGCGATAAGACCGCCCATTGTACTACCTTAGTTATTATTTTCTGTACATTGTTTTCTTTTCTTTTTTTACAATAAAGAGTTTTTGTATTGTATTGTATTGTACCTACACGCCAAATACTTACTAGAATTTATGTTTAACATTTTAGTTAATTGTCCCAGATAAAAGGTTGTTTTGAAAAATATTTTTTACTTATAATTTATTTCAATTTTGACATCGTTCCGTCATAAAGAGAGAGATACCAAAGAGTATGCATGATGTGAAAAATTAATGAGGTGGTTCAAGATATGCCACAACATCCTGTTCTTGGATCGTACGAGATCTACCCACCACACCCACAATCCACAATTTAAATAGGTAGGTACCTACTGATTTCTACTGCGCATGCCTGCCGCACCTGTCTACATAAATACCTATGTAGCCTAAGTTCTATATCGTTTAATTTTTAACTTTGTTATGTATACTTACTCATACACAAAAACTAGTTACAACTTTGCTAATAACGCAAACTAAATCCTGCATGTATTTACATTCAAAAAAGTTGACAAAAGCATTTAAAAAATACATTATTAATATATTACGCATCGGTAATAAATCGTTATAGGTTGAATATTGCAGGGCTGGCAGCACTGTCTGGGATAGTATCGATCCATTGCAACTCGTGCAAGGACTGTAGACTACTGCAGTTGGTCCTTCGCAGCATCATCTCGTGAATCATCCGTGTATTTTGTGAAGCAATCATTTATAGAATCTTAATCGACATGAAGGGAGGGCGAGGTCGCAAATACAAATACGAGCGAAGTGTTATGGTAGAACAACCGCTCCCTGTAAGCCTCTTCAGTCTCGAAGAAGATCCCGGAGAAAAAATTGAATGTGACCAGCCTATAGTACTCGGATTAACAGATTTATCTGATACAACACTAGAAGAAGCCGTAGCAGTGGCAACGGAATCTGAATTGAAGACTGACCTGTTTAAGACAAAGCAGTTGAGGGTGCCCAAGATAATGGTAAGAAGTCTTGAAAATAATGCCCAGGTGACTCATGCTGATCCGCCTGCGGAGCCGGCAAACGACTTGGCCTTCAGGATTTGGGAATCGTTGTTGTTCATGACCATCGGTTCAATATTCACGACTGATATTTGCTACACGTCGTGGAGGTCCTCCATGTCTGAAGTCCCGGCAGGAATTCACGAACCGGTTGGATGGAATTTAGTCGACTATCTTACTGTGGCCGAACTTGTCTTGATAGTAGTTGTTTGGTGCCTGGCAGCTGTACTATATTATCGATACAGAACGGCAGGACAGGCTGCGCAGGTCAAGAAAGAGACCAACCTCTCGACAAAAAAAAAGAAGTAATCTGTCAAAGTAAGTACTATTCCGTACAAAAGCCCGTCCCGTTTTGGCAAATAGAATCACACAAGAAAATTCCCATTATTTACCTACCTATAGTAAAGTATAAAGTAACTAGTTTACTGATAATTTAAAGAAACTGTTGGAACAAAATTTAAAACTTAAGATCTGAACTATGTACACAGTTTGAAACATTAAAATATTTCTATTCTATTCTAAAAAAAATACATACCCTATTGCTACCAATGCGAGTTGCTCAGATAAGATTAGGTACTATATTTTTGAACTACTTAAGAATTAATTATTATATCGTAGAATATAAGTCCCGACGAGTTTCTTGCCCGTTCTTCTCGATCGTGGTTGTAGCCCGAATGGGTGGTAGTCATTGTTGTCATGTATGATTATGTAATAAGCTGTTTTGATGTCAAGAATTTTAGTGTCTACACATTTTTTTTGGGTTTTGGCTAATAAAATATGACTACCTACATATTATGTATAATTGTCTAGTCTAGGGGTTGGCTTATTTATCTGAGAGTCTAGGCTATCAAAACAATTTATTTATAAGACCGTCTAATTTTCTATGCGTAAAATACTGTCTTATACTTTAGGTATAGGTACTTTCTTTATGTAAGTTTACATTTAACTCGCAAGTATTTGCAATACTTAGCAGAGGATTTATACATAGGTATAAATCCTCTGCTAAGTATTGCAAATACAATAGACCAAGAGCTTTTATATATTTTATACTTAATTTTAACATTAGTCATTCTATTTTTATTATACTTAGGTACCCTGTTTGTGTAATATGGTTGTATTACGATAAATAATTACACATTTACTCATTTTAGATCTAGAACAAGTTTAATAACTTATCTACCTATTGATTCCTGTGATTATATTAATGTTTTGACTCATGTACTTTTCAATGTTATACTATTAAATATATTGATGTCAAATGTAAATTTACTGATATTTTATTTTCCACTATTGAGTAGACCTACTTACTAACTAAACCATATTTTTTTGTATAATAATTGGATCAGGTCGTTTGGAAGACAGTTGTGCAGTTCAGTACTAACATTCATATTGGGTTACACTTTCGTGAGATAATGGTAAAGTGCTTGTCTGCCCAACATAAAAAAATCTCAAGTAATATGTATTAGAGAAAAATAATGACCAATAAACAAGTGTGAATTGATTTATTTTCAATTTTAACATAGAATTACATAATTTTTACAGCATTTTGCTAAGAAAAGGATTGAAGAATATCACAAATTATGACAATAATAAATACATTTTGGCACACTTATTATAAAGGAGAACTATGATATACAAAGGGGTGGCATTTTTTTGTTGTATGAGCATTGCACGAAGATAATAATTATTTGATACCAAATGAATTTCCAAACTCCGCTAAATATTTACCGAAATAAGCAAATGGTAGATTGTATAACAAGGGTGCAAAATAGTACTTTTCTGCTAGGCCGCTTTTTTAAAAGTACGTCGGCCGAGGGAAAATAATTTTGCGGCCGTGTTATACACTCTGCTTTTCATCCCCCTCTATGAGAAAAGGAAATAGTTAAAAGGCTCATCATATAATGTCATGACATGTCACTTAATGACATGAAATGTCATTTAATATTATGAAATTATTTTTTTAAAATTTAATTTAAATGTCATGAAATGTCTTGAAAAGTCATCAAAAGTTACGAAATGACATAAATGTCATGAAAAGTAACGAAATGTCATTAAATGTCACAAAATGTCATGAAATGTAACAAAATGTCAATAAATGTCATAATATGTCACAAAATGTCATGAAGTATCCTACATGTCATGTCATGTGAATGAACGCGAATGAACAGATATCTACTAGGTAAGCGTGCTACATCGTCGACCGCATCGTCACTTAACATCAGGTGAGACAGTGATCAAACGCTTGCCTATTTAGCATTAAAAAAAAAATGTCAAGGAATTTCATTGAACCTCCTTAGACCAGGCATTATAGAAAAACATTCATAAGCCAAAAATTCAAAAATTACTTTCCCGCCTTAGGGCAGAAATGACCTATTTTGCGCGCACTTATCGAGGAACAAACCATCACTTTTCGAATAGATGGGATGAAAAAGTGTTTATAACATGTTATCTGTGAACAGAATGTTCAAATAACTACAAATATAAAGTATGTAATACTATAAACAAATGTTACAGTATATTTTTCATTAGGACCTCAGATACTATTTATTACTCAGTTATAGACCTCGCAGTGCGGAGGACAATTAAGTGTCCCACATGTATAATGTAACACTACAGACCACAGATTATATAATAGTTACTACGTAACTACCACAGAAATAGGAATAATTATTTCTGTGGTAACTACAGACGACGTACTGTATTAGTAGGTACAGGTATTTTTAAACATCCAATATGCGACTGGTGTACTAATTAGTTAGCCATACCTTTTTGAGGAAATGTATAATGATACCTTGACAGGTAATTTTTTATTGACCTGGTATAAAATACTTTTACTTCTTCCTATCAACATTAAGTAGGTATATATAATTTCATTAATGTTACTATTATGATTACAACTTTTTTCTAAATATAACCAAGCGCTGTATTTATGAATGTTATGTCACTTATTTCTCACAATTACCTCGCCTGATCATAGATTTAATACACATTAAGCACCACAATTCTGTCAAAGCTCTTCTATATATTTTAATATAAAAATAAAACTAGATATACGAGAACACTATTGAATATAATTTTACTCATTTGGCATTTTAACGTATCTAAAACCATTTCGATCAAGTAATGATGTTATCTAACTCCATTTAACAAATTATTGATAAGATCGAATATTTATCAAAAGTTTACACATTAAATTACATAACAAGTAAGTGTCGATACCAGGTATCATAAAGATAGTATTTTTAATAATATTTTTTTCCAAAATACTCTTTTTTTACATGTGTTGAGTATCGGTTAAAGAGTGCCACTGCTCATGTTTATGGTCTGGGAATTTAATACAATCCATCCAATGTTTCAATCTCCGTCCTTTACTACTTGAGCCCAACACTAGGCTGCCGAGAAAATCATTAGGCTTCCCGTAGTCTTTGTCCCAAACTGTCAATGTCAAATTTTGCCGCGAAAGTTCGGTTGGCCGCGTCTCGAATAGAAACTCTTCGTTCCAGACTGGGTTCAGATTTCGCCATTTTATTGAGGTCTTGTGTTTCTTATGATACGGGTCTGGGTCTAAATGCCTGAAAAGGTAAAGTAAAAAAAAAAGTATTGGCTGTAACTTTGAGGCAAGTAAGTTGTACCTACCTACTGATGATAAATTACAGAGTGTCGGTTACCTTAGGTTAACACATTAATGTACCTTGGTACTTTAATGGGTTAGAAATTAAAATATACCTAAACTTACAATTTGACAAAAGGATCAGAATATCCATTGCTATCCTGCGGCGGTAGTTCAGCTCCTCTACACACAGTCACCACTAAGGCTCGTTTCTTCGTGCTGTAGCATAGAGCCAGCAGTATCCTGGGCCCGGTCGGTTCAGACCCTGAAGAGCCAGATAGGGCTAGGCGTAGTTGTGATGGAGCTTTGGCACATTCTCTCAGGGAGACGGTCGCTGAGCCCATTTCATCGCAGCCATACCTGAAATGTTAATTACTTGGGGTATTATAAATATCATTTAATTTTTATTTTTTTAAAGATCTTTCGTATGGTGTAAAAATGTAAACAGCTGATATTATTTTTGACTTTATTTTCTTTTCAAGTATTGAAATTTGGCGCCCAACCCGGGGCCAAAATAATCATATATATTTATTTTTAGTAATGTAAATATTTACAGTTACCTACATTTTATAAATTATCAATTAAATTGCATATTGGGATGTTATTCAACAGCCAACGTTTCACGTTGGACGCGAGTATTATTGTCCAGTAAGTACATTATGTTAGAAACAAAAGCTTTTTATTTTAAAGTCAAAACAAAGCAAATGTATTAAATTATTGTTTATTAGATAATAAATTAAAATACAAAAAAGGTATAGTCTAGGTAATGTTGTCTAACAGTATTTTGTCTTCATATAAACGGTCCGAACGCGAGTCATACGGCCGTATTCATGAACATTTTGACGAACGCTTAGCGGCGGATTTGACACAAGTAATGTCAATAATATATTATTGGGTTCACGGACACTATGCGTCCGCGAACACTGTGAGACCTCAGGGTTGTTTGTGAGTACGGGTATACGGGTGAGTGCGGATAGTATTTGTACTATTCATTATTCTGTGGTGATAGCTACGCGCCTTGAGCATTACTGTATCGGGCGCGCGCCGGTATATCGCGCGCTGAACGAAGTAATAACAACGCTAGGTCGAGCGCCTTAGACATATTTTTGCTTGTATTGTCTGAAATAAACGTGGGTATTGTGTTTTTGTGCCTTGAGTTCGGTATTCACTCGGTACACAACAGACAGTCGCGAAGGCGCCAAGAGACGAACGAAACGAACGCTGTGAAGGCTTTGTAAGCAGTAAGCGTGCGATTTGTGAATATTAAAAAGTTTTACTTTTTCTTAATGTCTTATATTTATTGATATTAAAACCAGTCAGATACAAACAGGTATAATATAAGAAGAGTATATATAATGTAATTTTATATATATTTTTAATATTTTGTAAATAATACAAAATATTTAAAAAAAATCTTGTTTTATGTTTACAAAATACGAAAAAACTTTTTCCCCGACCACACATTACATCTATACTAGTCTATACTAATATTATAAAGAGAGAACATTTGTATTTTTGTATGTTTGTAATGATTAGGCTCAAAAACTACTGGACCGATTTAAAAAATTCTTTCACTATTATATAAAATGGACTTTCGAAATGAAAATAGGCTATATATTATCCCGTTTAAATCAAAGGTACATTCGTGGAGACCTAACTTGCAACCTAAGTCACAGTAAATACATAACCTAAGTCGACAAAAAAACGGTCGAAAAAGCACGTTTCTTACGAACGCTGCTCAATTGAAAACAGATGGAAGCATATTTTTATGAAAGAGTTGTACAACTTAATAAGACCTATAAAAAAGTCCGCGACAGCATATGTCTATCTCTTAAGGTTGACTCACAATAACCATTTTAATCTTTAATTTTTTGTTAATAAATATTACATAACTTCCAGGCCTATTTTGAAGTATATAGTATTAATCCTTATCCAAAAAATTACGTTAATTAGCTTGGCCACATATTATAGATTAAAATTGTCCTTTACAGTATATAATTCAAATGAAAACTTTAGAAGGTATCACGGATTTCACAAACACGCATCGCAAAATTAATAAAATATTCGCAGTGAACCCACAGAATAGGTCATAGTTACTACGAAAATATTATTATAAGCTTAGCTTTTCTGTACATCCCCACCGATCACAATCAATTTGTAGTCAATATAGTATAATAATATGATCTATTGTTTAAAATAATAATGATCTATATATATAATATAATATTTTAAACCACCCCGACTGATCTATGTATAATCTTTTCAATAAAAGCATTCCAATGACTCTAAACACGACATTTACAATCTGAGCTGTAATTTGGTGAGGATTTGAGTATTCTGTAGAGTCCAGGAGATGTCCCAACATCAGGTCAATGCTTCCATGTTTTTACAATATAGTTGAAGAAGATTTTCGAATTGATTAGACCTATGAAAGTTGATTAAAGCTCATAGTTTTATAACGATTGAACGAATTTTCATGAATCAAAGCTAAGAACACTCTCGATGAAGACATCTATCAAAAAAAATAATATCAATAATAAAATCAAAATCGGTTCATCCGGTTGGGTGCAAGATGCTACAGACAGACACTCAGATACACATGTTAAACGTATAATACCCCTACTTTAAATCAAAATCGGTTCATCCGGTTGGGTGCTAAGATGCTACAGACAGACAGACACACAGATACACACGTTAAACGTATAATACCCCTACTTTTTGCGTCGGGGAACGCCGTAAGGTTACGGCGGCAGATATTCTCCTTGGTGGTAAGCTTCCGACTTCCAAAAAGAAGGAAGTTCTCAATTCGTCTGTATGTTTTTTTTCTTTCTTTTTTTTTGTGTGTGTATGTTACGCGATTACTCCGTCAATTGTGAACCGATTCAAAAGATTATTTTTGTAATCGGTAGGGTACGTTTCCGAGGTGGTTCCATTGTAATTTCATCGAGGTCTGATAAGTATCTTCAGAGATATGACGATAAACGTCTCAAACTTGCTACTGAAATTGACTCGCGGGGCATTGAAGTCAGTTGTTTTAGTTTTTAAACTATATCTTAATTATTGGTAGATTTAATGATCCCACTACCTATGTACGAAAACCCATGATTCATAAATGCACATAAACTTCATTGGTAGGTATATAGCTAGGATTAGAACCAACAACCGTCGGCTCAGAATTAGGGCAACTATCCTTTACGCCAAAGGGCCGTCCAATATCACTACGTAAGTATTATAAAACAAAGTCCATCACTGCGTCTGTCTGTCTGTTCGCAATAATCTCAATAGCTTCTGAATGGATTATCATGCGGTTTTCACCAATAGCCAGAGTGTTTATGAGGAAGGTTTAGGTACATAATTCGTTAAGGTTTTGTGTAAATTGAAATATGACGATAATTGTTAAATATGTTAATATTTTATATTCGATGCAAATTTTGTAGGCATATATGTTCTACCCGTGCGAAGCCGGGGCGGGCTGCTAGTATTACATATTTATATCAAAATATGTAAGATAGTCATGATAGATTTACTATTGTGTTATGCCACCATCACTAAGAGACATACAACTTAAATATGATTTTCTAACCTGTCATCGTCAAAAATAACAATTTCTATAGACTTCGCGGAGAGATCCGATTCTGTGATTCCGAAGAAATGAAGGGTTTCGTTGTATTCTGGGTTCTTTGTCTTATGCACTGTTTTTGTTCTCAGCCTGTTTGAATAGGTCCCTTCTGAAACAATAAAGAATTGTTAAGATAAGAAGAAGAAGCTAAATACTATGAAGCAATTACAATTATTTTTGGACAGCCTGAGCTTGATAATTAATGTTTTACGAATCTTTTCGAAGTCCAGTTTCATTATTTATTAAGTTTGACCCCGATAGGTTTTAGCAGTTTCATTGTGACAATGCGTACTAAGATACCGTGTCAGTATGTACCTACCTATATCTATACTAATATTATAATGAGAGAACATTTGTATTTTTGTATATTTGTAATGATTTGGCTCAATAAGTTATTTTTCAAAAAAAATAAAACCGACTTCATAACCACAAAAAGGCACTCAAAAGCGAAAAATAATTTACTTAAAATTATTATAAGCGTTACCCACGCCTCTATTTGAAGTCGGTGGCAGCCAAGTCTAATAGGTAGTAGATAGATAATACCTACGAGTACATGTATCTACCTACTTACTAACCTACATGTACCTACTTACTACTACTACATACATAGCATCTATCTAATATCCAATAGACTTGGCTGGCACCGACTTCAAATAGAGGCGTGGGTAACGCTTATAATAATTTTAAGTAAATTATTTTTCGCTTTTGAGTGCCTTTTTGTGGTTATGAAGTCGGTTTTATTTTTTTTGAAAAATAACTTATTTTACCCTTTTTAGTGCAAAAAAAGTTTTAATGAAATTACATGCATCCATTAAATTTCGTGTCTGGGCCGTTATACACTGACGGATATATACTTTTTGAAAATTTCAAGTGTGTACCTATAACGGTTAAGAAGATACAGATCTGTAAAGTGCGCACATATAGACACACGGACGGACGGACGGACGGACGGATGAACAGACAACAAAGTCTCAGAAAGTGTTCATTTGGTAGCCTTTGGGTTCGGAACCCTAAAAAAATTGACTTTAAATGCCGCGCTAAAGTGAAAATATTCACTAGTAATAATGATGTCATCAAGGTCTCATAGGACAATGTCCAAAATGGCCCTGTGCAATAAAAGCATCTGACACACGATAATTAATTGTCTATTTTATTACAATAATTCCAAATACTTTTATAACACGGACTAGTTGTATTCCAAAAATGAATATAAAAAAGTATTATTTGCGATTATTAACATTAATTGCCGCCATATGGCCAACAGGGTACTGAATCACTCTACTACGTTATAAGAGGCACTTCCCTATATTGTGGATACCCGAATTATGTAAGCACTGTGTAGCCAACCTAACAACGGAAAGTATTATTTACGTAGTAACTATTATATAATATGTGGTTTTATGCTTATAATTTTTTTTGCTGTGTTGATTGGTACAAAGTACGTTCATGATTCTGAGTTATTTAATTATGTATGCAGTGTCGCGGGACTGAAATGGCCGCCATCTTCGCCAAATGTCATGTCATGTCAAAAAATATTAGGTATGTTTAAAAAAGTTTGCATCCTAACAAGACTTTGCCCGGTAGAACATTCCTGTGAAGACAAATTATTTATATTTATATATAATTATTTATTATAATTATTAATATATAATTATTTATTGAGAGCCCGGTGGCGTAATTGGGAGAACGGTCGGCTTTGATGCCGTGGTACCGAGTTCAAACCGCCGTGCATCAATGAATTTTTCTATCGAAAAATATAATCTATCGCCAAACATCTAATGTGTTCCGGCAGCTATCCTTGAGAGCCAGTTCCCATTCTAGTCCACTTCTCTATCTTCGACCGCATCATCACTTAGCAACAGGTGAGATTGGTGAGGTGAGAACAAACGCTTGCCTATAAGATATTACTAAAAAAAAATCCCCACCTTTATTTCTATCTCTCTCACAGTTACCGTAAGAATATCTTATATGCAATAGCAACCTCCATTGTGTATAATCTTCTTGGGACTCTTCTACTAAAACTAGTACAATCTCCTATGTTTGGGGTATTTATCTCCATATCTCTGGTGATACTAATCAGATCTCGATAAAATTAAAATGGGACCACCTCGGAAACGTATCCTACCAATTAAAAAAAGAATCATTTGAATCCGTTCACAATTGATGGAAAAATCGCGTAACATACACACAAAAAAAAAAAAAAAAAAAAAAAAAAACATACAGACGAATTGAGAACCTCCTCCTTTTTTGTGAAGTCGGTTAAAAACTACTAGACCGATTTAAAAAATTCTTTCACTAATATATAGAATGGACTTTCGAAATGAAAATAAAAAAAAGGCTATATATTATCCCGTTTAAATCAAAGGTACAATCGTGGAGACCTAATTTGCAACCTAAGTCGACAAAAAAACGGTCAAAAAACACGTTTCTTACGAACGCTGCTCAATTGAAAACAGACTGAAGAATATTTTCTATAGAAGAGTTGTACAACTTAATAAGACCTACAAAAAAGTTCGCGACAGCATATGTCTATCTCTTAAGGTTGACTCACGGTAACCATTTTAATCTTTATTTTTTGTTAAAAAATATTATATAACTTCCAGGGCTATTTTCAAGTATATAGTATTAATTCTTATTCAAATAATTACGTTAATTAGCTTGACCACATATTATAGATTAAAATTGTCCTTCACAGTATATAATTCAAATGAAAACTCTAGAAGATATCACGGATTTCACATACACGCATCGCAAAATTAATAAATATTTGCAGTGAAACCACAGAATAGGTCATAGTTACACGAAAATATTATTATAAGCTTAGCTTTTCTGTAGATCCCCACCGATCACAATCAATTTGAAGTCAATATAGTATAATAATATGATCTATTGTATAAAATAATAATGATCTATGTATATAATATAATATTTTAAACCACCCCGACTGATCTATGTATAATCTTTTCATTAAAAGCATTCCAATGACTCTAAACACGACATTTAAAATCTGAGCTGTAAGTTGGTGAGGATTTCAGTATTCTGTAGAGTCGATGAGATGTCCCAGCATCAGGTCAATGCTTCCATGTTCTTACAATATCGTTGAAGAAGAAGATTTTCAAATTGATCAGACCTATGAAAGTTGATTAAAGCTCATAGTTTTATAACGATTGAACGAATTTTCATAAATCAAAGCTAAGAACACTCTCGATGAAGACATCTATAAAAAAAAAACTATCAATAATAAAATCAAAATCGGTTCATCCGTTTGGGTGCTAAGATGCTACAGACAGACACACAGATACACACATTAAACGTATAATATCCCTACTTTAAATCAAAATCGGTTCAACCGGTTGGGTGCTAAGATGCTACAGACAGACACACAGATACACACGTTAAACGTATAATACCCCTACTTTTTGCGTCGGGGAACGCCGTAAGGTTACGGTGGCAGATGTTCTCCTTGGTGGTAAGCTACTTTTCAACCGACTTCCAAAAAGAAGGAAGTTCTCAATTCGTCTGTATGTTTCTTTTTTGCGTGTGTATGTTACGCAATTACCCCATCAATTGTGAACCGATTCGAATGATTATTTTTGTAATCGGTAGGGTACGTTTTCGAGGTGGTCCCATTGTAATTTCATTGAGATGTGATAAGTATCTTCAGAGATATGACGATAAACGTCTCAAACTTGCTACTGAAATTGACTCGCGGGGCATTGAAGTCAGTTGTTTTAGTTTTTAAACTATCTTAATTATTGGTAGATTTCATGATCCCTCGAAAACCCATGATTCATGAATGCACATAAAACTTTCATTGGTAGGTATATAGCTAGGATTAGAACAAACGACCCTCGGGTCAGAATCAGGGTAACTATCCTTTACGCCATAGGGCCGTCCAATATCACTACGTGAGTATTATAAAACAATGTCCATCACTGCGTCTGTCTGTCTGTCTGTCTGTTCGAGTGTTTATGAGGAAGGTTTAGGTGCATAATTCGTTAAGGTTTGGTGTAAATTGGTTGAAATATGACGATGATTGTTAAATATGATAATATTTTATATTTGATGCAACAAACTGATGCAAATGTTGTAGGCATATATGTTCTACCCGTGCGAAGC
Organism: Cabera pusaria; assembly: GCA_954871355.1. Lineage (NCBI taxonomy): Eukaryota > Metazoa > Arthropoda > Insecta > Lepidoptera > Geometridae > Cabera > Cabera pusaria. The sequence goes on from OX940906.1 coordinate 12,312,128, forward strand.
CGGGGCGGGATGCTAGTCTTTTAGATAATTTAAGATCGTGTACAAAACTATCTAGTGTCCGCCTGGCCAGCTACCACTCTCAAGTTAGAAAATCTGTCGCCAAACATCTAATGTGTTTCGGCAGCTATCCTTGCGAGCCAGTTCCCATTCTAGGCCTAGCGTGCTTACTATCTTCGACCGCATCATCACTTACCAACAGGTGAGATAGTGGTCAAACGCTAGCCTATCAGATATACTTAAAAAAAAAACTGAATAAAACGGACTTCAAATGCCATGCTAGTCATTAACCGATTTCACAAAAAAGGAGGTTCTCAATTCGTCGGAATCTTTTTTATTGATTTTTATTTTTTTATCTATGTTCACTGATTGCTCGAATATGCTTCCACCCCAGGGAAGTCTCTACATTGATAGCGATGCGTCTTGTCATCGCAAACGTCTGCTAGAATGAGATGCAGCTAGACAGTTGTTATCTGCATCTCTCATCGTATCGACGATTATCGCTCGAAATTCATCGCTATGCATGTAGAGATGTTTAAATTTCAACAAAATCGGCCGAGCCGTTTTTAGGGTTCCGTAGTCCTCACAAGGAACCTTTATAGTTTCGTTATGTCCGTCTGTCTGTCTGTCCGAGGTTTTGCTAAGAGACCGTTAATGCTAGAAAGCTGTAATTTTGTAGGGGTATGTATATAAATTACGCCGACAAAGTGGTGAAATAAAATTTTGGAAATGTTTTTTTTAGGGTAGCTCCCCTAAATGAGAAGTGGGGATGAATGTTTTTTTTCGTCGTTTACCCCATCGTGCGGGGTATCGTTGAATAGGTCTTTCAAAATGACTTAAGAGTTTTTAATACTATTTTTCGATTGAATGCTCCATTTACGAAATATTCTCAGAGCAATAATTACTAAAGTACTTTAGTAATAACACAATACAGTAGTAATAACAATAATTACTAAAGTACTTTAGTAATTATAACTTTAGTAATTATTGCTCTGAGGAAATATTGAACTTTAAAGTGAAATTTTTTGTTTCAGTAGGGCGTCCCACCCTCTAAAAGCTAAACTGCTGGTTTCTGTGCATTTCATGAATTTTAAAGGAAACCTATAGCGGTTAAGATAACTTTATTAGTTTAGCAATAATAGTCGTTAAACTTGGGAGTTGGATAATTTTGTACCAAATACAAAATCCTTAGAATAAATCCTTTAAAGTGACAAAGACGAAGTACCTAGTTGCTTGTTTATAACGGGTAGAGACTTGCATTGAATAACGGGCTACCACGGCACCCTACACTGCGCGTGGCCCGACACGCACTTGGCCGGTTATTAATGTATCAATATTTGTATTACGGTGAATTTACTTAGCTCGACGACATATTAATAACTACTGGCACAGATTATATAATAGTTACTATGTCTACAGGCTACTTTGACTAGCACGACGTTTGAAGTCGTTTTTCGTCGTCTTTTAGTTTTTTAAACGATCTTAAATTATTTTCGGTACCAAGTTTGATATGTTTATCTCTCTAAATCTGGAGATACTAATCAGATTTTGATAAAATTACAATGGGACCACATCAGGAATATCTCTCTTTCAAATGAATTGAAAACCTCTTCCTTTTTAGGGGTCCGTATACGCATTTTTCGCAAATTTTACGATTTTAAAAGGGAATAAAAGCCAATAGGGTACTTCCCGTTGACCTAGAATCGTGAAGTTGAGCAAGAAGCAAGGTCTTATATAGAAATAAAAACCAGCCAAGTCGAGTTGGACTCGCCCACCGAGGCTTCCGTACCAACGTTGGTAGGTACCAATTACGCTAGACCTCTAAATTGTATCAGCGCTTATATATCTCAGAGGTCTATCTTAATTGGCGTAAACTATGTGAGTGTGGGGACACCCTTTAATTTTCAACTTTTTTTACTTTTGGAATTTTCCCTTTATTTGTGCTGTAAGACCTTGCTTCTTGCCAAATTACATGATTCTAGGTCAACTGGAAGTACCCTATAGGTTTTCGACCCAAAACCTATAGGGTACTTCCGGTTGACCTAGAATAATCAATTTTGGTCAAAAGCAAGGTCTTACAGCACAAGTAAAGGAAAAACTCCGAAAAATAAAGAAAGTTCAAAATTAAAATTTGCCCATATCTTTTGATTGTGTTGACTCAGGACCTTGATACACCTAATAGGGACTATAGACTTCAGTATCTAGTATACATTTCAACTTGCTAGGCCCACCCGTTCCTGAGAAAATCGGTGGTGACACACGGACAGACAGACAGACAGACAGACGGACAGACAGACAGACAGACAGACAGACAGACAGACAGACAGACAGACAGACAGACAGACAGACAGACAGACAGACAAACAGACGGGCAGACGGACAAGAAAGTGATCTTATAAGGGTTCCTTTTTTACCTTTTGAGGTACGGTACCCTAAAAAAATAATTTACTATTACAAGCTTATCATTTGCGGTTGTTGCACTAACAGTATCTATAGTATATAGTAATATAATAATATAGCATAGCTACTAGGGACCAAACTGCAAAGTTACGTTTGTATTTTAACCTAGTTTGAGAAGTTGGTACGGAAGCCTCGGAACCGGCCAAGTGCAAGTTGGACACACCCGAGTCAAACTTGCACGGTTTTTTTTATTAAGTCTGTTGACTAACACAAGTGAAACACCCTTACGTTCCCTTATCACTAAATAATCAAAATCCTACTGAATTCCGTCAGCAAATAGCGCATCTGTCTCTATACATCTACAAAACAAGTGAAACCAAACAAAATGCCTTAAGATCATTTCAGACTACGCTATAATATAATAGCTTATAGCATATAGGTTATAGCACAACAATTTTGCTCACCATACATTTATCTAGAACACGTTCACACTTAGCTATACTATATAGTAGCCAGTTTCCTTGTAATTTGCTTGTCATGCTGTGCTACATAGCGTAGTCTGAAATGCTCTTTCATTGAAAGGTAGCAGCAAAGTTCTCACCTCTAGGCAAAACTTCTAATCTACAAAAGGGGTCCGACAATCCAGTCATATCCATGCCAACAAGACCTCTTGCTCTTAATACTGTGACAGCCAGCGAAGACGTTGCGTTCTCATACGCCAATCTGATCTCTAACGTCCCAAACCCTGAATCTGGTATAGCTGGAGCCCTCTCCACTTGTGTTACAGGCTTGTCTTTCCTCCGCAAGCTGTAGGCGCTGCCTTTACTACCAGTCCGTTTCAAAGCCCCTAAAGGCCGCTGGTTAAGGCTATCTGTTCTGTGAAGACTCAAACCGCTGATGCCGTGAGTTAGAATCTCGGTTTCGCTCCATTCGTAGTGAGTTTCCTGAAAAAGAAGAGAGTACGCTGATTACTGAGGAGCATTTATTTAGGAATGGAAATAAATAGGAATGTAAGTAGCTTTTTTATTTATTTTATCTTAGTTATAGGATGTCTTCTGATGGGAATTTAAGTCTAGTCAATCTAGAGTAGTAGTAGAAAATCTAGTCTAAAATTGATTAGGTATGTTCGAAAGTTGAAAACAATCAAGAGTCGAGGAGGGGAGGACTTCAAACTCTACAAAACATGTTAGAGCTACAGTGAAAACCTTACATAGAGGGAATTAAACACTGTATAAGGTATATAATAAGGTGTTAACATCTTTTTAAACATACAGAATATTACATAACAGTTAACAATGATAGTGTAAATAAATTATACGTAAAAAATATTTTTAAAAACAAGCTTTTATCTGGGACAATGAACTAAAATATTAAAAATAAATTCTAGTAAGTATTTGGCGTGTAGGTACTTACTTATATTCTTAAAAGCTTGAAGCACTACCCGTTTTTCAGGCTAGGTAATTACTATATTTACAATTCTGTTCCTAAAGAGATAAAAAATCTTCCAATGACACGATTTTGTCAAAAACTTAAGTGTTGGTTACAAGAAAATGTTTTCTATAATGTAGCAGAGTTTTTAAAATAATTTATAATCCTACAATAATTGACATCTATAATATAGCTTTGATTCTATTTTAAGTGATAATGACTTAGTAAACATGTAAAATTATAATTCTATTTTATTTTGATTATAACTTAGTAAATGTGATAATAATAATTTTTAATGATTTGATTTTATATATGTGATATTTGCATGCCGCTTTGTGGTAAAATGTTAACGGAACTATTTTTTACAATTTGTCAACACCAATGATACCAACATTTTAGGCAAATAAATAATTCTGATTCTGATTATACTTCAGTGCCTCAAGCTTTTAAAAATATAGCTAAATACCTACACGCCAAATACTTACTAGAATTTATTTTAAATATTTTAGTTCATTGTCCCAGATAAAAGCTTGTTTTTAAAAATAATTTTTACGTATAATTTATTTTTAACTTTTTAGTAGGTAGGTATAGATACCGACCTCGTACCTACTACCTAAGTATTTAAGAGAAGGGCATGATGTTTTAAAATATTCCACGGATATTTGATGTGATTATAGGTAAAGTGCTCTTCAAGGAAAATCAATCGACTCGGTGGGGCTATGTTGCTTTATAACAGAAATGCCATGGCCACCTTACAGCTTCATCGTCAGATCCTGGTTGGCTTTAAGTGTAATGTGAATCAAGCCGAATCATTTGAGCCCAAATTCACTGGGGTTACGTTATTTTATAACAGAGATGCCGTGGCCACCTTCCAGCTTCATCACCAGTCGCTAAATATCATCTAAGTGTAAAGTTCTCTTCAAGACGAATCAATCGAGCCCAAACTCGGTAGTGTTTTGTTTTTTTTATCACAGTTATTCCGTGGCTACCTTCCAGCTTCATCATCAGACCCTGGATATTATCTAGGTGTAAAGTTCTGTTCAAGACGAATCAATTGAGCCCAAACTCGGTAGTGTTTTGTTTTTTTATCACAGATATTCCGTGGCTACCTACCAGCTTCATCATCAGACCCTAGATATTATCTAGGTGTAAAGTTCTCTTCAAGACGAATCAATCGAGCCCAAACTCGGTAGTGTTACGTTGATTTATCACAGAAATGCCGTGGCCACCTTCCAGCTTCATCATCAGACCCTGGATATCATCTAAGTGAAAAGTTATCTTCAAGACAAATCAATCGAGCCCAAACTCGGTAGAGTTACGTTGATTTATCACAGAGATGCCGTGGCCACCTTTCAGCTTCATCATCAGACCCTGGATATCATCTAGATGAAAAGTTCTCTTCAAGACGAATCAATCGAGCCCAAACTCGGTAGGGTTATGTTGATTTATCACAGAGATGCCGCGGCCACCTTCCAGCTTCATCATCAGACCCTGGATATTATCTAGGCATAAAGTTCTCTTCAAGACAAATCAATCGAGCCCAAACTCGGTGGGGTTATGTTGTTTTACCACAGAGATGCCGTGGCCACCTTCCGTCTCCATCATCAGACCAGCTCCATGGTACCATATCATTGTATTGTCACCGAAGATACATAAGTACACCAAATTTGAGTCCAATCGGACATCGGGAAGTGGGTCTAATTTACCTTCCAAGATTCCACCCGAACATACATAGTGACATACATACATTGCAAGTTAAATAAAAGCTTGTAAAATAGGCAGTTGTATCGTTAAAAATCTCTTCCAGACAACCTATAGATGGAGAAATACATTAAATGATGCGGCGGTGTAGATATGGTCATCTAATAATAAATAAACTAAGAAAATAATAATAATAACTTTTGATATTATTATATATGTGCCTCGCAGCTTCGCCTGCGTTGAAAAGTTTCCTATAGCCTAATCCATACTGGCTATCCCTGTGCAAAATTTCAGCTAAATCGGTCCAGCCGTTTGACCGAGAAGAAGTTCCAAACAAACAAATATACAAACTAACTTTCGCAAGAAAAGAAAGAAAGATAATGAAAGATCAGAAAAGTAAAATTGATAACGTATATACAACTAACTAAGACAAAACGACTTAACGCGTTCCTTGACCTTAACCTTCACAGTCTCGTAATTTTATTTACTGTTCAGGTGTCTGAACAGAATCACTTTATGCAATGAAACCGCTCTTTGCATTAATTACTCGGATAGAAGTGGTAGAAGTTCAGGGTAACTTTATTTCATCAATAATTTCAATTTTAAAAATATAGTTTTTAACACAATAATGTAACTTTAATATACTGCATTCAATATTTACAAATAGTACAAAATTATATACAACTTAAAAATAAATTATGATAAAAACTACTTTACCTGATAATAATTAAAATGTTATAAAAAAAAACAGAACTTAGGTCGCAGCTGTCTGCCGGTAACGTTCCCAAAAAGCTGGCGACTTTACCTCCTTGTTATTTCTTGATATGCAAATAACGCCTATCAGTTTTTCACGACAGAACATATTCGAATAGGTATGTAAAACTTACCCAATGATAGGCAAGGTTTATATATTTCTTAGAAAAAACTATACATCGCGCATAGATATAACGAGTATATTTGTTTGTGGATTGTGCGATGGTCGTTAGTGATGTTGTATTTCTCTCAATTGCTTTTATATTGGCTCAAATTGTCGCACTCAATTAATGGGAAATCAATAAAATATCGGCGGCGATCTTAACGAGGTCCTCTTTACTGAAAAGTTACTACGCGCCATATTGAAATCGTATAGTTCTTTTTTATATTACTTGTGGTCTTTTCCAAACCCAAAGGGTACCAACGGAACCCTATTAAGTACTCCGTGTCTGTCCGTCTGTCCGTCTGTCTGTCTGTCTGACTGTCTGTCTGTCTGTCTGTCTGTCTGTGTCTGTCTATCCGTATTTCACCAGGCTGTATCTCATAAACCGTGATAGTTAGACAATTGAAATTTTCACAGATGATGTATTTCTGTTGCCGCTATAACAACAAATACTAAAAACGGAATAAAGTTAAAAATTAAAGGGGGTCTCCATACATGAAACGTGTTTTTCGGCATTTTACTATAACGCCATCTATGAATGTTTGACTGTATTAATTATATTAATTACCTATGTGTTAACTTTCACTTAGTTAGCGTTAGTGTTCGTAAGATGGCGTTGTACTGAATAAGCACGCGACTCATGTTTTAATAATTGTTTCGAATTATATAATATAATAATAACTGGATGCCCGAACTTTGCTCGCAATTTTTTTTATTTTTGGTAAATCGTGTTTTATGAAATTTTTCGGCTCCGAATAATATGGTTATAATATATAATGGCTTCTAACAAAAAAACAAACTTGGAAAAATTAATAATCTCGTCTGGACTCGAACCGGGGTCCTTCTGATCGCCATCCGATCGATCTCCCACTGAGCTATCGTAACAATGTAGTAATGGCGAAATTTACCTTCATATTCTAATTATATTGTAGCAGTTTTTCATTACCTGAAAACAGGGATAAAACAACATTTTCTGAAAATGAAAACCTAGCTAGATCGATTTATCAATTTATTACAAGAAACGTGATTTCTTTCAGCATTTTTTGCTCGATTTTATAAAATATTGTAGTGTGGTACGGAGTCGGAACCCTACGAGTGCAAGTCCGACTTGCACTTGGCCAGTTTATTTATATTACGTAATCGGAAGAACGGTCGGCTTTGATGCCAGAGGCATAGATTATATAATAGTTACTACGTATTCAGGGGTTCCGAGTTCAATCCCCGCCGTGCACTAATGGATTTTTCTATCGAAAAATGTATGTGCGCTTTTTAAAGGTGAAGGAAAAACATCGTTAAGAAACCAACAATTCCCGCATGGTGGTAGGACACTATTTAGTATCCGCCTGGCCAGCTAACACTCTCAAGTAAGAAAATCTGTCGTCAAACATCTAATGTGTTAAGGCAGCCATCCTTGAAAGCCAGTTCCCATTCTAGGCCTAGCGTGCTACCATCTTCGACCGCATCATCACTTACTAACAGGTGAGATTGTGGTCAAACGCTAGCCTATAAGATATTAAAATAAAAACCGGCCAAGTCGAGTTGAACTCGCCCACCGAGGCTTCTGTACCAACGTTGGTATGTACCAATTAAGCTAGACCTCTAAATTGTATCAGCGCTCATATAACTCAGAGGTATACCTTAATTGGCGTAAACTATGTATGCACCCTTCAATTTTCAACATTTTTTATTTTCTGGATTTTTTCCTTAATTTGTGCTGTAATACCTTGCTTCTTGCCAAATTTCATGATTCAAGATCAACGGGAAGTACCCTATAGGTTTTCGACCCAAAACCTATAGGGTACCTCCGGTTGACCTAGAATTGTCAATTTTGGTTAAAAGCAAGGTCTTACAGCACAAGTAAAGGAAAAATTCCGAAAAATAAAAAAAGTTGAAAATTAAGGTTCATTTTGGTACTAAGAAGTTTTCGCGAAAATCTAAATTTGCCCATATATTTTTATTGTGTTGACTCTAGACCTTGATTTTTATACACCCAATAGGGACTATAGACTTCAGTATCAAGAATAAATTTCAACTTGCTAGGTCCACCTGTTCCTGAGAAAATCAGTGGTGACACACGGACAGACAGACGGACAGACAGACGGACATACAGACAGACAGACGGAAAGAAAGTGATCTTATAAAGGTTCTTTTTTTACCTTTTGAGGTACGGAACCCTAAAAACAACGGGTTGCACGCCGGGAGTGCAGGCAGAAGTGAAAACATGAACATTAACGTTGTGCATTAGGTCTACTCTTCCTCCGTCTAACGAATTTTCGATCAGGTCACGTGTCCTGACGCGAGTTTAACATTTTTTACCCATCCAAAAAAAAGTTTCTACTCTCCCTCCGTCCTACGAATATTCTATCAGGTCACGTGTCACGTGGCGCGAGGTCCTGACGCGAGTTTAACACCATCATATTTACCCATCCCAAAAAGTTCATAACGCCGCTAAAGAAGTTTTCACTTCAAAAAACATTCTTAATTTTTTGTCTTACACTCAGACAGACTGTGAACAGACAATAGTATTACAGTTTTACAATCATAGCATTGTTTGTGAATACTTGTGTTAACCTATGTAGTTATATGTATTCGATTACTGTTAGCGATCACCCTACAGCCTCCCCTTACGAGGTGTCAGGGTCTTCTGATAATAGATGACGCACTGATGACGTCACAGACGGCTAGCCGTTTGTTTTTTAGATGGGCTTCGCTCGAATTTCGATGAAATATTATTCAAGTAGTTTTGGCAGATTATTTTTTTGAGTGTCGCATTTCAGACAATTTTTTATTCAGAATATTGTGGTACAGAATTTGTGTTGTAGGTTGTAATGTTATAGGTTGTTGGTATAGGAAATAGAATTAATTGAGCTCCCATCAAATATAATAATTCTGATTCAAAGCGATCAAGCGACGGCATTTTTTTTCGGCTGCAAACTACTATGAATATGAATATTACTGAGACTCCACGCTGTCCGTCCGTCCGTCTGTCACAAGGCTCTGTCTAAACCGTAACAGGTAATTTTTTTTCACACAGTGTGTATAACTATGGTCGCTATAAAAAAATAAAGCTAATAATTAAGGGAGGTGTACAAAATACCAGAAACGTGTTTTTTTCGGAGTCTTTTGCTTTGATATTAGGAACCGTAATAGAAAGAGACTTGAACTTTACTCTTTTATTGGCGGAGTAATCGCAAAAAGATCATACAGACGGATTAAAAACCTCCTTTTTGAAAGCGCTATCCATTTCTAAGGAGGCTATCAATAGAATTTGTTTCTTTTTATCAACTTTTAATTAGGGGTTTTTGGCTAAATACAGCTATACAGTATTAGCTTATATTATAAAGAAAAGTAAACGTAATTACCTTACAGATAAATGTATATTTTTATGGCGGCCCAGGTTGACAAGCATGTTGTTAACAATACTCTAACGTCAAAATCAGGCTACAAACAGATTGCGGCCAGCCCGTAGGGGTCCGTCTCAAATTATACATAAACTGGCTAAAACAGTACAACTCGCGAAAGAATACATGTTTTAGGAAAAAATACAAAGGAGAGTACACACTTTTTCCGCTAAAAATCCGTTATAGTATTGGTTAGCTAGCTACACATATATATAGTGACAAGACGACAATTCAGTGAAAAATGATAAACAGACAAAGAAAAGGCGGATAAAAATGAAAAATCAGAAACAGTGATGCAGCAGAGAAATCATCACTCATCATTACTTATAAACGTCTCTTAAATGTTGAGCAATATGTTACAATGGAACATTAACATGGGAGGTATGGACTAAGTAAACTAGGTATCTAAGTATTACATCGTACACATTGGGAAAGTTGTGCTCTGTAGATGCTTTCTTTCATTTCCAGAAAAAAACAAGTTTCTATCTCAGACCGCATCATCACATAACATCATTAACATTCGTGCGATATTTTTTGCAACTATGTATAGTACCTATTGTTAAAAAATCTATCTATTTATTAATGTCTTAAAATATGTACAAGAGATTTACCTAAACACGAGTACGTCACAACAGTTTGTTCTATAAATAGATTAGTAGCTACAAACAAAGGTAATAATCCGTCAAAGCAAGGCTTTGATCCTCATTTGTTTTAATCACCCCTATAATAACACGAAGACGTAACTTCAAACGCATTTTTTCCTTATATAAATGTGAAAGAGTTTATATGGCCGTAACCCAAATACAGTACATTGTTTCAATATTTACATATTTTCTATTGCGGACAGACAAGCACTTTACTATTATCTTACCTGATGTTAAGTGATGATGCGGTCTATTATAGTATCTTGCTTTTCTGGTAGTGGAAGACGGCAAAGATGTGTTGGATAACCGACATTTTGTATACTACTCGTAGCCTTTGACTGCTTTGCGTAGGTCATTATTCTGTGGCGTAGGTGTCCTACTCGTACAATGCCATGCTCGTAGAGCCGTAGCTCGTAGCCGATCCGGATGTGTCAAGCACGTCTCATAATTATTCTGTAATATGTGACTTTGTACACGCTACCAGATAATAAATAATAGTACATGCTACTTCTTACTATCTTTATGTATCACTAGCAACCCGCCCCGGCTCCACACAGGTGAATTCTAAAAAAATAAAGCCAGTTTTAGACCAACTTGATGAAAAGATTGAGATACTTGCTCCAACCGATTTTGCTCAATCCGCATGCTTTTAAAAACGGAATGTTGTTGCCTTAGAACTCTGGCGTATGTTGAACAAAGAGCATAATAATTGTCCCAAGGCTGTCCCAATGATTTCAAGGCAACGGACGCAGTGCAGTGAAAAGTTCTGTCAAATCTAGAGTTTTGTGTGCCACTGGCCACAATACCTAAATTATATTTATAGGCAGATGTGACCTGACCATCAGATGAAATATTGTCCTCTTTCCTTACATCATAATAATACTTAAATTCAAAATTTAAAACCACACCCGGCTGATTTGTATATGTATCATTTGTTAATTGAGACCATTCCAATGAGCGTAAACGAATACGACATCTTAAGGTGGGTACAGATTGGTGCAATGCAACATGTAATGCAACATGCAATGCAAGAATTTGAGGTCCACATTGCTGCAATGTATCATGTAATGTAACAGAATTCCCATAGTGTGGACGCCTCGCGCGCACGAACTGCGCCTGGGTCGCACACGCTCCGAGCGTTACAACTCGTGCGCGGCTCGATCCGAGATTTGTCGGTTTTTAGTACGAACACAAAGGGGCGCGCAGTGTGCGCAGGACTCAGTTCGTTCTGATTCGTAGTCAATGCGCGTACCGCGCGCGCCACACGTCCAAGGCAGCAGGGAACATGCAATGTAAGGCGGAATATTACATTACATGTTGCATTGCACCAATCTGTACCCACCTTTAGACAAAGAGTTAAGGAGTGCAGATTCAAGGAGATGTCTAAGTATTTGGTCAAGTTTACCATATTCTTGTACTTCAATGATGAAGTAGCAATGCATTCAACACGGTAGATTTTGATATCCTTTTAGGGACGCTCAGCTCTATTAACATATCTCCTTCGGTGGTTGATTGGTTTCGCAGCTATTTGCATGGGCGTCGGCAACGAGTTCGGGTAGATGATACGTTCTCTGCCTGGTGCAACTTAAGTGCTGGCGTTCCTCAAGGCGGTGTGCTATCTCCACTTCTCTTTTCCATATTTATTAATTCAATTTCTCATTCTCTTTCTTCTTTCTACCACCTTTACGCAGACGATCTCCAAATCTACACTCAGGCTCCCATCGAGAACTTGGCAGAAGCTATTGATAAAACTAATTGTGACTTGTGTCGTATAGCTGATTGGAGTAAGCGCTTCGGGTTGAGGGTCAACCCCTGTAAGACGCAAGTCATAATTGTAGGTAGCTCGAGAATGGTTGCTAAGCTTGACTTTACCACGCTTCCGGATATAGTATTCTGCGGTTCCATTATACCATTTAGCAACGAAGTAAAAAATCTAGGTCTTATACTCGATAGTACTCTCTCATGGGGCCCCCAGATGGCGTCTGTAAGTAGAAGGATTTTCGCTTCGGGTGCCTCACTAAGAAGGTTACGCAATTTTATTCCTACTGCTACTAAAGTTACGCTTGCACAATCCCTTCTTCTCCCAATCCTGGACTATGCCGATGTCTGCTATCTTGACCTCACAGAAGACCAGTTGAGTAAACTTGAGCGTCTTCAAAATTACTGTATAAGGTTCATTTTCGGTCTTCGAAAATACGACCATGTCTCCCATTTTCGTAAAAAGCTCAAGTGGTTGCCAATTCGCCTTCGTCGGAACACTCACATTCTTACTTTTCTGTACAATGTTCTTTTCAAACCTTCTACTCCTGTTTACTTGAAGGAACGTTTTCTCCCTCTATATTGCTCTGATAATCACTATTTAAGATCTTCTGAAAACCTACTATTAAGTTTTCCTCAGCACAAAACCAGCTTTTATGATAAGTCATTATCCGTAGAAGCTGTGCGTCTGTGGAATAGTCTCCCAGCTAATATTAGGCAGGCACAGTCTATCACTTCATTCAAGACAATGGTCAAAAACTTTTATCTGACTGACTCTGCCAACTGCTGAATGTAAGTTTAATATCATATTCATTGGTTATATATTGTATTTATCTATATATGTAGGTATTTACATGTATTTATTTATATATAATACATATATGTATGTATATAGATGTATTTATGTGTGTAAACATGTGTAGATATGTAAGCCTTATTATTAGGTGTATGTATATTTTCATGTATTATTGTTTTATTAGTAAAGTTTGTAGTTTATGTTATGGTTCTTATTTTGATTAATAATAATAATTGTTTTTGTCTCACTTATAATCACACCACCGACCTTGCTCAGCACGCATCTCCCTTTCTCCATCCAAAGGTTGACTGGAAGAAATCGCTTTTAGCGATAAGTCCGCCCATTGTACTGTAGTTTTAAGTGTTTACTGTTTCTTAAGTTAGTTTTAATTGGTGTACAATAAAGAATTTTGTATTGTATTGTATTGTAAGTAACAGGATACTGAATTTCAAATTAATACATTTGATTTGACTAATGTAAACAAGACGTGACCGGGCTCAGTGGCGCATCTTGGGAGAGGCCTACGTCCAGCAGTGAACTGACACCGGCTGATGATGATGATGATGAATGTAAACGACGCTAAACAGACAGCATCAAAGTGACGGGTATGTAGTGCGCATATGCGCCATTTTGATTTTTTTGACGTCAGGAGGCTACGAAGGCTTAGCAACTTTCGTATCGTAGTCTCATCAACCAAAAAAGAGATGATCTTATTTAAACGGCTGAACAGATTTTCATGAAACAAAGCTAAGAACACTCTAGATGAAGACACCTATCAACCAAAAAAAACTAAATCAAAATCAGTTCGTCCGTTTGGACGTACGATGCCACAGACAGACACACAGACACACAGATACACATGTCAAATAACACCCCTTCTTTTTGCGTCGGGGGTTAAAAAGTTCTCTTTTTAATTCCAGCTGTCCTTGAGAATTGAGATTCAGTTCCCATTCTAGGTCTATAGTGTGCTACCATGCATCCTCGACCGGATCGTCACTTACCAACAGGTAAGATAGTGGTCAATCGCTAGCCTATATATCACTATAAAAACAATCTGGAGAGACGAGCCATTGACCACTATCCTCCCTAATGGTATATAACGTTCCGGATTAAGATAGAATCTGAAAATGGAAAATGGCAGTGAGGTGAGAGCCTAAAGGTACGGTACGACCACACGGCGGCGTCCTGCGTGCGCGATCTAGGCGGCGATCAGATAGCGCAGTAGGTAGTATTTGTACCGACTGGTTCACACCCGATCTACGGCGATAAGAAAACGATTGAAAATCAGATCGCTAACGCGCACGTGGACTTGGGACGCCATGGTAAAGTCATACCTTAAGGCACAGGACTGTCAAGTTTAGTCTAATCTACATAGTGAAACTATTCCAACTCATCTTTGAAGTTTTTCGAAATATAAATTCTCTGGGATAAAAACATTAATTAATTAAAAGAAGCAGTTACTAGGGAGCAAGAGCAAAGTTACCTTAAAATGTTTTACTTGTACTAAACTCGGCTCCTTAATTACCTGCGTTTTGTTAGGGATTAAAGGCCCCGGGGAAATGTAAAACATTTTAAAGAATTTTAGGTCCATTATTTTAATGTTTTCTATCCGACTATGGCAAAGCTTATCTATCTTAAATCGGTTGTTTTTGTTACGCAAATGGACGTAAAAGTTAACAATTCTTATCCAGTCCTATAATTCCAGACAAGCATGATTTCACATTAGACCGCTTCTTCACTTAACATGAAGTAAAATAATTCAATTTAAAATTTAAAATCGTCCTACCAAGATCTTACAATATAATTGAAGTAAAAGGACACAGAATTTCGAATTGATCAGACTTATTAAAGTTGACCTCACAGCGTAATCGACTAGAAAAGAGCTCATAGTGTTAAAACGGCTCAACACATTTTCATGAATCAAAGGTTTAACACCATCGTTCAAGGCATCTATTTAAAAAAAACTATATAAAATTAGGTGCATTTGTTTGAGCACTACGATACCAGCGACAAACACACAGATACACATGTCAAACTTATGACACCGCGTCCGCAGATCGCAGGACGCTGCGGTGTTGCCGTACCTTATACGTCCTTAGTTTAACCATAGAATACTTAATAGTACTACGTTTAACCGAACATCAACTTAAATTCGACGTTGGTACTTAATCTGGAAAGCACACATACGAAATTGCTGATACCTATAGCTATCACATCAACTAAAATATAGGTACAACCACGATCAGCAAACACGTTGTTAAATGCTCTATAAATAGCTTTATATCATAGCCGAGTGTGTTCTTAACATAGTGTAGCTAATATACTAAATGTTTAATATGGTTTAATCCTTATAGATAGCTAGTACTCGAATCGTTCAGACCATCCCCGCAGCTTCCGACGTAAATAGACGTCCCTGACCGAGTTTCCGAAGAGCCCGCCAGTAACGAGGTCCTGTATTTTTGTAATTATTACTGGCGAGGGAACTTTACCAGGCTGTGGATTCAGTTATACTCATAGACGTAATATAAAATGATGGTGCACTGTGATGTTTTGACAAATTCAATTTAATCCGTATGCTTTAATAATAAGGTTGTAATTGCTTTGTAGAACAAAACGGACCCATTGAGAGACACCAGGGTGGAAGTGTGTCCTTGTCTAACAACCTGCTTTTCCTTTATATGTTCTATACTATATGTATGGTATATATACAAGGTGTGGTTTTGCATTCTCGCCATATTTGCAGGGGTAGGTATACTCCATGTATAGAACAAGAATCAGTAAAAAAATATATTAAAAACAAAAAAATTTAATGATAGAGCGGCGGCGGTACACGTCACTGACCGCCACAGCCACAGCTGACCGCTCTATCAGTGTATCATCTACGTATGTGTGTACGCGCCTGCGCAGTTTACATGGCGTTTTTCTGATATTACTTGGGGATGATTCTGAAAATCACAAAATTGTTTTATCAAATATCCGGGTATTTACATTCACGGGCGAACTTTAATAATATTATTAAGTGACTAGCAGCCTGCCCCGGCTTCGCACGGGTAGAACATATATGCCTACAAAATTTGCATCAGTTTGTTGCATCAAATATAAAATATTAACATATTTAACAATCATCGTCATATTTTAACCAATTTACACCGAACCTTAACGAATTATGCACCTAAACCTTCCTCATAAACACTCTGGCTATTGGTGAAAACCGCATGATAATCCGTTCAGTAGCTATTGAGATTATTGCGAACAGACAGATAGACGCAGTGATGGACCTTGTTTTATAATACTTACGTAGTGATATTGGACGGCCCTTTGGCGTTAAGGGTAGTTACCCTGATTCTGACCCAACGGTCGTTGGTTCTAATCCTAGCTATATACCTACCAATGAAAGATTTATGTGCAATCATGGGTTTTCGTACTTAGGTAGTGGGATCATGGAATCAAAATCAATCAAGTCATGGGATCAAAGAAAGGGTATTATACGTTTAACGTGTGTATCTGTGTCTGTCAGTAGCATCTTAGCACCCAACCGGATGAACCGATTTTGATTTTATTATTGATTTTTTTTTTGTTTGATAGATGTCTTCATCGAGAGTGTTCTTAGCTTCGATTCATGAAAATTCGTTCAATCGTTATAAAACTATTAGCTTTTTTCTAGTTAATTGCGCTATGAAATCAACTTTCATAGATCATGATTGACATTGATCAATTCGAAAATCTTCTTCTTCAACGATATTGTAAGAACATGGAAGCATTGACCTGATGCTGGGACATCTCCTGTACTCTACAGAATACTCAACCAACTTACAGCTCAGATTTTAAATGTATGTCGTGTTTAGAGTCATTGGAATGCTTTTATTGATAAGATTATACATAGATCAGTCGGGGTGGTTTATATATAGATCATAACTATATTATACAATAGAATTTTATACAGTAAAAATATATTATTATACTATATTGACTTCAAATTGATTGTGATCGGTGGGGATCTACAGCATCGCTAAGCCTATAATAATATTTTCTAGTAACTATGACCTAATCTATGGTTTCACTGCAGATATTTTATTAATTTTGCGATGCGTGTATGTGAAATCCGTGATATCTTCTATAGTTTTCATTTAAATTATATACTGTAAAGGACAATTTTAATCTATAATATGTGGCCAAGCTAATTAACGTAATTATTTGGATAAGGATTAATACTATATACTTGAAAATAGCCTTGGAAGTAATGTAATATTTTTTAACATAAAATTAAAGATTAAAATGGTTACTGTGAGTCAACCTTAAGAGATAGACATATGCTGTCCCGGACTTTTTTGTAGGTCTTATTAAGTTGTACAACTCTTCCGTAGAAAATATTCTTCAATCTATTTTCAAATGAGCAGCGTTCGTAAGAAACGTGTTTTTTCGACCGTTTTTTAGTCGACTTAGGTTGCAAATTAGGTCTCCACGAAAGTACTTTAATTTTAAACGGGATAATATACAGCATATTTTCATTCCGAAAATCCATTCTATATATTAGTGAAATTTTTTTTTAAATCGGTCCAGTAGTTTTTGAGCCAAATCATTACAAACATATACAAATACAAAAATACAAATGTTCTCTGTTTATAATATTAGTATAGATTAAGGGTACCCGTTACAATCGACTATGCAAATATGGCGAGAATGCAAAACCACACCTTGTATAAGTTGTCCATACAAAAGGAAGGGACAAACTCCGTTCAAAATCGGTCTTATGGGGGCCGGTGTACGCGATCTACTTTAATATGTAGCAGGTCTGTGATTATACTCTCATACTTTTTTTAAATATTGAGTTTCATATAAGGAGGTCCTGTGGAACACTCAAATTATTTAAGGAGGTATAGGTACCACAAGTTGTAGGGGAATTACATCGAAGTTTCGCCCGAGTTGATACAAAAAAAAAGTATCTTGCTACCACCGGGCAGAAAATCTGCCGCCATAACCTTACACCATACAAAATTTGTCAAAAATCTGTCAGATAAGTTCCTAATAGAGCTGAAACTGAAACCGAAACTGGCCCCAAACCAAAATCGGTTCATCCGTTTGGGCGCTACAATGCCATAGACAAGATACAAACACCATAGACACATTTACTCACGTAAACTTAAATCATCTTCCTCTTTTTGTGTCGAATGTTAAAAATGGTTTTCAACTTTGACTTTACTAAAGGATTTAATTTGATTTTTCAATATGTGCGATGCGAATAATTAATGTTTGCATGATCTACATTCCTTAAAAAGTTTATTATATCTCTGGCATCCGTTGAAAGATTTTTATTATTATTATTCGCTCAAAAAATATAGTTCTACTCAAATATTTTCGTGAAAGCCTGCTGATAAACAATTTATTATAATATTTTTGTATTCTAGCAATATTTGAGAAAACGATCACACACAGTCAACCAACAAACAAAACGCACTTACCAAGAAAGCTACTATATTTCCGTTTAGATCTAAACTTACCAACCTACCTTCCTAGAGATTATACCAACATCCGGTTGTTCTGAGGGTAATTATAATGAGCAACTGCCTGTTGCCGAGGGCAAGGTCTTTGTTAACGAGAAATGGAAAATGTGTTGAATATGTCTCATATTTATTTTATGGGACCTTGGCTTTAGTAAGGAAACAAGGACCTTTTGCATGATTTGTGGATAATCTACGCCGAAGGCTAATTTCTAGCCGACAAAGTTTGAGATAATATTGTGTTGGCGTGATTTGTATACAATTGTGTAAAGTAAATGTTACGCGGGCTTCTTAGTTATATGTTACTTATGTTAGTACTGAATATTTGTTTTGAAATACTGGAGTAAATGACTAGAATTTCGAATTTATGTAAGTCACATACATATGTAAATGCAAACACGTGGTTACACAAATAAACCAACCTCAAATACTGCGCTAGTCATTTTCGGTACCTCCCAAGTTTGAGGTAGTTATCTCCATATCTCTGGAGATTTTCATCGCATATCGATGAATTTACAATGGGACAGAAATATATTCTTTCTAATACAAAAAAAAAACAGAATCGGTCAACTATTGACAGAGATGTCAATAGTTGACCGATTTTGTTTTTTCTAATTCTAATCGGTGAACATACATAAAAAAACATACATACAGACGAACAGAGAACCTCCTTCGTTTCGAAGTCGGTATAAATAAAGTAATGAGTAACTTACATGAGGAGATCCGACAGATTTTCTGCTATCACTGTTGCTAGGCTGGCGAGAGAATGAAGGCGCGTGGATGCTGAGTGGAGAGCCAGGCTCGGAGTCTGTCTTCTCATTGCTGCTGTTACCAGGGTCAGGCTGGAAGAAAGTCAGGTCAAATGGAATAATGAGCAATAAAGTTCATTGGAGATTTCATTATCATCAGCCTATCTCTGTTCACTACTGGACATGGGCCTCACCTATGGCACACACTGAGCTCGGTCTTCAGCTCTTTGTTTCCAACCGCTGCCGCAGAATAATGAACCGCTGCCAGCCAGCTTATGTATATCATCGCCTAAACATAATTGTCTACTATTTTATCCTCCAAACGTAGTTTCCACTTACCATTTAGAAGGGTAAGTAATAATAAACAAGCTTACTTTTTTACTTATTATCTATATATTATAAAATCCAAAGTCCTGACTGACTGACTGACAGACTGACTGAGATATGAACGCACAGCCCAAACCGCTGGTGCTAGAAACATGAAATTTTGAGGGTTTATTTTTTGTGATATGTAGGTATCCAGTAAAAAATATTTTTTTCTAAATGCCACCCCTGAGAGGGTGAAACGAATGGTTGAACTATCTATGAAACTTTGTATACTCTGGCTGGGTGAATTGTCTCAAAAATTGGTACACATACTCTTCAATTAAAATTATGAGACACGTGTAACAGAGTTTTTCCAAAATCATCCCTGATACATTTGTTTCTGTTTGAAATAATTAATAAAACAATTTAACCAACTATTCTTTGACTACCCTGACTTTTTTTTGTAAATTGTTAAACACAATCCAAAATTTCATCGTACCGACGGGACTTGAACCCGCAACCTCCGGAATAACATGTTCCCTGTTTTCCGGAATAACGTGTACCCTGACTTTATCGAACTCCCCTGCGAGTTGAAAAGTGTGCAGTTTTTCCTTCAAAGTCTGCTTTGCCATGATCATAAATAAATCTCTAGGCAAACTCTTAATTTAACAGGGGTAGACTTAGGGAGGACTGCTTTTCTTTGGGTTATTATTATCAGAGTGTATCCTGAAGAATAAAATAATTTTTAACCGACTTCACAAAAAAGGAGGAGGTTCTCAATTCGTCTGTATGTTTTTTTTTTTTTTTTTTTTTTGTGTGTATGTTACGCGATTTTTCCATCAATTGTGAACGGATTCAAATGATTCTTTTTTTAATTGGTAGGATACGTTTCCGAGGTGGTCCCATTTTAATTTTATCGAGATCTGATTAGTATCACCAGAGATATGGAGATAAATACCCCAAACATAGGAGATTGTACTAGTTTTAGTAGAAGAGTCCCAAGAAGATTATACACAATGGAGGTTGCTATTGCATATAAGATATTCTTACGGTAACTGTGAGCGAGATAGAAATAAAGGTGGGGATTTTTTTTTTGTAATATCTTATAGGCAAGCGTTTGTTCTCACCTCACCAATCTCACCTGTTGCTAAGTGATGATGCGGTCGAAGATAGAGAAGTGGACTAGAATGGGAACTGGCTCTCAAGGATAGCTGCCGGAACACATTAGATGTTTGGCGATAGATTATATTTTTCGATAGAAAAATTCATTGATGCACGGCGGTTTGAACTCGGTACCACGGCATCAAAGCCGACCGTTCTCCCAATTACGCCACCGGGCTCTCAATAAATAATTATATATTAATAATTATAATAAATAATTATATATAAATATAAATAATTTGTCTTCACAGGAATGTTCTACCGGGCAAAGTCTTGTTAGGATGCAAACTTTTTTAAACATACTTTCTTATACGATACGGTCTTAGTGGAAATTCGTAGTTGCTTGATAAAGGATTTGCAGTTTGGATAACCTCGGGACTTCGAGGAAGTTCCTGAATGGGAACTATGTATATTATAATTCAGCTTAAAGTTAGTAAGTAACTTTAATGTACAATTGATTTAAAAAGTTTTGAGATATTTTACCCACCCTACGAATACCTATATTATTCGTAGTACCCTCCCTATAAGCTTGAGTACCTTGAACACCTTGAATCATAAACGTAATATAAATGGATGGTGCACTGCAGATGTTTTAACAAATTCAATTTAATCCGTATACTTTAACTATAAGGTTGTAAATGCTTTGTAGAAGAAAACGGCCCAATTGAGAGACACCAGGGTGGGAGTGTGTCCTTGTCAAACAACCTGCTAGCTAGACCTATATATGTTCTATACTATATGTATGGTATATATATAAGTTGTCCATACAAAAGAAAGGGACAAACTCCGTTCAAGGTCGGTCTCATAGGGGCTGGTGTAGGCGATCAAGTTTAATATGTAGCAGGTCTGTGCCTTGAGTAGTTCACCTTGAGTAGGTGACCTGTGATTTTATCTTTTTTACGAACAGACAAGCCCTTGACTACTATCTCATCTGATGTTAAGTGACAATGCGATCTAAAGGTACGACCACACCGCGGCGTCCTGCGTGCGCGATCTAGGCGGCGATCAGATAGGGCAGTAGTATTTGTACTTTTGTATTGGTTCTCACCAAACGCGATCTACGGCGATCAGAAAACGACTGAAAATAAGATAGCGAACGCGCACGCGGAATCAGTCCACGCTGGTCGTACTAATGTATCGTAATTGTCTGGGATTGGCAGATGGACGAGCTTCTTCTTCTCCTTGTTATGGCTTATAAAACGCCAGTGCGTTGCCTATGCATAGTTGTCTTTCGCTTACAGACTTCGCTATTAAAATCAGCGAGCGAAACAAGAGTGGATATATAATATGTATAATACCCATTAGTTGCTGTTTCGCGGCGAAACAAGAGTTTTTGTGATATGTGCATAATATAAAAGCAACGTAGGTCTAATTGTTTTGTGTGCAACATGCTTAGAAATATCAACATTTTTCCTAGTGGGAAGCGGCGACCGATTCAAGTTGCTTTAAATTGTGTCCAAGTAAAATAGTAGCCTAATATGTATATTCGGTTCAGCAGTTGCTTTTTTAGATTTAGATTTTAGATCCAAATCTCTCACCTGCAAAGACCTGGCCAGTTCCATGTCGTTGTATCTGCCAGTGACTCTTCGTTCTGGCAGCACGTACTTTGGCAAAGATTTGTAAAACCACGCTCCTGACTTCTTCCACATCTCCCTGGTTTCCGCGCACAGATTGCACATGTAGCATTCTCTTGAATAAATCGGTGACCTGGGTAGATATAAAGAATGTATGACTGACCAGTTGGTCTGAATGACCAGTTGGTATGAATGAGCAGTCGTCGACTGGGCAGTCGGTTTGACTGACCAGATAATTTGTTCGACTAATTGGTCTGAATGACCGGTTAGTATAGTGGTTAGAGACACTGGCCACGCAAAAGATGGTAGTGGGTTCGATTACGGGTGAATTTTCAAGTATGAGCCACAGAAAAGTTCCGAGTATAGGTGTTTGTTATTGTGTCCGTGTTATGTATGTTTCCTGATCCTATATATTTAAACTTTAGTTCCTTCCATGTGGATAATGTTTGCCTTCAATAAAACGTAGCTTTTGTTGAAAGTTATGCATTTCTTTCCCGCTGATAATACAAGAACCAACGCTCGGCTGCATAAAACAGATGTCATACACAGAAAACTTACCCTGGCACAATGGATTAGTAGCTTTATTTTTCATCTCCTAGATTTAGAGGGTCAGTATCTTCGGTTCTTGATAATTTAATTAATTTTTTTTTTACGCGATAATCAAGCGATTGACCATAATATATCATTTTTTAAAATACGAGTCTCATATAGGTTACCATTTTACCACTATCTCACCTGTTGGTAAGTGATGATGCGGTCGAGGATGGTTGCACGTTAAGCCTGGAATGGGAACTGGCTCTCAAGGATAGTTGCCGGAATCTTGTACTATTCATTATTCTGTGCTGGAACTCATTAGATGTTTGTTAGCTTACGCAACAAGATCACGATGACCACATGGTGGTCGACGCAGTGGTACCTACTTGTGTACTTTATAATCATGTTGCACTCACGAAAACTATTATTAATAAAAGTGTGTGTATAAGAGGCCTCGTCACAGATTATATAAAAGTTACTACGTAAGTCTCGTCCTAGGTATGTGGACATTACTAACCGATGCGGAGATGTTTGCGTTTCTATGACACACTTGGAGCAGGCTGTGTTCCTGCAGATGGAACAGGTCCTCAGTGGAGACAGGAGTCGTGATGGATCACCACAGAGCAGGCAGGTTCTTGGAACTGGACCTTGTGCTGATCGACGCATACCTACCAACAAGATTTAAGGATATCACAGTTGCTAGTTAAGGCTTCTCGTGACCACGATCAATACAAATTGGTCGAAATGTCGAGGTAAATAAAATTAATGTTTTAGCGCGATTAGTCCGTATTTCAATATTTATCGTCTTCTGCATATGTAATGTATAAGTCAAACGTTACTGACTGACTGACTGACTGACTGATCTATTAACACACAGTCAAACCACTGAGAAAAGGTAATTAATCGCCCTTTATAATGATACCCGATACTGTTACAGAAGCCATAAAATAATAATAATTAATAGCATATAAATAATAATACATAATAAATAGCACAGAAGCCATATAATAATAATAAAGCGCCCATTAATATCCAAAAAAATAACAAATCCATTGTAATAACTTATGTTACTTCTTTGATCATGATCTCATAAAGACTATCCTACACAAATACCGGCTCATTATAGGAGCCCAGAAACCTTTTTCGACAAAGTGGGACACAAAACACAAAAATAGATTGCTGTTCTCATAACAACCGAAGCGATTGATCTTCTTCCTTTGATACCTTTTTTAAATCTCTAGTGATATATTTAGTCACAAATATGAAACCTGGTCGGAGCATATCCGAAGTAAATACAATGCGAACAAAAGCCGGTACATTCACATTAAAATGAATAATTTTCGCGAAAACTTTCAAACTAAAATTCATTTATTCCTTTCCTGTAAAATGTATAATATAAAAACCATCGCTAAATAGCACTCGTCAAATTAATAAAGCTATGAGGAGCAGGTACTCCTTTTGATGGCAGCGACCTATCATTGCCGAGTTCTTATCATTTGCTACGAGACGAATTACGAACCATATTTACTTTGAAGTGTCTAGTCGTGCGGTTCATTTTGCCTGCAGCCCCTTCAAATTGGAGATATTATTGTTGCTAGGATAGCTACTCTGTAATAATGGGTTTATTGTTAGTCTACGAATAATAGGATGGGAACTTCAAGCAAGTTCATAGAGTTTTGTTATGATTAGGTGTCGAAGGCGATTCGCGACATATTTACTTGATATTGTTAATTCAGGAAATGGGACCTTTCTAAATTAGAAGAAATCACATATACCTAAACCAGTAGGTACTTTACA
The DNA here is from genome assembly GCA_954871355.1 of Cabera pusaria. NCBI lineage: Eukaryota > Metazoa > Arthropoda > Insecta > Lepidoptera > Geometridae > Cabera > Cabera pusaria. The sequence goes on from OX940906.1 coordinate 12,336,788, forward strand.
GTCCAGCGACGAGTTGTCACTCTCTTCGCCTCTACTTCATCCAGCTTGTCAGCTCGACAACGGCAGCAAAAGCTTCACGCTCACTCTAGCTCAGCGGGGGCTCGCTTCGGGCCACGCTCAATCCCGTGTCACAATCACGGCTATAGTTGTAATGTGGTATTTATTGGCTGTGTTTTATATACAATCGTTATTAGTTCATCATATCTTTGTCATGATTGTCATGATGCACTGGAATGTTAGGCCGCCCCTAACTAGCTAAATATTATAAATCTGTAGTTTAGACGCTCGAGCTCAGAGGGGCTCACTTCAAGCTGCACTAAATCCCATTCACAACCGTAGTTTTAGCTAGTAGGTGGTATCCGTGATTTTTAACACAGTAATTTGTTGTAATGATACTCAACATAACAAAATGAGTCTATGCTAATAAGTTCCTACCTTCCAGTCTAGCGACGAGTCGTCCCACTCTCTTCGCCTCCACTTCTTCCAGCTTTTCAGCTCGCTTTACAACGGCGGCGATAGCTTCGCGTTCACTCGAGCTCAGCGGGGGCTCACTTCGAGCTGCGCTCCATCCCGTTCGAAGTCTGTAACAATAAATACATAATATGTTGATTAGCGAATTGAAAACCTCTTTCTTTTTTTGAAGTCGGTTAAAGAGCAAGTGTAAGTTTATCTAAATCTAATAAATTATAAGTAATCTTCTGATACTATAAGAATCTTTGATCTGACATACCTACCTACTGACTAACTGAGTGACTGACTTAGAGACAACGCAAAGCCCAAACCAGTCGTCGTAGAAACTTGTAATTTGGAGGGTATATTCGTCTTAGTACGTAAGGGTGTACTAAGAATTGTACTAAGAAAAAACGGGTGGACCGATTTGGCTAATTCTTTTTGATGCGTTTTTATGATAGCAAGATTTTTACGAAGGAAAAGTTTCAAGTATTTTTTTAATCTACTAGGCTAGCGTTTGACCACTATCTCACCTGTTGGTAAGTGATGATGTGGTCGAAGATGGTAAGCACGCTAGGCCTAGAATGGGAACTGGCTCTCAAGGATAGCTGCCGTATAATTAAGTAAATGAAAGAAGTTTTTAAACGTCATGAACGTTCCAGCGGTAACCTAATTAAAACATATTAGACTAAATAATCCGTATAAAGTTTTATTATTAACCAAGCCACAACATGGACAAATTGAGAAGACTAAAACATACAGACGAATTGAGAACCTCCTTTTTTTTTGGGAAGTCGATTGAAAAGGGTAAAATGTTTCGAGTATATCTGTGATATGTAACTTAGTGAACATAAGTGTAGTACTAATTCTTATTTTTAACCGACTTCACAAAAAAGTAGGAGGTTCGCAATTCATCTGTATGTTATTTTTTTTGTGTGTATGTTACGCGATTACTCCGTCAATTCTGTACCGATTCGAATGATTTTTTTAGTAATTAGGTAGGGTACGTTTTCGAGGTGGTCCCATTGTAATTTTATTGAGATCTGATCAGTATCTCCAGAGATATGACGATAAACGTCTCAAACTTGCTACTTAAGTTGACTCGCGGGGCATTGAAGTCCGTTATTTTAGTTTTTAAACTATCTTAATTATTATTTTATTTTATTCATACAAAAGTTTTACATACATTATTATTGTACCATTAAACTAAATAGGTATGTCTTCAATTGGTACTCAGAATCACTACGCACTTATAAATAGAATCCTTACAATATAATGGTGAACGCTATTTAAAAGAACACAAGAACTAAGTACAGACATCTTAGTAATATTCGAATATAATATATATAATAATCAGTACTTCACCCCGAGCCAGCGTCTGTTGCTATATAAGGCGCAGGTTCGCCACATAAATGGAGTATTGTTCTCATCTGTGGAGTGGTGCACCGAAATATAATTGCAACCACTTGTCTTGTCTAACGTCTGTCTCTGGCTTCGAGCATTTACCAATGGAGATGTTAACGCAAGGCGTACCCCTCTGCTGGCCATATAGCGATTTTTGGCCATATGAGCGTGCGTAACTACGCTGTATTTTTAATACCGTGTGCGTGTTTCAAGCTAGTGTGCGGGATCGTTAAAGTGAGTGATTTGTGTGTGTGCAATGCGTGTTTACCTCGTCCCCCGTAAGTATCGGCAGAAAAAAACGTTTGCGGATTACAACGTTAACATCTCCATTGGTAAATGCTCAAAGGTCTCTGGAGGGCCAGAGAAGAGCCGTTAGACTTGTTGACGACCCCAAGCTAACTGATAAATTGGAACCTTTGAGTCTTCGTCTCAACGTTTGCTGTCTTAGCCTTTTCTATAGGTAATGGAATGGGAAATGTTCAGGGGGAATGTTCTGAAGAGTTTTTTAATATCATACCTCCGTCCCGTTTCTACCATCTTAACTCCCGATACCGACAAAAAGCACATCCGTACATTATAGATACGTGGGCATCACATACTCGTTACACACGATTGTTCTTCCCACGTACCTGTAAGATGTAGAACGACCTCCCATCTGAAACCTTCTCAGGAAAAATTTAATCTGAGTAGCTTTAAACGAAGAGTAATGAGAATGCTTTCTAATAAGGGCCTACCCTTAACCTAAGGCCTAACATTATAGGTATAGCTCTGGTTTTGCAGATCTCAATAGGCGGCGGTAACCAGTTACCATCAAGTGGGCCGCTTGCCTATTTCCCGCTCCATATTATTAAATAAAATAGTAGGTAATAAAAAATAATAGCAAATTAAGTTAAAGTAAAGGTAGCGCAGTAGTATTTGTATCGACTGGTTCACACCAAACGCAATCAGAAAATAATTGAAATGTACTGAGATTGCGCCCGCAGATCGCAGGACGCCGCTGTGTGGCCGTACCCTTAAGGCTAGATTGTAATAGTAGGGAGGCATCTACGCTAAGCTACGTACATAGTTTCAGTGAGAAAAATCTATTGGTGTATATTGAACGAGCGAAACCTAAACCATTTGAGGCCGTGGTGTTTTCTTATGCGCCACAGGCCTCCTATCGAAGAATAAACTAATGTTTTTCCTATATTTTATTACAACTGTACATTTTCTTAGTAAATCTAGTAATGGAAAACCGCTGTATTGCCCTGCAGGGTCCTTGAGCCGCCGATCGTTGCTAAACGAATATCGAATTTAATAGCTTTCGTTACTCCCTATTATTATTGGTTTATGGTCTGGAATAATGTGTTACAGTCGACAGAACTTCGGTGTTAAAAAAAAATACTTGATAAAATACTGGTAAATAACGCACAGCCTAAACTATCGAGTCTAGAATTATGTATTGGTATTTTGATATGGTCGTAGCTATTATAGCAAGGATTTAGATATCACCAAAAAAAAATTACATATGACAGCTTTTTTTATGTAATGGTAGGCAAGCAAGCAGGCAGTTCGTCTAATGGAAAGCGGTCACCGTCGCCTATGAACAACTGCATGGTACCTTCCCGTAAACAAGGAAAACATGAATCAGGCAAATAATTCCATTCTATTACACTACTAAAAGCTCACTAGTAATATTTTTGAACCAACATCTTGCAAGTAAACATGAAGCGAAATAATATTGTAATCCATCATTGGTCTGCGAGCGACAAATTCTATTTTGGAACTATCTACGGTGGAAATCAAATCACATTAGCCGTCCAGAGGGTGACAAATCACCTAATATTGTTTGTTAGACATTTATCTAGGTATTGCTATAAAAGCTAAGCGTTTGTTATGTCTACTACGTTTCCTAAAACAAAAAATGTTGTCCTGTGAAATTACAGGGTATGTGAGACTTAACATCTTTATGTCTCAAGGTAACAGGCGCAGTGCAGTGACAGTGGCAATCCAGAATTTTGTATGCCGCTGTATCTGTAATAGTTAGACATCATCGCTTACCATAAGGCGAGCGTCGTGTTTGTCCTGTTACCTTATACCATAAAAAACAAAATAAAATGAAATAACTTTTTTATTTACTTTACTAAATACTGAGACTCCACTGTCCGTCCATCCGTTCGTCTGTCACATGGCTGTATCTCCTGAACCGTACCTAATAGGTAGACACTTGACATTTTTACAAACGTGTTTATCATATTTTTCCATCAGCAGGTTGCAAATAAAATATATCAAGAACTGGGTAAATTCAGACATATGACCATGATATGAGATATAGAGAGGAATACCTAAAAAAGCACCTGAAAATGAGCCTTGCGGTACGTGAGTTCGAATCGGTCTCTTTTAAAGTGTTCTCTTATGATTTTTTCGCTAACGACAATCGAATTAAAAAATGTAGTCCCGGGCATCTAGACAACGCGTAATATCGACCAGGACAGTCCAGGGGGCGCTACCACAACTTTCTTATTATGGACTTACTAAATCAAAGAGGAGGGCAGATACAGCCAAATAGCAGTATCTCGCTCTATTCGACGTAGCAGGCATAAAATACAAATGATTTAGACCATTTAGTAGACCGTAGTCGTAATTTAATATTTTTTTGCCCTAGCCATCTAATTGTAACCTACAGTAACCAAGTACGCGTGTTTCAAACTCGCCGTTAATTTGGGTCAGAATCTGACCCAATCGACGCCCGCGTAATTAGTGCTCCAAGTTATATGGTAGCGAGTGCGTCTCCCGCAAAATTATCAAAATATGACATATTGTACAGTGATTTTGTGCCACAAAGCATCGGAAAAGGATTGTAAGGTTTCTAGAGTATCATTTTGTAAATAGTATTATTTTGTAAAAAAATGGCCATAGTAATTCTTACATATCCTGTGAACATTTCTATCTAAACATTTCTTGTGTGGGGGACGACACCACAGAATAAATAATAGTACACTATTTTCTTACTATGCCTCACCCGGCACGCTACTGACACACCACGGACACTCGATTAAATCTCCATACAAACTCGCGTTTTAACGACCTATCACACAGACACTACACACATGTCGTTTTTCTACAGGCGCAATTCTGTGCGTGAAGTCTAAGGATGTCACCGTAAGAACCTACTTTATTTTGAAGTCGGTTTAGACTTGCTAGCCAGTACTTCGCTATGGTTTCAATATTATATAGATAATAAAATTATTCTCATTTACTCTATGCGATACGCCATAACTAAGACACTTGTCTCACTGCGAGCGAAGACCGTTACGCGTGCGGGTCAAACAGTTGCAAAAGTTTTTGCAAACTAAAATCTTCTAAATATTTAGGTTAGGACAGAGGAGAGGAGTAGAGTTAGGTAGGGACATGTCCCTACCTAACTCTACTCCTCTCCTATATATACTTACGTTACTAGATTTGAAAAAGTGACAAAGATAAATAAATTATTTAGAAAGTTTTTATTCAATATTAAAAAAAATAGGTTTATTTACGCACGAGTATATCGTTGTTTCATATATGAAAATTAATTCTAAAATACGAATATATAGTTAGGTATACAAATATAAGTATATATATATTATAAAGAAACTGCGTAAATTTGAACCTCCTGTGTCTACCTAGTCCCACAAAAATATTCCATAATACTTATTATTAATATTTCTGTGTTTTATATTCATACATGTATGAAGTTGATGTTCTTCTCCTTGTGAGGTAGTATTGTTCTGTAGTCGTGCGCGTATGGCGTCTTTGCTCACACTACATCCTCGACAGCTCCAGAATCGGTAGCGAGGTGAGGTAGCCCGGATTGGTGGGGGGAACAGAGTGTCCGTTCCATACGTAGTATTATTATCTTTTCTATGCTACTGAGCTCGATCTTAAACTTCTTTTCCAACATCTGCCAGCTAGCTTGCGTATATCATTGCTTAATTATTATTTACCCATACTGCAGTGCAAGGAATTTCTGGCTGTGTATGCGTTTGCTTATTTATAGGTTCTCTTACTTATTTTATAATGTTGGAAAATAGCGCAAGGAAACCATAGAGAAGAATTATATATTGGAAGGAGGTTTCCTTCCTGCCTAGTCCGCTTCATATTTTGATCTTGACTCTATGGCTAAATTAAGTTAGCCGTAAAATGTCTATTTTGAATATCTATCCGTACAACATTTTATAGAGGTTAATGTATTAATTAGTACACATCAAAGGACACTTTGTTTTGGACTTCAGGCTATTTCCTGAGCACTTTGTTTGGGAGAGCTTAAAATTGACATTGCCCTATCAATCTCCAATAGGATAAGGTCCGGATAAATCGATTAGCTGGGACGATGGAATAGACAAGCTTGTTGGACCAAGCTTTATAGAATACTAGCAACCCGCCCCAACTTCGCATGGGTAGAGCTTAAATATATACCTACATTTTTTGCATCAGCTTGTTGCGTCCAGTTCCTACTATTCATTATTATGTGGTCCAGTATGAATTTTATCATCTTCATCAACAATCGTGATCGTCATATTTCAACCAATTTACACAAAACCTTAAAGAATTATACATCCCTCATTAATCACTCTTTCTATTGGTGATAACCGCATGGAAACCCGTTCAGTAGTTTTTGAGTTTATCGCGAATAGACAGACGCGGCGGTGGACTTTGTTTTATTGAGCGAGCCAGCGTCGCGAGCGAAGCGTCTCAGTTTCGACTAGGCCACAAATGCTTTTGTCCGGATCTAAGAGCAATCATTACTAAAGTACAGAGCGCGGCTACTCGAGTTCGAACAGTAAGCGCGGGTCAGAACATCGTCGCTGTCCACCGGCAAGCGCGAACAGTCGACATTCTGAGTTCGAGCGGAGTGCGTTTAGTAACATCTCATTCCGTTTTTGCCGAGAAAATGGTGAAATGTGCGGTACCAACTTGTCAAAATGGCACAAGGAAACACACCAAACTAAAATGCAACATAACATTTCACAGGCAATTCAGTGTTTCATACTTTTAAACGGATATACCTACTCTTATATGATAGCGGGGGTGAAGTACACGTGAGACGTGTGGTTGCGAGTCGCGTCCCACTACACCGCCCGCCGCTTCGCCGGTGATGCTTATAGTAGTGATGTGCGTGCTGTCGATATTATTTACGACATTTTTTACGTTCAAGAGAAATCGAAGAAAGTAATGATGCCTCCGATGCTGTAAAGTGTTAATGTTGAGATTTTTGTGTGGTTAGCTTTATATTAGTTACTAGCTGTGCCCCGCGACTTTGCAACTTCGTCCGCGAGGAATAGTGTCTTTGGGTAGTATTTTTAATTATTTAGGCTAATTATATTACAAATAAGACACATACGTAGCCCACCTACACCGCGCCGTACCACGCCTCGCTAAGCCCCCTCCTCTCTCTCTTTCCCTCTGCTACCCTCCCCCTCCTCTCCCTTTCCCCTCCCGCTTCCCCATCCCCTCATAACCTAACTAAAACTTTTACAAACTTTGAAAATCATATTTATTACTCGACTGCGAAAGAAGGAGGGTTATATTTTAGGTACTCCCTTAGGACTCTTAACTCCTTACTTCCTCTTAATTACATTAACGGCTCATAGCCGCGCTCTGTACTTTAGTAATTTTTGCTCTGAGGTCCGGATGTTTGTCTGTCTGTTCTCGCCAAAATTTTTCAATCGATTTTGATTAAAATTGATTATTTTGATTTATTTTTTTCTGTTTTTTTTTATTGGGGGGAAATAGGGAGGAAATGGGGAGAAGTTTGCTGTAGCGTTAATTATCAACTGATTTCAGTCAAATGTTTAAGGCTTTTAGACTTTAAGGACTATATTCTTCACTAGATCTTGCGACAAGAAATTCATAAAGGGGGAGTGGAGGGGAGAATGGGGGGAAGTTTGCTATAGCATAATTTGTCGACGGATTTCAATCAAATTTGGGAGGCACACTAAGGACTTAATTCTACGTAAGATGTAAGGTTCAAGAAGGGGGAGTGGAGGGGAAAAGGGTATAAATGAAGTTTGCTGTAGCGTTATATATGGACGGATTTCAATTTGTATAGGGGCACGCTGGGTCTACTGTTCTTACAGAACTACTAGTAATATGTAGTGATGAGTAAAAAATACCATGAGATGCTGAATCTAATCTACATCTACTTGTGAAAAATATTAAATATATTGTTTGCTAAATTTAGTTGTATTGTCATTGAAAGTACGGCTGTAGAAACTGCTAAAAACATAATCCATCATTTTTGTTTTCCTGTAGGTAACATAGTCCGTGCCATATAGATTGGCACTAAAGTGCATCGACCTCTCATCAGCCGCTAAGAAAAAATGAGTGTAACTTAAAATTTTGCTAAAATTAAAAAGAAAAATTTCTATTTATCATTGATGTTTATTACAATTCTACATATTACTAGAACACATTTGATATATTTAATGTCGTATTTTCATAATCTCGATATTTAATATCCGTTTTAATTGTAAAAAAGGATTTTAACGCGCTAAGAGTGTTCTATGTTATACTTTATTTTAATGATTATTAACGAACATCTCTTTTTGTAATTTTTCTACTTGAAATTAAATAAAATAACCATTCCAACAGCTTTTATAATACTTACGAAACTACTATCTGAAATTATACAAAACGCGAGTTATGTCACTTAACCTGGAACATTTTTTACGTCAGGCAACAGAGATGCGTCACCTTCGGCGATAATAAATTTGTTTATTTTATAAATTAATTTCGGCAAGAATTTTATGAATAAGTGATGGCAATCCAGACTATTATTATATATATATAAATTATATATATAATATTATATAAAGAGGAAACGTTTTTAAACGATTTCAACTTTTGAGATGTTTAATCGCGATGCAAGTGCATCAGTTTCAATATCGCGGAAAATATCGTTTGCGCGATGCAGGATCTCATACATTTAGGCAATATTTAAAAGAGAGCTATTAAAATCTACGCTAGCGCCATCTCTGGGTTTTATTCTAATATTAAAAATGCGAAAGTAACTCTGTCTATCTGTCTGTCTGTTTGTTTCGCTTTCATGCCAAAACTACTGAACCGATTTAAATAAAATTTGGTACACAGATAGTCTAGAGCCTGAGAAAGGACATAGTTACATATATTTTTAATGCGAAAAGGCGGTTGTAAAAGGTTGAGAGGGGGCATTAAAAGTTGTATGAAAGTATCGTCATTTTTAAAGCTAGAAGCTTGACATTTTTATTATTTTATTTTTTTAAATTAACATAAATAAATATGACATTCAAAGTTTGTGAGAGGGAAAGGGAGAGTGGAAGGAGAGGGGATTGGTAGGGTAGGGGGAGTTGAGGGAGTGGGGATGGGGAGGGGAGGAGAGCTGGAGGGGAGGGGATTTAAAAGTGAGGGGTAGAGGGAGTGGAGGGGAGCAAAGGGGGAGGGTAGGTAAGTGAGGTGGAAGTGAGGGGAAGGGGGAGGCGACGGGATGTGAGGGGCGGAGGGAAGGGGGGATTAGCGTGGGGTAGTACGGCGCGGTTTAGTTGGGATACGTATGTGTCTTATTTGTTAATGCTACCCAAAGACACTATTCTACGCGGACGAAGACGCGGGCACAGCTAGTTATATATAAATGTACCAAAAATATAAAATAAATCATATGAAATATATTTTATTTACTTATTTTCCAACACACATTAATCTAACATTAAACCCAATATACTAATGCAGACTCCAACTCAAATAAATATGTATACATGTTTCAGAAAAAACACTTTGGATATTTTAGTGGCAAATTAATATTAGAACACACCGCTAAGTCAGAAGAAAACCTAATTATAATCACAGTCATAAAAGGTTTGTCACCGCTGCTAGACCACTGAAAGGTCAACGCACTTTAGTGCCAATCTATATGGCACATACTATAGTATCAAAATAGCTTTATCTATATACATATATAAAAGAAAGTCGTGTTAGTTACACTATTTATAACTCAAGAACGGCTTTACCGATATGCCTGAAAATTGGTGAGGAGGTAGCTTAGAGCCAGGAGACGGACATATTTTTTTTTTTTTGTATGTCCTGCTTGTATCCTCCGATAAAGATCGGAGACCTTTCAAACTTGACATTGTTGTATATCTTCCTCAGAATTTAAACAACGTTGCTCTTAAATACATAGTAGTTATGCATTGGTGACCCTGATTTTTGAAAACAATAGTGTGCACATTCTTAACTTTTTACGAACATAGTATATATATAGTCATTTTCTTTTCTATTTTGATTTTTACATTGGTTTGTTTTTTTTTTGCAGTTTCTTTTTTTTATGCTCTTGTTTTTTTTTCTTTTCCCTTTTTTTTAGTATCAGTCATGTCTTATGATGTAATAACAACTTTTGATCTAACTGTGTCCTACACAATTATATCCTACCACCTCATCTTATTTATCTATCTTCTCGATCTTATGTCATACTTTATATGTATAAATATATAGTTTATGCATAAGTTTCTTGCTTAGTTTTTATTATTAAATAACGATATCTTGGTAATATATTCACAATATTTGATGAAGTGTTCACTTGTTCTTGAGTCTGCAATTAATCCTTGAATCGTCTCATAAGTGATGTTACAGTTTACTAAACTATTCCAGGTTAAATCGAGCCAAGGCAAATCTAGGACAATCTATTTATAAGTGCTCAACTGTTTCGTCTACATCCGGGTCACACACGTCATCCTGGGTGGTCCTTGCATTTTTTTTTCTTTTTTTTTTTTTTTATTTATTAGGAATAACAAACAACTACATTATAAATATAATATTGACAAAAATTAAAATTATGTTTGTATTATTAATAACGTAGTCCACAGCGTTATTCACGTATTGAATATAAACATATACTTATAGAAAAGCAACTAGAGGGATCGAAAATCTTTTCTGAAATTTTTCCGCAAAAAATTTAAAACAAAGTAGAAGTGACAAAGCTGAAAGAAGTTCAACTATTTTGAAACAGTACAGAGTCTTCCTTAACTAATAAACTTATCAATAATTTTCTGAGTTCATACAATGAACATGTAAATATATCATGTCATTCATTCATTCATCATTATTCATCATTCATTATCATGTCTTTGTTAAACGACCTATTAAAGGACTCGACCATACGACGAACAGGTGAACGAAGACCCGAGTTAGTGCGGCAGGTGTTTAAAGCAAAAAGAGAGCGAGCTCGAGCTTCTCGCGTGTTTGCTGTTCTAGGAACAACGTAGCACAGTTTTCGAACTAAATCTATGCAATCGATTTTATTTTTGACTATATTGAATAAGGTGATAGCTTCAAGATACTTGCGTCTGGACTCAAGGGATAAAAGTTTATATTTATTAAGTAAGTCAGGATAAGAGGTGAATCTATGGAAACATTTATAGTGCATAGTGCGTAGGTACTTACGTTGGACTCTCTCGACTGTAGTGATGTACTTCTTGTACTATGGATACCAAATGGATACGGCATATTCTAACTGTGGACGTACAAGTGCTGTATATAGGTGCAAGTAGTAGTAGTGTGGTGTATCTTTTAAAATTAGTTGATGACCTCATGACAAAACAATACATCTTGAAAGCTTTACTGATGATCATTTCAACGTGCTCATTAAAGCAGAGTTGGCTGTCTAATTGAATTCCCAAATCTCTTATGGACTTTACCCTATTAAGAGGGGTGTCGCAGATGTTATATGTGAATGATGTAGCATTTTTCTTTTTTGTGAAACTTATGGTGTTACATTTATGAATGCTAAGTTGTAATTTATTATACGTACAGTAGGCTGTGAATCTGTTTAAGTCCTGTTGAAAAGATATACAGTCCGCAATAGACGCAATAGGTTTATAAGCTTTGAGGTCGTCAGCATATAGTAGTATCTTAGAATTTTGAAAACACTGATCTATGTCATTTATAAAAATAATGAAGAGGAGAGGACCAAGTATAGAACCCTGAGGGACTCCAGAAGTTACCATTACACTGTGGGATTGGTATCCATTTATGACCACTTTCTGAGTGCGATTAGTAATGTAAGAAATGATCCAACGGAGAAGATCGCCACAAATGCCGTTATACGCAATCTTGTTCAGTAGAATTTCGTGGTCAACTTTGTCAAAAGCTTTTTTGAAATCAGTATAGATAGCATCTACTTGAATACGCTTATCCATATTATCAAAAAGGTCACTTGTGAAAACGTTGAGATTAGATGTCGTAGATCTTTTTTTAACAAATCCGTGTTGCTCGTGAATGATTATGTTATGCAAGGCTGGATATATCTCGTTATGTACCAACCTTTCAAAAAGCTTTGACAAAGCCGACAAGATAGAGATAGGACGGTAATTCTCGATATCATGCTTATCACCACTCTTATGAACTGGGGTGATATAAGCGCGTTTCCAAACTTCCGGAAAGACACCTTCAGTCATACATTTATTGTATATAGTGGTTAAAGGCACGCTGATGACATCAGCGGTGTTTTTAAGAAAACTGGATGGTATACCATCGGGACCAGGACTTTTTGCTGGGTCCAATAATTTAAGTTGCTTTAATACTGTGTATTTATCAAAAGAAAGAGTACTTATTAAGATGTCTTTGGGGTGGTTGTTATTATTTCGGGGTGGCGTCCAACAACTGAGAGCAGGCGAAGCGGGTTCGAATACTGATTCAAAAAAGCAAGAAAAGATTTTGCATATTGTTTCCGGATGAGTTGACTGTTTACCGAGATATGTCATACGTGCAGGAATGCCAGATTTCGATTTAAGGTTGGATATATATGTCCAAAAATGTTTAACATTCGTAGTAATATTATCTTCGACGGATGTCATATATCGCTTATAACATTTATTGCAGTTATCTTTGAATGATGCTCTAAGTTCAGAAAATCTTACGTAGTCTAATTTGTTATTATACATTTTCCATTTTACCCATGCCTTCTGCTTTCGTTTGAAAATACTAATTAAAGAATGCGTGAACCAGATGGGAAAATTGGGTGATTTGGAATTAATTAATGGGACGTTATCCCGAATAATGCCATTAATGTTGTTATAAAATATGTCAACTGCGGTTTCAGCATTAAGATCACATAATATTTGACTCCAATCTGTGGCGGCTATTGCTTTGTTTATCTCAATATAATTAGCCTTTCTAAAATTGGGCTTAGTCATAGGGTTTTTATTTAAACATTGCTCGGGTAAACTAATTAGACAATACGCAACAAAGGGGGGATGGTACTGATCTGGACTAACAAGGGAATTAGGTTGTGACTGGACATAACAAGGTGAATTGCATATGAGTAGGTCAAGTATTTTCCCATTCATGTTCAGTAATGTATTATATTGTGCACAGTTTAGCACAGACATGCAGCTGCTAACTAACAATCCTTTTGACGAAGAATCACTACATGTTAATCCATCGGAGTTGTTTGAATTAACAGGGTTATTACTGGTCCAGGTAATGTCTGGCATATTATAATCTCCTAGTATGCATAGGTTATCTATGCTGGCGTCGTTTAAAACGTCTTGAAGGTAATAACCAAAGCCTTCGTGTCCCGTCATCGCCTGCACTACTCGTAGTAACGGTGTAAGTTTTATCTTCTTAACGATCTGAAAAGCCTTCAAGGCATCGGGAAAAACATTTTTGTAACTGTTGCTGTATGCCCATTCGTGTATCTGGAGCTCCAAGTTTGTATTGAGTCGTCCCTTAATATCTTTTTGACATAGGAGAGAGAGCACTTGTTGTAACCCCGCCTCCTTTGCTAGCACAGGAGACGGACATAGGATACTATTTATTTTGGTGTTTTTTTTTTTTTTTGGTGAATGTGTGTGTTTGTAGGGAAAAAGCACAATGTTGAAAAACATGCTATTTGCATTTTCACCAAATTTCCACTGAAAATCTTCAGTAAACACCTCATCTTTACTGAAGGTATGACTTAAGACTAGACTTTTACTTGAAAACTGAGCTGAAATGTGACTCTGACCCATCTCTACGACCAAAATTGATAAAAACTTCAATAATTTTAATATTTGACACTGGCTAAATACACTAATCGTGTGGAGACATAATGAAACTTAAAAAAAATGTATGCTTACAAGCAATCGAGACAATAATAATCAATGCCTAATCAATTTTATATTTTGTCAGAATGTAGGTAAATACAGAGATATGCAAGAATGTGATAGCCAAGTTATGAATGTCGTATGTATACAGTCTTATCCATAAGGCAAAAAATATTATACAGTTATTCATTAAGTAAGTAAGTACCTATACTTATTCAGAATTAAAATTAAATACTGGTGATTATATTTTTACAATCAAAAAAACTCAATCGAACTAATTTCAAGTTAATATCTTATCTATAACAATAATAACATTGTTTCATTGCATCATGTCTTGCTTACACGCGGTTGAAGTACTTGATTGTTGTATTTTTATTCTATTTCTGTATTGCCACAACTTATTATTTACTTGATAATCAAAGTGCCATAATTGAACTTCATATCTCTTTTGTATTCATGTTATTACGTTCATAAAAGCCTAAATAAATTAAGTTAATCTAAAAGGTAACATGACATTCAATTGTCTGTTAGGTGGTACGAAGTTCGCCGGGCCAGCTAGTAATATAATAGAGATAAAATTAAAATATTATGATTTCATGGGTATATTGAGATACAATTAGGTACAGATGTTCTTCCCACGTTTTCACCCACGTAGAAAAAAACATGTTAATATAGATTTTCTCTCTATAATATAGTTGGATTCAGGTTAACAATAATTGTTTCTTTTATTGCGCGTTTTACTTATCCTGGCGATTTGTCAACAACAAGATTGCTTACTGAGTAAATTACATTACGTTTTGCTTGTGGCGTTTTTATTCCTGTTATATTCATTTTCATGTGATAACCTTTTACATATTATTTCAGCCAACTTCCAAAAAGAAGGGGGTTCTTAATTCGTCTGAATGTTTTTTTCTTTTTTTTTGTGTGTATGTTACGCAATTACTCCATCAATTGTGTACCGATTCGAATGATTCTTTTTGTAATTGGTAGGGTACGTTTCCGAGGTGGTCCCATTTTAATTTCATCGAGATTTAATAAGTATCTTCAAAGATATGACGATAAATGTCTCAATCTTGCTACTGCAATTGACACGCAGGGCATTGAAGTCGGTTGTTTTCGTTTTTAAATTATCTTAATTATATTATTACCTGGTGCCCTTCAAGTTATGCTTTCTTTTTTTAGGGTTACGTAGCCGAATGGCAAAAAACGGAACCCTTATAAATTCGTCATGTCTGTCTGTCTGTCTGTCCGTCCGTATGTCACAGCCATTTTATTCCGAAACTGTTAGGACTACAGAATGGAAACTTGGTAGGTAGATGTATTCTGTGAAACGCTTTCCGATTTTTATACAAAAATAAAAAATATAAAAGTTTAAGGGGGGGCATCCCATACATGGAACTGAAACCAAAAAAAAATTTTTTCTTCAAACCTATACGGATAGGTCTATGGATAGGTCTTACAAAATGACATTGAGGTTCCTAAAATCATTTTTTCTCAAAGTCAATCATTTGAAAGATAGGCATGTCTAAAGTGGTAAAATGTGTGTACCCCCCCTCTAACTTTTAAAGTATGGGAGTGAAAAATCCAAAAAAAAAATATGCTGTAGATCTCAATAAAAACTAACAACGAAAATTGGTTTGAACGAGATACAGTCAGCAGTTTTTGAGATATGGCGACCGCAAAGATAACTTTGTTTTTCATACAAACACTATGAAAAAAAAACTTAATTTTGTAGTTGCGAAAAATCATAATTATGGAATACTTATGTAACCTCATATGATTATTTGTAAATATGGATTTTAATGAATTTGTATATATATAAACTCTATATATCAGGTTGCCAGTTACTTAAGCACGTCTGGCAGTGTATCCAGGCTTTTCCAGCGAGTTGAGTATATACACAATGGATTGCCACTAATGGACCGCGCGGCCAATGAGATTGCAATTCTGTATGGACAAAACATTCTAAGTGAGACACGTCATTTCTCATGTCATAATGTTCATAGATTGTTTCGATCTTCTTTTATTATATTAGAAACTATATCGATCCGATTCAAATAATCAAGTGTTTGTGTAAATGGGCCATTTTCTTGCTGCCTGTAATTTTTTTCGAAAAAACGCTGCTCAAAACTCAGGGAAAATTACTAGACAGTCTCCTCAGAATATTTTACTGTAACTACAACGGAAGAGGTTTCCTTTGGGTCTGCCCTTAGGATCCCATCTCAAAAATCCATCCTGTATAATTCTTCAGGAGACCCCTGAGCGGTGCTAAATGGACGACCACTGGCGGTTAGCTTCGGCCATGACCTCTACTAATCACATAACAATTGTTACGTTTGACCACTATCTCGCCTGGTGGTAAACGATAATGTGGTCAAACATGGTGAACACGCTGGACGGCTAGACCTAGAATACTCTCAAGAGCTGTATACTGCCGAAACACTATTTATGGCGGTAGATTTTCTCCTTGATGATGGTAAGCTACTTTTTGGCAGCAAGGCAGGCGGACCATCGATACAAAATGCTCCTATGGATATAATTTGGTCCTACCACCCGTGTTCTTAGACAAACACAATTCCATCCAAGACCGCATCGTTTTCTTAAATAAATAACCTGGCCAAGTGCAAGTCGGACTCGCACTCGTAGGGTTCCGTAACATATGACAGTCCTTGCAAACGTATATATTCATTCAAACACATTCATAGATTCTACCTGCCCCTCTTTAAATCATGAACTTTGACCGTTTATTATTAAATTAACAATATCAACTAAATGACGGAGAGACAGGATGGATAGTTCCATCTTCGTCATTTCGTTCTTTTCAATCCCTATCAAACTTCATGATAAGCTCCTTGAATAGAATATGAAATACATTAAGCCACGATTATGGTAAGGCGATAAATTAATATGAGTTTAAAGATTTGGCGGAAGCCGTTCAGAGGTATTTTGTTCGTTTGACATCTTTTAGGAAGTTGAACTCTGAACTGTTAAACATTCTTTTTAAGAAATTCCATCCGTTCTAAATCCGATCAGCCATCTTTGCGAGATGAGTGACAAAAGCCCAAACATATAAAAACTTACTTTATAATTTTTATTTATAAATTACATGTTTCCACATGCATTCTACATATTATATATATAATATACATCTTACACTACCAACACAATATTTATATCTTTTTGTAATTATTATTGTTCGAACATTTAAACATTTTTAAACCTTTCTATTGGAGAAAGCTCCTTAAAGGAACGGACATACCGCAGCGTCCTGCGTGCGCGATCTAGGCGGCGATCAGATAGCGCAGTAGTATTTTTACCGACTGGTTCACACCAAACGCGATCATAAAACAATTGAAAAGTACTGAGATCGCGCCCGCAGATTGAAGGACGCCGCGGTGTAGCCGTACCTTAAAGCTTTTCGGTCTAAAATTATTTTGTTTTTACACTCATGTCTGTATCTACTGCTGTTAGCTTTCCATGAAATAAATAAATATCAGAGTAACTGGAATAGTAAAACATGAAAATAAAGCATTCCCGTTAAAATGATGACATGTAATCTCTTGATAAGCTGCTAAGCATCAAAGCTCGATCATTATGTAGTATGACCAGCAATATCTACCCTCGGATTTAGATATCTAGAATCAATCGATCCTTTAGAAAAACTCACGCTTTTCCTGTAGTCATTTATGATCGGACAAAACGAAAAATCCGACTTCACATGCCGCGATAGTCAAAATAGCCAGTTGCCATAATAATGTCATAATAATGTGTTGCCATAACAATATAAACAAATTTGTATACCTTGATAGGTATACAAATTTGTTTATATTGTTTATCTCCATATCTCCGGAGATGATTATCAGATGTCGATAAAATTTAAATGGGACCAAACGGGAGGCATAATCTCTCAAACAAAAAATAATTTTTAAATCGGTTACGATTTGACGGAGTTCTCAGGTTACCGTCTAATTGAGAACTTCCTCCTTTTTTGTAAGGTCAGTTGAAAAAGAAGGAGGTTCTCAATTTGCCTGTATATTTTTTTATGTTTGTTACCTGAGAACTCCGTCATTTCTTAACCGATTTGGAAAATTATCTTTTTGTTTAAGAGAGTATGCTTCCCGTTTGGTCGCATTTTAATGTTATTACAAGATCTGATAAGTCTCTCCAGAGATATGGAGATAAACATCTAAAACGTAGCACTGAAAATGCATTTG
This sequence comes from Cabera pusaria, assembly GCA_954871355.1. Lineage (NCBI taxonomy): Eukaryota > Metazoa > Arthropoda > Insecta > Lepidoptera > Geometridae > Cabera > Cabera pusaria. The sequence continues at coordinate 12,354,927 of OX940906.1, forward strand.
AAGTCGGTTTTTTTCGTTTTGTGAACGATCTTAAATTATTCGTTCTGTAAATGATCTTAAAATATTGAAGTAGGTTGGAAAATGAATCATATTTTACCGCGTTAAGGTAAGGACACACCGCAGCGTACTGCGTGCGCGATCTAGGTGGCGATCTGAGGTGGCGCTCAGAGTCACACCAAACGCGATTAGAAAACAATTGAAAAGTACTGAGATCGTGCCCGCAGATCGCAGGACGCCGCGGTGTGTCCGTATCTTTACGGCCCGGCGGGTGTTACGGATAATATATTATACGCATCATTAATTAATTCCAGTATATTATAAGTAAGTAGACAAGCCACGTTTTCATTTTGAGAAAAAATTGTCCAATATCGTAGGCCTAATTTTGAAGAGACATGTGCACAAACATTTTACAAAATACCCATTTGAACTGTAACCTTTTTTGTGTATAGCCTTTGTATGAAGAAATCCAATACGGGTAGACTGAATATTCCAGATCCGATCCAATGTAATTATTGGCGATTCTTTTTTCCCACGATGGAACGGAGACTGTATATGCGTTTGGGGTGAGAGGATGTTTGTTTGTTTGTGTGTGTGCAAATCCATGTTGCCATTTTTCTCCAAAACTGCTAGTCCGATTTTGATGCAGTTTTCAGTTATGCATTTGGGTGTAATTGGTGCATGTTTTAAGATAGATGTTACGGTGACAACTTGCCAGGGGGCGCTGCAGTAATCATTTGTGTGTGCAAATCGATATTGCCACTTTTCTTTTCTTTCTTTACTTCTCGCCTGGTGGTAAGCGATGATGATGGGATATAAGGGAGCACAAATACGACCTCGGTGCTCCCAGCCAACCTCACCTGCCCGTGGTGCATCCTGCTGACCAACAGACGAGGCTCTGGCGACCGACAAATGGCGGTATAACCATTTCATAACTATGGCGTAGCCAAATTCTACAGGCCGGTGACGGGCAGCAGCGTAACCGGTGCGAGAAGCTACGTCCTGCAATCGCCAACACACCTGCCTAGCATGGCGATTAGGGCATATCCCTCCCAAGGGATGCATGCATGAAATGGAAACGTCACGGTAACGGCAGGGCAAGGGGTGCTAAGAATCCCTGGGTTACGGTAGGCCGCCAGAACAAACTGACCCTCGCAATGTACAATGGACGCACGATTCGGCTGGAAGAGCATCTAGCGCAGCTGGAGGAGGAGCTGAAACACATAAGATGGCACATTCTGGGGTTACGTGAAGTCCGAAGACAGGGAGAGGACACCAAAACCTTAGAATCGGGCCATATTATGTACTACAGATAAGGAGATCAGCCATCCCAAGGCGGCGTCGGGTTTCTGGTCAACAAGTCTCTCAGTGACAACGTTGTAAAAATCTCCAGTGTGTAGACCAGGGTAGCGTACCTCATAATTAAGATAACCAAGAGGTACAGCCTCAAGGTTATCCAGGTCTACGCACCGACCTCGACACACTTGGATGATGAGGTGGAGAGCATGTATGAAGATATCTCCAGAGCTTTACACACCACCTCCAAGGCTCACTACAACGTTGTCATGGGAGACTTTAACGCCAAAGTGGGAGTACAAATTTGCGGCGAATCGTCTATAGGACCACACGGATTTGGGAGTAGGAATCACTGGGGGTAAATGCTCGTCAATTTCCTCGAGAGAGAGGGGCTTTTCTTGACGAACTCGTTCGTCAAGAAACAGCCCCAAAGGAAATGGACGTGGAAAAGCCCCTACTATGTGACTAAAAACGAGATTGACTTCATCATTACGGACAAACGGCGCATATTCAGAGACGTCTCAGTGATCACTAGGTTTAATACTGGAAGTGATCACCGACTTGTACGAGGCTCTCTGGATATCGACTTTAAAGCCGAGAGATTCCGATTGATGAAGTCTACGCTCCGTCCGAACCTACTCCAAACCGTTGTTGGGTCCGAAACATTCGAATTAAAATTGAAAAATCGATTCGCTGCCTTGGAAACCACAGATGACGTAGACCAAAAACTCGAAGAATTGGTGGAAATCCTCAGGGATGAAGGGACAAAGTATTGCGAGAGCAATACGGGCAAAAAGTCCAAACTTTCGGCAGAAACACTTCGGCTAATGGAAGAGAGACGAACAGACCCTTTGTCAGCTTTGTCAACTAACCTGATGCGCAACAAATCCATAAAGAAGCTGGTACGACGCGACCTCCGATCCTCTAACACGCTCTTGATTAAAGAATCAATTGAGCAGAATCGGGGGTCGAAAGTGTTCGTCCAGCCTCTGGGTAGAAGCCACCTCACAAAGCTGACAACGTCAACGTGGAACGTCGTCGCATCCAAGCCGGAGATTCTGTCGGAAGTTGAACATTTCTACGGCAAGCTCTACGCATCGCATGCTTCAAGGCCCGAACCCGATACTGAGGATTCTAGAGCCACCTTAACCCTCCACTTCACAGAAGATCTGTCCGAAATTAGCCGAGACGAAATCGTGACGGCCCTTAAACAACTCAAAAATGGAAAAGCACCAGGAGAAGACGGAATCACAACGAAGCTTTTAAAATCCGGAGGAGCTCCAGCAGCTCAACAGCTTCAGCAGCTTTTTAATTCCGTTCTTTTCACTGGGAGAACTCCACCGGCATGGAACAGAAGCATGGTGGTTTTGTTTTTCAAAAAAGGAGACAAAACCCTATTGAAAAACTACCGCCCGATTTCGCTTCTGAGCCATGTCTACAAGCTGTTTTCAAGGGTCATCAGGAGTGACGAACCGTCTTGCGCGAAGACTCGACGAGTTTCTGGAACAGGCCGGGTTTCGAAGCGGTTACGGCACCATAGACACATCCACACGGTGCGGCAGATTGTACAGAAGACCGAAGAGTACAATCGGCCCCTGTGAATAGCATTTCTGGACTATGAGAAGGCCTTTGACTCAATCGAAACCTGGTCTGTTCTCGAGTCCTTGCAGCGTTGCCAAGTAGACTGGCGATATATCGAAGTGATGAGATGTCTATATAATGCCGCAACTATGACTGTACAAGTACAGAACCAGCGAACTAAAAATGTCCACCTGAGTCGAGGAGTGAGACAGGGGGACGTCATATCCCCGAAACTGTTCACTAACGCCTTGGAGGATATGTTTAAGACACTGGATTGGAAAGATCGTGGTATTAACATCAACGGCAGGTACATCTCTCACTTACGATTCGCAGATGACATCGTCATTATGGCAGAGACGCTGCAGGACCTACAAAGGATGTTGAATGGCCTAGCTGATTCTTCTCGTCGCATCGGTCTCCGGATGAATTTGGATAAAACCAAAGTCATGTACAACGAGCACGTTGTTCCGGAACCGATTGCCGTAGATGGAATCCCACTCGAAGTTGTCACTAAGTATGTTTACCTAGGACAGACGCTCCAACTAGGCAAACATAACTTCGAGAATGAAATCCAGAGAAGAATCCAGCTGGGCTGGGCAGCATTCGGAAAACTCCGTCGAGTCTTCTCGTCGCTTATACCACAGTGTCTAAAGAAAAAAGTCTTTAACCAGTGCGTCCTACCTGTGATGACATACGGAGCCGAGACGTGGACACTCACAGTCCGACTGGTCCACCACTTTAAAGTCGCTCAGCGAGCTATGGAGAGAGCTATGCTCGGTATTTCTCTGCGGGATCGAATCCGGAACGAAGTAATTCGCCAGAGAACTAAAGTTATCGACATAGCTCAACGGATTAGCAAGCTGAAGTGGCAGTGGGCTGGTCATATCTGCCGCAGGACTGATAACCGTTGGGGTAGACTTGTCCTAGAGTGGAGACCGCAAATCGGCAAACGTAGCGTAGGACGTCCTGTGACCAGGTGGAGCTACGACATACGCAAAGCGGTGGGCAGTGACTGGAAGAGAAGAGCTGAAGATCGGGCTCAGTGGCGCATCTTGGGAGAGGCCTTCGTCCAGCAGTGGACTGATACAGGCTGATGATGATGATGATGGTAAGCGATGACCTAGTCGAAGATGGCGAACACTCGATTTGATTTGATGATTTTGGAAAAACTATCTGTGATATACTTGTGTTATAATTTTAATTGAAGAGCATGTGTACCAAATTTGAGACAATTGACCCAGTGAATAAAGAGTTTCATAGTAACCCTCCGTTTTACTCTCTTAGGGGTAGAATTCTGAAAAAATATTTCTTAGTGGATGCCTACACTTCAAAGAGAACGCACTATCCAAGTTTCAAGGTAAAAATGTGAAACATGTGTCTCATAACGATAATGGAAGATTATGTGTTCCAATTTTCAAGTCGATCGAGCGCCCCAGAGCATAAAAAGTTTCATGAAAAGTTGAACCCTCCATTTTACCCCTTTAGTGGCGTAATTTCGTAAATCCCTTTTTTAGTGGACACTTTACAAATAACACACCCTCCAATTATCATGTCCCTAACATTAGCGGATTAGGCAGTGAGCTGATTATATCAGACAATCATTCACAGACAAACGCGTGGGGGATTATTTTTTAACCGACTTTACAAAAAAGGAGGATGTTCTCAATTCGTCGGAACCTATTTTTTTTATGTATGTTCACCGATTATTCCAAGATGTCTGAATCGATTTGGAAAATTCTTTTTTAGTATCAAAAGGTACCCTTCCCATTTAGATTTTAACGAAATCGGTAGAGCCGTTTTTTATATATCAACATTTATATTACGATACAGACATACTAACTACTGGCACAGATTATATAATAGTTACTACGTCTACTGGCTAATTTGACGACGACGTTTGAAGTCGGTTTTTTTAGTTTTTTAAACAATCTTAAATTATTGAAAAACTGTGACATACGTAACTCATAATCTTAATGAAAGAGTATGTGCACAAAATTTTGAGACAATTGACCAGTAAATAATGTAAGATCGTTTAAAAAACTAAAAGAAATTGAAAACCTCCTCCCCCTTTTTGTGAAGTCGGCTTATAAACAAGTTCAACCCTCCATTTTATCCTCTTAGGGGTGGTATTTCGAAAAACCCTTTTTAGGGTTCCGAACCCAAAGGGTACCAACGGAACCCTATTACTGAGACTACGCTGTCCGTCTGTCTGTCTGTCTGTCTGTCTGTCTGTCACCAGGCTGTATCTCATGAATCGTGATAGTTAGACGGTTGAAATTTTCACAAACGATGTATTTCTGTTGCCGCTATAACAACAAATACTAAGAACAGAACAAAGTTAAAAATTAAAGAAAAGTTAAATAAAATTTAGTATACCTACAGGGGATTTCGGGGGCGATAAATCGATCTAGCTAGGAGTCATTTTCAGAAAATGTTGTTTTATTCGTGTTTTCAATAATCAACTTTATTGATAATCAACTTAAAATATGATCCTTCCCGACATCTATTGGCGAGTAGAAGTACTGTGTCAGTAAAGCAGTTACGGCCCATTTAGACGGGGAGAGTTTCTCGTACGTTTCCTTACGAGAAACCATACGCTACTATCACAAGCAATAATCGCCATAACACAATCGTATCAAAATGTTTACATACAGGCAAGAACTAAAATCTCGCCTACGATTATGTCATACGAGATTCGCATATGACTTATCGCTAGGCGATAATTGCCTATGTTTGTTTACACAACAAAAGTATAGTAAGCAGATTCTTGCTTATGAGAGTCTTGACTTGTATAAACACGATCTCGTATGATATTTTTCAAGTTCATACGAGTATCGTACAAATCGGGTTGAACCGTTTTGAGTGCGAGAATCGAAATACGAGAAAATTCTGTTTAGACCGACACTATCAATATTCTATTGCGAGTCAATTGTCGCCAGAGTGGAAGAGCGAGAGGTGTGAATGTTTAGACATATAATCTTTTTTATATTCCTTCGATAATCATATCTTCGAGACGAGAAACTCTCCCCGTCTAAATGGGCCTTTAGTTTCTCTCAATTAAAAAAAATAGTATCATTATTCGTCAATAGATGTCGGGAAGAGTCATATTTGTCTGTTTAAGTGGCAAAAAATACCGAGCAAAGCTCGGTCAACCAGATATTTAATAATATTAATTACTACAATTACTATTACTACTATTACTATTACTACTATATAATACTATTCTACCTTTGTGTTAACATTTACTTAGTTGGTGTTAAAAGTTCGTTAGAAATTTGATAGATGGCGTTCGGAACCCTCCGTGTGCGGGACAAAAGTCTGACTCGCACTTGGCCAGTTTTATTTAGTGGACGTTTACACCTCACAAAGAAATGTCATGCGTCTAGGACCAGCGGTTTTGGCTGTGGGTTGATATCTCAGTCAGTCAGTCAGTCAGGACTTTGGATTTTATAGTTATATATAAAGATGTACCTAAATAAATAAGTTTGTATATTGTTTCACGGTCAAATGACTGTACCGAATAGGCTGAAATTTTACAAAACGATAGCCAAAAACGGGGGGAAGCCGCGGGGCGCAGCTAGTATTTCTATAGGCGCTACTAATTAATTGATTTTCTAATATTATATTGATGTGTCGTAATAATGCATCATAGTTTTATGTCTGTCTAATGTATGTATGTATGTTCGGGTGGAATCTTGGAAGCTAAATTAGACCCACTTCCCGATGTCCGATTGGACTCAAATTTGGTTTTAAATCATACACTGTTGAGGTTGAAATTCATAAGGGATGAGCTTTTTAACCGACTTCCAAAAAGGAGGAACTTCTCAAGTCGTATGTATGTTACGCAATTACTCCTTCAATTTTTAACCGATTCGAATAATTTTTTTTTTTTATTGGTAGAGTCAATTTCCAAGATGTTCCCATTGTATCTTCATCGAGATCTGATTAGTATCTCCAGAGATATGATGATAAACATCTCAAACTTGCTACTGAAACTGGTTCGCGCGGCATGGAAGTCTGTTGTCGTTGTTTTTAAACTATCTTAATCTTTTTAATTCCAATATTAAAAGCTTTAGATAGAGAATTAAATTGTGACAACTTTATGAGACGCCAAGACAACAAAGACGTGGCTACAAAGATTTTAATATCGTTCCTTTATATATTGAGTCTAGAGAATTTGTATGCTTTCATTGTTATGTAGATTACAGCGTGGCATATTAAAGTTTGATGTCAGATCCACCAATTTTAGTGCCAGTATGAAGTACAGTATACCTTAAAAATCACGATTTTAGCTATACTCGAACGAAAGTTTTGTAAAATAATTTCAAACATTTTTTCTACTCATATCGTGATATTTCCACAATTTTGGTGTCATGTTTTTAATTTTATGCTATTCTACTAACCCGTATCTCTGAAGTAGATTGTTATCCTAGATCTGTAATACCTACAAAGTAATCACATCATTTTACAGATTACATTTTAAAACTATTAGAGATTAGTAGTACTTCATCTCCGTAACTACATAACCTAACGCAAGACCTCTATATTATATTTTATTAAGACTCCCTTTTCATAATTCCCCAGTTGCTTCCATTAAGTTATATTATAGAAAGTAACAAGGCCATTCGTATGCTTATTGTCAACATGCATTGATTATGTCGACGCAGTAACTCTGAATATCAAGGTTATAACTAGAGATTAGACACTCGAGGGTGACACGGAATTCGAATTAGATTGAGATTATTTTATAAATAAATGTCAAATTGAATGAATAAGTTAATGACAGTTTGATTGTATTACGCGGACTTTGTAGCACACTAGCGCGTCTAGTCGAAAATTCACACGCGATACGATAGCCCCCATTGGCTCGCGCTGAACATTTGTGTTTTCAGATAATTATGGTTCGAAAATCGATTATTATTTTATACCATGTTTAGATGGTATTAGTTATATATGCGGAAAACGCACTCGAAGTCGAACTTGAACGTACATAAGATCGTTTAAAAAACTAAAAAGAACCGACTGCAATGCCGCGCTATTAATTTTCAGTACCAATTTTGAGGTGTTTATCTCTATATCTCTGTAGATACTTATCAGACCTAAATAAAATTACCATGGTACCACACTTGGAATATCTTCTTTCCAACAAAAAAAAAAATCAAAATCGGTTCATAAACGACGAAGTTATCCGCGAACAAACATAAAAAATAAATAAAAAAAATACGGTCGAAATAAGAAACCTCCTCCTATTTTTGAAGTCGGTTAAAAATACACTTTGCAGTTAGATATAAAATTTTACATGGACACCAGTACGTAACATTACATAAAATAAAATTCAAGACCGAGACTGTCCCACTCGCTCCTCTCTAAGCTCAAAGAAAGGTTATACGTCCCTAGCTTTCATGTTCATAATGACGTCAGAGTATGTTCAAATAATTCTCATTTTTATGTAGGATTATAAAAGAGACTTTGTTTGCCAACTTTCGGGTCGCTAGGTATATTCTCTTGAGTCTTTTAATCCTTTGTCAACGTTTTCTGGTAAACCTTCCTGGAGTAATCTTTATGTTGGGGTATTTTATTATTCAATCTGAAAGGTGCTTATACTATGCTGTGAAATGAACATTTTACATTTTTTTTAATACTTTTTACGGCTGGAATGCCAATCTCAATTTGATACTACATATTATAAGCTATCACTGCGTATATTTTCTTTCAAATTGGCTAAGCCATTTTTGTTATAGCATGAAGGTGTAGCTTAGGTTACTCATTAATTTTGCCCATTAATATTATTGACCAGCTTAGGTCCCGTGGTCCAGTCCCTTACCATCCTATAATAACCGGCCAAGTGCGCGTCGGGCCACGCGCAGTGTAGGGTTCTGTAGTAGCCTGTTATTCAATTTTTTTTACCCGTTATAAACGAGCAACTAGGTACTCCGTCTTTGTCACTTTAAAGGATTTATTCTAAGGATTTTGTATTTGGTACAAAATTTCCAACACCCAAGTTCAACGACTATTACTGCTAAACTAATAAAGCTATCTTAACCGCTATAATTTTTCTTTAAGTTCATGAAATGCGCTATTATCACGAATTTTTCCAGAGTTTTCAAGCCAGTTTAGCTTTTAGACGGGGGGGGGGGGGGGGGGGGAACGCGTCGCGCGTTTGTTGGCGTCATTTATTTACATACCCCCACAAAATTACAGCTTTTAGTATTAACGGTCTCTTAGCAAAACTTCGGACAGACAGACAGACGGACATGACGAAACTATAAGGGTTCCTTGTCAGGACTACGGAACCCTAAAAAGGCTAAAGTGCCGAAAGATTATTATCTAAATCAGCCCAGTGGCGTAAAGGAAAAAGGTCAGCTTCGACGCCACAGGTAGTAGGTTCAATCCCCGCCGTGCCCAATGGATTTTTCTACCGAAAAATTTACGTGCGAATTTCACAGTGGCCCCTGTTGATAGGAAAACATTCTTAAGAATCCCTCAAACCAACTGAACAGTATTAGGACAATGTCTAGTATCCGACTAGCCAATGGATTTTTTATTGAAAAAAATACGTGCGCATTTCACAGCGGCCCTCCTGTGAAGTGAAAACATCGTTAAAAAACCCCCAATCCCCTGTTTGGTGGTAGCTTAGGACACTGTCTAGTATCTGCCTAGCCAGCTACCAAAAGACGTGGTTCAATAGTTGCATTTTGAATTGGACTTAAATCAGTCGCTTTGAACCATTGGTGAGATATTCGTCAAGTACTTGTTTGTTCAACATTTAAACCGCTTCTTGTTATTACAATATTCTCTCAGGGTTTGTAATTAATGAACTGTAAATATTTTCCAAAATGGCTACTTGTCTCGTCTAGCAAAATGACAAAGGAACAATCTAACTCAAACAAGAGTCACTTAGATATCAGCTTGTCAAAGAACGTCCTGTCAATAAAAGCCAACTCAGTTTCCTTTTATTTAAAGAGACCTCAAGAACGGAAAATTAGCTCGATGATTAAGATTGAAGTATTTTATTACCCGAATACGGATTAGAAAAAGGAAAGTTTATGTTTTAGCAGTCTATGTATGATGTCTGTGATTTTTCAAATCGGATAAGATTTGACGGAGTTCTGAGGTAACAAACATAAAAAATAAAAATACAGTCGATTGAGAACCTCCTCCTTTTTTGTGAAGTCGGTTAAAAATATACAGTTAATATGTTAAAAAATAAAGATTCTAAAGTTTGCGACGATTTAATAGAAAATAGATTTATATCAAATCGGATGTAGTGGATTATGGATAGAACCTGTTGAAATAGGGATAGAGGAAACGTAGCAGGTCTACGCCGTAGTCAAACCGTAGCTTATGGAATAAGATCTGGCTTTAGTGTAGCTGTACTACAGGTCTAGTATAAAGTCTTTAGAGAAATTACGGCCCCAAGACTCAACATAATCAAAGGGCCAGTTTCATCGGTTCCTGGTAAGTTTATTATAAACTGACTCTCTGACATAACAGTTTACTGACTATATACTCGTACGTACGTATCTATGCGTCTTTTTCCATTCGTCATTTATTTGTTTCGTTCGGCCTACCTAATAGGTTTAATCAAAGTACGTTTTATATGCTGTGCCTTTACCTACTTATATAAATGCACGCTTCTAAAACCACTTTACTATAATACAATAACTTCAAGAACTTTATTAAAGCAGTAAAAGGAAAATATTTTATTGAAGTTGCGAATAGCTTTCGCTAGCTCCTTTATAAAGATAGAAGAGACCGCTCAACTTTATAGCTTCGCGGGGACTTTACAAGTTACACTTTTAAAAATAATACTAAACAGAAAATATTTATAGAAAGATGTACGAAAGAAAATATAATAAGTTGTCAGCTTCTTACAAATTCAAACATATATAAAACTGAATAGGCGTAGTCCGAAAAAGCCGGAATTCTAGGCCTAGCGTGCTTACCATCTTTAACCGCATCATCACTTACCAACAGGTGAGATGTGGTCAAACGCTGGCCGCTATCTTATAAGATATAAAAAATCGTACACAAAGTTACTCCCTTTGAAATTATTTCTACTTCTTGTATGACGTATATATTTATCATTATTTTTAGCATTGTTATAAAATGGTGCCTAGTCCGGAAACGGACAGAATGGTATTAGTAGCATTGATATGGTAGCCTATTGTATGGTGCTAACTAATCCTCTACATCATATATATGGTATTATAGATATCCCTTTAAAACCACGATGGTTAAACCTGCGCTGTTTTGTAGCTCTTATCGTATCCCAACACGCTGGCCACCGCGCCCTACATCTCACGGATTACCTTATATTATCTCCACCACGAGTGACAAGCTTTAATATTTTTCAGAACCGATCTAATCATAAAACAGGAGAAATTCTGTGGATCTTAATATTCTATTGTCGCGGCAAAACCCATCTGTTGCATGAATCTGGAAATTACTTTCGCGAGAAAGTTTTATGTTTAAAGTTTCTAAAATGTGGGTTTTGGCGAGAGACGATCAACTGTGTATAGCTAAGTGAGATCACCAATTCTTTTATGAATGTAAAGCTGTACTGTTCCTACAATACAATTTAAGCTCTAGTTACAGTCACACGTCTCAGCTGATTTTGGTAAAATTTTGCATTAGAAAGGTTTAAGAGGCCTTTCCTTACTGAACAGTTTAAAACTATATGCTAATTAAATACCTACATATTCAAAGACCAACTCCAATTTCTTTCCATTTTCTAACACCTATTTTAATGGGTTCTAATTAATTAAACTTCGTAATTGATGTTCCTAAAAACCTTTTTATTCACCCTTGTACGCTGAAACAATACTTGTTCGTTTAACCCTATTAACAGCGGTATAACCCTTTTAGCTACCTTCTAATTTCGTTATTATATTGTTATAACGTATATCAAGGTACTGGATGGCTGATATTCAGAAATAATGATAAGCTAAATCAATGCTATAGAGGACGTTCATAATAAGGAGAAAAGGTTGTTTTAACGACTTCTAAAAGGAGGTTTTCAATTCGACTGTATTTTTAACTGACTTTACAAAAAAGGAGGAGGTTCCACATTCGTCGGTTTTTTTTAAATGTGTGTACACCGATTACTCAAAGATGCCTGAACCGATTTGGAAAATTATTTTTTGTTACAAAAATGTTCCCAGGTGGTTCCATTTAAATTTTAACGAAATCGGTTGAGCTGTTTTTAATATATCAACATTTGTATTACGATGCATTTGTATACTTCTATTACATGATACTATCTGCTGGCTACTTTGACTAACGCCATAGAAAAGTTAATCGAGCGCAACGTTTGAAGTCGGTTTTTTTCGTTTTAAAACGATCTTAAATTATTTTATTTATTTGTTACCTCTGAATTCCATTATTTATCAACCGATTTGGTATTTTTTTGTTTTTGAGAACGTATACCTACTTTCTGTTTAGTCCCATTATAATTACATCGAGATCTGATGAGTATCTCCGGAGATATGGATATAACCACTTCAAACTTAGTACTGAAAATGACTAACGCGACATTTGAAGTCAGTTTTTTTTGTTTTGTTTCTTCAACGATCTTAATACTGACTGATATATCAATGCACAGCTTAAACCGCTTGAAGGATTGCGCTAGAATTTGGCATGCAGGTAGTTATTATGACGTAGATATCCGCTAAAAAATAATAATCCAAAATTCATCCTATAAGGGGATGAAACGGGGGTTAAAAGTTTGTATGAATAAACAATAATAGATGGTCTTTTTTATTCGAAACTTCACACAAGTACTTCTGTAATTAAATAAGTAAATACGTGTTTCAGACTTTTTCGTAATTTCACATGACACCGAGGATGACATGGGGTAACAAAGTCTGAAAATCAATATGGTATTTCGGGTTTTATAAAAACGAATCCCTATTACCCTTGGTTACTTACATCATAACTTGAAAACGAGTGGAGCGTTTTTAAGCTTATTTATTTTTAACCGACTTCAAAAAAAGGAGGAGGTTTCTCAATTCGACAGTATATATATATTTTTTTTTTATGATTGTTCGCGGATAACTTCTTCGTTTATGAACTGATTTTGATTATTCTTTTTTTGTTCGAAAGAAGATATTCCAAGTGTGGTACCATGGTAATTTTATCGAGGTCTGATAAGTATCTCCAGAGATATTGAGATAAACATCTCAAAATTGGTACTAAAAATGAATAGCGCGGCATTGAAGTCGGTTCTTTTTTAGTTTTTAAACGATATTATTTATGTTATTTGAAGTGTTTTCATAATTGAAAAGTTTTTACAGAAGAAACGTTTTAAGTTAATTAAAGAAGTTTTAACGCGGGCGAAGCCGCGGGGCTCAAGCTAGTATGATATATTTTAAATAAATAAAAAAAAAATATATATGTTTGTTTGAAGATGTTCATTGTTTCATTTTCAGTTTAATTGTTCATAATTAGATGAACAATGAATTCACTATCGATCTTAAGAAATAAGTTTGTCATGAAGAACCAATATAATTTTAGAAGCCCCATGCATACAAAAATTAATTAAAATGTTACACACACATACTTACATAGATTCTACAGGTACAGACCTACATAAAACACTCATATTTAAAAAGAAACCTAAGTTTTAGACACAAGCATTTTGTGAAGAGGGTATAATTTTGTAATGAAAAGCACTAACGATATTGTCGATAACAATACATAATACTTGCCCTAATTCGCGCACAAAATGCTGACTTTTATCAGCAAACCCACGGTGTGATTCACGTAAACATCCACACTTCATTATAACAAAAATCCTGGAATTATGTGAGGAGCGTGGGAAGAAGTTAATCATTACCTACTTTACAGTGCAGGAATTTATTGGGTACCTATGTATGTGTCAGTTTGATGTGGGATGGACGTTACAAGCAATATATCATTTGATGACATGTTGGCTCAAAGATGACCACTAACTCGGAGGGCACCGGTTCAAATCCTAGCTGGGCATCAATAGATTTTTCTATATACAATTACGGGTGTTCGTCTACAGGTCTAGGAGGTGGGCATTAGTTAAATGTCCCGCCTGTCTTACTACCAAAAACAGACGGAGTATAAGAGTTAGCTGAGGTGGTACTATATTTGTATGTATTTAGTCTGAGGCTGATTTGAGATATTTTTTTTAAATACAGTGGAATTAAAAACTCCTCCTTGTTTTTTGAAGTCAGTTGAAACGAACATTTAGCTAAAATATGTCGTAGAAACACGGGTGAAGCAAACGCGTAAATCTATTGCTATACAACCAAACATAACAAACAAACTGTGAAACAGGATGCGGATGTTGAACATACGGCGATAGTGTGCAAGGTCGGTAGGTAAAGAGTTACACATCGTATTAGTCCTTGTCGTTAATAATACATTGTTACGAGCCAGATTTTCCTCATGATTAGATTATTTTTTTTAGAGAATTCTATTTTTGAATATTTAGATGTCACAGGTCTTAGTTAACAGAACAGAAATAAGTCTAACAGAAATGTTCCGCCTGACTTGCTACCAAAACGTATAAGCCTATAACCATCAAGGAGATCATTTAAGATCGTTTAAAAAACGAAAAAAACTGACTTCACATGCCGCGGTAGTCAAAATAGCCAGTAGTATCATGTCGTCAAGGTAGACAGATGCATGTCATTAAGGTATTAAATGAGTTTGAGATGTTTATCTCCATATCTCCGGAGATAATTGTCATACTTAAATGGGATAATAGATAGGGATGAGGTCATGATAAAATTTAAATGGGACCAAATAGGAGGCATAATCTCTCAAATAAAAAAAAAAGTTTTTTCAAATCGGTCAAGATTTGACGGAGTTCAAAGGTAACAAAGATAAAAAAAAACTTTTGAATAGAGAACCTCCTCCTTTTTTGTGAAGTCGGTTAAAAATAGCCGCCATCCGGCAGAACACAGCCCTTAAGAGTCAGAGTATTCTAGACCTAGCGTGTTTCGGTGTTTATCATCTTCGACCACATTATCGCAGGGTTGGATTTAGAATCGTTTGGCACGAAAAAGGGGGGATAGAGGGGTGGAATGGGAAGGGGAGGGTCCCCCCTTCACTACCCTACCACTCCCATTACAAGGTAATGCATAGTTTTTGAGTTATGCCTATTTTTGTTGGGTTTGATTTTGGATTATTGGTTGAATTTAGAATCATTTGGCATGAATTTGATATAAAATGTTATGGGGATGGGTAGAGGTTAGGTCCCTGATTGTAACAATACCATACTTATAACAAGATAATGCATATTTTACAAGAAAACGATATAAACAAAATCTAACCTAAAAATATACTAAACCATAAAAACAAAGCGCAAATAATAATTACAAGGGCTAGATAACTTAGTAAAAATTTTAGTAATATTATTTACCACTACTAAATTAATAAGAACACCCCACTAGAAAAAAAACTAGGTTGGGTTAGGTTGAAACTGCGACAACACAACGCGCGAGCCGAGCGAGCGAAGCGAGCGTGCCGCGGCAGCGGCTGGCGAAGCGCAAAAAGTCTGTTAAACATCCAACAAAACAGTGATATTGATCAGCAAAGTGTTAAAAAAAAAGTGAGGTTATGATTTTACAAAAATATGCATAACTCTAAAACTATGCTTTACCTTGTAATGAAAGTGGTGAGAAAAGAAAAGGGGGACCCTACCTTACCCCCCCATCACCTCACCCTCCCTTTTTCGTGCCAAACGATTCTAAATTTTTACCAAGTGAGGTTATGATTTTGCAAAAAAAAATCATAACTCAAAAACTATGCATTACCTTGTAATGAGAGTGGTGGAGTAGTGAAAGGGCGACCCTCACCTACCCCCTCCGCCCCTCCATTTCCCCTTTTTCGTGCCAAACGATTCTAAATTTCAACCTTATCGCATACCACCAGGCAATACAGAAGCCAAAAACTAACAAAAAATCCTATTTCACGGTTTATTAATAACAATATGGTTGCACCGCCCCAGGTGGATTAACAAATATCCTTTTACTAAAACAAAGTAAGTGAATTATTAAGAAAAAGATTATTTATAACTTCACCGGAAATTTCACCCTCACCTCATAGTAGTATGAACTTACATAAATTAATCTTTGTAATTTCATGAATATTTATATAACGACGCCTACTATAATCTTAATTCCTTTATACATATTCAACAGCTTGAACTTTATCCAGTGTCAACCATTTCTGCTGAAAAATTGTGAACGTGGAAATGCAAAAAAAATGGCCCACATTTAATTGTGCTTTCTTGTGAAATTTGATATGTTTATTGTTATCATTGACTGGATCACTGACTATTAAAAATGCATAACATCAGCCCATATTTTTGGAACATTCATAAATTGCTAGTTCCTTATCCAAAGCTCCCAATCCCATGTCAATAGTTATATTTACATTTTACTAGCTGTGCCCCGCGTTTTTACCTGCGTAGACATAGTTCCCGTGGGAATATCGGGATAAAAAGTGTATCCTTTGTTATTCCAGGGTCTAGGCTATCAAATTTTAGCTTAATCGGTTCAGTAATTTTAGCGTGAAGAAGTAACAAACATGCACACACACACTTTCGCCTTTATAATATAAGTAAGAAGTAGAATCTCGATAAGAAAACTTTCATCCATGTCAAATCATAACTCTACGATATCCAAAAAAATTGAACATTAGCCAGCTTTAAATACTATCTTTTAAGATTAGGCTCTCAGTAGGAAATTTCAAAATAGAAAGACTACCTACAGCCGGTAAAAATGTATTATATTATTATATAATTTTTTTAAGGTAACTGGCATCAGCATTTGCAACATCGCTGGCAAAAATTGTATTTAACTACCTACATACTCGTACATATATATATATATAAGCAAGTAAGCGCGATAGCATCTATTAGTAGCAGCGATTTAAAATTACATTCAGAACCGAAACAAAAATCAAAATATAAACAAAACTGTCCTTGAAAAAAGCTCAAATAAAATACTCACTTGGCTCGTAGAGAAAGTTGTCTGTCATTAGGGCACACATATTTGTTAGCTTTACTTTGGAAGTTCATTGCACAAACCAAACCGTGAAATTAAAAAAAAAGAACGTATACTTTTAAATTCGCGCGGGAAATATGGCTCCGCGCGTTCTCGCCTGTTGATGACATCCAACTGTTGCTTCTATAGGTTCGTAACTTCGTATGGCGCGTGGCGGGCTCGTAACAAATCGATAATATAACAACGCACTTGAAAACTCACATAAAATTGCGGATAGCGACATCCCTTTATCTCTGAGTGAGATAAACATGACAGGGTACATACATAATTAATTGATTTTGGCGACAGGGTGGTTTTGACTTGCCCGACTTCAACCCGCAGGCTCGCATTAGGTTTTGCTTGTAGTCAGTCAGATAGTAGGTAGGTAGTTAAAAAGAAGTAGGTTTTGTGTGGCTATAATCTTGTTAGCTGACTTCAAAAAAGGAGGAGGTAGGTCAGTTTGACTATATATTTTTCGTTTTTAGGGTTCCGTAGCCAAATGGCGAAAAACAGCACCCTTATAGATTCGTCATGTCTGTATGTCTGTACGTCCGTATGTCACAGCCACTTTATTTGAACTTGATAGGTGGGTGTATTCTGTGAACCGCTTTACGATTTTAATAAATAAAATAAAGATTAAGGGGGGGGGAGGCATACCATAGATGGAACAGAAACTAAAAAAAAATTATCAATCCTATACGTGCGGAGTGTCTATAGATATGTCTTTAATAAACTGGCCAAGTGCAAGTCGGACTCGCACTAGTAGGGTTCCGTAACACAGTAAAGTATTCTATAACTATGATTTTTCGCAACTAACAAATTAACTTTGTTTTTCATAGTGTTTGTATGAAAAACAAAGTTATCTTTGCGGTCGCCATATCTCAAAAACTGCTGTATTACGTTCAAACCAATTTTCGTTGTTAGTTTTTATTAAGATCTACAGCATATATATTTTTTTAGATTTTTCACTCCCATACTTTAAAAGTTAAAGGGGGGGGGGGGGGGGGAGCACACATTTACCACTTTAGACGCGCCTGATTTTAGGAACCTCAGTTACTTATCCATAGACACCCCACACGTACAGATGTGACGAAAAAATTTTTTTGTTTGAGTTCCATGGGATGGGGATGCCCCCCCTTAAACTTTTATATTTTTAAATTTTGTATGAAAATCGGAAAGTGGTTCACAGAATACATCTACCTACCAAGTTTCAATTCTGTAGTCCTAACAGTTTCGGAATAAAATTAAATATAATAAAATCGGACGGACATACAGACAGACAGACAGACAGACATGATGAATCTATAGGGGACCCGTTTTTTGCCATTCGGCTACGGAACCCTAAAAATGACATTAAGGTTCCTAAACCATTTTTTTTCAAAGTCAATCATTTGAAAGATAGGCACGTCTAAAGTGGTAAAATTTAGTTTCAGGTCCTATATATGGAGGGCCCTTAATATTTATTTTTTTATTTTTGTATAAAAATCAATAAGCGGTTTACCAACCTACCATGTTTCAACTGTGCTGTCTTAATAGTTTAAGAATAAAGTGGCTCTGACATTACGGACCGACAGACAGACATGACGAATCTATAAGGGTTCCGTTTTTTGCCATTTGGTAACGAACCCTAAAAAACTGAATAAAATAAAAAAGTATTTAGGCCATACAACAGACGTGATTTTTTTGGTCGTTTTTGCTCGATATTCATTACGGCAACAGGTAGACGCTTCGAATATTCACAGAATATTGACTTATATTATTCACTTTAAAAATAAATAATTAAATTAAAATAAAATTAATATTTAAGGGGGGCTCCCATAAAACAGACATGATTTTTTGTCGCTTTTACGGACACGCGCACTTGGCCGGTTATTTTTTCCGATCGACACGATCTTAATTTATAGTAGCCTTATCATGGCTTATGGTTATTTTACCACGTGGCATGCCGCTATGACTCCTCTTCGCTAAGCTGTCATTATCGGTGACTTCTGCCGTCACCGGTACGAGGTCGCGTAGGAGTGCACGCAAAGGTCATTACAGCGTCGACAGGTGGGCTGCGGGCGTGAAACGGTGCAATGTTCCTCAGGTGAGAGTGTAGCCCGCTGTCGGCACTCAGCGCGAGCATACTGACCGAGCGCAATACGGATGCAATACGAACTCCCGTCTCTCGATCTCCACGTCCCGTAAAAGGCTCCTGTAGGATTATTCTCAATCATTCAAAAGCAAATTCGGATTCGGAAACTGCCTTTACTTCGACTTGGATCTTTGCAATTCACAATGCCCTGATCGGTTACTTACAGTATTTCAATTCGAAAAAATCAATGATTCTAATTGGAAAGTTTTCCGCGACAAAATAGCTTACGTATTTATCAATATTATAAATTAATAAATGGCCAAGTGCAAGTCGGACTCGCACTCGTAGGGTTCCGTAACACAGTTAAGTATTCCATAACTATAATTTTTCGCAACTACAATATTAACTTTGTTTTTCATAGCGTTTGTATCAAAAGCAAACTTATCTTTGCGGTCGCCATATCTCTAAAACTGCTGACTGTATCTCGTTCAAACTAATTTTCTTTGTTAGTTTTAATTGAGATCTACAGCATATATATTTTTTTAGATTTTTTTGTTTGTTTCAGTTCCATGTATGGGATGCCCCCCCCCCCCCTTAAACTTTTATATTTTTTATTTTCGTATAAAATTCAGAAAGCGGTTTACAGAATACATCTACCTACTAAGTTTCAATATTGTAGTCCTAACAGTTTTGGAATAAAATGGCTGTGACATACGGACGGACAGACAGACAGACAGACAGACATGACGAATCTATAAGGGTTACGTTTTTTGCCATTCGGCTACGGAACCCTAAAAATTAGGCTTCCGAATTCGAATAGGCTTTCGAATGATTGAGTATCAGGGGGCTGGTATGTTAGGAAATTCAAAATCTTTTGAAAACAAATTCGGATTCAGAAAGTGCATCTTTGTCGCATATTTTGCGATTTCACAAGGGAATATAGGGTTACCTATACCACAGAATATTGAATAGTACAACCTATACTTTCCGTTGACCTATAAACAAGGAAAAAAAGAACGGTTGTCTGTAAAGTAGGTTTACTGACGCTAGTTTAACGTGACAACTTCATAACAAAACATTCATGTTCATGTTCATGTTCATGTTCATGTTCATGTTCATGTTCATGTTCATGTTCATGTTCATGTTCATGTTCATGTTCATGTTCATGTTCATGTTCATGTTCATGTTCATGTTCATGTTCATGTTCATGTTCATGTTCACGTTCATGTTCATGTTCATGTTCATGTTCATGTTCACGTTCACGTTCACGTTCATGTTCATGTTCATGTTCATGTTCACGTTCACGTTCACGTTCACGTTCATGTTCATGTTCATGTTCATGTTCATGTTCATGTTCATGTTCATGTTCATGTTCATGTTCATGTTCATGTTCATGTTCATGTTCATGTTCATGTTCAGGTTCAGGTTCATGTTCATTTTCATATTCATATGCATATCCATATTCACATTAATACAACAAAACATTGATGAAATCGGCGCATGCGTATAATGAGCGTAACGGGACAATGAGAGTAACGGGACAATGAGCGTATCGGGACATTTTTCGTGCATGCAGCCGGCGCTAAACACACTAAAATTCCTCTAAAAATCTTTATCTTTACTGAGGGTAAGACTTGGACTAAGCTATGAGTTCAACTTGACCTGAAATATGACTTTGACCCATCTTTATGACTTGAATTCACAAAAACTTGAAGAATTTTAATATTTGACACTGGATAAATAAACTAACTGTGTGGAGCCATACAGAAATTTAAAAAAAACTTGTTTCGATATCTACTGTATCCGAACAAAAGAAAACCGATGTCAGGGCTCCGATCACGACCTACGCTCGAAGTGCAACCTGTGCAACCAAACGCTCTAACCTCTCTTTCTAACTCGTTTAGCGAATGTGACGCTCTGAGGTCGTGAACGGTGTTAGAGCGTTTGGGTGCACTCCGAGCGTAGGTCGTGAACGCAGCCCAGTAGTATAGGGAAAATTAACTAGAGAACATTAGCGTATGCGAATGAAATAGCTTTAGAGATATAACCCGACTAAAATGATGAACACGTGATGCATATGCCAGCGCTATAAGATAAAATTGACATAGATAAGCGAAAATGTTCCAACCCACAAGTCATACAAAATTGAGATAAATTGAGTAATATACTTATTTTGACGTCTTCTATCATTTAAACAAAACTGTTTTAGTCCTCAGGTAACATTTTAAGATATTTTTTTTACAATACGTTCCAATCCACACTATTTATCTGATGAAGTGCATAATTTAAAAGATTAAAAATATTAACCCGCCTGAAACGTTAAAGGTTTACTATTAACTAAACATTTTTGCTTTAAATGTCTAATGTCTCAATGATTTTGAAACTTTTAAGCAAAATAATATAATGGTATTTTTTTATAAAAAGAATGTTCCAATGCTTTTGGAACGTTTTAGCTAAATAATTTAATGCTCTTTTTCTAGAAAAAAATGTTCCAACATTTTTGGAATATTTAAGCAAAATAGTGTAATGCTCATTATACCATTTTGCTTAAATATTCCAAAAATGTTGAAACATTTTTGTCTAGAGATAGAGCATTTAATTATTTCGATAAAACGTTCCAAACGCATTGGAACATTATTTTTATGAAAAATTACCATTATATTATTTTGCTTAAAAGTTTCCAGATCATTAAGACATTTAAAGAAAATATTTTTAGTTAATAGTTATAACCTTACAACGTTTCAGGCGGTTAATATTTTTTTTAGGCGGATTAATATTTTAATTATAAAATGTTTCAACATTTTTGGAATATTTAAACAAAATAGTGTAATGCTCATTACACCATTTTGCTTAAATATTCCATAAATGTAGGAACATTTTTTTTCTAGAAAAAGAGCATTGAATTATTTAGCTAAAATGTTCCAAAAGCATTGGAAGATTATTTTTATGAAAAACTACCATTATATTATTTTGCTGAAAAGTGTCAAGATGATCGAGACATTTTAAGAAAATATGTTTAGATTTTTTTTCCTTAAAATAAAGTTTCAATGTTTTCGGAATGCTTTTAGTGATATAATAAAATTGTTTTGTCTTTCCTTGGAGAATGTTTCAAAGTTTTTGGAATTATTTTAAAAACGAATATAATGTTTTATTTTTTTTTGGTAAAAAATCTTTTTTGTTTTATAATACAAAATAAATTATTGTAGTAATCAATGATTATCAATGATTCTCGAAAATTTAAAGAAAATTATAGGTATTCTTCTTATCTATTACAGTATTTAGATTCAGATATTTTATTTGCAAAAAAACACAGGGTTTAGGGTAACGTAACGAAATCTGTGACGTGGCGCGAGTGGTCTTATTTTCATAGGTACAAGTCAATACAAATTAATTTAAAACATTTATGACAAAAATAAATCTAATAATATTTTTGTTGAGATTAGGTACTTTTACTATTAATCTCTATTAATCTGAAGGTTTAATGAAAAAGTGTGAAATAATACATTAATAATATATTAATTAAGTTTTATTTAATTGGGTTTGTTGTTTGACCTTGACCGAGTGAAATTGTGTCATCAGTGAGACAACATTCAGCAACTGCACTGCACTGCAAGTGCAGGCATCGCAAATAAATAGGTCATTTTGTGTGTTAAACTGTTATTTCGAATTATTTATTAATTTTATGATATTTTTTCGTAAATCTACAAGCTGAGCCTCGTAACTTCGTCTGCGTTATATTAGGTATACCAGAGCAATATTTAAACAAAATTGGTCTACTAGCTAGATTGAAAACCATAAAAACCAAAATCAACGAGAAGAAAGATGTAAAAACATTATTCAAGGTCGTATGTTTTAGTCTTCAAAAGTATATGCAATAGCAATCTCCATTGTATATAATCTTCTTGGGACTCTTCTTCTATAGTAACTAGTAAGTCGTCGAGATAAGTAAATGCGTCGTATTACAAATGCTGATATATTAAAAACGGCTCCGCCGATTTCAGTAAAATTTAAATGGGACCACCTGTGAAGGGTACCCTTAGAAACAAAAAAATAATTTTCCAAATCGGTTTAGGCATCTTCGAGTAATCGGTGAATATACATAAAAAAAAAGATTCCGACAAATTGAGAACATCCTCTTTTTTTGTGAAGTCGGTTAAAAAAATTAAAAAGTTCGGATGACGTTCATGACGATTTTGATGGGTTTGGCGGAAATACAGATTTTGACGTACAAGATGATGAAAATGATGAATAGGTTCATCATTCTCATAATCACATGTTTCCCATGACTGTTTAATTTTTTGAAAACGTAACGTTAACGTATGATTTGAAGCGTTTTATTTTTATATTGTCTAATTTAAAAAAATATTGTATTCAGATTTGTTTACAAAATTTTATGTATATTATTTTACACCTATTATATTTTTAACAATGTTTTAAACTTTGTGGAACGTTTTTACAAAATTATAAGCATATAAAATACTTTTTTTGCAAAAATGTTCCAGTGCCAATTTTTCGAATAACCTACGCTATAACGCATATATTCGAAAAAAATCTACTTAATTATTTAATACTTACGTGTTTCTACAATAAAACCTAGAATATTCAATTCTACTAGGAGAGAGAAAAAGTGTACTACTAAAACACAAAATTGCATTTATCTCAAATTGAAGCCATTGTGGATTGGAACATTTTCGCGTAACTACGTCCAAATGAACAACGTAATTTGGTCGGGTCATACATGACAGCGGGTGAAAGCCAATGGGTGCTCTAGAACTTGGAGCCAGTGCCGGAGCCAGTTTGTAAAATCGCATAGGCAGAGAAGGATAAAAAAAATTTGTTCATCTCGCTCTCTCATACTAGTGATTGTATAGTTTTATCCTTTCCTTCTCATATTATTATTATTATTTTAAGGAAAAGTCTATTTTAATATACTTAGTCTATGATGTCATTAAATTAATTTAATTTACGTGTATCCAAACGATATTAGATAGAAAGAGACGAATATGTTTCTATCTCGCTCACTCTAGTGATGTTATGTATGAAGAAGTAGTTAGTATATTCAAAAAACCTGTTACAGGCATACGCAATTGTTATTATAGTTATTTTTCATATCATATCACAAACTATTCAGTGGACGCTATGAAACGCTGGGTTTTATCGTAAAAGAACCAAAGAAAATTAATTAATTCAGCAATAAGCCTCACCAAAAAACATAAAAAAACGTATATTAGAAAAATATGTAGTTAACAAGTTAACACAAGTTTACCATAAATTGAAATATGTACAAAACATGAGGTACTGAAACAGGCCAGTCTATTTGTCTAGATTTCCTGGACATATATCATGAAATATATGGACGCTTATTTTCTGAAAAGCCGAAAGCGGGTGTTGGACTAATTCAGAAAATACATAATTATTAAGTTGAATTTAAATACAATACGATATTAACTAATACTATAATATTAAATACAAAAAATGTCAAATACACATAAATAAATATATACTCCTACACATTGTATAACTGAATAAATAAATTATATGGCATTTATTAATATAAACGGCATTGATGTATCGACAGACATAAAAAACATAATAAGTTTGTCAAAGTAAATTAAATGTTTTTTGTTATTAAACATTTTGTTATTACTACGTATTTGCGATTTTCAGATTTACTCCTATAAAAGTGGTTCAAGGCCTTGCTTCTTGCCAAATTTCAAGATTCTAGGTCGACGGGAAGTATCCTAGACATAGACATAAGGACAACAAAGTGATCTTACAGGGGTTCTTTGTGTCCTTTTGAGGAACGGAACTCTAAAAAATCGATAAAAAATTGTTGTAAGGGTCGGAATACATTATAACTAGCTAAAAGCCGAGCTTTCTAAGGGCTCGCATAGTTTTTCTGCCTGGTAATAATGTTTAAGGCAGTTTTTTTTAAATGGTAAATATTAAATGGCGAATTTGCCCGACACTGGCAAAAATCTGCCAAACCACCAACTACTCCAACAATGCATAAAATTTGCCATCATATTATTGAATTATGGCATAATAAAAACAAAGTTTACCTTCTCATTCAAACTATTAAACATTTCCAACCAAAGGAATGCATAATAAAAATGTTATATTTTGAATAAAAACAGAAAATTGTCAAAATTTTATTAGTATTTCAAATTCATAAAGATCCTTGAAATCTGCCACTTTTTGGAATCGTCAGCTTAATCTGCCAGAGTTAAAATGTAGGTCCCAAATCTGCATAAATGGCAGAAATCTGCCACAAATGGCACCAGCAGACCTCATTTGGATGACAGATGTGAATTCTTTAGAGTCCCAACAGATGGCGTTAGTAACAAAACATTATGTTCGCAGCGAAGTTAATTCTTTGTTACAATTTTATTTCTAGGATAAAATATTATTGTACTGTACAATCATATTCTATCCTACAAATTAAATTATTAATCTTCATTTTAGGGTTCCGAACCCAAAGGGTACCAACGGAACCCTATTACTAAGACTCCGCTGTCCGTCTGTCTGTCTGTCTGTCCGTCCGTCCGTCTGTCTGTGTGTCTGTCTGTCCGTCCGTCTGTCTCCAGGCTGTATCTCATGATCCGTGATAGTTAGAATAGTTATATATATAATAGTAGTTTTGTTGCCGCCATACAATAACTATAAAAAAACAGAATAAAGTTAAAAATTAAAGGGAGTCCCCATACAAGAAACGTGTTTTTTAGGCATTTTACTATAACACCATCTATGAACGTTTGCCTGTGTTAATTATATTAATTACCTATGTGTTTAGTTGCTGTTGCCGCTATAAAAAATACTAAAAAGTGAATAAAGTTAAAAAATAAGGGGGGTCCCCATACAAAAAACGTGTTTTTTCGGCGTTTTACTTTAACGCCATCTATGAACGTTTGACTGTATCAATTATATTATATTATTGTAGTGTAGTCCGGAATCGGAATCCTACGAGTGTAAGTCCGACTTGCACTTGGCGTGTTTATTGTATTTTACTGAGGCTTCACGACCCCCTGTGACCCCCTAATAGAGGCTTCGCGTGAACCCTACGTGTGCGAGTCGGACTCGCACACTTAGGGTTCACGCGTTTGACTCGCACTTGGCCAGTTTATTTTTAATGGTAATAAAATGATATATTTTTTACTGATAACACATCTACATGTGAATTTAAATTACTATGTACTATTACTACCACAAAAGTGCTCAGGTTGTGGAATAGTGTTAGGGCTAGCTTCGCTCGCCCTGATAAATAATATACCTTATTTTTATATTAGGCAAATTAAAACAAAACAGTTTGTAAACCATTGTGTTTTTATTTATGTATATTTTACACAATATACATTTTATAATCTGCGTTTACCACTGATTACTAAATTAATAATATTGAATAAACATGCTATATCGTTATTATACTTTATCGTTATTATTTTGCTTTCCCATCTCTAGTTGAGATTGACAGTTCACTTTTTTTCTTTCAGTAGTTATGGCGAACTTGCGAAAGGTGTATGTTATATTGTAATTAATTTATGTCGTGCCGTGAAGTGAAAACAAGGAGATTTTAATGCCGTACCCCAGGCGCTTCTCCGCCAAGATGCCGGACTTCGATGACGATGTGACCGTCGTCGATGTGTACGACTTGGCATCGGACATCGGCAAAGAATGCGAGATAATTATCGAAAAATTCGGTCCCGATGCCGTGACAGCGCTTCTTCCGAAGGTGATCAACGCTTTGGAGTTACTGGAGAACCTGGCCATACGGAACGAGAAGGAGAATCAGGCGTTGCAGGAGTTGACGGCTAAGATATCGCAGCTGGAAAACGATAAGATCGAGAAGGCTGAATACAGACAACGCTTCGAAAAGGTAGGTTTCTAGAGGTCACTGTTAGGTAAATTGGTACTATTGGTTATGCGTGCTTCGGTACTGCACGAACGTTCATTATTTCGTCACTAGAATGCATTGAGTGCAGTTGCAAAAGAGCCTCGGTGGATGATGGAACGATATTATTGCGCGACATTTACTTCGTGTCAAAACAATTATTTCAGCGTTACAGCTGTTTTTTCAGACAGCAGGTGCCTACATTGTTATGTTCATGTTAAAGTACCGAATGAGTCATTGACGTGGATTTAAAGTACCTAATAAAAATGGTATAGATTGTGTTGGATGATGATTGATACATCTTTTAAATGCAGATTATAGTGTCACATGTCATGATTGTTTCATAATAACACAAGTGTGAGTACATTCTTACTTTAATTTGTATTATAATAAGTCTCGCTTGTAAATTGTGCGTGTTATTAATCATCACTTTTTTATTGTCATTGACTGATGAACTATATTCATGGTATTATTTTTTTTTTCTGTTCAACCTAAACTTTATTTTATCTGAAGCCAGCCATTGCACCAAAGGTTGTAATATTTACCATCTTTAAAACAATAATCACAAATGCATGAATAATAACACAGTTTCAAACAAAATCCACCTCTATTACTGACGTTTTGGCAGCAGATTTTTCCTTGTTCGTATGTCACATTTTGGTAGTAAGTCAGGCGGAACTTTGATATAATGCCCCAAGAATTAACATAGAATAATTTAAGAGTATTTACAAAATGAAAAAACTTACTTCACATGCCGCGATAGTCAAAGTAGCCAGTGGTTATAAGCATGTCTTCAAAGTATACAAATTTGCTTATATTGTAGATCTCCATATCTCTGGAGATAATTTTCAGATCTCGATAAAATTTGAATGGGACCAAGGAGGCATAATCTCTCAAACAAAAAAAGATTTTTTCAAATCCGTAGCATTTGATGGAGTTCTGAAGTAACAAACATCAAAAAAAAACAGTCAAATTGAGAACTTCTTCTTTTTTGTGAAGTTGGTTAAAAATCCATCAATGTAAGCTAGGATTTGAACCAGCTACCTCCAGGTTCGAAGTCAGGGTATCCATTAGGCCAACAGGACATGAAAAATGTTCATTCACAATTTGAAGACCCCTGGATTGTACTTATCTGGAAACAGAGACTACGAAGAGTTCCTTCCCTATTTGTAATATGCATTTGATGATTAATTTGATTTGATGAATGTGATAGCACAATGCTTTGTGCCATTCGATAGAACATCCACTCGAGATGTTACGGAGTTTCGGCTTTGGTTCCAATACACTGAAACTTTCGGTTGATTTCACACCTCCAGTTTTGGCTTCGGTTCCGATTGATTTGAAGCAGAGCTTATACTGAATAATTATAGCATTGTTTTATTCATTTGTCTGACCCGGCCTTAACATAGGTTCTCATTTGTCCTCAACACTTTTAGTTCCATTAAAATAAATTTCAAATCTCCAGTTTCATATTCGGTTTCGACAAAACCACCTCCATAACATCCCTAATGTCCACCATGTAGTAATGGTCCATATCCATGAAGCAATATATCAGTCAGATTGTTGGATAAAAGTGTGATGGCAAAATAGTTCAACCAATAGGATCTTACACTCCGAAATTTACTAGTTAAATGACTTTTGGGATATTGTTTTTTATACTGTACACAATTTTCTCTCAGACGGCTTGGCTGAATTGCCTTGCTTTTTGATCAGAAGTGTAGTTAGATCCACTTTACATTAATTCTAATTCTACAAAACACTCCTTGAATATCTAATGAAATATGAGCAAAATCCTCCATGAGCCATCAATTTATTTAAATAATATTAACACGATCATACATCATTCATACATAATACATCTTAAGCGTATGAGTTCAATAAAAGTTACGTGACAGGACACCTCTGGCTGTCAGAGTTTCTTCTTTATTCTTGCCAGTACGGCCAACGGCATTGAATTTTCTATACTAATCGATACAACAGCAGTTTGTACTGTCACCGCATGTGTAACACACCTCCATACTGTCACAGCTTCATGTTCAAATTGTTATGACAGGACACCTTACAGCGTAAACACCCAGACGTGTCATATACCATACAACCATGGACCATGCTATGTGTCACTACGTTTATAGGCAATGTATGACAGTTTGTACTGTGTTATTAGGGTAATTCAATGAGACCATACCATCCCTCATAACCTTTTGATATTGACGTAAGATATTTGCTGCAAGGCCTGAAAATATGTTGACATTGAAGTAGGCCATATGTCACAATCGCGACATTTTGGATTTCAAGCCTTATTTCTTAAAAATGAAGGAAGAAAGCTGCAAATGTGATAAAAATTTAAAAAAAAAAATAAGCTTCAATCTCAGCTAGTTAAGTCCAGATCTTGAAATTGATAGGTTAGTTCATAAGGTAGGTGATTTGTTCGTTGGGTTTGAACTAACAAATAAATATACAACCTGAATTTTGTATGTATAATACTGCTGTTGATTTGTGTTTATGAACCAACCTTACGAACTAATAAGGTTGGTTCATAAACACAAATCAACAGCAGTATTATATATACAAAATTCAGGTTGTATATTTATTTGTTAGTTCACAATCAAACAGTACGACGAATTAAGCTGATATATTTTGCAGTGCACATAGATAGATATCTAATAGCGTAGATAAGGACATGGACACTTTTTAACATAAAATATACCACACAATTTCGTTTGCAGAAAAATCCAAAAAAAACAATTAAACAAACCCAGAGGTGGTAAGGAAAATGTATAATTAAAGCTAGATTGCAATATGAATGAGGAAACAAGAATATGCATGGATTAATACAAAGTATAATATAGTATAATATAATATAGTATAATATAGTATAGTATATAGTATAATATATATAGTATAATATAGTTGTGCAATTCAATCACTTTATATACAATACCTCCAAAGATACCACATTAAGAACAATTTATCCATATTGAATCATGCTTGTCTCTTAGTAGAAGACTGTAGTGAGACAAGAAATTATGCACAACTTTTTCAACATTTCTCTGTTGGAAGTACAAATATGACCATGTGCACTCTATACCACTATTCTCATGAGCTCCACATCAAATACAGTATCATTACCATAATTAACAGCCAGTACTCGTCCACTGCTGGACATAGGCCTCTCCCAAATACAGTATATCATAGGGGTACTCTGGTCGCAGGCCAAGGGCGTCGCCAAGAGGGGGCAGGGAGGGGCAGCTGCCCCCTAGAGATAAACAAAATGAAGCCAACTGCAAAGCAACCAAAGTCCTAAGGCCGTGCAATTGTCTTGCTTTGCCAATAAATCTCGCACGACTCACGCTACAAGTGTAAAGCTTCATGCTCTTGACTGTACCTAAAGTTAATATTTTGATTAATAATTTAAGGCATAATGTTACAGTTAACAGAGAACTAAAGTCATCGACATAACTCACTGGATTAGCAAACTGAAGAGTATGGGCAGGACATAACATATCAGCCAAAGAACCAACAACCGTTGGGGTTAACATGTTCTTGAGTTGAGACCACATATCAGCGAGTGTAGCATAGGACACCCTCAGACTATCTTTACATGGTAGCTGCCAGGAGCTGGATGAGAGTTGCCAAGGATCACCCTCAGTGGCATACAGTTGGAGAGTCTATGTGCAGTTGTGGAATAACATAGGCTGATGATGATGATAGTGCCATTTAGTTAGACGAGTTGCAATAATTTCTAATAAATTGGACTGTTATGTGTATACAGGGTTATTGGTAATTAGACCGGATCCTTTTAAGGGGTGGTAGGGGATGCCATTTGCAACAATATGACTGTACATTGTGATATCCGGAAATTAATCATTTTTGTGATATTATTGTTTCTTTTTTTTTTTTTTTAGAATATCCAGTTTTATTACTTTAAAATTCAATAAAAAAAAGTTATCAACCGATTTCAATTCTGTTTGCAGTTTTAGAGAAACCATGGTACAGCTCTTAATAATAAACAATAATATCGTACTAATGTGGATCCATCCAAAAACTAGAGGCTGTTTCGCATGTTTGAGCAAGATCAGACGACTTCAACAAACATCATTGCACGACGTCTTGGCATGTCGCAATGGAAAGTATGGAACACAATGCACAGCTCAAGACTCTACCCGTATCATTTGACTCCGGTACAAGTTATCCAAGACGGAGATCCTGCACGTAGAGTCGTATTTTGCAGATTCATGTTAAACACCGATATGGAAGATGCCAATTTTTTATTAAAAATCTTATGGACCGACGAATCCAAATTCGATCAGGATGGAATATCAAATTATCATAATATCCATTATTGGGCCCCGAAAGATGACGGCCCAACTACCTTAATGGTGAAGCGTATGAGTTTTTTTTGAGAAACGAACTTTATGAGCTACTCAGTGAAGTACCCCTTGAAACCCGCAGAAACATGATTTACCAACATGATGGTTGCCCTGCACATTTTAGTTTGAGCGTCCGTGAGTGGCTCAAGCGTCAGTATCCCAATAAGTGGATTGGCAGAGGAGGACGCATTCCGTGGCCGGCCAGAAGTCCCGACTTGACTCCCGTCGACTATTACGTATGGGGTCACATGAAAAGCTTGGTGTACGACGATACTCCTGGACCTGTGGCAACCATCGAAGAACTGAAACAGCGCATAATAAATGCAGCAGAAAAAATGAAAATTAATTTAAAGGCAAGTGTTGTTAAAAGCAATTTACGCAAACGTATGCGTCTCTGCATTCAAAATAGGGGCTCACATTTTGAGAACGAACTGTAAAAATAATAAATACAGACTAATAACAAAATTCTACTCTTTTATTTCTTCAAAAGAAATTAGGTTACCTTAAGAAAGTATTTCTTCCATAACTACCTTCTCATGGATACCTTTATCTAAAACCCTTTCTCGGTCTTCTGTAATCGTATTATTTCTGCAACTGTGTAATAAAGTGCCAACTTTTTTACTTCGTTGGATAGCTAAAGACCTGTAGATGTTTTTTAAATAAAATGCAGACTTAATTTAGTATCGTTTTTGCAGGGAAAATAAAGGTTTTTGTAAAGCATGTTACAAAAGTTATCAAATAAAAATTATGAAACAGCCTCTAGTTTTTGGATGGATCCACTTTAGTACGATATTATTGTTTATTATTAAGAGCTGTACCATGGTTTCTCTAAAACTGCAAACAGAATTGAAATCGGTTGATAACTTTTTTTTTTATTGAATTTTAAAGTAATAAAACTGGATTTTCTAAAAAAAAAACAGAAACAATAATATCACAAAAATGATTCATTTCCGGATATCACAATGTACAGTCATATTGTTGCAAATGGCATCCCCTACCACCCCTTAAAAGGATCCGGTCTAATTACCAATAACCCTGTATATTGTGTGTCCATTGTCTAGCTAGCACCTCATCTAACTAGCAACTTGTAATTCTTGACAAGTACAAACGCCACTTGAGCTTACATGTGGCGTGTCTTTGGAAACTTCTATTGTTTGTGCCACTGTTTCTGTAGTTTTTTTTTTTTAATACTTTATAGGCTAGTGTTTGACCACTATCTCACCTGTTGGCAAGTGATGATGCGGTCGAAGATGGTAAGCACGCTAGGCCTAGAATGGGAACTGGCTCTCAAGTATGGCTGCCGGAACACATTAGATGTTTGGTGACAGTTTTTCTAACTTGAGGGTGGTAGCTGGCCAGGCGGACACTATATAGTGTCCTACCACCATGCGGGGGTTGTTGGTTTCTTAACGATGTTTTCCTTCACCGGAGATCAGTGTTTTTCAACCTTTTTCATGACGCGAATATTATTTATTACCCCTTATTATGAAAAAAAAAAATCGCAGCCCCCTACCTGCACTGTTTATAATCTGTATTTTATTATATTACTACTTCTGCTTCATCGCTCGCGTGGCCTTTAGGAAACAAATTACATATATTTCTTCAGAAACAAATATTATATACGCTCTCACTTACAAGTTACAACACCTATAAAGGTTAATATTTAACTAATAAAAGTATATTTTCAAACTTTGTTTTTTTTTACTGAGGCTTCGCGAACACCTTATAGAGGCTTTTTTGTTTTTCAACGTGTTGGTCGCGACTCCCAGGGGGGGCGTCGTTGAAAAACACTGCTGTAGATTATTTGTCTTTAACAGTTCAGCTTGACATTCTGTAGAGCCGAGGTGGTCGGATACCGTACCAATGCAAACATTCCGCTCCACTGTTGACAGTGCATCGACTTTACAATTGCTATTCTAAATATTCTAATAATGTTATATTTTTCATATTTTGCAACCAACGTCAGCGACCGCCATCAGTCCAGCTGTAAATCAAGCCTTATAGTCTTACTGTCTTATCTAAGTTGCTAAATGGCCACTAAAAGACTTACATAATGTTACCTCATGTTAAACAATAAATCATTTGTAAGCTCGTAAATTGTTCTAACATAATACTTAATAGTACCGAGCTTTCACTCATTTTGATGTTACGAAAGCTGTAACTTTCACTGGCTGGATCAGTTTTGAGTTACCTATTAATTAAATGTATTTTTATGGCCTATCCTGATGCCTCAAGCTAAAAATTCTCAGTAAATGTGATAGTACCCATTTAAACGTATTTAAACTGATTTAATTAAGAATCTTATTCTTTGAAGTAAAAGGTCACTGAACTTCAGTTTATATGATATAGATTCAGTAGCTTAGTTGTAAGTGAACCTTCTATTGAATTTTAAATGTTTGGGCTCTGATAGGGCTAAATGTGGCAGATACCAGTAGGTATAGTAGTTAGTGAGCCTGTCTACGAAACCGAAGATCGTGGGTTTGATTCCTACACGCGACAAATTTTGTGTGATCCAGTTAAAATTGTTCTGAGTCAGGGTGGTAATTCTTGATTTGTATGTTGTCTTTACAAAAAGGAAAATATCCCCAACAAACAGAAAATCACGCATGTACCCATTATTTACGAATTCCATCATCCTCGTTTTTATCAAGCATCTTGATACGCGGTACTGTTACATGGTGGACATTCCATGTGACATTGTCGCATGTAGAACCAGCACGAAGCACATCGCTCCGTGCTGGTTCTACATGCGACAAATCAGAATTTGGCGTGCGTAATTTATTATAGGTAGAAGTCAGCGCTTACCATCAGGCAAGTATCTTGCTTTTTAAGTTACATAAAACCTTATAAAAATGCCAGCGTTAAAAATTGCAATTCACAAACAACTCAAAGTATCATATAAGTATCATATATATGATCCAGTTTTACATGTTGTAGCGGATCACACAGACAAGCTCCAATGTAGTGGTGTTACTATACGGGGTAATTGTAGTGTAGTTGACAAAGTTAGTTTAAACTAACGCTTAGGACAATGGGGAGGCCAGACTTAATCAACATTTTCCATCAAAATATACAAGGCCTCTCCAGCAAAGCCTTAGAATTAGAATTATTTCTCGACTTTTATAAAGTTGATATTGTTACGTGCGGGGTGGTATTAAAATGCCAATCCGATGAGATGAACGTTTATTTCCACTGATCACTAGGTTAGCACAATGTTCCACAGTAGTTGTCCAAATCGTCTTGCACAATTATCAAAAGTCCGTTAACACACACTGAGGTCGTTGGTAATCACAATCACTGATTTCACTGTTCACAGTTCACAACACTAGTTCACTGATAACACTTAACGATCACTTGGTCGCTATCCGCGCTTAGATAGTTACACTGTCGCTTCCAGAGAAAGACTGCCTCAAGCCGCGGTTTCAACGTCTTATATAGGACGAGAATATTTCTACAGAACTTTCCAGTATTGACTCGAAACAATAGAAAAAAGACGTTCAAAACAAAGCAATAAAAATCACAAACAAAAGGGGCGGCTTTCCTTTGAGCATCTGATGTAAACAACTTTACCATACATGCTAATTTGATCTCTAACTACTTATGAATAAGGTTCAATCTTAACTACAAAACTAGGTACATTGACTAGGGTCTGAATTCCCGGAAGGTTACTTTTATGACGGTCGGGTCGGGTGTTTATAGCCCCTAATTAGTCTATTCTTTCCCACGGTATTTTTGTTCGAGAAGCTTGGCGAAACATCGCGACTCGACGACGCGATGTAACAATATAATGTGTATTACTGAACACTGGTTTGTGAAAGGTACTTTGTTACCAATAATCAGAAATTATACAATTGCAAGCACATTTATTAGACAGAAAGCAATTCGCGGTGGCTCACTTATATATGTATCTGAACATTGTAATTTTAAGGAGCGTAAAGACATTGTAGCTTTGTCTGTTGAACGATGTATTGAATTACCTTGTATAGAGCTGGGGCAACATATACTCATCTGTGTATACAGACCTCCATCGGCTGATTATAAAATGTTTGAGACAATTATGGAAGAAGTCATGATGAAAGTCTTCAACACCCCGAAATCTTTGATAGTTTGCGGTGACTTTAATGTTAATTTAATTGAGCAGTCACCGCTCAGTGATAAGTTAAAAAATTTATTTCTTAGCTTCAATTTAAAGCGTCTTTTTAACCAGCCGACTAGAATCACAAGCTCATCAGCAACCTGCTTGGACAATGTGTTTTGCAACTGTGAGCCTGAGAAAATTGCAAT
Organism: Cabera pusaria; assembly: GCA_954871355.1. NCBI lineage: Eukaryota > Metazoa > Arthropoda > Insecta > Lepidoptera > Geometridae > Cabera > Cabera pusaria. Next base: position 12,390,441 of record OX940906.1, read on the forward strand.
CTTTGATAAACTTGGCTCCGACCATCTGGGACAGAGTGCCACATTTTCATGTAAAACATCCACCAAAGGTCAAGAATACACATACAGGCCCATTACAACCAATCGGGTTGAACAGTTTGTCATTGACAAGCAACTAATGAACCTAATATTTTCTGAGGATCCCGATGATGCAGCACTTTATCTCAAATGTTGGGTGCAGAGTTCAATAATATTTTTAAATTTAAAACTATTACAAGAGCTGGGAAAATTCGGTTCGATGACTGGGCTACTCCTGGTATTTACAAAAGTAGAAATAATTTGTACAACTTATACTCATAAAAACAAATTAATTTACACAATACTAAATTCATAAATCACTTAAAACTATATTCCAAAACTTTTAAAGTGGTTTGTCAGACATCAAAATCTTTGCATTTTAGTAGAAAAATTAAGCATGCTGATGATAAAATAAAAACAACATGGAAAATCATCAATACTGAAACTGGAAAAATAAAACAAAGAGACAGTAAGATCATCTTAAAAGTTAACAATAAATTAATCATGGATAGTAATGAGGTTGCCAATACATTTGATGAGTTCTTCTCTCAAGTACCCATTACTACCACTCAGTCCATAAATTCTAGTCCCACTGATGCTTATTCTATATTATCAAAGTGTGTAAATAAATGTGATACCTTGTTCCAGTTCAAACATGTAACTGCAGACTTAATTGTGAAAACATTTAAAATGCTCAAACAAAAGAAAACCGAGGACCTGTGGGGAATGTCAACCACAGTTCTCAGTTACATTATTACTGTTATTAGCCCATACTTAGCTTTTATTTTTAACAGATGCGTTGATCAAGGTGTCTTCCCGGATTTAATGAAAAAAAGTAAATTGATTCCTTTATTCAAATCAGTAAACAAAAATGATCCATCTAACTATAGACCAATCTCTATACTACCGGCATTAAGTAAAATTTTTGAAAAAGTAATATTAGACCAGCTTTTAACACATTTTAACATGAATGATCTTTTAAATAGCAAACAATTTGGATTTACTAAAGGGCGTTCTACTACTGATGCAGGAATAGGTCTTCTTAAACATATATTTGATGCATGGGAGAAAGCACAAGATGCTATTGGCGTGTTCTGTGACCTATCAAAAGCATTTGATTGTGTCTGTCATGAAACACTAATCGATCCTAGGACCTTTTTTATTTCTAGTTTATATCAATGATTTACCGTCATTCGTACAGAACCTATGTGATATTGTTTTGTTCGCAGATGATACTTCCTTGATATTCAAAATAGATAGGACTACACCTAACTTTGACGATGTAAACAAATCAATAACACAGGTTCTGAATTGGTTTACAACCAATAACTTATTGTTAAACGCAAAAAAAACTAAATGTATTAATTTCTCTCTACCAAATGTAAAAAAGGGTATCCTAAATAGAAGTATATTAATAAATGATGAACCATTAGAACTTGTTGAATCCACAACATTCTTGGGCATCACCCTGGATTCAAAGCTTCAATGGGGTTCTCAAATATCGGTTCTAGCAGGTAGGTTAAGCTCCGCTGCATACGCAGTACGTAAAATTAGATTTTTAACGGACGAAGCCACTGCAAGATTGGTCTATTTCAGCTACTTCCACAGTATAATGTCTTATGGCATTTTATTGTGGGGGAAAGCCGCTGAAATCCAATCAATATTTGTTTTGCAGAAACGAGCTATTCGCTCTATATATAGTATGAGGTCGCGAGATTCACTTCGTGAAAAATTTAAGGAAATTAAAATTCTAACAGTGGCATGTCAATACATTTATGAAAATATTTTGTTCATACGCAAGCATATAAATGATTATAAGAAAAGGTCTGATGTACATAATTTTAGTACAAGACATAAAAATAGATTAATTATACCTAATTTCAGACTGCAGAAAGTTAGTGGTTCATTCATAGGGAACTGTGTACGCTTTTACAATAAGCTACCTAAAGATATTGATCAATTGCCTATGAGCAAATTTAAAATCTATGTAAAATCCAATTTGATGAAAAAATCATACTATACAATAGGTGACTATATGGATGACAAAAATGCATGGCCTGAATGCCCCAAGTTCCAAGAACAAATATAAATTGTATTATAATTATTAATATATTGTTAAAATTTTAAAGCTGACATGTACAATTAATTTTAAAAAAAAGATAAAATGACAAGACAAGCCCCATAGAGTTTCTTGGTGTTTCTTCTCTGATGGGAGTATTTCCGAAACACCGGTAGATTCAACAGCCATTCAGTTTTCCCCTTTTGTCCGCAGATTTTCTTTCTAGGCTTGCCATTTTTATTTTTATTTAAACAATATTATGCAGCTGACAGACGGACTATCAGTTCCATTTGGATCATGATATGTACTGTGATCGGTATGCGTTTCTCTATGTTGTGTTTCACTATTTCACTTTTTTTATTTTTTTTTATATAAAAATTGTCTGAAGTACTGAAACACACAGTTACATGTATGGTTGGTTTTAACCTACTTTAATTTTTTTTAAATATTCTGATGTAAACGATTGGATGACAGCTGAATGGTTCATTACTTTTTTTTTCTAATTCAAAGCGTTAAATTCTGCTTTTGCTATGTTTACTTGATAATTGGTTATGATTTATTTTATGATTTATGATTTTGACGTGTATATGTGCGTATATTTATACTGCCTACATACTGAATAAATGCTTTGATTCTTCTTGATTCTATCTTACAATCCATTGAATTGATCATTTCCTGCCCACTTAGCTACATAGTCACAGCTACAGAAAGTGTAGATTGTCCTACCAATATTATAAATACGAAATGTTTCTTTGGCCTTTAAATTTTCGTATATTTATTGACGAAGCGAGTGCATCTAGTACTAACAACGCGAAAAATATCGTTAGCGCGATGCAGGGTCTCATATATATATATTTTTTTAATTTTAAATACAATAATAGTACCTATTATGATCTCAGTGTTATCAATGTATCATACGGACGTAGTATATACTGTCGGTTTTTACTGTTTATGTATCCATATTTTCTTAATCTATCTTTAAATTGGCGATTATTAACAGTCAAGGGAGTAAGCCAAGATCATAAAGCTACATGTGATAATACACATGTGAATAGGACTACTTGTGGCCAAGCCACCCTCCGAACATAGACATGTTGCCAATCAGTTTGCCGAGCTCCGGTACTCCGGTATGATGTTTGGTGTCAGTTCTTACCCTAAAAATAAATAAATAATAAAATAAAATAATTTTATTTCGAGTAACTAAGACTCATCATCATCATCATAATCAGCCGGTATCAGTCCACTGCTGGACATAGGCCTCTCCCAAGTCATGCCACCGAGCCCGATCTGGACTAAGACTCATATAACAATCAAATTCATATTACAATACAATTACAATTAAGATACACGGATACATAAAAATTAAATGAAAACCAGAAAAATACAAAACACAAAAATAAAATAATACACATCCATAATTACATTTAAAAACTCATTAAAATAAATAATTGAAATTGATAAACACATTTTCTCAATTAAATTATTATTGTTATCATCGTAATTAAGTACTATATGACTATATGAGACAGTTGCGCTGTATGGATTGGACTTACACAAATTTCCGTTGCCCACTCCAGCGTCTATTCTTACTACCGGCCACCATTTCCTTTGCATGGTATGGTAGTAGGATTCTGTCAAGTGTCCGCCTGGCCAGCTAGCAGTGCTATCACCCTCAAGTTGGACAATCTGTCGCCAGAACATAATTTGTTTCGGAAGCTACACTTTAGAGCCAGTGTTGCGGTCGAGAATTGTATACGCTAGACCTAGAATGGGACCACTCCTCTCCTCCCCTCTCCTCTCGGAGGTCAGGACCATAAAATACTATTCGTGGATTAAATAAAACTATGCCTAAACCCAACAACATAAGTAAATGCGATATCTTATTACTGTAATCACTTATCGACTTTACCTACATGGTAATGAGAGCAGATCATTGCAAGCTGATACCGTGTTGATACCCTATGCAATGCATCATAACATCACAGATTAGATTGTAGCTGTGAACACTTTTGTAACACTGGTAACACCGTGGGTACTACAGTTTGAGCAATGTCTCTATTGAAATTTATAACTTGAGCATTCTTGGTATGGTGAATGAACTAAATTACTTAATTTGTGGATGTATACGCTAACGTAGTTTATAGTCGGTAGGAAGGTTATATCTATGTTCCGCCTGACTTTCTACCAAAAAAGTAGCTTACCACCATTAAGGAGTAAATCTGCCACCTTAACTTTACGGTGTTCCGGCAGCCCTTGAGTTTCAGACTATTTTAGCGTGTTCACCATTTTAGATCAGATCATCGCTTACCACCATGCTGGATAGGGTCAGCATAGTAAGGTTATGGTGGCAAATTTTCTCGTAGATAGTGGTATAGTAGATTGTATAACAAGGGTGCAAAATAATACTTTTCTGCGAGGCCGCTTTTTAAAATCCAGAGTGGAGTGAAGGATTGTAGAGTAGAATCTCGAGCGTAGCGAGGGATTCTAAAGTAGAATCCTGAGCTTAGCGAGGGATTTAAAGTACGTCGGCCGAGGGAAAATAATTTTGCGGCCGAGTTATACACTCTGCTTTTCATCCCCCTCTATGAGAAAAGGAAATGAAATAAAAATATAGTAAAGGCTCATCATGTCATGTCATGTAATGAAATGTCATGAAATGTCATGAAATGCCATGAAATGTCATGAAATGTCATGAAATATCATGAAATGTCATGAAATGTAATTTAATGTCATGACATGTCACTTAATGTCATGTAAGGTCATGAAATGTCACAAAATGTCATGAAATGTCACAAAATGTCATGATATGTCACAAAATGTCATCGAATATCATCAAATGTTACGAAATGTCATAAAATGTAACAAAATGTCATGAACTGTCTTGAAATGTCATCAAATGATACAAAATGACATAAATGTCATGAAAAGTAACGAAATGTCATTAAATGGCACGAAATTTCATTCAATGTCATGAAATGTCGCAAAATGTCCGAAATGTCACGAAATTTTATGAAGTGTCACAAAAAGTCACGAAATATCATGAAATGTCATGTAATGTCCCGAAATGTCATGAAATGTTACAAAATGTCATGACATGTCACGAAATTTCATGTAATGTTATGAAATAATGAAATAAAAATAAATCGCGAATGAACAGGTATCTATTAGGTAAGCGTGCTACATCGTCGACCGCATCGTCACTTAACATCAGGTGAGATAGTGGTAAAACGCTTGCCTATCTAGCATAAAAAAAATCATATGTAATGTCAAGGAATTTCATTGAACCTCCTTAGACCAGGCACTATAGAAGAACATTCTTAAGCCAAAAATTAAAAAATTACTTTCCCGCCCTAGGGCGGAAAGGACCTATTTTGCGCGCACTTATCTAGGAACAAACCATCACTTTTCGAATACATGGGATGAAAAGTAACTTTTCGGTAGCAAGCCATGCGGAACAACGATATAATGCTCCTACCACCTGTTGACGAACACCCATAATTGCACATAGAAAAATCCATTAGTGCACGGCTAGGATTTAAACCAGAGATATCCGGGATAAAAGCCTTTTTGCCAAATGGCCGGCCGCTCGTTCGACCTAAGATATAAATTTCACCCATGCAGAGCCGGGGCGGATTGCTAGTCTAGTATGAAGTAGTTTAGTTACGTCCATGTCCAGTTGAAGTAACGAACGGTCTACTAGAATTGTTTGTATAACATACGTGTATGAAACTAAGCCGTATACCGTACCGTAGTAACTATTATATAATCTGTGACCGTAGTTACTACAGATTTAGATAAATATTTATATGACTAGGTACTCTGTCGGACAAAGCACATGCCCGCACTATCAGTTGACATTTTAATTAACTTGCTTATCTAATTACCAGATATCTAGGCGCCAGTAAGCAAAACAAGCTGATTCTGTGTAATCTTTTTATCAACCAAACCCTCCAAAAAAAGGAGGTTCTTATGTCGTTTGTGTTTTTTTTTAAGTTTGTAACGCGATTTGAATCGATTTGAATAACTATTTTTGGGTAGGGTTCATGTCTGTTTAAATTTTATGAAGATTTGGTAGGAATTTTTAGAGATATGGCGATAAATATATCAAACTTGCTACTGAAACTGACTTTCGCGGCAAATTTTGTGTATAAAATATTAAGTGTAGATCTTTAAGTATCTGTTATTATTCTTACTTTAGTCGTACACTCCTGTCAGAGTTTTTTATTGTTTTTTTTATATAGGCTTGCATTTGACAACTATCTCACCTGTTGGTAAGTGATGAATTTCATAAGCGACTGACTTCACTCCGAACAAGTCATTTTCAGTCAGAGAAAGTACTTCCGACCTTATCTCCTGAAGGTATCCATGATAAAATGAATATGGTACCACCAGCTTCACCTATTCGAGTAACATTCACACTTACTAAATATCTGTATATTCTCTAGTTGTAAAACTTCTGCTAGTCCGCCTGGGGCCGTACCACCACTTTGCCAATTAGTTCTTTGACCTTGACATTGTGGTCAACCTTCCCATTATCTTAATGTTTGTGTTGTGATGCAGGACGGATTTATTTACCTTGGCTTAATCTGACTTCATAAAAGACCCATCAGGAAAAACACCCTAGTCCTTGAACACTGAGTTAATTATAAGTTTATATCTACCTATAGGTAGTTATTTTTTACCTCACCTTTACTTATCTATTTAAGCGTCGGTCTGGCTCGTTTGCATGTGTACGGGAAATAATTCTAATTGGTGATGGGGGCGATAAGACCTGAACGGACGACTCACTTTTCTCTGTGTGCATTTCCCTCTGCCAGCGTTTACCCAAGCCATATCAGCTCCTTTACGAAGCTGAGAATGATAAAATCTTTTTCAAAAAAAATAAAACCGACGTCATTACCACAAACAGGCACTCAAAAGCGAAAAATAAATTACTTAATATAATTATTATAAGCGCTACCCACTTATCTATTTGAAGTCGGTGCCAGCCAAGTCTAATAGGTAGTAGATAGATACTCCCTACATGTATCTACCTACTTACTACTACTACATACATAGTATCTATCTACTATCCAATAGAATTGGCTGGCACCGACTTCAAATAGATAAGTGGGTAGCGCTTATAATAATTATACTAGGTAATTTATTTTTCGCTTTTGAGTGCCTGTTTGTGGTAATGAAGTCGGTTTTATTTTTTTTGAAAAAGATTTTATTTTACTCTTTTTAGTGCAAAACACGTTTTAGTTAAATTACATGCATCCATTGATGAAATTCACAGATATGGGACCCCACTCCTCGATATGGACCGCATGAATTAGGTTAGCGAACATAATTCGACCTTAGTCACCATCGAATTGTAGTTAGTGTAGCACGTGCACAGTTTTGTTCCAGATCTCAAATTATAATTAGCAACAATGCCTTCCTGCACATTTAAAAGGTGCACAAATAGCTCTAAAACCGAAAACAAGTTCTATGGCATAAGTTTTCAGTCGTATATCAAAATTAATAATTTTCTTTAAAATTCTTCCGATTTTAATTTCGCCATTCGTAGAAAGAAATAGAAATATACATTCGGATGAGTGCCAAGAGACAAGCATCGGAGCATGCGGCCTAAGAGTAAAACACATTGGTCGTGCAGATACGCCACTGCCTCTAATGATGTAACCTGATTTTTTTGTAAAAATAGTATAATTAATATCATAATAATAAGTACAATTTTATAGTAAAATGTAACTATGATTAGCATATATAGAAGTTAACTAACCATATTATGTAAAAATATCATGCAACGGATTTAGATTGAACTATAAAAAAAAGATGTGTAGCATATTATTTCATTTTCGGTTATATAGGTACATATTAAATCACCTGGTAATAATAATGGCTACATTACATAATATATGTCAGTTGGGCACAACGGTATCACGTAAGCTAAGACACACATCATAACAACAGAGTGTGGGCTTGTAAAATAATGAAACGTTTTCTTAACATAATAGATGTAATTGGTTTTGTTTATTGAATAAAACGAATCACATAATGTTTATAATAATTTACATAAACATTAGGCATATTCCATTTTGCAATGTTACTATATCTGCAGATTTAATCTATGACTGTTGTAATGTTCGGTTTACGGAGATAGCCGACGGCCGATCACCAAGAATTGGTACGTAACAGTCAAAATTATTGCTATCTCGTTCGCGCTACAGTCCGTGTATGTTTCTCTATCTCTGTTCTTCATGCACTTCAAGCTCGACATTAGAAATATACATAATTATAGATAGTGTGTGTTTCATGTAGGTAGTAGTTTTTAGTCCCATTTTGTTTTCGTGGCGTTAAACAGGTCCCATATCTAGTGTTATCAATGCATGCATCTATAAAATTTCGTGTCTGGGCCGTTATACACTGCCGGATATATACTTTGTGAAAATTTCAAGTATGTACCTATTACGGTTAAGAAGGTACATCTGTAAAGTGCGCACATATAGACACACGGACGGACGTCCGTCCGTCCGTGTTTCTATATGTGCCATATATACGTACCATATATGGACGAACGGACAACAAAGTCTCAGAAATGTTCATTTGGTACCCTTTGGGTTCGGAACCCTAAAATACCGCGCTAGTGAAAATATTCATAATGATGTCATCAAGGTATCAAAGAACAATGTCCAAAATGGCCCTGTGCAATGAAAGCATCTGACACACACGATAATTAATTGTCTATTTTATTACAATAATTCCAAATACTTCTATAACACGGACTAGTTGTATTCCAAAATGAATATTAAAAAGTATTATTTGCGATTATTAGCATTAATTGGCCCATATGGCCCACTCAGTCTGAATCACTCTACTACGTTATAGAGTTGGCACTTCCTTACATTGTTAATACCCGAATTATGAAAGCACTGTGTAGCCAACCTAACAACGAAAAGTATTATTTACGTAGTACCTATTATATAATCTGTGGTATTATGCTTATATATATTTTTTGCAGTGTTGGTTGGTACAAAGTACGTTCATAATTCTGAGTTATTTATGTATGCAGTGTCGCGGGCGGGACTGATATGGCCGCCATCTTCGCCAAACGTCATGTCACTTTGCACATTAACAAGACTGCCAGAACATTCCTATGAAGACAAATTAATTCTCCCTACCTTTGTTTCTATCTCGCTCACAGTTACCGTAAGAATATCTGTCAATAATACTTAAATTACGAAAGTTGCTATCGTAGTTTTTTTTAACCAAAAAAGAGCTGATAATATTTAAACGGCTGAACAGATTTTCATGAAATAAAGCTAAGAACACTCTCGACGAAGACATCTGTCAAACAAAACAAACTAAATCAAAATCGGTTCATCCGTTTGGGCGCTACGATTACACAGATACACACGTCAACCTTATAACACTCCTTCGTTTTGCGTCGAGGGTTAAAAACCAAAATTAACGTGGAGAAAGATTTAAAAACATTATTCAAGGTCATATTTTTTAGTCTTCAAAAGTATATGCAATAGCAACCTCCATTGTGTACAATCTTCTTGGGACTCTTCTTCTAAAATCAGTAAGTACATTCTCCTATGTTTGAGATATTTATCTCCATATCTCTGAAGATAGTAATCAGATCTCGATAAAATTAAAATGGGACCACCTCGGAAACGTACCAGACCTATTAAAAAAAGAATCATTTGAGTCCGTTCACAATTGACGGAGTAATCGCGTAACATACACACAAAAAAAAACATACCGACGAATTGAGAACCTCCTCCTTTTTTGTGAAGTCGGTTAATAAAACGCTGTCAAATCACGCTGCGCGACAAAATCCCATTGGTAGTTCACCCTTAGACAAAGTACAATTATATTTCTGTTGGCGTTCACTCCAAACGCGGCTTCAAAATGTATGGAAATGATATATATTTCTTTTTACAAGCTTTTATTTAACTTGCAATTTATGTATGTATGTATGTCACTATGAATGTTCGGGTGGAATCTTGGAAGCTATATTAGACCCACTTCCCGATGTCCGATTGGACTCAAATTTGGTGTACTTATGTATATATATATATATTTATATATTTATATTATATTATTTGTATATATATGTATATGTATCTTCGGTGACAATACAATGATATGGTACCATGGAGCTGGTCTGATGATGGAGACGGAAGGTGGCCACGGCATATCCGTGATAAAACAACATAACCGCACCGAGTTTGGGCTCGATTCATTTGTCTTGAAGAGAACTTTACGCCTAAATGATATCCAGGGTCTGATGATGAAGCTGGAAGGTGGCCACGGCATCTCTGTCATAAATCAACATACCCTACCGAGTTTGGGCTCGATTGATTCGTCTTGAGGAGAACTTTTCACCTAGATGATATCCAGGGTCTGATGATGAAGCTGGAAGGTGGCCACGGCATCTCTGTGATAAATCAACGTAACTCTACCGAGTTTGGGCTCGATTGATTCGTCTTGAAGAGAACTTTACACCTAGATAATATACAAGGTCTGATGATGAAGCTGGAAGGCAGCCACGGAATATCTGTAATAAAAAAAACAAAACATTACCGAGTTTGGGCTCGATTGATTCGTCTTGAAGAGAACTTTACACGATGATATTTAGCGACTGGTGATGAAGCTGGAAGGTGGCCACGGTATCTCTGTGATAAAATAACGTAACCCCAGTGAATTTGGACTCAAATGATTAGTCATGAGGAGCACTTTACACTTAAACGATAGCTAGGATCTGATGATGAAGCTGTAAGGTGGCCATGGCATTTCTGTTATAAAGCAACATAGCCCCACCGAGTCGATTGATTTTCCTTGAAGAGCACTTTACCCATAATCACATCAAATATCCGTGGAATACTTTAAAACATCATGCCTTTTCTTAAATACTTAGGTAGTAGGTAGGTAGTCGGTATCTATACCTGCCTACTAAAAAGTTAAAAATAAATTATAAATAAAAAATATTTTTAAAAACAAGCTTTTATCTGGGACAATGAACTAAAATGTAAAAAATAAATTCTAGTATTTGGCGTGTAGGTACTTACCTATAATTTTAAAAGCTTGAGGCACTGAAGTATAGTAATTACCTAGCCTGAAAAACGGGTAGTGCTTCAAGCTTTTAAGAATATAGGTAAGTACCTACACGCCAAATATTTAAAAGAATTTATTTTTAACATTTTAGTTCTTTTAGTTCATTGTCCCAGATAAAAGCTTGTTTTTAAAAATGTTTTTTACTGATGATTTATTCCACAACAAAAGTCATTGTCAGTGTAATTTCCATACATTTTGAAGTTGTTTTTGGCGTGAATGCTAACAGATACTGTATTTTGTCTACGGAGGCTGGCGTCGTTGACGGGATGTCTTGGGTTGTAGACACTGGCAGAGGAAAGAGTGAATGTGAGTGTTTCTAAGTCTTGGGTTGTAGTACATGAGTAAAGAAAAGGTCTTTACTCATGTGGTTGTAGACACTGGCAGAGGAAAGATTTAATGTGAGTGTTTCTAAAGAGACAAACATAAGCGGGATTTAGTTATACAATGTAGTAATGTTGATTGAACAGCTTGCAGTATTATCTGTATTTCGTTTTTGTGAAGATTTTTTATATCTTGTGTTACGGAACAAGTTTTATAATTATTGTGTTGAGCAATATGATAGTGACGTGACGCAATTGATTTAATCCGAAGATCTTGGTCCAAAGTATTATTTTTTTGTGTCAAGTTACCACTTAGACGTAGAATAGAATCATGTTGAAAATATTCTATTAAAACATTCTAATAAAACGATTGACATTGTTTTAAACAATCCAAAATTTCACCGTACCGACGGGACTTGAAACCGCGCCTCCTGGTCCTGGGGAAATGCTCAGGCGCTGTACTAATTCAGCTACAGTACTACCCTACGTGTAGATATCAGAAGAAACATATATTTTTTTTAATATCTTATAGGCTATCGTTTGACCACTATCTCACCTGTTGGGAAGTGATGATGCGGTCGAAGATGGTAAGCACGTTAGTCCTAGAATGGGAACTGGCTCTCAAGGATAGCTGCTGGAACACATTACATGTTTTGGTGACAGATTTTCTACCTTGAGGGTGGTAGCTGGCCAGGCGGACATTAGATAGTGTCCTACCACCATGCGGGGGTTGTTGGTTTCTTAACGATGTTTTTCCTTCACCGGAGGGACACTGTGAAAAGCGCACATAAATTTTTCGACTGAAAAATCTTTTGGTGCACGGCGGTTTGAACTCGGTACTACGGCATCAAAGCCGACTGTTATCCCGATTACGCCACCGGGCCCTCATTTATATAAGGAAAGTCTTTTTCAATATATTTTTTTTTAATTTCCATATAGATTATAATCAATTAACATGTCAAATCAAATAACCCACCCCTGAGAGCTCCGGTTGCAAAGGTGCCCATCAAACTCGCCGCATATCCACGCTGAATGGCGATGCATCATCCTTTGCACCGGAACGATCCGGAGCGGGAGTCACCTGTACTTACTAGGCAAGTCTTATCTAGAAAGGTTTCATTCAGGACAAAATTATGTTTCGTGTAAATAAATACATTTAGTGTTCGTACAAGTAATTCGTTGAATGTCAACAATATAAATAATGTTCTGCATTTTATTCAAAACTTACTTAATAAATACCAGGGCCTCAATTCTGATCAAAAACCGCTTTATACTATGCCAGTTGCATCTCGTTTGCCGATTTTGACAGCATTCGTAGTAGGTAATCCAATCACAACAGCGAACTGGCATCGCGCTGGTACGGCTTTTTGCGAGCTAGCTTACAGAATTCTTTACTACTTAATTGCTTACAGGCTTTAAAATTCTACAAGTTTTACACTGTCAAACTTCCAGTTTCACATCAATTAAAACTATTGTACTTTTGTCTTAGGAAATAGAAGCTATCGAAGAGCAATGGCGGACGGAGTCAGCAGAACTGGTGACGGCAGTGGCAAGGCTGCAGGATGAGAACAAACGTCTGAGACGGACCCTGAATGCACCAGCTGATGGTAAGCATACTTATCACAAGTTCTACGGCATTTGGAAAATATATGTCAACTTTAAACTTGAACACAGATTACAATGAGTAACACTTATTAGTTTAATACTTATAACCTACTGACTTATAAATTTCAATAGGACAAAGTATTATAGCTTAACTAGCAGCAGCATATTAACTCACTATCTACTCAGTCTTTCGCATTCTGTCATCCATGACGGTGTGTCACAGTATGAGATTAATGGTATAGTTTACCATCATGCATCATCAGAACATCCTGTTTGTCCCGTTACTTTTATATATACTTATAGTTAATCTAAATAAAGGTCAAAATTCACCTTTAGTTGTCCAAAGTTCAAAATATATCAATGAACAGTTCGAGAACGTAATACTATTATTTATTCTGTGCTTCGAGACCAGCAGTGAAAACTGCAAACCAATCTTATTATGTACCTTTATTTTACCGTTACCTATGTTACAGTACACTAGACTGACAGATCTAGTACTATCTATGATCTGTATTAGTTTCGCTTCATGAATAGCAATAATGACGTCTGAAATACGTCTACACCTATACTTATAGTACAATTGTGGTAGACAAATTATTATTTTTTGTTTTTGCAATATCTTTCTTAGACGGTCGCTGATGTCGCTAATGCATTCTGTCGTTTATTTATAAATACAAAATCTAAGAATTGTCATCAGAGTAATAGAGCTTACAAACCACATATCATCAGGTGAGAGAGAATGTTTTAAAATCTACCAAAAGCATCATTTAATTTCTCTGGTCTCGGTCTTTAATGATAATAATATTAATGGATCGATTCCTGGCTTACTTTTTCTTCGCAGCTTCCTCGCAATATGTTTAATTATTTTACTTTTTTGTAATTACTGTATTATATAAAGATGTTATAAAAGGTACTGTTGCGCCAAGAACTTAAAATAATATCACGTGCAGTAGCCGCCTTTAACACTCCGGGGAATAGGTTTGTATCGTTGGACTTTACAACTTCGATCGAAGACCGAAGTCCCATTTTATCTGATGCAAATAAACAAAGCCTTCAGAAATGGAAATTTCTCGCCTGAAATTGGAGTAGGTACGTTAGTGAAACAAGGCGCTTGTCGAGAAGTCGGAGGACCAAAGTCATCGACATAGCACATCTAATTAGTAAGCTGCTGAAGTAGAAGAAGCAATGGACCATCCACAGCCGATTAACCGACAACCGCTGCAGTAAAAGTTTTCTTGAGATGCAGCTCGCCAACACAAATATAATTATCAAAACCAGTTAGCGCTTGTCGTAGATGTAAATTAATATTATTGAAAAAAGAAAAGTAATGTTATGAACTCAAAGATTTTTTATTATTATTAATCAACACCAATATTATAAATGCGAATGTCAGTTTGTTTATTTGTTTGTTTGGGACTGCTTCACCGTGAAACGGCTGGACCGATTTAACTGAAATTTTGCCAGAGATAGCCAGTATTATTGATTAGGATATTATATATATATATACTATACTGGATACTTTTTAACGCGGGCGAAACCGCGGGGCACACCTAGTTTAATCAATAAATGAGTAGTTTCGTTTTTGTTTATATACCTCTTTGAACCTGTTAGACCACTTTTTGGGTCAAAACCCGATAAGTTTTAAACTTTGGGCAACTCGTTTGACTAGTTGCGGTGCAACTATTCCAATAAGAAAAACAAGTAAAATAATATATGTACCTACTACCTACTTGATTGAACGCAAGTTTCGTGTGATGATAGCTATCTGATCTCTTACCATTGGATTATCAATTAAAAATAGGCATTTAGGCCACAGAATAAATAATAGTATCTACTACCTCAGGCTTATCTGAAATCCTACGATTTTTTAAATCTAATCTAAGTTTTTAATAGTTGCGGCGCTATGTTGATTGGACTAAAGTAATAATACAGAAAAAAATCAGAAACCGCGTCCAACCGTAATTTCAAGCGCCGTTCTGGGTCCAAAAAGCTATCCAAAAACCCGCGCGCGCCTTCTTTCTAATCTACCCCGTGTAAAGTTGCTGGCTATAGGTATTTTTACAGGTAGAACGGCATAAGATTTTACTTAGATATTTATATAAAACACGATATTCACGCGACGATGTTCACAGAGTGATTTATTGAATCGCCGGCGCGTGAAACCACGCTATTTAAGAGTGGTTTTAGTGGCTTCCCTTTTAAGTCAGTTGACGTATTCTAGTTTATTCTATACAGTCATTTAAGCTTTATTAATGTTGTTTTGATAGTATTTTCTAAAAGCAACAAAAATGTGTTAAAATCGTGTGTATTTTCACTTTTATCCTATTTGTAGGTATTATAAGACCGACTGATTTTGACATAGACGATGAGATAACTCCATTGTTACATTAACTTTCTCGTAACATAAAATAATATTAGACGCCACAACCTAAAATAGAATTACTGAGAAATTTTGTAAAGTACATTAATAATTCACTCATTTTGTCGTCGTATTAATTAAGTATTCGGCATCACAAAGGGTCTATTAATTTAACTACAAAATTATCGTGTTAACAAAAGGCTGCTAATTTTCATTAAGCTAAAATAGAACTTATGGTAAAGAAATTTAGGAACCTTTTAGCTAATTAAAGTGCAATTTGTTGGGTAAGTGGTAAATGATTTAAATCTTGATTGCTAGATTAGACGAACAAACTAGTGAATTTTTAAATCAGTTAATTTTGTGCACCTGTGTAGATTAATTTTGTTGGGTGAGGATGATGACAAAAATTATAAACATTTTCGCGACAGTTACTACACTTAATATACTTAATAACTTAATATACTTTATGGCGGCTACTGACTAAGGTGTGGTACTCTCTGAATGGGGCGAAGCCAACTTGGCCTCCTAGCTAGATAAAATCCAGTTTCTGTTTTCATTTACGCTAACTATATATATATAAAATGTATTGGTATATCAACTTTTTACGGAAAAATAAATGTCATTCCCATACATTTTGAACTTGCGTTAGCGTGAAAAGAAATTGGATTTTGTCTAAGGGGGCTGATCAGTTTCAATGTTACTAAGACCCAGTGTTTTTTCTCCGCTTAACGGAGTCCAACGACTCCTACTTTCCGACTGGTCCGTGCCGTCAACATAACATTTATTTTACTCAAACGCTGAGTTTTGGCTCGTATATCGTATCAAAAGCACAACTTTTCTCCAAAAACATCGTTTACCACCAGGCGAGATAGTAGTCAAACGCTAGCATATCATTTGGAAAAAAAAACTCACCTGCTAGCCTGATTCTGTAAGCTGATGTCAAGTTATGAAGTAGCCTAAGATGGAATTGTGCTTGAGTGGAAATAGAAGGCGGCTGTGAAACGAGGCACAGGACTGCTGACATTAGTCTACTCCACATAGCACGTTTTCCCAACCTGTTATCCAACTAAGTTTGATCTGCACATCATGATATAGGGACCTAAGACGTATATATATCTTCGTCATTATTACGTTACAAGAGAAATTAAAATGTATGGCCTTGAGTACGATTGTGTAAACCGCCCTGTTCATAGACATTTATTCATCGCAGGCACGAACTGTATTGTCCATTTAATTGCTAATAGATAGGTTTAGGTCTAGGTCACAGCACACTAACCTGTGTTTTTATTTTATAAACGTAAAATATTTATATTAGGTTGATAGGTGTTACTTTTGGACACACATAATTTTTACTATTATTTAAGCTCCGCGGCTTCGTCCGCGATATAAAGTGTCCTATGGTCTATTCTACCCCATTAAATATTTATGAGCAAAATTACAACCTCATTGGCGGAGCTGAATCTGTTAGACACAAATAAAAAATCTGACTATCGCAACATTCTTAACTTGTAAAAAAAAAAATAGAATTATTTATATCGGTTAACGCATGTTAGTAAATATAAACAAATTTACGCATTTCTTTCAAATACCTTATATTTACAGTATTATAGGTAGATACTAGATAGAAATTCTATATAAAATATTTTATTTAAAATCTCATAGGTATCCTAATATAAATAAATGTAAAAGGAAGTCAGATAAGGTTTTACGTATTTCCTTTCTTTTACACCCACAACAGATATGAATCATACACTATCAGAATAAATAATAGTACCACATATATGAATAACGCAAAACTAAGAAAATAGGATGACTGGTATACTATGACATCATACAAAATAATTGTAATGAAAAACCTATTTGTTTATGGTTGTTAAAGTCATCGCACACCCTAAAGACTAGGTATTTTTACCCGATTCCGCGACGCAAAGAAGAGGTTATGTGTTTATCAGTCTATGTATGTATGTTTGTTACTTTGTGGCACTCTAGGGACCAAATGCGTGGGCCGATTTTGATGAGTGTTACGTCGTTAGATTCACCATGCCTGCGCGAGTGTCAACGAGTACATACAATTTGAAAAATTGAAAATGGCGGATTTTGGACGCCATATTGTGGGGTTCAAAAATTATTCTTTCTTCAAATCCTATCGAGTATCACATTAAATGGCTAGAAAAGGTGATTAAAAATATATTTATTTTGTCTAAAAAATTTTGTGATCATACGTGTAAAGGAAAAAAATAAATATATTGGACAATGCATTGAGGATATATCATACGCAGTCGCGTTTATTGTTTTTTTAGGGTAGTCCTGACAAGGAACCCTTATAGTTTCGTCCGTCGTTCCGTCTGTCTGTCTGTCCGAGGTTTTGCTAAGAGACCGTTAATACTAGAAAGCTGTAATTTTGTGGGGGTATGTAAATAAATAACGCCGTCAAAGTGCTGAAATAAAATTTTTAAAAATATTTTTTTTTAGGGTAGCTCCCCTATATGAGAGATATGGGGATGAATTATTTTTTCATCATCTACCCAATCGTGTGGGGTATCGTTGAATAGGTATTTTAAAATAACTTAAGGGTTGCTAATACCATTTTTCGATTGAATGCTCCATTTACGAAATATTAAACTTTAAAGTGCAAATTTTTGTTCCAGGAGGGCGTCCCCCCCGCCTCTAAAAGCTAAACAGCTGGCTTGAAAAATCTAGAAAAATTCGTGATAATAGCGCATTTCATGAACTTTAAAGGAAAACTATAGCGGTTGAGATAACTTTATTAGTTTAGCAGAAATAGTCGTTGAACTTGGGTGTTGGATAATTTTGTACCAAATACAAAATCCTTAGAAAAAATCCTTTTAAGTGACAAAGACGGAGTACCTTGTTGCTTCTTTATAACGGGTAAAGACTTGCATTGAATAACAGGCTAATAAGTCGCGTCGCTTACGCCTCCCGCCCGCTCGGTTCTTGTTTTGTTTGTTGTGACTGATCAAACCGTTGAAACTGACTATTGTCTCAGTGGCAGCTTCAAGCAGTTGATATTGACTGCTGTCTATGTATGGCTAGCTTAAAGCCACAGTCCCACGGCCTGTTAAATGACAGGCCACGCCAGACGTTTTAACGCCTTCCGAGGCCTGTCAAAGGCATTGCGCCCCGCCAAATCGCGCCCTTGTTGAACTTACCGATTCCCGATGTATCGACATGACGACGACAGGCTAACGCAGGCATCATCGCATGTGACTGTCTCCAAGATCTGTCAGTCTGTCTTAGCGTGATCTGGCCAGTGAAAAGCGGGCCGTGGAACTGGAGCTAGACTACTTACTTGCAATCACCAAAGCGCAACTATCCCATTCTGAATATCATCTCTGAACTCGGTGAACCGATTGGCGACAAGCTTATTTTATCACCATTTAGTAAAACCAGGGTTCACATGTGTATAAACCTATGGACGTGGGCGGTAGAATGACTTAAAATTAGCACTCAATTAATTTGATACAGATTTGATATTCGTTGTTCTTATTTAAGTTAAGGTGACGGCCTTAAGGCGACGGAAATCAGAAGATTAATAACCATTAAGCCTTAGCTGGTATGGTAGTAAATGTTAACGAATATTTAATGTTAAACTTAAACGGTTAGTTTCTCCTAAGCATGTTCGTAAGCGATACGAGCAGCCTTTGACCTCCATTGAGTATGGAAAGCGATGCAAGATAAGGCATGTTTTCATAGTACTTTACTTTAATGTATACGCACTAGTTAGTTTAGTGGCCGAGTTTAAGTGAGAAATAATGTAATGTACAAGACAGTCGTGCTTTCCCGAAATTTAGGAAATTGCATGTCACCAGTGGATGTACTATTATTTATTCTGTGCTAGTGGGTACATATAGGGATGTGCGATTTCTACGCCACGCTGGTACCTCTACTTCAATCATCCCCGAAAGGAAATAACGCTTCTATTGAGTAGAGTCCTATCGGCTTAGGCTCGGACCAAAGCGGAAAGGATAAGAGATATCTGTTAAGCAATAGGCTATCGTCGGTCCGGGATCTTCGTCAGCGTGTGGTCTAAGATCATATCATACCTGTCTGGAAATGAAAGAAGACGTTAAAACGAGGCGCTGTACAAACAAAATTTTCCATTATGTACATACAGCGCAAATGTCTCGACCCGTCTTCCATAGAAAACAGTGTGTCAACTGCCAGTACACGCCGCTATATTAATAAAGCCAGTTGTCCGTCTAGGCACGAGCGCGCCGCCTTCTCCAGCACGAGAGCACGACCAAGAAGTGCTGAGTCGGCTGAGCAGCACCGCTGAAAAGCAGCGAGCTACCCTGCGGCATCAGGAGTTGCAGCTTCAGGAGAAACAGCAGCTTATTGACGGGGTAAGTTTTTAATGAATCATTGTTTATCGTCCTTAAATCATGTACTCGTATCTGTAGTCAATTGCTAGGCCCCGCCTAACGGTCAAACAGAGATCGCAATGTTTGACGTGAAAACTTCTTTACCGGCGTTATGAACTTTTTCGGATGGGTAAAAAATATTAAACTCGCGTCAGGACACGTGACCTGATCGAAAATTCGTAAGACGGAGGGAGAGTAGACCAAATGCACAACGTTAATGTTCAAGTTTTCACTTATGCCGGCACTCCCGGAGTGCAACCCGTTGTTTTTTTAACCGACTTCACAAAAAAGGAGGAGGTTCTCAATTCGTCTGTGTTTTGTTTTTTTTTTTTTTGTTTGTATGTTACGCGATTTCTCCGTCAATAGTGAACGGATCCAAATGATTCTTTTTTTAATAGGTAGGATACGTTTCCGAGGTGGTCCCATTTTAATTTTATCGAGATCTGATAAGTATCTCCAGAGATATGGAGATAAATACCTCAAACATAGGAGAATGTACTGGTTTTAGTAGAAGAGTCCCAAGAAGATTATACACAATGGAGGTTGCTATTGGATATACTTTTGAAGACTAAAAAATATGACCTTGAATAATGTTTTTACATCTTTCTTCTCGTTGATTTTGGTTTTTGACAGATATTCTTACGGTAACTGTGAGCGAGATAGAAATAAAGGTGGGGATAATAAATATATATATTTTTAATATCTTATAGGCTAGCGTTTGACCACTATCTCACCTGTTGCTAAGTGATGATGCGGTCGAAGATAGAGAAGTGGACTAGAATGGGAACTGGCTCTCAAGGATAGCTGCCTGAACACATAAAATGTTTGGCGACAGATTTTCTAACTTGAGGGTGGTAGCTGGCCAGGCGGACACTAGATATTTCCTACCACCATGCGGGGGTTGTTGGTTTCTTAACGATGTTTTCCTTCACCCGAGGGCAACTGTGAGAAGCGCACATATATTTTTCGATCGAATAATTCATTGGTGCACGGCGGTTTGAACTCGGTACCACGGCATCAAAGCCGACTGTTGTCCCAATTATGCCACCGGGCCCTCAAAAAATAATTATATATTAATAATTATAATAAATAATTATATATAAATATAAATAATTTGTCTTCACAGGAATGTTCTATCGGGCAAAGTCTTGTTAGGGTGCAAACTTTTTTAAACATACCTAAGATTTTTTGACATGACATGACGTTTGCCGAAGATGGCGGCCATTTCAGTCCCGCGACACTGCATACATTATTAAATAACTCAGAATTATGAACGTACTTCGTACCAACCAACACTGCAAAAAAAAATGTATAAGCATAATGCCACAGATTATATAATAGTTACTACGTAAATAATACTTTCCGTTGTTAGGTTGGCTACACAGTGCTTTCATAATTCGGGTTTCAACAATATAGGGAAGTGCCTCTTATAACGTAGTAGAGTGATTCAGTACTCTGTTGGCCATATGGCGGCAAGTAATGTTAATAATCGCAAATAATACTTTTTTATATTCATTTTGGCATACAACTAGTCCGTGTTATAAAAGTATTTGGAATTGTTGTAATAAAATAGACAGTTAATTATCGTGTGTGTCAGATGCTTTAATTGCACAGGGCCATTTTGGACATTGTCCTTTGATACCTTGATGACATAATTATTACTAGTGAATATTATCACTTTAGCAAGGCATTTAAAATCAATTTTTTTAGGGTTCCGAACCCAAAGGGTACCAAATGAACACTTTCTGAGACTTTGTTGTCCGTTCGTCCGTCTGTCCGTCTGTCCGTCCGTCCGTCCGTCCATCCGTCCGTGTGTCTATACATATGTGCGCACTTTACAGATCTGTATCTTCTTAACCGTTATAGGTACATACTTGAAATTTTCAAAAAGTATATATCCGTCAGTGTATAACGGCCCAGACACCAAATGTAATAGATGCATGTAATTTAATTAAAACTTGTTATGCACTAAAAAGGGTAAAATAAGTTATTTAAAAAAAAAAAAAAAACCGACTTCATAATCACAAACAGGCACTCAAAAGCGAAAAATAAATTACTTAAAATTATTATAAGCGCTACCCACTTATCTATTTGAAGTCGGTGCCAGCCAAGTCTATTGGATAGTAGATAGATACTATGTATGTAGTAGTAGTAAGTAGGTACATGTAGGTCAGTAAGTAAGTATATACATGTAGGTATTATCTATCTACTACCTATTAGACTTGGCTGGCACCGACTTCAAATGGATAAGTGGGTAGCGCTTATAATAATGTTAAGTAATTTATTTTTCGCTTTTGAGTGCCTGTTTGTGATTATGAAGTCGGTTTTATTTTTTTTGAAAAATAACTTATTCACTAGTCTAATCCATACAGTATAGCGCAAAAATCCCGATAGATCTAGTGTGGTCTTTGGTAATTTTACTGAAACTCCTTTACCATTAATTCAATTTCTTATGCAAAGCCTCTCTCCAACATTTCACGGCACTAATACAAAAAAGAATGCGATCAAAGTCAAATACTAGGCAGTTTTTTGCACCGATAAGACACACGATCCGCAGATATACACACAACTTCAGGTTGTACAAAGGATAATATAGCGCCATATCGTTTTACTTTATAAGCTCTTGACATAACTTTCTAACCCACCTTACTCTACTTAGAGCTCGAAGTAAATGTAACTTTGAAAATTCCCTGAAGTAAAAACCGAGACACACAACTTCAGGTTGTACAAAGGATAATATAGCGCCATATCGTTTTACTTTATAAGCTCTTGACATAACTTTCTAACCCACCTTACTCTACTTAGAGCTCGAAGTAAATGTAACTTTGAAAATTCCCTGAAGTAAAAACCGAGTAAACGTGACTAAAGAGTGTAAAAAGTGCCAAATGCCTTGACCTTTCCGAGACATTACTTCAACGATTTGGCATTATTGAAATATCTTTCGAATCATCTATTAAAGACAATTCAGGGAGCGATCCTCTTGCGAATATTTCGTCGTAATTGCAATAATTTTGGTTCTCTTTGATGTTGTATGGTAAAGGCATGCGAAATTTCCAAGTTTGCTTTTAGCCGTGCTGCCAACGATGCGCTAAGTTATGCATGAGCAGGCATGCTTCCCTAAATCTTGGCGCTTTAGCCTTTTACAACCCTTGGCGTAACCTCAGACTATGTGCATGTAAACAGTATGTCAAGTAGATATAATTTAGATCATGTATTATGCTCTAAGGCAGTGAATAAGATGAATAATGTATCATTGCGAAGTATGAGCACAAGAATGTGTAACAACGCTTTGTAACTTTGTTAGTTGGCAGAACAAAGTTTAGATAGTTAATTAGCAAGGTTTTTAAATGATCGGTGTCGAGAATGTAATAAACCAGAATGTGGTTTTTTATTTTGTAAGTCTGATAGGCAAGCGTTTGATCATTATGACATCTGATGTTACTTTGCGATCTACGGCGCAGAACTCTTGTCTAGAAGATACCTGTGCAGTCGCGATTTGAAGACCACCGGATTTATTTTATACTAGTAGCCCGCCCCGGCTTCGCACGGGTAGAACATATTATGCCTACAAAATTTGCATCAGTTTGTTGCATCGAATATAAAATTTTAACATATTTAACAATCATCATCATATTTCAACCAATATACACAAAACCTTCCTCATAAACACTCTGGCTATTGGTAAAAACCGCATGATAATCCGTTCAGTAGCTATTGAAATTATTGCGAACAGACAGACAGACGCAGTGATGGACTTTGTTTTATAATACTTACGTAGTGATATTGGACGGCCCTTTGGCGTAAAGGATAGTTACCCTGATTCTGACCCAACGGTCGTTGGTTCTAATCCTAGCTATATACCTACCAATGAAAGTTTATGTGCATTCATGAATCATGGGTTTTCGTACAGAGGTAGTGGGATTATTAAATCTACCAATAATTAAGATAGTTTAACTAAAACAACCGACTTCAATGCCCCGCGAGTCAACTTCAGTAGCAAGTTTGAGACGTTTATCGTCATATCTCTGGAGATACTTATCACATCTCGATAAATTATCGGTATATAGATCATTATTATTTTATACAAAAGATCATATACTATATTGACTTCAACTTGATTGTGATCGGAGGGGATCTACAGAATAGCTAAGCTTTTATTAATATTTTCGTAGTAACTATGAACTAATCTGTGGTTACACTGCAAATATTTTATTAATTTTGCGACGCGTGTATGTGAAATTCGTGATATCTTCTAGAGTTTTCATTTGAATTATATACTGTAAAGGACAATTTTAATCTATAATATATGGCCAAGCTAATTAACGTAATTATTTGGATAAGGATTAATATTATATACTTGAAAATAGCCTTGGAAGTAATGTAATATTTTTTAACAAAAAATTAAAGATTAAAATGGTTAATGTGAGTCAACCTTAAGAGATAGACATATGCTGTCGCGGACTTTTTTGTAGGTCTTATTAAGTTGTACAATTCTTCCATAGAAATTATTCTGCTATCTATTTTCAATTGAGCAGCGTTCGTAAGAAACGTGTTTTTTCGACCGTTTTTTAGTCGACTTAGGTTGCAAATTACGTCTCCACGAATGTACCTTTGATTTAAACGGGATAATATATAGCCTATTTTCATTCCGAAAGTCCATTCTATATATTAGTGAAAGAATTTTTTAAATCGGTCCAGTAGTTTTTGAGCCAAATCATTACAAACATACAAAAATACAAAAATACAAATGTTCTCTCTTTATAATATTAGTATAGATGAATTATGAATCTAAACCTATTGGTTCTGATGGTGATATCCTATCGCTTATTTTATTCAAATTGATGTAGTAAAAAAAGTAATTCAAATAATGTTTAACTTGGTAATTACGGTCATTTACTTTACATGGTTCTTTTTTCATGAAGAATATGTTAACATTTTAACAGTTATACAATACATGTCTGGCAGGCCCTTTTATTCATTTAATCATGGCTTAATTGGTTATTCAGATATATGAAGAGTTTGTCTTCATATCCCTGAAAACCTTAAACTTGCTATTAAAAAATTACTCGTGCGACATATGAGAATAGTTATTTTTAGGGTTCCGTACCTCAAAAGGTAAAAAAAGGAAGCCTTATAAGATCACTTTCTTGTCCGTCTGTCTGTCTGTCTGTCCATCTGTCTGTCTGTCTGTCCGTGTGTCACCACTGATTTTCTCAGGAGCAGGTGGACCTAGCAAGTTGAAATGTATACCTGATACTGAAGTCTATAGTCCCTATTGGGTGTATAAAAATCAAGGTCTTGAGTCAACACAATAAAAAGATATGGGTAAATTTAGATTTTCGCGAAAACTTCTTAGTACCGAAATGTACCTTAATTTTCAACTTTTTTTATTTTTCGGAATTTTTACTTTACTTGTGCTGGAAAACCTTGCTTTTAACCAAAATTGACAAGCCTAGGTCAACCGGAAGTACCCTATAGGTTTTGGGTCGAAAACCTATAGGGTACTTCCCGTTGATCTAGAATCATGAAATTTGGCAAGAAGCAAGGTCTTACAGCACAAACTAAGGAAAAAATCCAAAAAATAAAAAAAAGTTGAAAATTAAAGGGTGCCCCCCATACATACATAGTTTACGCCAATTAAGGTAGACCTCTGGGTTATATTAGCGCTGATTCAATTTAGAGGTCTAGCTTAATTGGTACATACCAACGTTGGTACGGAAGCCTCGGTGGGCGAGTTCAACTCGACTTGGCCGGTTTTTATTTTTATTATGATATATATTATGAAACATCACAACGTACGTTGCGTTGAAACTAAAATGGAATGTAATACAATTTTAGGGTTATGCCTGTCATTTGGCTACTGTCTACATAGTAACTGATATATTAATCTGTGCGTCTGTGTTTATTCAGGTTCAAAGCTGAAAGTACAGTCCGGCAAGTATAACTTGGCGCGGCTGTGCGCCACTGTGCTTTTACTTTGTACTTTGATAACAGTTTCTCTTAAACCACTTTTAATTACTTTTGGCATTATTGAACTATTTTAATGTAGCAGATTTATCAACAATAATGTCGCGGTAATCTCTCAATTAATAATACAATTAATTAATCTCTCGGAATTAGTTCCAAAAACCACCACCGCCAAGTTATACTTGTGGCACTGTAGAGTTGTATTGAGTTTAGTTCAACTATGAGGTACTCGTACTTATACGAGATTCTTATGAGATATTCAACGACATAGCTCAGCGGATTAGCAAACTGAAGTGGCAGTGGGTCGGCCATATCAGCCGAAAAACTGATAACCGATGGGTTAAGCGAGTTCTTGTAGTGGAGACCCCAAATCGGAATCGTAGTATAGGACGCCCTCATACAAAGTGAAGCGATGATTTTTGCAAAGTAGTTAACCTAGATAAAAGTAGCTGAGGATTGTAATCAATGGCATGTATAATTGGAGGGTCCTACGTCCAATAGTGGACTTATAAAGGTTGATGATGATGACATACTTCTATCGTCTGTGCAATTATCAGACCACTAATTAAAGACTGAGGCTGTGTGGATAT
Organism: Cabera pusaria; assembly: GCA_954871355.1. Taxonomy (NCBI): domain Eukaryota; kingdom Metazoa; phylum Arthropoda; class Insecta; order Lepidoptera; family Geometridae; genus Cabera; species Cabera pusaria. The sequence goes on from OX940906.1 coordinate 12,416,864, forward strand.
CTCTGCCTTGTCTTCTTTTAATATAAGGTACGTTTTCCTTGCTGGTTCCGAACGCAACAACGACATACTAGTACGTGGTCTTCAACAAGTATTTAGAAACGCACTGCTTGTATTTACATTCTAATGCAACGCTTATTTGCAAGGGATTTCAACTTTAGGTAAATAACATTGTAATACTGGTTGAGGTAGTTGCGTTCTGTGGATAGACTAAAGACTAAACGGTTTGCACCTCGTCTTATTGCTGTCTTTCATATCTAGACCGCAGCGATTATATCTTAGACCGAATCGTCACTTAACTTCAGGTGAGATAGTGATTGACTGACCGAGATTAATAAAAAATAAAAGATATTTCACCTACTGTCTATAGTGATATTCTTGTTTTGTGAAGATATGCAACGCTCATACTGTTAGTGTTACCTCTACCACCACCCAATTCCCCATCACACCTTAACGTTGGTGTTAACGATACCTCTAAAATCCCTATTTTATACGCAATAAGGCTCAAAATCTATTTATTTTTACGACGCTATACATCGTAAAGTTTCGGCCGACCTCGTTTAGTGTTCTTTTATATTGGCGATAACAAAGACTAGGCACTTTCCTAATGTGGATTGTTCTTTATCTAGAGATACCTATTTCAGGCTAAATACTTTGTCAGATAAATAATAATAAAAAAATCTCTATAGCCTCTTATTTTTAAATATATATCGGTATATATTTCTTATGACTCATATGAAAAGGTGGAAAAAAAAAGATCCTTTGCTTAGCAGTGGGATCAAATAAACTAAAAATGTAACATACTTACTTTACCAAAAACGAATACTCACGATTACATCAGAACTGGCATCCATTGACTGATTTTGATTTTAGTGTATTCATACACCCGATATTAATATTCAATCCTGATCTGTTTTTTGCTATCTCAGATTGGGATTTCAATCCATTTTTAGGTTTAAGCGTATCAATATATAACAAATCCACAGATAACGCTTTCTATCTCTAAAGTTATGTTAAGTTAAGTTCTAAGTTGGATGTTTGTGGATTCAATAAAACTTTATCAAGATCTGGCAATAGTTGATGGTCATTTGCATAAATTCAAAGTGTGTATATTATATTTAAACGAGCAGTTCATTGAAGTTGACCGCTTGCACTATACACCTACATAGATGTCTATATATCTATAAAAAAAAATAATAAATTATACGAAGGATAGATAGGTACATATGTAAAAGAAAATAACTTAAATTACTTTTTAAACATTTCAACTATTGCTATAAATGAAACGATGACGTCATAATGTTAAATTAGTCTCCAAACGACCCATAATTCAAAGACTACTTTTCGGAGCGCTATTGCCTTTAAATCAACGTGTAATAGTTACGAAGCACGAAAGCCTACTAGCACAAATTATATTAGCATTTTAGACTAAAAAGAAGAGAGTTTATGACCACTTTGCAGGTTGATTAAATTTATAAGCACAGGGCTTTCGCTTGAGCTTCGCAAGCTCTTAAAGTGTCTAGACTATCTCCTGCGAAAGTAAGTTGGTAATATTTATTAAAAACTTGAGGGTGGGTAAACTTAAATTACAATAATATAGTTTAAACTACTACTCACTAACTTTAGAAAAGGTCGGTTTCAATTGCCGCTCAAGCCAATTTTACGAGTTTTTTTAACTTACCTACCGTGTTAGTATGCTGTAGGTCTAATCTTGAAAACTAATTTAGAACCAATTCCTGACGTTCAATTTGGACTCAGGTATACTTGCATATGTTCAGTGATAATGCAATAATATGGTAGTATGTACCATGGCGCTGACCTGATGAGGGAGCCGGGCTGTAGGTACTGCAACTCTGTAATGGCAAATAGTAGGACAGTCGCCTTGGGCTAGTAGGTATGTATCATCATTAGTACTTTTCATTAAACATGATAATGTCTCTTGTGTTTAAAAAGATTTTTACTGCTCATTATCAAGTATGGCCCTGATTATCTCTCATATTTTTGTAGATACCCATTTATGAAATGTATATGAGACAAATTTCCTACTGTTAACTCTTTCGAACAGAATATTAATAAAATAATAAATCAAGATACGTAAATTAAATAACAATTTTAACGATTAATTGTCAACGCATGCCCGAGTTCTGAAAATCTGAAGTTACATTCATATTAAAGTAACTTTCACACGAGTTAAGTGCCTCATTTTCGTAAGGTCGGTCAAAAAGAAAGTATTACCACTTTGCAGGTTGATTAAATTCATAAACAAGAGGCTTTCGCTTAGGCTTCGCAACCGTCTGGACGTCTAGTAACATCCACAAAAGTAAGATGATTTTTTAAATAAAAGAGAACCTGAAATAAGGTTACAAAAATGTCTCTTGGGTCTCCAGGAATGTTAGGACTTTACTTTTTTTGACGGTTTATTGAGCTACGTCTTGGCACAAAAGATACTATCTCTTGATCAATTTTCCACAGCAAATGTCATCTCTTTACTATATTTTGAAGTTGTTCGTCTTGAACTTTAGCACAGAGTACAAATAGTACTAAAAGACTTTAGCTCGCTGCGCGGCACGACTAACCCAACTGTTATCTTGTGACGGTAGCCATGATAAATAATAAATATTGTTGGTAATATATTTATTTTAAACAAAAGATTCTCCCACGGAAGAGCGAATAATAATTAAAACCGCCTAAACAATGTCGAGATGTTTTCAAAAGTATGACCATTGTTTTATCTGAATGCTTACCAACAGTTACAATGAAAGGAGAGAGAACGCCAGCGCAGAAAAACATAGTTTACAGATAAGATAATAAGTCTTATTTACGGGACATATCGCGTTAAAATGGTTTTAATTATTTTAATCTACCTCGACGTTTCGATCAAGTTGCATTTACCGTGGTCATGAGAAGACTTATAATCTTATTTCAAATTTAAGACAAACAAATAGTTATGCCTCCATTATGTGCAACATTAATAACGACTAAGAAATCTGCAGTCTGAAAAGAGCAGGTCAAATGCTTCTAGATTTCTTATTCATGAAAAACCATGAAGATTATCTCGGCTGTTGTTAAGATGTGATCAATAAGCATTGATCATAAATGTAGCTTCCCTAGAATATACGATAGGATGTAACCATTTCACTCACTAAGTATAACTTGTTGAGTGAAATGGTTGATTGCGAACTCGGCCCCTTCCTAATGAAAGGGGCTGATTTGGCATCGCACCAGTGATTTCCAGATATTTCAGGTATCCATAGTCGACTGTGACCTTTTATCATTAGGTGGGTCGTTTGTTTGTTTTCTCATTGTCATAACAATAAAAAAGGGTATACAACCATAACCTTGCGAAAATTTCCATGTTACATCGTATGGACAATTCCCCTATGTGTTGCTCCGTAGTACAGAGTACAGACTTATGTCACAAATAATTGGAAAAGGGAGCGTTGGACTGTATGTAAAAGGCACAAACATTAAATTCTATACGGTGTAATCTGTAGCTCTGCGCCTAAAATTAGCTGTAAAATAGTACCCTGTGTCCTCCATAAACAAGAAATACAGATACAAAATTTGATTGAAATCGTTTGATGGTAAGGGGTAAAAATACACTTAGTTGCCCTCTAACAGCTGGAATACCTTCATAATTTTTCACATGCTACTGTAAATTTGAAAGTCCATACCCTGTCTCTCTGTCCGTCTGTCTCTATGGTACGTTTCTACAACTAAATAGCTCAACCAACTTGGATGAAATGGCATAAGGATAGCCTAGTATGGTGTAATGGTAAGAGTATTATATAAATGTTCCGCCTGGCTTGCTACCAAACAGTAGCTGAGCACCATCAGAAAACCTGCCGCCATAACCTTACGGTGTTCCGAAAGCACACAAGAGTCAGACCATCAACCTTACGGTGTTCCGAAAGCACACAAGAGTCAGACCATCAACCTTACGGTGTTCCGAAAGCACACAAGAGTCAGACCATCCTAGGCCTACCGTGTTTACAATCTTGAACACATTATCGCTTACCACCAGGCGAGATAGTGGTCAAACGCTATATTAAAAAAAATATTATGCGATTCTTTTTTCATGGGTAGGGTACATTTCCAGTATTTTCACGGTGTTCCTATTATACAACTTATTCAGATCTGTTAATTATCTTCTGATATGAGTAGATAAACTCATCAAACTTGTCACTTAAAATTAACCGATTTTAATTATTTTTTAGTATGTGTGGTTCTTTTAGTTCATTTTATCGTTATGGGCGATAAAATCTCAAACTTGCTACTGAAACTGACTCGCGTAGTATGGGAACGTCGGTTTCTTAGTTTTTAATTTTTATTGTTTCTTTTTAATGCGGCAGAAGCCGCGCGGCTTTTCTAGCTTTGTATATTTGCATGAGAATATACCCAAATTCTGCCCAAAACGTGTCACAGAATCGAAGGCTATAATTTATATTCAACCCAAGTTTCTACATCGGGCTTAGCGCCTGCTTTATAAAGACGGTAAGAGTAAATTGTTTTGAAAGGGTACCCTGAAAGACTATGAATATGTAGTAGACAGCATTAAATATAGACCTTTGTATACGTGGGCATCTTTTTAATTTTTTTTTATTACCGACAGACATGCATTTGACCGCTATTTCACGTTGTGACGATGCGAGCGAAGTCTTGTTCGAGCTGATATGAGCTTATCGGAAAATAGAAGACGGCAACATGACTAGGCGTAGGACAACCGCCTTTAAACCGATCGGATCGGTTATAATATGGATCGGTCCGATCCATATTATAACGCAACTATTCTCACTTGATAAAAAGTCTAAGGCGCAGGCCAGATAGAAAACACGTAAAGCGAGGCCAGCGTGGACGGACGTGGCGTCTTATAGGTCGTGCATAAGAACGAATAAGTGGGAAAGTCTCGCGATGAAAAACATGTCTTAAAAGGACGGGGTTAAGACACGTCTTTCTCCTACGCCTCACGTCTTACGTGTCTTCTGTGTAGCTTGCGCTTTAAGATATATATCTTAAAGCGCAGTTACTGCATCTATATATTTTAATGTATCTCTAATCAAATCATCCAACGGTTGCCTGGAATCGCCGCTTGGCGATAAGGTCGCCGATTGTACTACAATATAAAACTATTGAACTTTATTTTAAGTTTTTTTTAAGTGTAATAAAGCGTATCTTCTATCTAGTTTTGACTTTAATCGATCTTACTTTATCTTAGGTACTTTACTTTATCGATCGATCGAACTTTAATCGAATATTCGGTCTATCCAGACTTCACCTGACTAGACAGAATTTGACATAAATATTAGCTTTTTATTTCTCAATTAGGTTAGGAGCAAGATGCTTGCCTAATGGTAAGCGATGATGCCTTTAACAAGCACACAAAAAACTCATTGCCATATTAATTTAGCGTGGTCTTGAACTGCGTATGTTAACCAGAAACATCTAGATGTTCTCACATGCCTTCAATTTTACTAGACGCTATATCCTTTAAAAATATTTTATGAATAACTAACAGTATTATAATAATTAGTCGGATTAGTAAAATTTCTACCACTAAAATGATTATATAGTAGTTATCCCTACAAAAATAGTAGTAGGTTTATTTAACACTAGTGTACCATTTCATAGCAGTTATATTTAACACCTGTGTTATCAGTAATTTCTAATTTCAAGGTGGTTGGTAGCGGTTGTAAAAGACCAGCTGAAGATCGAGCTCAGTAGCGTGCTATAGCGGATGCATTATGTTCAGCAGTGGATGAATACAGGCTGATAATGATGATAAGGAGTAATTTCTAGTATATTTATTTATCAATTGTAATCCTGATGTATTCGTTGGAATGCCATTTATATCTCATCTCATCTAAAAATGGAGTCGCACTGAAATAGCCTGTAACCTCTCTGATGACGTAATAAAGCGCTTTAAGCAAGATCTCCTTATCATTTAAGAGAAAAAGAAAGCGCTTTAAATAACAAAGATGTTTATTTTGATGGGCACAAAGATTTCTAAAGCGCTTTCTGTCCTTTACCAAAGCTGTTCAGTGGTGTGGTTGCCCTTATTTTGATTTGAGAGCAATGGCTGTTTGGGGAGCATTTACGCCCCTCCATAGCGGCCCTTTATAACCTTTCATGGAAATGGATCGTCATATTTGCCTAGCCTAGTGCTTGGAAGAGATACGATCTGGCAAAAATGGGTGGTATTTTTGTATGGGTGTTTCAAACATGTTATATTTTCAAGCTTTTATTTAACTTGCTGTTTTATTATGTATGTATGTATATTTTGTGGGTCAAATCTTGAAAGCTAAAGTAGAAACAATGTTTGATGTTCGATTGGATAGTAATTGGCTTTACTTGCGTATCTTTGTTGACAATAGGTAGTACCATCGAGCTTACCCGATGATGGAGCGGGGCTGTAACTTCTGTGACTGGAGCTCCGGTACTAATATTTCGCCTGGGGTACTAATATTTCAACCGGTTTGTCCTTTATTCCAATGTGTTTACAAAATATGTTGCAGTTTGAAAGGGAAAGTGTCTAGTTAAATCACAGGGTATGTGAGACTTGACATCTATTAGTATATGTTTTAGGGCACACATATTTTAGGTATCTAGAGTTTTGCGCGAGTTTTTGAAGGTAGATCGATTATGTTTGGAAATCGGAAACGATAGTCCAATTAAGCGCTAGAGAACTGACTCCGATCATGTTTAAACCAGTTTGGAGGACAATTTGAGATAACTATGCAAACTCCCCTTTTGATACGGGGCAGTTTTCTAATTTTTTGTCACCTTTTAGCACCTTGTAGACTCGTGTAGGATTTAAATCTATGCCTCTTAATACGCGTATAACATATAACTAGTGGCTCTATGTATATACCTGGCGAGTTTATCTTTGCATAATTTAAAAGTAAATAAATGTTCAACACGGACTAAACAAAATTCTTAAAACAAAAAGATAACCCCCACCCCTTGAAGTTAATTGGACAACAAAGATGTTCGGACTAATAAATTATTAATAATATATTATCTTTTGAAAAATGCGACCTGTAGAACAGACTACATGAAAGAATTTGTGCCCAAGCTGAAACGGAGACCTTCGCTTCACTCGGTCAATTGATTTGATGATTTTTAAACAATGAATTAGCTTTGTATGAATGCAGTTTGCTATAAATCGAACCTAATCCAAACAAAAGGAAGTTATAGCGCACGCTTCGGATGGCATCGATCATGCAACTGTAAAATAAGTAGGTAGGTCGTAGATATGCAGATATGTAGATTATCTTCATGATATGGATTATACATGCATACGGATTTATAACGTAGAGTGCTGCTTAGGTTATGTAAGTTTGCTATTATTTTGTATCATCAGTAGGTAACCTACCAGTGAAATTCAATTACAGACCTTGTGAGACGTACCATATTTGATGTCTCAGAGTAATGGGCGCTGAGCAATGACGTCAAAAGATATAACAAAAGGTTCCAGTGATACCACATTTTCTCATTTTTGTAATGAAAGTAGATTTAAACTACGCTCATTGACTGTATGGTTCACCTTAATTCCAGCACGTGTTCCCGAGTTTGTTCTATTTCTTCCACCACGTTAAGAAGTTAAGACACTCAAGGTTTGCATGAGGCATGAAGTTCGATATAGTCTGTTCAAATATCGAGATTTATATATGTCTGAAGGCTAATGCTCACAGGTGAGTGAAACTTTTACCGCCGCGGTCGTCTCTAACTTAACGTCTTAAATTAACTAACGTCTTAAATAAAAATCGGTGTATCCAATTGGGAGCTACGATACCACAGACAGACTCACACATCAGAGTTACACACGTCAAATTTAAATCACTTCCCATCTTAGACTGCATTGCCACTATCCATAGTACCATAATCTTGGTCAGTTGCTGCCCCGTTAGTTTCTATATTTATAGCGATGGCTTTGCGATCGATATTCTTCATATACTCTACTAATAGTGAGAGTTTGTATGTTTGCCTCAATCTCACAAAAACGGCTGATCGGATTTGGATGAAACTTGCCACAAATATACTTTATGACCTGGATTTACACAACTACTATAAAAGATTTTTTGCAAGTACTTACGCGGGTGAAGCCGCGGGGCATCGTTTTTAACGAGATAAAGAGATACAGCTATCTAGCATCTTCCTTTTATTAAACGTCCGCGATGACAGCGTTCGTAGTGTAGGCATCGAGGCTGTTTCGAATAGAAGAATCTCATTAAATATCAATTTGCCTACAAGCATTTTCACTTTAACGCCTCAACTCACACCTCCGTAAATTATTCTGGCTATCTCAGCAATGGGGTCAGTGCAGCCACACAGCTAATCTAATAATATAAGCTTAGAATTTATGTTTGACCTAAACTGCACGAGTACGGGCTAAATATACTGCCCGGCTGTCATTTAGACTCGACATACCCATATACACATCCCACATAAAATACAAACATTGGGGTACGAGATTGCCCCCCTGAAAGTTATTGCACATTTTCGGCCGCCGTCCTTCGATATTTCTTTTCCCGTAACATTTGATGTGAAGTCGCCCATGGGGAAACGGACTAACGATGTCTTGCTTGGCCTTTCCAACATACAAATACATCAGAATCAACGATTGATCTGATTGGGTTAGTTGATGAACCCTTATAGAATACATACTACGTCTTCTATAGAAGAATTCTATAGAAGCGTATACTACTAAAAGTAAGCTATTGCTTCATAATCAGACAGACCTTGTCTATCCAATCTTCCCTGTGTTGTATTGGGCATGAGCTTATCTTTTAAACGTCATGTTGCCGGTCCTTAACATTTTTTGCGCCAAGTGTCTGTCTGTCTGTCTGTCTGTCTGTCTGTCTGTCTGTCTGTCTGTCTGTCTGTCTGTCTGTCTGTCTGTCTGTCTGTCTGTCTGTCTGTCTGTCAGTCTGTCTGTCCGTCTGTCACCAGGCTGTATCTCATGAACCGTGATAGTTATACAGTTGAAATTTTCACAGATGACGTATTTCTGTTGCCGCTGTAACAACAAATACTAAAAACAGTAAAGTTAAAAATAATAGAGGGTCCCCATACAAGAAGAAACGTGTTATCTTTGCCATTTCACGCCATCTATGAACGCTTAGTTAGGTAAACGTCCCATAGATGGCGTTATATTGAAATGTCGATCCCTAACTCCTTTGTTAGACTTTAGATGGCGTTATAAGAAATAAAATGTCTATTAATTACTATTTTTGCTGCCGAAAAATGATAGTGGTATTTTTTGCTCGATCTTATAAAATACTGTAGTGTGGTACGGAACCCTATTAGTGCGAGTCTGACTTGCACTTGGCCAGTTTATATTATAATCGTATCAACTCGTATCATTTGTATACTTGCAAGGTCTTCCTATCGGTGTTTTCTGTCTCTGTTGATCGAGTACAGATGCACTAGATGCTGCGTAGATACGCAGTCTTACTTTTAAGTTTTAATTTCACTAGGTGCTCTTTGGTTGTAATATTTTAAGTAACTTGTCGATTAAATTGTAATAAACTTTTGCCAGGCTTATAGGACTAACCAAGAGTGGTTCACAGTAGCGTACTTTTGGAAAAACCTTTATCTAGCAGTCGATAGTTTTATGATAGGGATTTAGAAGAATTTTGCATTGAATTTCTTACTGACGACTTCAAATAGCGCTTATTTTTCGAAAATGTTCCGACCATGGTTAGACCTATTTGCAGGGCTACAGTCGTCCTCTAGACCATCTACTCTCGCCTTTTAAATTAGTTGAAACCTGGTCGGAGCATTTCAGGAAAAAAGGATCTACGCCGTTTGGTATAAAATTAAAGTATGAGTAATTGAGTATAATAATTCATGATTATATTATAAGCTGTTATAAGGTAGTTATCGAGTTTTGAACAAACTGGCGTTAATTTACTCGTTCGTGGAGGCAGAGGCTTATGCTCACACAAGCTAGATTGAAGTAAATTAGTTTTCCGATATCGCTCGGAGCGAAAGAGAATTAAATTACTGTATTGCTCGGTCTCTCCGGATTCAACATTTTGAATTATTTATTAGTTTTTGATTGATGTGTTTTACCCGGAGTAATCGTACTTTATTTGATTGAGGCACAGAATAAATACTAGTAAAAGATGATACAAATGTTCTGGCGTATATTTTCTGACACTTTACTTTACAGTTTCAAGTACATAGGTATTCGTTTTTATTGCACTTTTCTGCTCACCTCTCATTTCGTTTCATTTGGCTTTCTTGGACTTAGGAAAGATGTTCGGTATAGTTAAGTTAGCGCCATCGCACACTATAAAAAGGAAACGGAACGTCACCGTGGCAAAACAGCAGCGCAGGCATGTCGCCGCGTCGCCGCGACACGTATAAGTACACCGTACCTATACCACACCCCGGACACTCGCTAAATCTCCATACAAACTAGCGTTTTAACGACCGACACTGTGACACCGACACAGACACTACACACGTGTCGTTTTTCTATACGTGCATTTGTGTGCGTGATATCTAAGGTTGTCGCCCGTAATCACCGTATCACAGATTATATAATAGTTACTTCGTACATACGTACTACGTACTAACCGTATGAATATTTTTTGTACACTTACCCAAAAAGCTTTTAACACTAAAAATATTAGTCGCTATTTCGTAAACCATCATCTCCAGCTAGGCTATTCTGTAAGCTATCTCGACAGCGGAATCCGCGGTGAGATTTGAATTTCGTACTACGAAATTCAACCGTATTACGAACGTGATACGATTGAATTTCGTTGAGCGACATCAAGTAAAGAGAATATAAATACTACGTACCTACATCAAGTTCCCAATTGCTGTGTTATAAAAATGTTTAAACGTGAAAGTTTTTTTTAAATATTTTACAAATTAAGCGTTATTTACGCACGAGTATATAGATATATATATATATTTATACTCGTGCGTAAATAACGCTTAATATATATATATATATATATATCGTTGTTTCATTTATGAAAATGAATTCTAAAATACGAATATGTAGGTAGGTATACTAATAAAATTAAGTGTTTATTATATACCTACGTAATAAGAACCTACGTAAATTTGAACCTCCAGTGTCTACTGGTCCCAACATAAATGTATGAAGTTGATGTTCTTCTCTCCGTGAGTAGTAATTGTTCTATAGTCGTACGCGTGTGGCGTCCTTGCTCAGCGCAGCTCCTCGACAGCTCCAAGTCGGTGGCGGGGTGAGGAAGCCCGGAATTGGTGGGGGGAACACGTAGTCCGTTCTATACGTAGTATTATTATCTTTTCTATGCCTATACTTCAAACTTAGTACTGTTCAATCAATCAATCAAATAATTTATTTGCAAGAATACAGTTTACAAATGTTTGGTCTTAAAGCAATGTGTACGTCATCGTATTCAGCCTATGCAGGCTGCAATTTTGCGCGCAAAATTAAAAAAAAGAAAATACGAAACAATAATCAATAATACAATAAGAAATACATGTTGGTTTTGTTGCAGTACATTATAAACTCTTTAACACTATAAAAACAATTATGTAAAAGCCAGTCATTTAAGGTCCGTTTAAAATTATTTCCTTCTAATAATTTCATGTCGTTGAACTGACCTGAAAATGACAATCGCGGCATTTGAAGTCGGTTTGCTTTTTCTTTTTCTTAACGATCTTAAGTTATCTTTATGTAGATTTTAGCGTTTAACATGTTCTTACGGTAACTGTGAGCGAGATAGAAAAAAGGCGGGGTTAATTAATTTGTCTTCATAGCAATGTTCTACCGTGCAAGTCTTGTTAAGGTGCAACGTTTCTGCGATAAACCAAACTAAACCTTACCAAAACATATCTTTTATCTCTGTCTAATAAACATGTCCTTGTAATTCAACCTAATTACAGTACACGGTATATAATGTATTACCGTAACTTTTCTCGCATCGTCTTTCCGAGTTTAATTGCCGGTTGTGTGCACTCAATTATGAATGAATTATCTGTAATTTGCAAATAGCGTTGCCTATTTAGCACTTGAAGCAACGTTTAATTTTCAGTATATATATATATATATATATATATATATACAAAAAAATCTGCTTCAAGCATTAACGATGTACTTACATAAAGATTTTAATAGTATTTTAAGTGCTAGGACTTCTGCTAGTCAACCTGGGCTGTCGCCTTGATATTAGAACCCCATCTTCGCCCCCCCGGCGTTAAAAATCCTATTAGAAATACGCATTGTACTAGTATTTATTATGTGACGATACCTGCCATCGAGAAGATACTGTGATGATATAAAAAATACGCCAAAACCAAGATTGAGAGAATTTAGCGCGTTCGACACCCGAACACATACCTATATGTTGAAATTTAAGAGGGAACGACCTATATGTTGAAATTTAAGAGGGAACGCGGGGTGCATTTTTCCATAAAAAAAATTTCTCTGTCTGTGTGTGTAAAATTTAGATTTCATTAATTTTTATAAAAGTTAGGTGTAGGTTAAGAATTGTATTGTTATAATGCGTGCTACGGACAGGGCCGAACGAACGCTGAATAGAGGGAGATGGTGCTATATGCCGGTATAGTTGAGTCTTCTTTAATTCGTCATTCGTTCGCCTTCGTTCGGCTTTGTGTGTACCCTACATACTGATGTGATCTTACTACTGAGTAAGTTCGTTTTAGGTTTGTATAAGACATTATAATGGGTTTCATAAATAACTGATGTTTTTTGAGCGACCTTTAGCTGGATGGAGCGATGATAAACGCATGCAAACAAGCTGGCAGCGGTTGGAACAATAGAGCTGAAGATCAAGCTCAGTGGCGTGCCATAGGTGAGGCTTTTGTCCAGTAGTGGACAGATATAGACTGATGATGATGTTGATAAATAACTGAAAAGGTGATGTCCTAGGTGACTATCAGAAGATATGAATCTACCATAATTAGATGAATATATACTTACATAATGAATAAACTGTACCTATAGGTGTGAAGATATCTTTAGGTATTAAAGATAAATTTAGGTATTTGCTGAGATATAATGATTTTTATGTAACACCAATAAATAGGGCGATTTAATCGAAACCGAGTATCAATGACCTCGCCTCCCTGCATCAATTCTTATCACCCTATCTTATCTTTGCCAAACTAAGAGAACAATGGACTTTTCCAATACTCGAACACACTTTAATAACATGTCTCCATTCTGTCATGATAATATATAAATATAACTCATGTTTCTAAATAATATATACCTACGTATATATATATACGTATATTCGCAGTTATCAATCACGTGTTTTTTTTATAATATACGTTTTAAAGCTGAGATTTTTGAACGAAACTCTTTGAACTATTTTAAATATAGTTAATTTTGGAGTTTTTGTGTTGTGTAAAATGGCAATTTTGGACGATTTACAGTTGACGAGCCAAGTGGAGAAATTAGCGCAAGTCACTCGCGATTTGAAAAGGAAACACAAGTCGCTGCAAAATCAGGTAATTATATGTTTTTATTGTAATACCACAACTATTATACATACAATTTATCACATATTTTAAAAAATCCAAACGAGTGGTATTACGTGTATATACATTGTATATATGTTTATATTATATATAACGTCTACGTGTATATTATTCTTGTTTTGTTTTAATCAATTATACTAATGGGGGTGGTTAAAACTTAAACATATGCAATAGAAATCTTCAGAGATATAGGGTTTCAATTGCTTCTGCTAAAAATACTCTGCGGCTTATATACAAAGCTAATGACGCCTGCTGAGGCACAGCTATGTGAGTTCGGGAGCCTATGGATTCAATTTCTTACAAAAACAAAGATGTATTAAGTATAATTTTTGTTTGTATATTCGCATTCGTATAATTTCCAGATGCGACTGGTATGCGAGGAGCGCTCAGAGCTGACAGCCATAGTGCAGTCTCAGCAGAGGGATATCACCACGCTACAGCAGGCTGAAACGCAGAATAAGGTAACCAGCACGTCCATTAAAGACAACATTGTTGTAACAGGTTTCGTTTACCTAAAAAAGTGCGCTATGATTGGCTAGCCGCCGAAAAAGCGTTCAAATAACCAAGTTAGTTCGGCTAGCCAAACAAACTTGGTTATTTGAACGCCGGTGGTGATGGTTTCATGTCGTGAGTTTACACTTATAAATACAAGTGTAAAATCACGACATGAAACCGTAACTTAATGAGGAATCGGGCAGGGGCGCACAACCAATATGACTCTGTTTGACTACCATCCCAACCAATTTGACTATTATCTCACTTATTGGTAAATGACGATGTGATCGAGGATGGTAGCACGCTAGTCTTAGAATGGGAACTGGCTCTCAAGGTCAGAACTGGCTTTCAAGGTCAGCTGCCGAAACAAACTGTTAGATGTGTTGCCAACACATTTTCCAACTTGATTGGTAGGTAGCCGAGCGGACACTAGACAGTGCCCTACTACCCATTCAGGGTGTTATTAAATAATACAAACATATCCAACATCAGCTTTATTAAACCAGGGGTTATTCCGTGACGATTTTCTATCTAAAGGTTAGGCTTAGAGAAATAGGAATATATATTTACAATCACGCCTTTTTCCCATTAGGGTAGGCAGAGACTACTTCTTTCCAAATGCTACGATCCTGACATACCTCCTTCGCTTCTTCCACTTTCACGAGCGCCTTCATAAATTCTCGCCAGTTATAGGTACTTTTGACTTGGCCAATCTACGATCTGTACCCCGAGCACGAAAAACTTGCGAAAAAGTATTCGTATCGTCATCGACTTGAAAATGTATGAAATTTGTACAGCGCCCCTATCGTGCGTAAAAGTAACTAAGTAAGTAAGTTCGGCAGCACGAACGATTTTGATTTGATTCGTATCGCAAACGTATCGTTACGTAAACGATACTTGAGATTTTATTAACAAAATGCGAGCATGAACTTAATTTTGACGTACGGTAATGTTAATTTCGAAGACTGGCTATCGAGCATAGTCGAATATTTTTTCACTTAGGATTTTCCGGTGAGAAAAGTTTCGAAACTTTTTTTAACTCCATAAAACATATTTTTTGCGTGTATTAAATGCAAATACCGCCCGCTTTACCAACGTCGTTCTCTTTATTATCTTCTTGCTGCAAGTTTACTTGAAATTAAGGGAAAATAAAAACATAAAAACAACATAAAAAATCTTTCCTCATAGTTAATCCTCCTTCGAGTTAATAAAACCTTCGTTCCAAGTTGACAAGTTTCATCGATGTCAGCGACCATATTTGATTATCAAACTTCAAATTCGACACTGTCACTATGTCATCCATCCATGTAAATAAAAGCCATAAGAAGAAGAAGAAGAAGAAATAAAATATACCAAGTGTGAGTCGGGTTTCCACTAAGGGTTCCGCACAACACAATGTAATAATAAATATATGAAACTCTTAATTCACCACAACACTCTTCAATTATATGAACACTATGGCTCAATGCATATTGAATAGGCAGCGACGCGACGCGCCAAGACGATCAGAAATGACAAGACATTATAAACCTTATGAACAATGTTACAAGACAAAGAAACGCTTGATAAAATGAACAAGGTGTGGTTACGTAGTACTATTAAGTGTTCTGTGGTGTGGGGAAGCCTCGCGCCGTCGTTTTCCTTTCGAAGTACGGAACCCAAACTCCAAAGAAACATGTCTTTGGTGACGCTATGTCTTTCGTTCAT
Source organism: Cabera pusaria (assembly GCA_954871355.1). Taxonomy (NCBI): domain Eukaryota; kingdom Metazoa; phylum Arthropoda; class Insecta; order Lepidoptera; family Geometridae; genus Cabera; species Cabera pusaria. The sequence goes on from OX940906.1 coordinate 12,432,575, forward strand.
AAACTGATATATATATTTTTAAAAGTTTTAATAATTATTCTATTTTTCAAATAAAATGCATTTTTAACCGACTTAAAAAAAGGAGGAGGTTTCTCAATTCGACCGTATTTTTTTTTTTTTTTTTTTTTTTTTATGTTTGTTCGCGGATAACTTCGTCGTTTATGAACCGATTTCGATTATTCTTTTTTTGTTCGAAAGGAGATATCCCAAGTGTGGTACCATGGTAATTTTATCGAGGTATGATAAGTATCTCCAGAGATATTGAGATAAACATCTCAAAATTGGTACTGAAAATGAATAGCGCGGCATTGAAGTCGGTTGTTTTTTAGTTTTAAAACGATATTATAATATCTCTTATACCGTATTTGAAGATGTTTATTCTGTTAAAGTACTTTTATAATTTCCGATAAATAGACAGCTAAGCCAGAAGTCATAAAAAGTTCACTATTCGAATTAATTTTTGAACGTATAATTCATTCATAGGACGTTCATTTCGTTCACAACGGCTCGTCCCTACTTACATTAGGATGACGTTCTAACATAATCGTATCGAGCTCTCGATAGCTGTCAGAGTGTGCTTCGTGCTGCCGCCTATCGTAACACCACGTTATTGTATCGTCGACTCGATACCTTTACGATACGGATTCGATGATTTTTCGTGCTCGGGGTACTGGTCGTGATACGTTCGTCTAGGTCGGCATCTACCAACTAGCCCATCACACTCGTCTCATACTTCTGTTTCGCCAATCTTTCTTCATCCATCCTCTCTAGATGTCCAAACCATCTAAGCATCCCTTTCTCTATCTTTGTCACTACATCTTCTACCACACCACAACATTCCCTTATCGGGAATTAAGAAAAACATACAAAAACTAGAAGATTACATTAAAACTTGCAGAAATGCGCAGCGTGTGGCGCGGCGACGCCCGACGGGCCCGATGACGAAGACCAGTCCTCGAAGCCGACGTTCAGCGTTCGGGAATTGAGAGCCATTCTCCACGAGCGAAACGAGCTCAAACTGAAGCTCAACCGGGCTGAGGAACAGCTGCAGGCTTTACAGGCGGAGCCACAGCCTGAACCTGACAGGTAAATGGCAATTTATAAATTAACTAGCAAACCCACCGATGTTCTGATGCAGGCTTCGTTAAAAAAATTTACTGACAAAAAAATTATGTTCAGCGGTAGCCTTTGTTACTTCACATTAATTCACTGCTGGACATATCTCTTTCCTAATAGTTAAATCGCGCCTATTTAAAATAGCATCGTACGTGCTTAATTTTTTTGAATATTTAGGTAAGTGTTTGATCAATATCTCGCCTGTTGATAAGCGATGATACGGTCGAAGATAGTGAACACGCTAGGCCTAGAATTATCTGACTCTCAAAGGCTGTGTGCTACCGGAACACCGTAAAGTTATGGCGACAGATTTTCTGCTTGATGGTGGGGTGGTAAGCTACTTTTTGGTAGCAAGTAAGGTCGATGTAATTTATTTATTCTTTTTTTTATTATCTTTGGGTGGGCATTACAGTTTTTCAATTCGCCCTTCCTTAGTATTCATATACTAATGACAGAAAACATAATAACGAAACAAAACAATAATGAAATAAAGTGTCCTACAGATATTCCAAATCCTATCATAACTTACAGTGCACAATATAATATGCTCTTCCCACCTGTGGTTTTAAAAAATATATATATATCATATAGGCTAGCGTTTGACCAATATCTCACATGTAAGTAAGTAATGATGCGGTCAAGGATGGCAGCACGCATAGCCTAGAATGGCAACTGGCTCTCAAGGATAGCTGTCGGAACACATTAGATGTTTGGCGACAGATTTCCTAACTTGAGGGTGATAGCTGGCCAGGCGGACACAAGATAGTGTTCTACCACCATGCGGGGGTTGGGGGTTTCATAACGATGTTTTTCCTTCATCGGAGGGCCACTGTGAAAAGCGCACATAAATTTTTCGACAGAAAATGCATTGGTGCACGGTGGAGATTGAACTCGGTAGTCTCGCTACCTCTGGCTTCAAAGCTGACCATTCTCCCACTACATATATATCCCTTCCTCTTAAATCACTCTATTTATTGATGTTAACAGCATTAAACTCTGTTGCATAGCTTAAAAGATCTAAGCGTCACAGACAGCGGGAGCGATTCTGTTTTATACCATAAAGGCGTATACTTATAACTAAACACAACATTCCTCAGCAATTCGGACACATCACCGGTAGCCAGCACGACCTGTGAAGAAGACGAGCCGCCGGTGCAAGGTCCCTTACCGGCCGAGCCTGATGATGCTCCATGGAAGAGGAACAGTGGCATCCGGAAGTTGTGAGTATACCACCTTTGTGTGTGGGGAAGCATGGGGATGGAGGCTGGTAAACTGGGAGTCTATCATAAGGTCGAGATATGTAGAATCGGGGCTATGGTGTATACATTTGTTGCTAGAGGCGCTAGTTGAGATTTCGATTCGTTTATAAGTACGGGCACAGTACTGAAACACACAGTTACGTGTACGGCTGGCAACCCTACTTAAATATTTTTTTAATAGTCTGACGTCAACGATTGGATGATAGCTGAATGGTTCATAACCCATATTTTTTTTTAATTCAAATCGTTAAATTCTGCGTTTGCTATGTTTACTTGATGATTAATTATGATTTATGATTTTGACGTGTATATATGCGTATATTAATACTGCCTACATACTGAATAAATGCTTTGATTCGTGATTCTTGAATAAATGTCATTTTGTCATGTCGATTTGCAACAATCCCCATCGTCTTGTTTAATTTATTAACAATTATTTTGATACAAAAACGAAATGAGTTGCCCAAAATTGATTATCAGATTTTTTGCAATTTCAATAATGTCGCCGTGAGATGGCCATTGCGCAGTTTGTAGCTCACCCGTGGGGCACAGAATACAACTGTCCTGATGAGAGCTGTCAAACTACGCAATTTTATAATAAAATGTCAAAACTCGTGATATGTCAGTGTCAGTTCGGAATAAATCCTTAACATAAGTGTGGTTTAACAGCGGGCTTTGCGTCTCTAGAATCGTTACATAGTCGCGCGCGGATGGACCGCACTGACGGCAATTCGGCCGCGCTCTTTCATCACGACTGTGACAGACAGAGACGCAAAGCTTGTGGCCCGCGACGCTTACCAACGCAACCGCGCTGGCGAAAGCGCCACTGTAAAACCGCACTAAAATGATATTGACATTTCGCTGATCTTTTGACACACTAGCGCCTCCTAGCGGGAAATCACACGCGATAGACCCCGTTGTGTTCTTACTATGCTCATACATCGCTTTGTTTGGGTTGTAGTGTGAGGTCCGCGAATTTTTCTGATTTCATTATTATTTTCGGCTAGACGAGGGCATAAGAATCGAGATTTATGAAGGAACTGGCCCTAATTCTATAAGCATTCTGTAAGCGAAGTAAAAAAAACCAAGTCAGCATGATGATAATGCGCTCTTGTGATTGGCTTACGAACTACGAACGTGGTTTGTTGTATAGCTATCTTAGATAATGATCCGTTTTCATAAAAAATATAGTGTCACTATACTGCTTGGTGGCTTTCAATACGAACCTACTGATACGTCACTGTCAAAATAGTTTTATAGCAAAGGTTGTCGAAAATTACAAATATTTGAAATCTAAGAAATGAAAGGGGTATCAAATCAATCGAAAACAAATGAAAATATAATAAAAGTTTTGACTGGTTTATTCAGTATGACAGTGACAGATTACTGCGTTCATTTTTAAGCCATCTGTAGAGTATCCAAGAACTAAAATGCTTAGTTAAACGCGTCATTGGTCCTAGGGACCATACGGTCTTTTAGTTTTGTATAGAAATGGTTGTGATATTAATTTGCCGGCAACCCACGACTTCATCTAAGCGAGGAGTAGAGATGTGTGTCAAAAACCATTAGAATTTTTTCGTTTGATCACTATCTCACTTGTTGGTATATGTAAGACTACAATAAGATTGACTTGACCATGACCTTATGTTAAACTCCATGTTCTGTTATCATAAGTTTGATATTGGATAATTAGGACTTTGGGATAGTAAAATTCTCTTTGCCTGATTAATGTTGTAAAGATTATATTTTCTAATAATTGATTGGCCTGCCGGAGATATTCAAATGTACTTATCACCAGTAATTTTACTTTGGTATGGACTACGGAATACTCCTTACAGAACCTTAAGAAATTGAAACCACGTTTCTGCTATATTCATATTTCTTTAATATTTACTTTTGTTGTCATTTATTTATTCACGGATTAGGTACTTTTGAAAATAGTAGGTCCTACGATCAACTTTGTAGAATTAAATCAATACGAAAAGAGATTTTTACTATATCTAGATGCCTACAAAATAAAGAAGTATATTAAGAGTTTTTATTTATGGGCATACGGATCTGAAAATTGGAAGGTGGTAGTGGACGAACCATGGTGATTTTCGAGTATTAATGATTTATGGGATCTCAAAAAAGTGTTTTAATGAATGTAATATAATTGTGCATTATAATATGTACTATTATATTATTTAATTCACTAAAACATTGGGTCTGGCATCATCAAATGGTAAATGTGACTGTATACTAGTTTACTTAATGGAATTATAAGTGTTTTGCAGTTTCATTTATTATACATATATGTGTTTTTCATTATTATTACTAATATTATGCATGGTGCACTATTTGATATGGTCTGGGACTGAAAAATAAATGCATGGGGCACATCTCTATTTCTGTGAAGCACGATTATATTTCATAAACACTTACAGCAATATTTGGTTCTAATTTTAAAAACATTAAAGAAATACATAACTACATTTTATGAACATTTTTGAGGGTGTATGGTTTAGAAAACTATATTTAAGTATTTACTATACTACATTGAACATACTACGACATCTATACAGCTTTTTATTTGGTTCTGGTACATTTTCTGTTTTATTTCGTTTATATTAACCTAACATTGGATCAAGCATGAATGGGTAATGAAATAAGACAAATTGTTACATATTTTCAAAATTATGTTTGTCTTTTTAGGTGGTTATTATTTAAAAAATGGGGGAAAATGAGACCAGGGCCGAAAGAGATCATGTACATCAAGACATCGGTACACTTTCATCACGGCATTGCATGAATCAATACACAAAATAATCAGCCTTAAAGATGCTGAAATAAGCTTTAAAATCACATGTCGGAAAACGCTTATAACGCTTGTATCCTAAACCCTATCCAACCCAATTTTTTTGTTTTCTTTTTGTCCCTTTTCTCAATGTAACCTTTTTAATATCATCTGTACAAAATTGAACATTATTTCTAGTCAGTTAAGATTGGTTATCATTCGAGCACACATTGATCTGAGCTAGTTTATTATAAATGCTAGACTAAATGTCACACTTTTTTGATTTCTGATTTTTTTGTTACTTATAATATTGTGCCATATAAATCTGTACTGTAGACTATGCAATATTATTTCTTGCTCTTATTAAAACATAATATAAAGAGCTTAGTACGTATGACATTGTGTAAAATATTTAATATTACATTTTAATAAAAGACTAGTCTTTCTTTTATTTGTTTTTAATTGACTAATCAAATGTCCTTTCTTACTAATAAAATCTTGTTCTTTGTGTGAATGTAAAGTGCTTTTAAATGTCTAACATCATAAAAAAAGCTTAGCTTTATTGAACTATAAAAATATATGAAAGAGGTTTAACTGCTAGTCCCAATTGCTTAATTGTGATTAGATGGAATGCTGATTCTACAATTATGGTTAATGTCTATCAATTCCATTCGAATAAATAAAAAAAGTCAAGTGATAATGGTGCCAACTAGGAAGATGCGCTAAACAATATAATAATTGGTGTCACTAAAAATCTTGTCGTCTCTATTTTACTTCAGAAGTGAGAAAAGGATAGCAATATTTATTAAACTGTCAAGTTTATATACCGCAACATCAGATTGAGCACCGATAGCACAAATGTGTCATGAATATGAATAAATCGCAAAGGATCGTGAAATGAATTGCTATTTATTAAAAAATGTGGAAAGACAACCAACAACGGTGTTTTGTTATATTATGTTTGACAGGTCCAAATAAAACAACCTTTTATCAGAAACCACCTTGCATGTTACATGTCATCACTCCTGACACGATTTATGAGCTGTTAATGTAATGAGAGGAAAAGTAGCATAATTAATTTAAGCTACTGTACTCCAAGTACGAGTTTTCATACCAAACTCGATATCGTTTATCGAACAAATTTTGTTTGAAAAACAGTACAGCGCCTCTAGTGGTTACTACACTTCACTAAATTTAGACCAATCAGGGAGCTAGAGTAAGGCGAAAACTATGTGAAAACTGTCAAAAGCGTTTACGATAAAAACTCGTACTAGGGCTACTGATGAATATGTGGAAGCTATGTAAGCTCCCCGAAGTTTATTAGTATCAAAGAGACCTTATTTCTAAATTGCATATGTTGTATTCATAGAAGTTTTCCTTAAACACTTGAACATATGACTTGTAAAGTATTTAAATCAATTAGCGCACTGGCGCTTAAACTAGCCGTAGCTATGCGATAAGCTCAAGTTACGATTCATGGTTGCAAGCATTCCATCCAATCCCACCGCGATTGAGACCGGCGTATATTAAAAAGGCTTGTTTTATTTTTTTTATTTCTTCCCTTTTATGTTATGTTTGCGGTCGCGTTAGGTTCTGGCTGGCGCTGATGTCACGGGATGAGGGGCGTCGCTCGCCGCCGCCGCGTATCTCTTTCGGCCCTTGGTACTGAAGTGGAGTGCTGGCCGGTAGGTTTTGGGGTCGTCTTGATTGGCAAACATATCGTACGATACTTAGGAAAAATTGATGGATGAATTAACTTTTAATTTTTACACCATAACTATCAGCTCAGTTACATACAGCTTATTTAAAAATGTTACAATGGCCGGTCTTACGCTAATAGCGGCTCTTCTAGACGCCTATAAATAGATAAAAAAAACAATTTGTTGGTCATGATGATGATTGTTAACAAATGTAGATGTCGCTACTTAGCCTACTCGCAAATGGCTTAGATATCATTGTGGTGACTTACACAGTTTAATTTTTATTTATCACTTTGACTGAACCAAGAATATATAATAAGTTGTGTACACTAAAAGCGAATACATTTTTGACTTTGCCACAGACTAGAAATACACTGTCGTATTGCTACGTAGGTACTACGTAGTCCTACTAACAAAGGTTCTATTTAGTGGTAATTTGAACTTGAAAGTCTTCTACTGTGATAACTATCTTGATATTTAATTCTTACATTATTGTCAAAGGCCAGCCGTACACTTTTAACATTATATAGACTGTTATAACTATTGATTTTTATCATTATTTATACTAGACATTAAACATTGTTAGTACGAAATCTATTAATGTGAGGAAGCGACTGTTGAATAGAAACCTTACCTGATTAAAACTTTTTTTGATGTCACAAGTGGTCCCAAGATTGAATGCGAAGAGGCGAAGATCGGGTTCAGGGGCCTGCATTAGAAGAGGCCTATGTCGAACTGTGGACTGATACAGGCTGCTGATGCAGCTGGATGATGATAAGTAGTCGTTTGATTTTACGAACATTTGCCAATCATGACGATTCCTATAGCTTTTTAGTGTTTTTTTGATTATTGGCGGAAAAAAGATAGAAGGATCCTACAGTATTGTTGATAGGAATTAAGGAACATGCTATTGTTTGTAGGGATTATGGATGCGACTTTTAAGTGGAATTTATGCTTACCGTTACAAGCAGTTTGATTTTTGTTAAGGAATATAATTAAATTGGGGCTAAATATTCTTTGTTTTTCATCTCAGCTCACACCATCAGTTCATCTTTTTTTTGCACTATACAATACTCGTATATTCTATCCACAGGGTAGTCGTAAAAGCCAGTGGAAAGCCATTTAAAATACTGTTGGTTATTCCGCCAATGATCAAGAGCCATAATAGTCGCTTGATTAGGCACGTAATACCATACAGAAAATTATTCATATCATTAAAATTGCAATCCATTTACCCGCACAAATCATCATCACAACCTAAACTGTCGGGTTTTAACGTGAAGTTTTCGTCCACAGTTTTCGCAAGCTCTTTGCTGAGTCTGATATCACCGTGGGGTCATTCCCCCGGCGTTCGCTATCCTCCCTCGCCAGCAAGATGTCCGCGCCAGGTGGCGCCACCACCGCCCCCGCGTAGGCACTCAGACCCCACACACATAAACACGACACACACCAAACACAGACGTCTATCCGACATCAAAAAACCCCCAAAGTCAAAACTGGACCTCAGACAGGAACTGGAAAACCTCAATCTAAACAGACAAGAGTTCGTCGGCTGGCTCGGAAACGAATTCGAGGAGAGAGATGAGATCGCCTTCGATCACGAACATTTCCGACACGATATCCCCTTGCAACGATCTATCTCGCTCGATAGAGGGGTAGACGTCTTCAACTACTTGCAGACGCTAGGGTCGGATTGGTCGGGCAGCGATATAGGGTCCTCTTGGACCGTGAACACCGATGACCGAGAGCTACTCCTAGAACAGTACAGGAGCTTCGAAGATATCCCCGCTTCTCAGAAAGTGAAAAGCAGACGAGCATCTTCAGACGTAGACGCGTTTAGCAGAAATCTCGCGTTATCGGTGCTGAGGGATAGCTACAGAGGTATGGAAATAAGCAGTGGTAGCTTCACGCCACAAATAAAGAAGTTGCAGAGGAGCTTCACCTTCCCGGATAAGTTGGAGGAATTCAAGGAGGCTGTGAAAATTTCAGCGGATAATTTGAACGAGAGCCGAGAGATGCCTCGCGGTGATTCACCGTGTAGTTCGAAAGCGTTCGAGTTTGGAAGCCGAGGTGGCTTAAATCGAGTTAGAATGTTACACCGAAGTCTGTTGTTCAGAAACTCTTCGGAAGTGTTCGAGATTAAAAAACATAAATCCGCCGACATTGACCGTGACGAGCTAGAAGTTAGAGTACCCTTCTACCGAAGCATATCTATAGACCCTGACCACAAGGAAACTGAGGAATCGGCTAAGAATATGCGTCAGAGAAGGGGCGGTGTGACTGAGTTTACTTGCCAAGGGAAAGTCAATTTGAGGAAAGAGGTTCTTATCAAGAGGAACCTGTCTGATTTTAAGAGCTGCGATAACATTTCTGTTAAAAGGATTTTGTTGCGTCGAGGATCCGTTGAGATGTTCGAAATAAAACCTACGCTCTTCGAAGACAGCATCGGCGTAGAATTAAATAGTACCAACATTTCGCCGAAAGTTATTCACCGTAAACGGGCATTTTCATTTGTCGCGTCCGATTCGAAAGAGCGTAGTCTGCCCACGATAGTCGTAACGGATCATTCTGTGAAAAGTGTTGCCAACGTCGAAAACATAACCGTAAATTCTTCCAAAGTAGTAGAAAACGTAGAAATAAGTAGATGTGACTGTAGGATTTGTACGGACGATTTTGGAGGAGATGGAAGTTGTGTTGCGCGTAAGATATTCGGTAAGCTGTTTATGAAGATTGTTTCTTGTAGGGAGTATAGTAGGAAATTGACATATTGGGATGAGAATAATAATAATTATAACGAAAGCGAGATGTATAAATGTGTTATGCATATACTGAAGTTGATGTTTGGTTTGTGGTTGCGGCATTTAGATCATAGTTGAGTAACTTATGATGTTGAACTGTTATATGGTTCTGAAGCAATTAACGGGTTTATGTTCTATGTTTTGATCGGGGAATTACAAAGAAAAAGTCTACAAAAGTCTTTTGATTTACCTATCTTGTATTGATATGAAATTTTTCATCCAACATTTGCCGGATCAAAAACAACTTTCCTTATTTTAATCTTTTAACTTTTTGTTTGACGTCATAACGTCAGTATTTATTTAATTATTTTTTATGACTTTATAATTTGACCGTTGTAGTAAGTAAATGAGTGCGAATAATTAATGTGCGTTTCCTACTGGGTCATGTTTAAGGTTGAATGAGCATTTACAAGCTTTTCGACAGTTCGTTTGTATGTTTTTTTATTGTCGTACGTAGTTAAAAAGCTCTTAGGTTAACCCATAAAAAAAATCCCATCCCATAAAAAGTGTGTAAAGTAAATGTCATCTCGAATACATCTCTTGAATTCTCGGCTTGAATGTTAAGACAATGTGTAATTATAAGGCAATAAATATACTTGATGTTTTGTAATGTGTATATTGTTATCATTAGCGATGTATTCGCTTCGTAGTAGACGCTATATATACCTAGTTATCGTTATTGATTGTTGCAAATAATAGGTTCTACGAGAGGTGTCTATAAGAAAGGAATAAGCTTAAACAACATTTACTGTCAAAATAATTTTATTTTTGAAAATTGTCATACAGTTTCTTCACTCACAGCTCTTAGATTAAATTTAGTTTTGCAAAAGCACTTGTCAAAGTAAGGGGCGCCTAATGACGAAATAGCGAATATATTAGCTATATTATAATAGCTAGAATATTATATCCTTGATTGTTGGTAAATAGCATAAAAATGAAAGGCGACAAATAAGCGCTTAAGACCATTCCATATAGTTATTATTCAAATATATATATATATACCTATAAGCTTTTGATAAACATTAGGTTGCATTATGTACTATAGATAGGTACGGACTTGTTTAGTTGTAGTACTAACAAACATGAAATTTCTCGTTATTCGATCTATATCTATGTCAATTTCCTACTTGTGATTCATGTGTGAATGATGAGAAAATGTATTGATAAGCAGTATGATTGTTGGTAAATTTTAATTTCTCTATCAACTGCAACTTTTTTGTCACATCGATGCTTTTTAGTTTACCTGAGACTTTGTTGTTACACGTTACTTTTTAGGGGCTTTAAATTAGACACATTTGCTATTGACTATTAGTCGTATGATATCGACTTGAATAATCGATACTTAATGTCAGCACATATTTCGATTCGTCTAACCTTGTATGTGATTTGAGAATGGAGACCCCTATTAAATACACCAATAAATCCAAAATATGCTTATTTAAGAATTATTCAGCCGAATAGATGAAGACGCTGGTCTACCGTCGTATAGAAGGTAAGCCTTTCGGCTTTTCCAGCATAGTACCTAAGATTAAAATGAAAATCTTTTAGACCTTCTGGTAAGTAACTATAACCAAATCGTAGTCTCAGGATATTTAAATAAACTTGTCCTAATTATTGTTGCCTCAGAGGAATATTATTTTAACGTATAAGCATAAACCAATTTAATAGAAACTTATAAGTACCTAGTTAATTTTCCTGTTTTATTTCACGACATCTATATTAAGTTTATATTTCACGGGCAAACCGTATTAACCGTAATATAATAAATCAATACATAAAGTGGTGTATAGAAGCAGTTTACGAAACCACAAGCGCTAAATAATTTGGTAACAATGTTGTAGATCAGAATTTATAATTTTTTATTGCAACACCAAATTATTTCATAAAAATCACGTAAACAATGGAACGTCGGACATGCGAAACGAAATGTATGATAAAGGTATAATGTTTTCGTATCGTGTTTCTTTTATATAAATGCGAAGCCACGTGTTCCGAGATATTTTACTTAACAAAGTATTTAATACTCATTGTTACAACGTTTTTGATTCAAGTTAGCAGATTTTGCTGTTTGATTTTGTGGTCTTCTAAAACATCAAATGTGTTTTCGGAAATGTAGCAATACCTAATGCTACATTTGCTTTATTGTATTTTCGAAATTATCTCACATATTTACAACAGTAAGTTAGTTATACTGAAAATTATGCTATGCAGTTTCGCCGGTTTCCGATAAAGTCTCAGATTGTTATCGGACAGATGATGCCATGTAAAAGCTGTCATATAAGTTGCCTAATAATAATAATGGTATCAGGAAATTGGCCCTAAATAGCGTTATAATTCTTAACTCGTGGTTTCGATATTCACAATCACAACTTATGTAAATCTCTTCTCACGTAAAACTCTGATAGAAATGTAGTTAAGTATTGATATTAGATTGTACGAGTATTATTTTGAGTGTGAGTGCCATGTGAGTAATGAAATAACATATCTACTTTTATCGATCTTCATGTAACCTACTCGGCTAAGATTTTATACTCGCAACACTTCGAGCCAAAAAACTGCACATTAGTGCTGGCCTAATATGATATTAAATTCTATTAACTGTTATTAAATATCACATGATTAAATTAATCAACTATTTATTTGTAATAGCCTTGAACATTCAAACACTATCTCTAAATCCAAACTTATTAGCATTTTGACAATAAAATGTTACAAATTCTTCAAACATTGACGGTTAAATATTGGAAGAACATAGAGTAGACGATTAGTAAGAACAGTTTTTGAAAGATTTTCATGATGTTATATTATAGATACTGGAACTATAGAATAGACAAAATAGACCAGTTGAATAGATGTAAGTATTCTCTGTTTCATATTTACACATAGAAATAACGTTAACTTAATATGTGACACATTTGACTGCTATTTATTATATTCTGATATCTTACAGTTATAAACAGCTCCGACAGCAGTTCTTTTTAACATCTTATGATAATGTTAGATATTTGAGTATAATGAAATAACCGTTCTCTTCCAATGACTATGTATTTATGAGACAAATTCCATGTGACTTAAGTGCCTCACAAACTCTCATTACTACATCACTAAATCGCATCCTTAACGGGCTATCTTAAACGTTATTTGTGCTATTCCGTAAGGAGTTATTGTGAGCTTTTTAATTTGCTCGCAACTGTTTAATTTATAGATTTCGCTTCATTCCATGTTGTGGTTTAAGTAAAGAGCCGTTTTCATAAAAAAAATAGTTCCACTACACTCGCTAGGTGGCTTTTGATACGGAATCTACTAAAACTTTTGTTCGATTGTTATTCTTTAACAAAAATATTTATTATTCATTGAAGGATAGGTAGAAAATTTCAAATGTTAAAAATATAGGGAATTAAAACGGTTTAGACACGAATCGAAAACTAATTAAAAGAAAATATGAATGAGGTTTGTCAGATTTATAATATCAGCGTTAATTTTGAAAGCCATCTGCTTAGTCTGCAGGAACTAACATGTTTTTGATTTTAAGAAAACGCCTTATTTTTAAATATTGAATTATTTCTAGTCACATGCTTCAGTGCTAGACATTGTAGTTTAAGGTTTAATTAACATAGCATTAGTGGCAATTTGTTAAAGAGAATTGTAAAAATATCTGACGTTTTCGAGTAGTACCTAGATATACATATTAACATTAATATCATGGTAGATATACTTATTTCAAGATACATTTTTATTTATGTTCTTTCATTTTAAACCTGTAGGATTAATGTAGTAAACTCACAGACCTCGGATTATTTAGTGTATTCGAGGTCTGTGAGAAAACTTTAATGGCTTAATCAAAAGTTGCACATTATTTTTGTGGCTATAAACGTTCGTTCATCAACTCTAGGGGCAGATGAAATAAAAAAATAAAGACGGAACGGTCTACCCTCTTTTTTAACAATTTTTCATCTTTTTAACACATTTCCACTTTGCTATTATAAATTACAGAAAACACATACTTCGTGGGTTTTTGGGAACACATACACAGGCGCGTTTAATTAGGAACAGAATGTCTACATTAATTTTAAACTGGAAACCTTTATATGCGACTAAATTTTCCTTTGCAGATAGTAGCGCAATTATAAAAACTTAATTGGAATAGTATTATTTAATAAATGGAGTTGACTTTACTTTGAATTTCGATTGTTGTATCTGTAAGCTATAAGATAATTCTTTACGATTATTATCAAAACTACTTATAACCTATTTATAACCTTGCGTACGAGAACTCTTTTTATTTAAAATTACGCAATAATGAGATCGGTAAACGCTGCATTGGTCCTAAAAAGCTTACAGATGAAACCTGATCAAAACGTTAACAATATTACCCAAAGTTACAAGTGTGTACCAAGTCAAATCCGTTGCTCAAAAATAAGACAAAATTTGCAAAATTTCCGATGTTTTCCCATTCGATTGTTGTGAATGAGCGTTAAAGTTGTCGCGTGTAAAGGCTTCTAAACTAACGGACCTCAAAGGTTTATTCACGTAGTAATTTAATTGAATAATGTTGTAAAGACAATTGGTACCTACCTAATTTATTAATATGTAATAATTTATAAGTTGACGGTGTCAAATAATTATATTATCTGTTTATAATGTATTTGTGTGTTTTTATTTTTAAACCTGTTTGCTGTTTGCATTTAGTTCGTAAGTTACTCAATAGCTTTTTTATATCATATAGGCTAGCGTTTTACCACTTTATTACTTAATACTTATGTGATAATGCGGTCGAGGATGGTAACACGCTAGGCCTAGTATGGTGCCGGAACATATTAGATGTTTGGCGACAGATTTTCCAACTTGGGCTGGCCAGGCGGACACTAATAAAGAGTCCTTACCATCATGTAGATATCCTTAGTAGGTTTTCTGCTGGTTCACCTAGGCGGTACCACCATTTTATAAGATTAATCAACCGTAAAATAGGCAGGCATCTTTTGGTCATCATCATCATCATCAGCCTGTGTCAGTCCACTGCTGGACGTAGGCCTCTCCCAAGATGCGCCACTGAGCCCGATCTTCGGCTCTTCTCTTCCAGTCACTGCCCACCGCTTTGCGTATGTCGTCGCTGCACCTGGTCACAGGACGTCCTACGCTACGTTTGCCGATTCGCGGTCTCCACTCTAGGACAAGCCTACCCCAACGGTTATCAGTCCTGCGGCAGATATGACCAGCCCACTGCCACTTCAGCTAGCTAATCCGTTGAGCTATGTCGATAAGTTTAGTTCTCTGGCGAATTACTTCGTTCCGATTTCGCTTCGATTCTATTCCGCAGAGAAATACCGAGCATAGCTCTCTCCATAGCTCGCTGAGCGACTTTAATCTGGTGGACCAGACGCACTGTGAGTGTCCACGTCTCGGCTCCGTATGTCATTACAGGTAGGACGCACAGCTAGGCTATTCTGTAAGCTATCTCGACAGCGGAATCCGCGGTGAGATTCGAATTTCGTACTACGAAATTCAATCGTATTAAGTTCGTAATACGGTTGAATTTCGTAACACGAAAGTCAAATCTCACCGCGGATTCCGCTGTCGAGATAGCTTACTGAATAGCTTACCTGGTCTTTTGGTCTGACTTTTGTCTTAAACACTGCGGTATAGGCGACGAGAAGACTTGACGGAGTTTTCCGAATGCTGCCCAGCCCAGCTGCATTCTTCTCTAGATTTCCTTCTCGAAGTTTGCCTAGTTGGAGCGTCTGCCCTAGGTAAACATACTTGTGACAACTTCGAGTGGGATTCCATCTACGGCAATCGGTTCCGGAACAACGTGCTCGTTGTACATGACTTTGGTTTTATCCAAATTCATCCGGAGACCGATGCGACGAGAAGAATCAGCTAGGCCATTCAACATCCTTTGTAGGTCCTGCAGCGTCTCTGCCATAATGACGATGTCATCTGCGAATCGTAAGTGAGAGATGTACTAGCCGTCGGCCGTGTCTTTTGGTGGGAGAGGCAGAATGTCCAGAAAGATCAGGGCAACCCAAAGACATTAAAGCAAATTAATGTCTTTGGGGCAACCACATTGTGAGACTAATCGAATTGTCTCAGGTTGTCAGAATTTCAGTCACCACACTGCACCCGGTAAGTGCCCTGATCTTAAGTGTCATGCCAAATGCCGTGTAATTTCACTGAATATTAGGTATGCTCTTTAAACCGTAACCGTACATGTCTATTTCCCGGATGAAGAAAAGAATAAAAGACAAAGTGGTGCAATACCGCTCCAGACTAATTAGAAGAAATCCAATAACTAAAATAAAATCTTGGCCACTCGGAAACGGAAATTAATATATTATCTTTACAATATGGATTTAAAACTGTACACTTTAGTGCGGCATTAATTAAGCTGTAGTTGTGATAATTAATGGGCTGACTGGTTATGCACATTCGTCAAACACTGGCTACATTAATTCATGAAAACATATAGTAAAGCAACTAAAGACGAAATTATTATTATGAGCCTGAACTGTCCCAATGCAGGGCAAAGGCCTGCCTCTCTTTCTTCCACGACTCGCGATTTTGGGCTGTTATAGTCCAATCTTTCATGAGTGAGTCCAGGTCGTCTCGCCATTCCTTATTATCTATTAAAAAGTTCGGTTTATCTTTTTGGGACTAACGGAATTCATGAAGATTTTGAAAAACGCATAGAGGTGGGTTTGATACAAGTAATGTCAATGATGTATTATGAGGTTTACTAGAAATGGAAGACGGTTGTTAGAAGAGAATCGTTACCTACATAATTGACCCAGGAAAAAGTGACTTTCGTTAATTAATATGAATAAAATAAAATAAAATAAATAGAATAAGAATAAAATAAATAAAAGAAATAAAAATTAATGTGAATGAATATAAGCAAGCTCTAGAATAAAAGAAAGTATATATAATAAAAGATCAGTGTCGAGTTAGCTTACTGCTTTTATAGTGTCTAGTCGTTTCAAATAACTTGAACGGTAATAACTTATAATAGACGGTGGTAATAAGTCTTGTAGATCGTGAACATTGATGGAGTATGGAGGAAGCTAGTTATGATGCCGTATTCTGCTTTCCGTATTTATGATATAGCTGATGAGGCGGCGCAAATTCTGTGCCTCGACTGTTTACTGAATTTACTACTTAACTAAACCTATGTTGAAATTATAGGTCATTATCTTTATGACATAAGACATTTTGAGTACTTAGGTATCTATACTAATATTATAAAGAGAGAACATTTGTATGTTTGTAATGATTTGGCTCAAAAACTACTGAACAGATTTAAAAAATTCTTTCACTAATACATAGAATAGACTTTCGGAATGAAAATAGACATACATAACTTCCAAGGCTATTTTCAAGTATATAGTATTAATCCTTATCCAAATAATTACGTTAATTAGCTTGGCCACATATTATAGATTAAAATTGTCCTTTACAGTATATAATTCAAATGAAAACTCTAGAAGATATCACGAATTTCACAAACACGCATCGCAAAATTAATAAAATATTTGCAGTGAAACCACAGATTAGGTCATAGTTACTACGAAAATATTATTATAAGCTTAGCTATGCTGTAGATCCCCACCGATCACAATCAATTTGAAGTCAATATAGTATAATAATATGATCTATTGTATAAAATAATATTCATCTATATATATAATAATATAAAATAATATTTTAAACCACCCCGACTGATCTATGTATAATAGCTTTTTCCAATGACTCTAAACACGACATTTAAAATCTGAGCTGTAAGTTGGTGAGGATTTGAGTATTCTGTAGAGTCCAGGAGGCTTCCATGTTCTTACAATATCGTTGAAGAAGAAGATTTTCGAATTGATCAGACCTATGAAAGTTGATTTCATAGCGCAATTAACTAGAAAAAAGCTCATAATTTTATAACGATTGAACGAATTTTCATGAATCAAAGCTAAGAAAACTCTCGATAAAGACATCTATCAAACAAAAAAAAACTATCAATAATAAAAACAAAATCGGTTCATCCGGTTAGGTGCTAAGATGCTACAGACAGACACACAGATACACACGTTAAACGTATATTACCCCTACATTTTGCGTCGGGGAACGCCGTAAGGTTACGGCGGCAGATGTACTCCTTGGTGGTAAGCTACTTTTTGGTAGATTTAATGATTCCACTACCACTGTACGAAAACTCATGATTCATGAATGCTCATAAAACTTTCATTGGTAGGTATATAGCTAGGATTAGAACCAACGACCGTCGGGTCAGAATCAGGGTAACTATACTTTACGCCAAAGGGCCGTCCAATATCAATACGTAAGTATTATAAAACAAAGTTCATCACTGCGTCTGTCTGTCTGTTCGCAATAATCTCAATAGCTACTGAACGGATTATCATGCGGTTTTCACCAATAGCCAGAGTGTTTATGAGGAAGGTTTAGGTGCATAATTTGTTAAGGTTTTGTGTAAATTGGATGAAATATGACGATGGTTGTTAAATATGTTCATATTTTATATTCGATGCAACAAACTTATGCAAATGTTGTAGGCATATATGTTCTACCCGTGCGAAGCCGGGGCGGGCTGCTAGTCTTATATATTTTGGTAATAAAATCAACCTGACCCATAGGAAGAAATTAAACATCTAAAATGACTAACGTAACATGGATAATGCGGCAACGCGCAAAGTTCTTCAAATCCATAGGTTTCCGATTAAGAGCACTTCATAATCATCGTTATTAGGTACCACTTACCATCAGGCAAGCGTTTTACTTGTCCTGTTATCTATCTATGTGTGTTCCTTATGGACCCTAAAATGGCTATAGTGATTTTAATGATTTTTCAGGGAATCTTCAGATTAGCCCATTAAGTGATCCTAGGAAGTTAGGTAGTGATCGGATCAGGTCGCTATATTTCTATAAAACATATGTGTAAGTTTATAAAACAGTAATAAAAAGTAATTTTGAGGAAATAAATATCTTCAACCACAGGTACCATCTTTAGGCACATAGGTATCATAACATATATCAACATAATAAGCGTTTAAAGATCACTTAATCTAAACGCAAGTCAAACGCACGCTTAAGGTGGGGTCTACGCTCCACTTATCACAAAGCTTTCAGACGTTTGGAATTCCTTAGCTAAAGCAAAGCTAAAGTGGCTAAGTTGCTATCTCATTTACATTCTCGCTGGGGCCTATAATTTGACGGCTAGGGACCGGTCCGGTCAAGTTCACCGGCAGGTTGCGACCCACTTGGTAACTTTCTTCGGCCCGTAAAAACTGCGACCCCGTAGGTGGCTCGATGGCAGGTTGACAGATTTTTGGATTTGCTTCTTTTATGTTGCTGTAAAAGTTGGATGTAGGTAAAGGTGATGTTGTCAGGTTTGTACTTCTTTACTATTGTTTTTGTAGTTAACCATAAGGGAAACATGCTACACCCTGGACCTCATCGTCTTTACCATCAGATGAAATGGTAGTCAAATGCTTGACTATGTGCAATAAAAAGTTCAGATTTTGTAAAGGTTGAAAAATCAAGCGCGAGTAAATTCATAAGAGTACAAACGACTATTCGAAGTCCACAATCGTAATCACTTTCAAGGAAATATTTCTTTTAGATTTCATTGCATTTCATTGCTACGCACGCACAATATGAAGCTATGCATTTGAGTAGAGTTTTCATAGCGTGAGCTTTCTAGACTATGACGACGCATCGCATCGTATTCGACTACGCTTGCTTGTATTTATGATGTCACAGTAAAGTTTTTATCATACATACTGCCAAGGCACACAACACAATACAGCTGCTGTACAGTACAATACTGTGCTGTATAGTACAAGTAGAATAAATTCATTCATTCATTCATTCAAGGAATGGAATTCCTTGCCGTATTGTGTGTTCCCCAGTAACCACAACCCAGAGATCTTCACATCGCGAGTGAACAGGTATCTACTAGGTAAGCGTGCTACGCCATCGATCGCATCGTCACTTAACATCAGGTGAGATAGTGGTCAAACGCTTGCCTATCTAGTGCAAAAAAAAAAAGAGATCTTCGAATAAAATGTATATTTATTGCAAGAACACCTCTTGTTCGAAATGTAAAAATATCTGTTACATACGTTTTAGTAACACAGCAGTGGTGACTGGTGTGAAATTAATAATATTTTAAGAATTTCTGATCATCATCATCATTAACAGCCTGTACTCGTCCACTGCTGGACATAGGCCTCTCCTATGGCACGCCACTGAGCTCGATCTTCAGCTATTTGTTTCCAACCGCTGCCAGCCAGCTTGCGTATATCATCGCTCCATCTAGCTGGAGGGCGTCCTACGCTTCGTTTCCCGAGTCGTGGTCTCCACTCTAGAACACGTCTACCCCAACGGTTATCGGTTCTACGACAGATGTGACCAGTCCACTGCCACTTCAGCTTGCTAATCCTTTGAGCTATGTCGATAACCTTGGTTCTCTGTCGGATGACTTCATTTCAAATTCGATCTTTCAGAGATACTCCGAGCATAGCCCTTTCCATAGCTCGCTGAGCGACTTTTAATTGGTGGATCAGTCGCACCGTCAGTGTCCACGTCTCGGCTCCGTATGTCATTACAGGTAGGACGCACTCATTAAAGACTTTTGTCTTTAGGCTCTGTGGTATCGGCGATGAAAAGACTCGACGTAGTTTTCTATATGCTGCCCATCCCAGCTGTATTCTTCTGCGGACTTCCTTTTCGAAATTGTTTCTACCCAATTGCAAGGTTTGGCCAAGGTAGACATATTCTTGAACAGTCTCGAGAGGGACTCCATTTAAGGCAATCGGTTCCGGAATGACATGTTCGTTGAACATGATCTTGGTCTTATCCAAGTTCATCCGGAGACCGATGCGTGCAGAAGAATCAGCAAGGGTCGCTTAAAGATACTGTATCTTTCATTATGATTTGTGTCCTGCTGTTTTATTGATTATTGTTTATTGAAGATTGTAGGTATGTTTTTGTTTTCATTTTTGTTTATATATATATATATATTATTGTTTATTGGTAGTAAGTTAGTTTATAGTTATGTTATATTAGGTAAAATTTGTGTTTTTGTTTAGTTAATTATATTTTTCTTTACTTTAATTAGATGCACCCTGTTGTTGACAGTTTTTTAGATTCTTTCCATACTAAGGTTGTCTGGGAGAGATCGCTATTAGCGATAAGACCGCCCATTGTAACACTATAATGTAAGCTATTGTGTATGAATATTTAAGTTTTATTTGTGGTGTAACAATAAAGTTTTATCTATCTATCTATCTATCAAGGGTGGTCAGCATGTATTCCAAGTCCTGTACGGTTTCAGCCATGATAACGATATCGTCCGCAAATCTCAGGTGTGAGAGGTTTTCGCCGTTGATGTTTATGCCTCGTCCTTTCCAGTTCAGCGTCTTGAACATATCCTCTAGAGCGTTTGTGAACAATTTGGGGGAAATAACGTCCCCTTGTCTCACACCTCGATGTAAAGGGATATGTTCAGTCTGCTGATTTTGTACTTGGACGGACATAGTCTGAACATAGAATTTCTGATAACATGATGTTATTTTACCTGCGACCAATATTATATCGAGGTACCTATCTGAGGTTTAGGTATTGCACTGGATAGATAAATGGAGTACTGAAAGTGGCTTAACAAACAAACCAACAGTAGTCTTAACCCAATCTTCAGGTCTTTAATAGAATACTGCCATGTACTAAAGATACCATATCAAATAAAAATGTCTATGCTCCAAAAATGTCCAAAATGTCTGGTTTGCGTCTCACCAGCAACATCGATGTATTGAGGACGCCTTTCTGCCTAAATGTTTATTTCGTTTTGATTATGCATTTAAATGTTAATAATGTTAACAGTATGGTTTCGATTGGCCTACTAAGAACTGGTCGAATTCTTGGCTCAGTAAGCTTGGACTCATTTTATGGGATATCTAACAGATTGTGCAAATATGAGCCGTAGCTCAAGCCGTGCGCTCTAGAACTTTTTAATTTACGTTCTAAGTGTGCATTTGACCAAACTCACATACGGTTACTCTAGAGTTAGGTACTCTTATCCAAGTTTAGTAAAATCCGCACCAAATCAATTATTTATCTCTAATCAATAACTTAGGTAGGAGGCAGTCTAGACTTCAAGATTTTTAGAGGTAGAGCATTTGTTAGTCTAGTCTAGCTTGCAAACTCTTTTTTATATCTAGCTATACCTTGGCTAGCGTTTGACCACTTCTCGCCTGGTGGTAAGCGATGATGTAGGTAGCAGAAAATGGTGAACACATTTGGCCTAGAAACCGCTCTGAGAGAGTGTTCTGGTCTAATTTCTTGAAATAATAGTTAAAAGTACTTTACTACAGTTTTTTGTGAATATTCTCAAAACATACTTTGGAATACCTATTTGGTATGTACGAAAATAGTTAAGCTAAACAAAAATGATTCAATTCGGTCAAGCCGTTCTCACTGAGCATCGAGGTACAGTAATAGGTAATTCATATCGATGTCACTAAGAACTTTTTTTAATTTGAGTGTGAATAGGTATCTTCTTGGCGAGCATGCTTTTACCCTCATTCACATCGTCACTTTCCGATAGTGCACAAATGGTACCTACTTATTGATAAAAGATGAAGTTGTCAAGTCAACGAAGTGTCTTTGCGAAGAGAATGAATCAAAATCGTAGTCAATAAAAGTAAATATTCGTCAAAATTACGACGTCTTCTCTAGTTGTAAAAATTATAAACGACAATAACAAAAGATTCCGTATTCAGCGGTTAAAGGCCTCATATCTCAGTCCGTAGCTGCAGGGCCTTCAGGAAACCGCGGTTTAATTAAATTATTGTTACATTCTTGAGACAGCAGCACTGCAGCGTTGCGTAACTTACAATTAGTACTCGCAAAGGTGTTTATTATGCCAGTTTGTTATATAAGCCCTGTTTTGGCACTGGATATCGATTATATGACAGGACGGCTTCAGTGCTTTTACATTCTGTTAACATAACAAACGTAACACCAAAATAATTTAATTTTGGAGCAAAGTTTACACGCCATACATTCAGTATGTATAGCGTCTCCAATATTAAATTATTTTGCTTGACGGCCGAAGTCCGAACAGCATAGTTGCTGTTCTGACAGAGAAAGTAGGTACTTATGCTTACTCTAATTACTTACCAAAATCGAAATTTATAGGAACTTCACGAATTTTGTCAGTGAAAATAAATCGGTGGAAATCGTAACAGTTTTTATACGCCGCGGCAGATTTTGTTACTGCGTCTGTCTGTTTGCGATAAACTTAAAAACTACAGAACTAATTTTCATGCTGTTTTCACCAATAGACAGAGTGATTCATGAGGACGGTTTATGCGTATAATTTGTTAAGGTTATGTGCAAATTGGTTGAAATATGACGATTATTGCTGAAGACGTTTATTCATACTCGACTCAACAAACTGATGCAAAAATGCAGGCATATATGCTCTACCAGTGCGAAGCCGGGGCGGGTCACTAGTAGATATTTATAAGAGAGATATCCCAATGTGCATCGTTTTGTAATATCTCAAAGGAATTAGGCAGCGTTTTCGATGAAAGCTCCCAGGTGGCTTGACTTTTTCCGACAATTTCAACAATTATTATCGTATTTGAACCAATTTGCACAAAAGCTTGATAAATAATATACCCAAATAACTCTATTGATGAAAACCGCTTGAAAATCTGTTAAGTAGTTTTTTAGTTTATCACGAACAGACAGACTGACAGACGCGACGGGGAACTTAGTTTTATAATATGTACTTATGTATAAATATAATATAAATATCATCGATGAGGAGCATACTATATCGATGTTCTGCCTGACTTGCTACCAAAAAAAGTAGCTTAGGTATCACCATCAAGGAGAAAATCTGCCGCCATAACCTTCCGGTGTTCAGCAGCACATAGCCCTTTAGAGTCCATTTAGAGTATTCTAGGAATAGTCATCATCATAATCAGCCGGTATCAGTCCACTGCTGGACATAGGCCTCTCCCAAGTCATGCCACTGAGCCCAATCTTCGGCTCTTTGTTTCCATTCACTGCCCACCGCTTTGCGAATGTCGTCGCTCCACCTGGTCACAGGGCGTCCTACACTACGTTTACCTACCGATACGCGGTCTCCACTCTAGAACCAGTCTACCAGAACGGTTATCGGTCCTACGGCAGATATGACCAGTCCACTGCCACTTCAGTATGCTAATGCGATGAGCTATGTCGATCACTTTAGTTCTCTGGCGAATTACTTCGTTCCGGATTCGATCTCGCAGAGAAACACCGAGCATAGCTCTTTCCATAGCTCGCTGAGCGACTTTAAATTGGTGGACGAGTCGAACCGTGAGTGTCCACGTCTCGGCTCCGTATGTCATGACGGGTAGGACGCACTGATTAAAGACTTTTGTCTTTAGGCACTGTGGTATATGCGACAAAAAGACTCGACGGAGTTTTCCAAATGCTGCCCAGCCCAGCTGAATTCTTTTCTGGATTTCCTTTTCGAAGTTATGTTTGCCTAGTTGGAGCGTCTGCCCTAGGTAAACATACTTAGTGACAACTTCGAGTGGGATTCCATCTACGGCAATCGGTTCCGGAACAACGTGCTCGTTGTACATGACTTTGGTTTTATCCAAATTCATCCGGAGACCGATGCGACGAAAAGAACCAGCTAGGCCATTCAACATCCTTTGTAAGTTTATTCCTTCAGCGTCTCTGCCATAATGACGATATCATCTGCGAATCGTAAGTGAGAGATGTACTTGCCGTTGATGTTGATGCCAATTTTTTTCCAGTCCAGCGTCTTAAACATATCTTCCAAGGCGTTAGTGAACAGTTTCGGGGATATGACGTCCCCCTGTCTCACTCCTCGGCGCAGGTGGATATGTTTAGTACGCTGGTCCTGTACTTGTACACTCATCGTTGCGGCATTATAGAGACATCTCATCACTTCGATATATCGCCAGTCAACTTGGCAACGCAAAACAGACCAGGTTTCGATTGAGTCGAAGGCCTTCTCATAGTCCACAAACGCTAAGCACAGGGGCCGATTGTACTCTTCTGTACAACCTGCCGCACCGTGTGGATGTGGTCCATGGTGCCGTAACCGCTTCGAAATCCGGCCTGTTCCGGAGGTTGGAACTCGTCGAGTCTTCGCGCAAGACGGTTCGTGATGACCCTTGAAAACAGCTTGTAGACATGGCTCAGAAGCGAAATCGGGCGGTAGTTTTTCAAGAGGGTTTTATCTCGTTTTTTGAAAAACAAAACCACCATGCTCCTGTTCCATGCCTGTGGAGTTCTCCCAGTGAAGAGAACTAGGAATAGTCTAGGAATAGTGTGTTCACCATATTCGACCACATGATCACTTTCCATTAAGCGAGATAGTGTTCAAACGCTAGCCTATACCACAGTTTTACATATGGATTGTAAAAATGTGCCTGTAGCCTTATACCATACGATATAAAAAAATGTCCGTTTATTTGATTTTATTTTCATACATACCATTGTGTTCAGACATTGTACTTATTGTTTTCGATATCTCATTTCTTGTTGGTCAATATGTATTGCAATTGTCAATGTAAACACGCAATTCTTCTACTGTTATTCTAAACAAAACAAAAATGTATAGATTGAAATAGGTCGGTAGGCTGACTGTGACTATACAATGATTGACTATTTATTTTGTAGGTGTAGTTCTTATTTTACTGTTTATCAGAACTTACACATAATACTTATACTATGTATACAGCTAGCGCTAGGTTTTACATACCTTCGAGTATTGTAAAGAATATGTGAGTGCATAGTGTGTAAGCAAAACTATACGCTAACACCACACGATTTTTTTAGACACAGAGTGGATTAGAATTAAACAATGTAATTTTTGTGCGTAAATTGCTCATTTTCATATGTGCTACAAAACGTATGGCAAAGTTTTATGCGATTCCTGAGTTTACTAGAACTCAAAACTTAGTTGGTGTAGTAAAGTGCTTTAAAAATAAAACTGGCCAAGTGCGAGTCAACATCGCGTCTCTTATCGCACACTTAGGGAGGGTTCCGTACAATACGAAACATAACAGAGTTTCAACCTCATATATTTGATTAATTGATATTACCAAGAATATTTGGTTTGGTCGCGATCTAGAAAGACGGGGCTCGTTTACTAGCGCCATCGATGTCATTTTGCCGAAACTAATTAGATAGATGGCGTTTAAAAACACGTTTTTTCTATGGGGACCCCCTTTAATTTTTAACTTTATTTTGTTTTTAGTATTTGTTGTTCTAGCGGCAACAGAAATACACAATCTGTGAAAATTTCAACTGTCTAACTATCACGGTTAATGAGCTATAGCCTGGTGACAGACGGACAGACAGACAGACAGACAGACGGACAGCGGAGTCTTAGTAATAGGGTCCCGTTTTACCCTTTGGGTACGGATCCCTAAAAATGACAAAAAAAAGTGTTTGTTTAATTTCCTTGCTGACCGTATTTCGTTTCAAGTTTTGTGAATAGAGCTCAAAATGTGGCCAAAAATATTGGATAGTCTCCTCAAAACGTTCTACTGTAGCTTCAACAGAAGATATACCTACCCTTACTGTCCCTTCTATCTTTAAATACCACCCTATAAAAGTATATTTTATGAATAAGTTTTAGATTTTTTTTATTTCGTTTTGGCAAGCGAGTGACTATTATTTCTTCTTATTTTAAGTGACGTTGTCCCACGATGTTTTTTTAATGCATCAACATTAAAACCTTCGAGCATTTACCAAATTAAAACTCAACAAAAGCTAGCCTATCAAGGCTAGCGTTTGACCACTATCTCACTTGGTGGTGAGTGATTATGTAATTGAGGATGGTGAAAACGCTAGACCTAGAATGGACTGGCTGTCAAGGACTGTACTGCCGAAACATTAGGTTTCGGTGGCAGATTTTCATACTTTCATACTTGCACTTTTGCGTTATTTCCTATGAGGTACCTACTACTGCACGGGATTCAAAACTCTAAGCATTTATTCTGTATGTAGGCTGTATTAATATAAGCACTTATTCAGTCCAAGTCGTTTCTTGAAATTTCTTTTATTTATCTTTTCGACTTTTTCGAAAATTTGAGGTTACAGTACAAATCCCGCTACGCCTAAACGAATCGATTTTTCTATCAAACAATTTATTTACTGGTGCTTGCAAATAAATACACATTGAGAAAACAGCTGCCCGAGTCAGTAATACCAGAAGTATCGTCACGTCGCGTCGCGGTGTGAACTGACCCTTAGAGATTACAGTATGACTCTGGGCTTATACTTACCATCTAACCACACCCAGGCACTACAGCATAAGACTTCAGTAAGTTACCATACCACTAGATGCCGTATCAATCATCCCACGAAGAAAAATACATTAGCCTTTTTCTTGCACACATCAAACTAGAAAATTAGAACATGGTTGTGTCGTCTATTGAATTTTTGTTTATCTTATTCTATTCAGACATGTCTGATACTTGATATTCATCTGATGCATTTTTTGTTGGCACCCATCTTCGCTCCAATGCTTTTAGAGTCAACAACATAACTTATAGTGAATTGGACAAAATAGCACTATAAAAAGACGGTTTAAGATATTTTTTACAAGTTTTTATTTAACTCGCAATGTATGTATGTATGTATGTCATGTTGTATGTTCGGGTGGAATCTTGGAAGCTAAATTAGACCCACTTTCCGATGTCCGATATGACTCAAATTTGGTGAACTTATGTATCTTCTGTGACAATACAATAATATGGTACCATGAAGCTGGTCTGATGATGGAGACGGAAGGTGGCCAGGGCTTCTCTGTGATAAAACAACGTAACTCCACCGAATTTAAGCTACATTGATTCGTCTTGAGGAGCACTTTACACTTTAACGATATCCAGGATCTGATGATGAAGCTGAAAGGTGGCCATGGCATTTCTGTGATAAAACAACATAACCCCACCGACCGAGTTTTGGCTCGATTGATTTGCTTTGAATAGCACTTTACTTTACCCATAATCACATCATAATATCCGTAGAATATTTGAAACATCATGCTTATTCTAAAATACTCAGGTAGTTAGTTATCTTACCTACCAAAAAGTTAAAAATAAAATAAAAGTAAAAAATGTTTTTAAAACAAAGCTTTTATCTGGGACAAGGAACTAAAATGTTAAAAATTAATTCTAGTTAGTATTTTGCGGGTATAATATGATATAAGATACTTAACTATATTCTTAAAAGCTTGAGATACAGAAGTATAGTAAAGTACCTAACCTGTAAAACGGATAAGTAGTGCCTCAAGCTTTTAAGAATATAGGTAAGTATCTATCCGCAAAATACTTACTACAATTTATTTTTAACATTTTAGTTCCTTGTCTCAGATAAAAGCTTGGTTTAAAAAACATTTTTACTTTTAATTTATTCAGTTAATATTAGATTTAGTTTGAACGATATCTCTTGAATAAAAATGTGGAAGGTATGCAGATTGCGCAAAATGTAATATTATAATGTATACTATATTGAAATATAATAAAACATGGTGCTGTAAGATGTTTGTCTTAAGCTGCTTTTCCACCAGATGTGTGCGAGGTAGCTAAGTGTTCTTGTACTATTCATTATTCTGTGCTAAGTGTTAAGCTAGGTTTCCACCAAAGCTTAGAGGTGTAACGAACCGCGTAAGATTTTCTATGAAGATATAACGTTACGGTGTTGCGGCAACACATAGGCCATAGCCCTTAGACAGTTAGAGTATTCTAGGCCTAGCGAGTCACCATCGCCGCATCATCGCTTACCACCAGGTGAGATAGTGGTTAAACGCTAACCTATAAGATATTAAAAAAAACTGCGCTATGCGAGGAAGATGTCTTATGGCATTTTATTGTGGGGGAAAGCCGCTGAAATCCAATCAATATTTGTTTTGCAGAAACGAGCTATTCGCTCTATATATAGTATGAGGTCGCGAGATTCACTTCGTGAAAAATTTAAGGAAATTAAAATTCTAACAGTGGCATGTCAATACATTTATGAAAATATTTTGTTCATACGCAAGAATATAAATGATTATAAGAAAAGGTCTGATGTACATAATTTTAATACAAGACATAAAAATAGATTAATTATACCTAATTTCAGACTGCAGAAAGTTAGTGGTTCATTCATGGGGAACTGTGTACGCTTTTACAATAAGCTACCTAAAGATATTGATCAATTGCCTATGAGCAAATTTAAAATCTATGTAAAATCCAATTTGATGAAAAAATCATACTATACAATAGGTGACTATATGGATGACAAAAATGCATGGCCTGAATGCCCCAAGTTCCAAGAACAAATATAAATTGTATTATAATTAATAATATATTGTTAAAATATTAAAGCTGACATGTACAATTAATTTAAAAAAAAAAAAAGATAAAATGACAAGACAAGCCCCATAGAGTTTCTTGGTGTTTCTTCTCTGATGGGAGTATTTCCGAAACACCGGTAGATTCAACAGCCATTCAGTTTTCCCCTTTTGTCCGCAGATTTTCTTTCTAGGCTTGCCATTTTTATTTTTATTTAAACAATATTATGCAGCTGACAGACGGACTATCAGTTCCATTTGGATCATGATATGTACTGTGATCGGTATGCGTTTCTCTATGTTGTGTTTCACTATTTCACTTTTTTATTTTTTTTATATAAAAATTGTCTGAAGTACTGAAACACACACTTACATGTATGGTTGGTTTTAACCTACTTTAATTTTTTTTAAATATTCTGACGTAAACGATTGGATGACAGCTGAATGGTTCATTACTTTTTTTTTCTAATTCAAAGCGTTAAATTCTGCTTTTGCTATGTTTACTTGATAATTGGTTATGATTTATTTTATGATTTATGATTTTGACGTGTATATGTGCGTATATTTATACTGCCTACATACTGAATAAATGCTTTGATTCTTGATTCTTCTTGATTCTTTGATCCGTGATCCAAGCTAAGCTATGCATCTGTCTTATAATTCGTCATTCTTAGTTGCCATTCTGAGCTTGCGTCCTTTGCTGGCATCCGTAGCGTCTATATACTCCTACCCTTAGCTCGCATCCCTCCACATTAAAAACAAGCTTCTTTGAACCGTATTAGACTAGGTATAAGCAATTAAAATCAAGCGATCCTATTACATTAGAGTACAAATTCTTATTTAATTTAATTCTTTGCTTAGCAACGCAGCATCTCTGGTAGAAAAGCAGACTTACGCTAAGATATAACACTCCCCTAGGCGTTTAGACACCCTGTGCAACATCTATAACTTAATGAAAGTGTGATTTTTTAAAATATCTTATAGGCTAGCGTTTGACCACTATCTCACCTGTTGGTAAGTGATGATGCGGTCGAAGATGTAAGCACGCTAGGCCTAGGATGGAAACTGGCTCTGGATAGCTGCTGGAACACATCAGATGTTTGGCGACAGATTTTCTAACTTGAGGGTGGTAGCTGGCCAGGCGGACACTAGATAGTGTCCTACCAACCACCATGCGGGGGTTGTTGGTTTCTTAACGACGTTTTCCTTCACCGGAGGGCCACTGTGAGAAGCGCACATAATTTATTCGATAAAAAAATCCATTTGTGCACGGCTGGGTTTGAACTCGGTACCACGAGATCAAAGCCGACCGTTCTCCCGATCACGCCACCGGGCCCTCATCATTATCAGCCGGTATCAATCCACTGCTGGACATAGGCCTCCCCCAAGACACGCCACTGAGCCCGGTCTTCGGCTCTTTGCTTCCAGTCACTGCCCACCGCTTTGCGAATGTCGTCGCTCCACCTAGTCACAGGGCGTCCTACTCTACGTTTGCCGATTCGCGGTCTCCACTCTAAAACCAGTCTGCCCCAACGGTTATCGGTCCTACGGCAGATATGACCAGCCCACTGCCACTTTAGTTTGCTAATCCGATGAGCTATGTCGATCACTTTAGTTCTCTGGCGAATTACTTCGTTCCGGATTCGATCCCGCAGAGAAACACCGAGCTCTCTCCATAGCTCGCTGAGCGACTTTGAACTGGTGGACTAGTCGAACGCACGAACTAGACGCACTGATTAAAGACTTTTGTCTTTAGGCACTGTTGTATAGGCGACGAGAAGTCTCGACGGAGTTTCCCAAATGCTGCCCAGCCAAGCTGAATTCTTCTCTGGATTTCCTTCTCGAAGTTGTGTTTGCTTAGTTGGAGCGTTTGCCCTAGGTAAACATACTGCGTGACAACTTCGAGTGGGATTCCATCTACGGCAATCGGTTCCGGAACAAGGTGCTCGTTGTACATGACTTTGGTTTTATCCAAATTCATCCGGAGACCGATGCGACGAGAAGAATCAGCTAGGTCATTTAACATCCTTTGTAGGTCCTGCAGCGTCTCTGCCATAATGACAATGTCATCTGCGAATCGTAAGTGAGAGATGTACTTGCCGTTAATGTTGATGCCACAATCTTTCCAGTCCAGCGTCTTAAACATATCCTCTAAGGCGTTAGTGAACAGTTTCGGGGATATGACGTCCCCCTGTCTCACTCCTTGACGCAGGTGAATATGTTTAGTACGCTGGTTCTGTACTTGTACAGTCATCGTTGCGGCATTATATAGACATCTCATCACTTCGATATATCGCCAGTCGAATTGGCAACGCTGCAAGGACTCAAGAACCGACCAGGTTTCGATTGAGTCGAAGGCCTTCTTATAGTCCACAAATGCTAAGCACAGGGGGCGATTGTACACCACACCGGGCCCTCAAAACCTTGTTACTAAAGCTTGTTATAAAAGCTAAAATAATTTAAATTCTTACTTACAGTTTAACAATTTTACTTTTCGAGCGAATTAATCAGCTGATGAAAAGTGAAGTGGTCAAAGATAAGACAGGCTTGTCTACAAGTTATAAAGCGAAAAGTCCCAAACGTCTTTTCGAACTGGTTCCTAATGCGGTTTTCAATTTAGGGATTTATATTCAAGAATTTAGCTATTTTCTGTACGAATGTAAAATAACTCGATAGAGCGTAGAGAGGTGTTTCTATACCTCCGAATATCGAGGCCGCGGCACGAGATCTTGGTGCTTGCATTGTCAGATTAAAAGCACTTGATACTTTAAATAAAAGCTCGTCATGTTTAAACTTTCGTTGCACATTTGTTACAAGTGATCAGATCTATAAATATAATGCCTCGTCCGAATGAAGTGCCGAATAGTATTATTTGATGGTTTAATGGTACCTATTTTTTTTTCACGAAGTTCCTTGTGAAAACTTCGTTGTGGAACAATATTAGAAACCAGAACTAAATATTGTCACTGATTTATTTGAAAGCAAGCCCAAATAGCTCACAATATTTATATCACCACTTTTAGGAACATTAAAGAACAAACTGTAAAAGTAAAAGTATCAAGACACTACCAACAACAAAGTAATGGCGAGTTCTGCGCGCGCGCAAGTGACGTGTCTTCTCGGTTCTTTTACTTCAGTGAACCGCGAACCGTCTTGAAAGGCGCACCTATTTTCGTGAACCACAATCACAAATTATTGCTAATTGGTGTTTTTAAGTCTAGTGTCAGTTTGCGCGTTCGATGCCTAAATAAAGATTCATCTTTAGCAACGAATTCGAAAGTTTAACGTTTAAAAGTTTGATTTACATTCGCAAGGACAGTGTTACGAAAGTTTTGATCGCTAGAGAGAAGTGAATTTTTGTTAAATTTGTTACCGGGATTGCGTGCTTGATAATTGAGTGGTAAGTCATATTTTAATTTTAGTTAATGGTAGTTTGTCATGAAAGAAATGTGAATGCAATGCAAAGTTTCTTTAACAGATTGTTTTCTACTTAACAACTATAGATACAAACAATATTAAAATAATACAGTTAGGTTTTAGCTGTAACCCTGTGATGCCCCTTAAGGGGGAACGCGGGTTGCACTTTTTCATACAAATGTATTCCCCCGTTTCTCCCTGGAAAATGCTTCCATAGAAAAAAATGTCGTTCTACAAAAAAGCAAGGTCTGCTGTAGCTACGCCCCTATTATTTTCTTTTTGTGACCAACCCATTGCAAATTGAAATATGAATCTTCAAAAATCTTAAAGAGGAGATTAAAAGGCTTATATTTCTTTTTGCAATATTTTGCTCTAGAAGTCTAGAAGCATTTTCCAGGGAGGAAACGGGGCAATACACACTATGCAAGACTTTTTGATAAAACATTGACCTTTGATAATAATCATTTAAAGACCATTTTTATTATATGTCTTTAAAGTCAACATCATCAGAAATATTCATGTTTGCCAAGGAGGTCAAGATATTATTTACAATATCTATAATATTTAAAGGCCAGTATCATAATTAAGCAAATGCTATTTAAACATAATTTTGACGTTAATTTACTATAAATATAGTTATGTGCCATAGGAGATGCCTACGTCCAGCAGTGGACGAATACCTACTGGCTGTTAATTATGACAATAGTTATGTACAGGGCGTTTGGAGTTTTTAAATTATTGGTTATAATTTTCCCCTGCTTTAGTACACGGGAAATTAATGCACATCACAATTATCTATACTGGAGGTCTTACGAGTTATTTTTTTTTAAATCTTACTAGCAATGTAGGTGGTGCACATTACTAGTATTAATTCTTGTTAACCCTTCCAACTAAGCTGCTTGTGTCTGGAGTGGTGTGGTGTCTTCACGTCAATAGTGCAATGGGTGGGAATAGAAATCACGACCTCTCGATCGCCAGGCCGATGGCATAGCCATTGGGCTATTGCCGCTTAATAATGGAACCTTTTGATATTATTACTTACATTTAAGATTGGAAATCCCCCGACTGATCACTCTTTCTGTAATATTGTTCTAAAGAGGCATTCCATAGAAGCTATACAATTAAATGAATAAAAATCCCGTCATTTTTAGTAAGATTCTTTTCTATCTGTTATCATGGTAGTTGTTATTGAAAAATCGATTTACATAAATAACATACCTTATAATTTTTTTTAAGACTATTTCGATGAGCTGAAACATACTGTTGGTGAGGAGTAGGATATTCTGCGGATTCCAGGAGATGGCTTAGTATCTGGTTATAGTTATCATGTTCTAGCAATATCATTTAAGTAACGGGATACCTAC
Organism: Cabera pusaria; assembly: GCA_954871355.1. Classification (NCBI taxonomy): domain Eukaryota; kingdom Metazoa; phylum Arthropoda; class Insecta; order Lepidoptera; family Geometridae; genus Cabera; species Cabera pusaria. Next base: position 12,466,380 of record OX940906.1, read on the forward strand.
CAAATCTATAGTAAAAAAAATCGAATCGATCAAACATGGGAAAGCTGCTATCATACTCTCAAAAACTCAAAAATAGCTGATTATCTTGGAGCAGCTGTACAGATTTTAATGAAATACTCTCAATGAAGTCACCTATCGAACAAACAAACTAAATCAACATCAGGTCGTCCATTTTGCGCTAGGGTAAAAAAATTGTCAACATTTATGTCAAAGGTAGTCTTTCTTGAGTAGTCTTCTATTAGAAATCCTGTTACTAATGACTTCAAAAAAAGCGAAGGTCTCAATTCATTTGTATGTTTTATGTTTGTTTCCACAGATTAACCGATTTGTTAAATTCTTATTTGTGTAAGAGGGTATACTTCTAGTTTGGTCTTATTGTGCAAGTCATTGAGATCTGAAGAGTAATCTCCAGATAGATCAGATATGGAGATAAAACTGATAAGCGCTTCAAGCTTGCTACTGAAAATTACTAGCATGTGAATTCGGTTGTTGTTTGATAAAACTATAAATCTGCGGTGCCTGTGGGGTAGAAATTGATAATAAAACATTGTAAATTGTCTACTATTGTGGCGTTACATTTCGTTTGTCACATTTCTATATGTGATTTGACAACTTAGACGCTTGATTTACGTAATAACTATCAGAATTGCGTTTCCTTTCACGTATTTTCTCAGTATTTTATTACAATCGTAATTAATTCAAAACACATTTCCAAAAATTGTTTAAACGGATGAGGACGAACCCCTAGAACACCCCTAACCTCACATCATCTTTTAAATTTAGGTTCCGGATATCTATAGCCACCCCGGGTTTTTAGTCAGTCGTAAGTATGTTGCATGCATCGAATTATTAACGAATTAACATTAACCGTTTACCATAAGACAGCCTGTCTACTTTTCCTACCACTCTAAACCGTACAACTGAAGTAAAAATATAATAAGAAAAACCCATGTAAGTAGGAACCATGTATTCTTCTATAACTGACTCGTAGGCAGATTATAAATGTGCTAAATACAATCAAAATTTGTTCAGCAGCTACAGCATAGGTAACTTCTGTTATAAAACTTCGTACAATTTACTATTACTATTACATACATATTGCCTATTACTTTTATTCATTTGGCATTGTTTAATAGGTTATTTGTACAGATTACATTGGAACATTTCGAAAAACATTCTAATCAAATGGCGGTAGTTTAAAAAACAAGTTGTTAATGTCATCACCGCTTTTATCGGCACTTCATTCAGTTTTATTTCGGCATCAAATTTTAAACTTAATGATTATCAGAATAAGGTTGTATATTGCTGATGAAGCGTGTAAATTAATAATAGATAATTGAACTAATTATTTACTTTTTAATGGCAAAGATCATGATCACAGTATGAAATCGAGTTTGCCGCCAATGGACGCCATTTTTGCAATTACGGACGGGTTTTAGTACGGTTAATTGTAATGATTTGGTATTTTTCACATTCAATTAATGATAATAAGGTTGTAATTAAATTGACAACCATCGATTTTTTTATAAGAACTATATAGTCATTCAATTTCCGATATGTCAATATATTTGCCATTATCTTTATCTACCGATTTTTGTGTTTATTGTTTTTAATTTTGTACAGTCATGCAATTTTTGATATTATTTAAGGTGTATAGGCTAAAAGATCGATTAACAAATACACGATTCAGTTAGTTTTATAGATCATCTTTGTGCATGTTTAAAAGTACGTATCTAACAATTAACTCTGAAAAATTGGTAAAAACTTAAAAACTTTAGATTTTGTTTAAACGAACTCAAGTTTAGATTAGATAATGACTTTTCACATCTCCAAAAAAAAAAAAAAATATTTTGAGCGTAAGCGTACTCAAAATAATTTATAGTAGAAGTAAAATAAAATCACAGATCAGCAGAAGTAGTAGTAAAAAAACTTAAATCTAAAACCGAACACAATCCATAATCAATTAATTCACAGTATAAAATTAAAATACTTGAGAAATCTTTTATTAGAAAAGAATGAAAGTATGATACAATAACAATTATATATCACAGATTTTTCAAATATTTCTAAACTTCTAAAGCCACACCTTGTTTGAAAATGTCATTATGTTCAAGCAAAAACGTCGTGCCTTGAACAACATTTGCATATCTTAAGCATCACTTAGCATATATTTGGCATTCTTTCTGCGCACTTGACCGGTCCAATAAAATATTCAACCTGTATGAATATGAGAAGGAAAGTAGTGTGTGGGCGAAATTTCTTTTAAAATGCCCACTTTCGAAGGTCTGATCAACCGGTACCGGGCAAGTTATGTTTGAAGGAAGTTTTATTTTAGTTACTTTTACTTGTTGGGTTTTTTTATTTTTTAATTTAAATGTTCTTTTTTTAACAGACTGCTAAAAAGAAGGGTTCTTAGTTCACCTGTTACGTTTTGATTCGACGTTAATCGAATTGCAAAATAATGGATTACATTATACCAGCTTACTTGATACCGAGGTAACTCTTCAAGTTAAGAGGTATCTTCAGGTGTCTTCTAGGTAAGTATGTTACACGCTCGATTACTCATCACGTTCCATCAGGTGAGATAGTAGTCAACTGCTTGCTTGCTGCAAAAAAAAATGTTTTTTTTTATTGTGACTCAATTTTGCCGCCAATTGTAATGCGATATAATGATTTATTTTAAGTAAAATTTAATATGCATATGGTGATTGCTCGCCATCAGCCAAAATGTTGATCCTAATTTTCATTTTATTCAATCAAATTATGTGAGTAAATACAATTTCCCATATGTAAAGACTTATAAAACGAACAAATTAATTTACTCATATTTGTGCCTATTACATATCATACTTTTGTTTGGAAATCGTACCACCTCAATACTTTTATTAAGATCTAATAGGAATCTCTGATATAGATAGGTAGGTCTGATAGGTACATTTAATACATATATTACATACATACAATACATTTAAACAGAAGCACCTCGTAATGGCTACAGAAAATGATTCGAGCTTTTGACTTGACCTTGTATATTTTTATAGGTTTAGGTTTATCTTTATATTTTAGGTTAATCTTTTATTATTGCTACATTTATTACGTAAAAGTTTATTGAATATTGTTACATTATTCTGTTATGCCTAAATCGCAATTCTGGAATAAAAATACGAAAAATATATTTCAATCAAAGGAGACTCATGATTAGAAGTTGTTAAGGTATTAGCAAATATTTTAGAGTCACTGGCCTACCCACATCGACCCTCCATTGGAATGCTGTTGTTTATGGTTGTAGCCGTATTTTTCGGATATGGGACGGTTTTTGATTGGTGTTATGCATTATGTTCCTTATTATTTATTTTTAAGTACTTATTCACTTTTTTATCTACGAATGTTTTTTTAAAGATAGTTAATCTTATCATTTATGTTGCTCAACTATCACACACAGTATATTGGAATTTTGCTTTGACTAGTCATAGAACGTATTTTTGAATAGTCGATAAAATAGATGTAATGCTTATACTTATTTTATAAGTCTATACTTAGTTTATACTATTATCTAAGTTGTATTACTTAAGTATAATTCTGACCAATGCTTTGGTTCTTCTTACAAAATAATATAAATAAGCGCATATATAAAAAAAATTAAAGTGGAAGAAGCGAAAGGAGGTATGTCAGGATCGTAGCATGTGGAAAGAAGTAGTCTCTGCCTACCCCAACGGGAAAAAGGCGTGATGTATAAAAAAATCTTAATGCACACTTCAAAAGTAAAAAATATTTGATTAAATTAAGACCGCATCGTCACTTACCAACAGGTGACATAGTGGTCAAACGCTAGCCTATAAGATATATTAAAAAAAAAAACATTTTAGAAACTTGCTTTCAAAAAACATTTTGAGAGCCTGGAAACTTATGTTGATGTAATAAACGACGATAATACTTCCAATATTATATTTATTATTATTATTACCGATAATATCATACAGTTAAAATCGATATAGGTATACATTTATTTTTTGCACTTTGACGCATTGCGTCACGCACCCCCGTTGAAGTCTTTTGTTCGACAAAATATAATTTTCCTTGTATACCACCAAATGTATAAATATTATGCAACAGTTCTTCTATATTTGGATTGTAATCACTTTCTATTTGATATTACATACAAACGGATTTATTGGGCTCTGCAGTGAGTAATTTTACTGCCTTAGGGGTTCACGATATTCGTATTCTCACGGTATTTTGATGTAAGTAAACATTTTTCTGGTATCCGATCATTCTACAACGATATTTGAATTGATGTCGATATATATTTATTAAACCGTTTTATCGACGAATGCATTGTTTTAATATAAAATTATGATTTTTTTATGCATAATATGTCTACATTCAAAATGTAAACGTAAATATTTTCGTGACCGTAAATATAGACATCAAAATTAGCAAAATGGATTATAGACTATAGTAGTAGTATAGTATATAATATAGCCTTTAAATATCTCATCAAAAAAGTTTATGTGTTTATAATAGCCTGTGCTCTATGTCATTTCAAGAAATTATTTATAGGTAAACTATCATCAATCTGTCATCACTGTGTCAAAATATAATGTAATAAGCCTATAATGTATCACGACAAACACGATTTCATCTTAAACCGTATCATCACTTTAAATCAGTTAAGATAATGGTCAAGTGCTTGTCTATCCAAACAAATTAGGTAAGTATTAAGAGATGTTATAATTTTACATCAATGTAAAGATACAGTGGTTATTTTTGGCTTTTCTTACAATAAACAACTAACGGCAACAACAAATTCCATTGAATCAACAAACAAATTATTAGTAAATTTGTTTTGATTGAACATCCTTTGGAAATTGGGCGACGACTTGTTTGCTACCACAGAACAGATAATAATAATAATATGCTGTTAGGTAGTTTGTGCACCAAAAATAGTTCCACCAATTTCTTTTGTAATGCCAGTTGATCTTTTACTAGCTATCAATTGTTGCTCCAAAATCGTGCTCTATCTAACCGTACTTAAAAGTGATCCGTACCAAATCAGTCAGCCTTGAATCTTGCAACAATAAGCTAACGTCTACATTTTCCCAACTCTTGGCAATTTTCAGCGCATTTACATTACGGCAAATATTGCGGAATCGCAACTTTACATTCTACACACATATTATAGTTACGTTGACAGAGATGGATAGCTTAATAATATAAAAGTTCGACCACCCCATGAAACTATTACGATTCCAACAAATCTTCGCTACAGTTACGTTTTTGTTGCCATAAGTAAAATGATTTATAGCACACACTATTATAAATGAAAAGCGACTGTTGTTCTATATATTTATGATTCACAATTGCTTGATAAGTTCTGATTCAATAGAGAAGATTGAATTAAAAAATATTGTTAATGCCATTCTGATTTGTGTTTTGTTAGAGGTTGATAAAGTTTAATTTTGTTTATTGTCTTATAGTAGAAATAGTTTATAAAAACTGAAGATTCGTTAGCGAGGCTGTGCTCTCAGAATGTATCTGTGAAGTCATTTAACAAGACAGGCTTGAGAGTATAGATATTGTATGAAGTTAGCTGATTATATCTGTACGTTTTCACACATATTTCTAATCTATGACAAGTGTTATGCTTTCATAATGGAGAATAGGCTTTCATCATACTTTTATAACAAATTGACGGTGAAAATATATTAAGCACACTAGGGTAAAAGACAACATTTTGCAATTGCATTTCGCAATGCTTCTGCAAAGTGCTGCTGTGCATGATTTTTGCATATCCAAATATTACAACATCATCATCATTATCAGCCGGTGTCCGTCCACTGCTGGACGTAGGCATCTCCCAAGGTGCGCCACTGAGCCCGATCTTCGGCTCTTCTTTTTCAGTCACTGCCCACCACTTTGCGTATGTCGCCGCAATAATATTTGTAGAATTAACATTCAGTTGCAAAGTATAATTATTAATACTGATGTACCTACCTAAGCAAAATATTGCTTAAGAACATACTAAAAATAACTAAGAAACTTAATTAAAAAATAGCACTTGAAATTAACGCGTATGTAAAGCTTTATTCCATAAGAATTAGAAATCTACATTTAGTACTAGAAATCTGAATTAATTTCACAAAACTAAACAAGATAATTAACGAAAGTTTGGTCCAACCTAGCAATTTTCGCGTGTTCTAACACACTAATCAATTACATAAATCATAGACCTTGATTAAGTATATGTAATTATATTCACAGACTGTAAAAACTAGAGCAAAAAATCTACTTTATTGCGTCTCGTTAAGGTTTACAATTGTGTTACAAATAACCCGTTAATTATGTTTTAATGCCATGTGTTATGTAAGTTCATGATCGTACTGTAAATGTCTCTGACTTTTCATTTGATTGATCTTGATGTTTTATCTTTTGTTTTGGATTTACTAAAGATTAATTTGAATGTATCGCATAGGCAAACATGTTATTTCAAAATGTACGCCGAGCAATATTTTGATCATATATCTTGTAACGAAATATAGCGCCTACCTCATGCTACATAACGGGAACCTAGACAAAATATGAACAACAGTGTACATTAACAAACTATGTAATCATTAGAAAACACATCAACTTAACTTTAGATAAAACGTTCCTAGATATTCTTCTGTTCACTAATTTCCTTGGACACATCGATATAAAAAGGTAGATGCGCTACTCACTCTTATGCCATGTAAACATAATGGAACTAGAAACAACTACATGAAAACACAAATTTCTAATGTCGAGCTTCATGTGCATGAAGAAAAGATGAAGGTATTGTTGCTAATTATTTTAATTGGATCTCCGATAATTGCACATGTGCAATTCTGTACGTGCTACACAAACGCCAGTTCGATTGTGACTAAGGTGAAATTAAGGTTCGCGAACCTAATTCATATGGTCCACATTGAGGAGCGGGGTCCTTTATCTCCCTTTTTTATATACCTACATATATCGATGCTTGTACATCTTGTCGTTATCATAGTCATCGACAGTAGACTAATCATCTATTCAATAGTATTGGTAAATCTGGAAGTCATCAACAGCAAATGTGTGAATCATGAAACCTGAATGAAGGCCATTCAAGAAAATATAAATATTCTTTTATATTATAATAAAGATTTACCAACATACTACAGCAAAGTTTAAACATCACCATATTCCAGTTGTATGAATGAAATCATTGGAAAGTGTCCGATGGTGCATAGCGACTACCTGAGGATTTATATAACGCCTCTCTCTTGCTAACATGTGGTGAGGCGTTATTTTTATTGTGTATTATTATCAGATACGGTATTGTTGTACAGTTTGGTAAGATTTTTGTGCAGTTGATGTGGAAGTTTTCCCAAGAATAAGCCGAAAACAGGGCTAAAAACTAATAATAAAGGTTTTTTTTTGCGAGATAGTTATTTTTATTTGTGATGGTGGATTTAAGACCAGATGGTGTCTTGATTCAAGTGCCTTTTTTAAACTGTCCCGGGATATCCTAATTTCTATAAGGAAGGTAGGCATAAAGATTTTGTCAAAACGCTGCAACAATATGCTTTATTGTCTATTTATTACTATGCCACTCGTGGGCAAAGTCAACGTATAAATTCTTCTACACTTTTGTTTCCTAAGAAAAATAATAATACTTTATACGAAGAAAATTGTGAAAAAAAGAGAGCTGGCGCTTACCTCTGGCAACGCATTAGTTTCGCTATTCAAAGAGGTAATGTCGCCAGCTTTTTGGGTACTCTACCAGCAGACAGCGACCTAAATTCCATTTTTTATTTGTAGTTTTTATTTTAATTAGTAGTTAATATTTTAGTTTTATTACTTTATTAAATTGTAGGTACTTGTAATATTAAATAATTTAAAATGAAAATAAATAGGAAATTGTCAACTTCTCAGAGTGCTATATATTTAGTTATCAACATAATAAACCGTACACATGTAGTGTAGTGTTTTTATCTCCAAAGGCAATTTTATGCTTACTTATCTATGGACTTAATTTAATATTAAACTAACTTTGAACATTATGATATGATATTGATGTTATCATCATTTATCCATAAACACTTAACAACTCTTAGAATGTAAAGCCAAAATATATCAGATCTTTGGACCCTTCGTTTGGACCTATAAAGTGAAACGAGGAAGAGATAACTGTAGTTTTACTGCCTCAGTAAGTGAAGATAGGCAGTAAAGATAATATAGTTGTCTATCGATTCTCTATCTAGGAAGTACCACTGCCTGTGCTAAACAGTAAACTCGGCAGTTAAATACTTTGATTGTGCATTGGCAAAGTACATAGGATCGTTTAAAAAACTATAAGAACCGACTTCAAATGCCGCGCTATTAATTTACAGTACAAGTTTAAGGTGTTTATCTCCATATCTCTGGAGATACTTATTCATCCTCGATTAAATTACTATGGCACTACACTTGGGACATCTTCTTTCTAACAAAAAAAGAATAGGTTATCAAAATAGGTTCATAAACGACGAAGTTATACGCGAACAAACATAAATAAAAATGGTATACGGTCGAATTGAGAAACCTCCTTTTTTTAAGTCGGTTAACGAATAGAGGAACGTCCTTTTTTTTGAATTCGTTTAAAAAGGAAAGTACACAGTACGATATTAGGTACAGTAGATAATTTTAAACGTGCCAAAATTGTAAGTACTTTGGTTAGTACATTCTCAGAACTGTAAAAAACGGAAACTATGATATTGTAAAGAATGATGTGTTTCAGAAATAAATGCTACTTAAAGGGTCATCTTTTTTAATTTTGACTTACAACTTACAATTTTAATTTTTGCACATTTGATACCGTAGATATGAGTATTTGATTTAAATTGATTTCAACTTGATACCTTCACGCGTTCCCGAGAAATAGGGTCTTGACAGCGGTCTGTCTGGATTGACAGACAGACGGTCAATAAAGTGATCCTATTAGGGTTCCTATTTTCCTGTTGCGGTACGGAACCCTAAAAATACAGTTGAATTGCACACCTCCTCTAGTTTGAAGTCGACTAAAAATGTTTTCTCTCTCTCAAATGCAAACCTTAAGATACAATCAGACTAAAACACTCACAGATTTGACCACAACAACTACCTCCACAAACTGCAATATATTCTGTGACCGTAGGCAGTTGGGCCACAGATTAAAACAGTAGTTTCTAGTTAAGTTGGGGTGAGTGGCCATCTAAATATAGAAACGTGGTCGACGATTGCACTATTGAAGCTTCCGAGGAAATCGGAATTGGCAATCTGTGATATCTTTGCACTGGTGACTTTATGCCTATGAGTTGTTTTTAACCGACTTCCAAAAAGAAGGAGGTTATCAATTCGTCTGTATGTTTTTTTTGTGTATGTTACGCGATTACTCCGTCAATTGTGAACCGATTTGAATGATTCTTTTTTAATCGGTATGGTACGTTTCCGGAATGGTCACATTTTAATTTCATTGAGATCTGATAAGTATCTCCAGAGATATGATGATAAACGTCTCAAACTTGCTACTGAAACTGACTCTCGAGGCATAGAAGTCGGTTGTTTTAGTTTTTAAACTATTTTAATTATTTATTACAGATATAAAAGTACTTGACCAATATCAATAACATTATGTCATAAATTGGGAGAAGCCACTGGCTCTTGATACACAGCTACTTCGAGACTCTATGGATTTATATGTATATTGTGTACCAAATTAAGCCAATAAAGTTATTTGTATTTGTATTTTTTGAGGGCCCAGTGATGTAATGGGAGAATGGCTGGCTTTAATGCCAAAGGTACCGAGTTCAATCCGCCGTGCACCAGTGGATTTTTCTACCGAAAAATGTATGTGCGCTTTCACGGCGGCCCTCCGGTGAAGGAAAAACATCGTTAAGAAACCCCCAACCCCCGCATGGTGGTAGGACACTATCTAGTGTCCGCCTGGCCTGCTACCACCCTTAAGGTAGAAAATCTGTCACCAAACATCTAATGTGTTCCGTCAGCTATCCTTGGGAGCAAGTTCCTATTCTAGGCCTAGCGTACTACCATCCTCGACCGCATCACCACTTACCGACAGGTGAGATAGTGGTCAAACGCTAGCCTTTATAAAAAAAATATGTCTCACCTGATGTCAAGTGACGATGTGGTCAAAGATGGAGATCGTGCTTGTCTGAAAATGAAGGACGGCAGCGATGAAATAGCCCAAGAGGACTGCAATAGATTATATTAATAGGTAGATAAACTCTTTATTGCCAGATCAGAAATACAGTCACATATAACATATACAGTTTTAATCTAAAGTGTTACAATGGGCAGTTTTATCGCTAATTGCGATCTCTTCCATACAACCTTTGTATGGAGAGGATCGAAATAGCAATATGTATAGCGAGATACTGGCCAAGTGACATTACTTTAATACGACGTGCAACTATCCTAACCCAACCCATCTTCTATGACATCTGTAACTAATATTTACGGTCAGTAACATTTATAATACTCATCATCATCAGCCGGTGTCAGTCCACTGCTGGACGTAAGACTCTCCCAAGATGCGCCACTGGGCCCGATCTTCGGCTCTTCTTTTCTAGTCACTGCCCAACACTTTGCGTATGTCGTCGCTCCACCTGGTCAAAGGGCGTCCTATGCTACGTTTGCCAATTCGCGGTCTCCGCTCTAGGACAAGTCTACCTCAACGGTTATCAGTCCTGCGGCAGATATGACTAGCCCACTGCCACTTCAATTTACTAATACAATGAGCTATGTCGATCACTTTAGTTCTCTGGCGAATTACTTCGCTCCGGATTCGACCCCGCAGATAAATACCGAGCATAGCTCTCTCCATAGCTCGCTGAGCGACTTTATAATATTAGTACGATGTATATCTTAACTGTAATCAAATTTATTCTAGTCACAGTCAATACTAATACGATGACTCACCACAGATCCTCTTCACTAAGTAGGCATCTATAGCCACGACTATAAATCCAGAAAAGGCAATCTCGACCCAATACCTCCATCCAGTACAGCACATTAACAGTTCTTACAACGAGGCGGATGTGACGATTGTGGAATACAGACACATCCGGGGAGAGACTTGCACTTGATAAAGAAATATCAAGCTTAAACTTAATGCGATACGGTACAAAATCGAGGAATTTAAAGTGTTTTATTTTGTTAGTAGTTATAGCAAAGAAGCCTCATATCTGGGAGTCAGAGCTTGCATTTGTCACAGAAATTTCGAGCCTAAACTGAAGAATCTATGGTGCAGAATCGTATGACGTTATTTTTTGTTATAGTATATTTTAGAAGTAGTAAGGTGTAAGTTTTTGAAGAAATTTAAACCTTACATGTCATATAGTCAGTCTGCTTGATATACCATGAACATTTCTTTTGGTATGTGTACGTAAGTGTTAAAATGCAATTTTGAGCCTTATAGTATTTAAAATAGATGTGATCATATTTTTATCCTAATTCGATTATAACAGTGGAGGTACCTTTCAAGTGTGAGGTCCTTTGTTGTCACATATATGGTAAACTAAAGGTTTTTTAAGTCATGATGATTGTTATTTTGTTTGTAGAATAATAAATTGGTGTTTATATCGTTTGGCAGGAAGTTCTTTGTAATGCTACTGCTCCAACTGGACATTTTTAACCGACTTAAAAAAAGGAAGAGGTTCTCAATTCGTCAGAATATTTTATTTTTTATGTTATGTTTCCCGATTACTCAAAGACGCCTGGACCTATTTGAGAAATTCATCTTTTATTTGAAAGGGTATATCAGGGGAAGGTTAGGGGAAAGGGTATCCCAGGTGGTCCCGTTTATATTTCATCAAGACCTGATGAGTATATCCGGAGATATGCAGATAAACACCTCAAACTGATTACTAAAAATGACTAACGCGGCATTTGAATTCGGTTCTTTTAGTTTTTTAAACGATCTTAAACTATCAAAACATAAATACCTACGTCAATAATATTGTCACTCAACTTCAGGTGGAATAAGTTATTTAAAAAAAAAAAAAACCGACTTCATAACCACAAAAAGGCACTCAAAAGCGAAAAATAATTTACTTAAAATTATTATAAGCGTTACCCACTTCTCTATTTGAAGTCGGTGCCAGCCAAGTCTAATAGGTAGTAGACTTTGCCCGGTAGAACATTCCTGTGAAGACAAATTATTAATATTTATATATAATTATTTATTATAATTATTAATAATGGCGAATTGGGAGAACGGTCGGCTTTGATGCCGTGGTACCGAGTTCAAACCGCCGTGCACCAATGAATTTTTCTATCGAAAAATATATGTGCGCTTCTCACAGTGGCCCTCCGGTGAAGGAAAACATCGTTAAGACACCAATAACCTCCGCATGGTGGTAGAACATATCTAGTGTCCGCCTGGCCAGCTACCACCCTCAAGTCAGAAAATCTGTCGCCAAACATCTAATGTGTTCCGGCAGCTATCCTTGAGAGCCAGTTCCCATTCTAGTCCACTTCTCTATCTTCGACCGCATCATCACTTAGCAACAGGTGAGATAGTGGTCAAACGCTTGCCTATAAGATATAAAAAAAATTATCCCCACCTTTATTTCTATCTCGCTCACAGTTACCGTAAGAATATCTTATATGCAATAGCAACCTCCATTGTGTATAATCTTCTTGGGACTCTTCTACTAAAACTAGTACATTCTCCTATGTTTGAGGTATTTATCTCCATATCTCTGGTGATACTAATCAGATCTCGATAAAACTAAAATGGGACCACCTCGGAAACGTATCCTACCTATTAAAAAAAGAATCATTTGAATCCGTTCACAATTGACGAAGAAATCGCGTAACATACACACAAAAAAAAAAAAAAAAAACATACAGACGAATTGAGAACCTCCTCCTTTTTTGTGAAGTAGGTTACAAATTGATCAAAAGAATAATAGCTAATTAATTTATCTAATCCTAAAGATGTCGTCTGTTTCGCTCTACAAATCTAGAAAACGACAAACACATTTGCGGGTAATTTTACAATTAGGTCGTACAGTCAACAGCACAAACACTATTCGAATAAGGTTTTATCGAAGTTTTATATTCTTAGCGTCACATCATAAGACGGTTAAGGCTATTTCCCTTGTTAAATGGTGTTGTATGATTTTCAAGAAATGAAGTAAGATATACATGAGCTCAATGGCGTGCCATAGGACAGGCCTATATCCAGCAGTGGACGAAAATTGGCTGACAATGATGCTGATGATACATGACTTTGTGATAAATGTAATTTTTGGTACAGTTAAGAAGTTGCCAGTTCATCGCAAAGCAAAGGTGAAAGAAGTGCTTGAATAATAACTTAATAACTCAAATATACCAGTAAAAAAATCTCAAAAATACCTTTGTTTTAGTACACTTTTGTATAGATAGATACACATTTATCGTTACACTGCAAATATTAATTATTTAAAAAACACAACTGCTTAAAATTAAAACGCTGCAATAGCCCAATGGATAGAGTGTCGGACTGGCGATCGAGAGGTCGTGAGTTCGATCCCAACCCCACCCATTGCACTATTGACGTGAACCCACTCCAGACACAAGCATATTTAGCTTAGTTGGAGGGGTTAACATGACTACTAGTATGTGCAACCCACATTGCGAGTAATCTTTTTCATTAAAAAAATGGCCAGTATTATCGCCAATTAACCTTTGGATATACAGAATTTTCAATAATTAACGAAAGTGAAAAGATAATCGTATTCCTTGATTTACGTCAAACAATATTATTAACATTTTGCATTCATTAAAGTGCATGAAAATAAGAAAGTTTAAAGAAAGTTCTTATGTTAATTGAAGAGGTACTGAGTTTGTTGCGATTGCATTATTCTGAGCTTAATCCCTTCTATTCAGTATAGGTACTAATACAGAGGTAGGCTTCTATCTCTCCGCATTCACATATCATAATGATAAAATCATAACATCATCACTTAACATCAGGTGAGATAGTGGTCAAACGCTTGACTACTATAGGCAAAATGATACACGTCATTTGAATACTAGTCGATCCTAAAACAATTAGTTGTAAAGAGTTGTATAAAATCGCCATAACACCGTCATTTATAGCGTTTATTTATTTACTCGTATATCATAATATTTTGTAATATTTTTCTTCACTAAAGAGTATCCGTATGCTACGTAATGCGTCATTTGTACTGCGATTAGTTTGCGTTTTTAACCGACTTCAAAAAAAGGAGGAGGTTTCTCAATTCGACCGTATGTATGTTTTTTTTTAACTGACTTCAAAAAAAGGAGGAGGTTTCTCAATTCCACCGTATATATTTTTTTAATTTTTATTTTTTATGTTTGTTCGCGGATAACTTCGCCGTTTATGAACCGATTTTGATTATTCTTTTTTTGTTCGAAAGGAGATATCCCAAGTGTAGTACCATGGTAATTTTATCGAGGTCTGATAAGTATCTCCAGAAATATTGAGATAAACATTTCAAAATTGGTACTGAAAATGAATAGCGCGGCATTGAAGTCGGTTCTTTTTTAGTTTTTAAACGATATTATTTTTTTTATGTTTGATCGCGGATAACTTCGTCGTTTATGAACCGATTCTGATTATTCTTTTTTTTTGGAAAGGAGATATTTCAAGTGTGGTACCATGGTAATTTTATCGAGTTTTGATAAGTATCTCCAGAGATATGGAGATGAACACCTCAAAATTGGTACTGAAAATTAATAGCGCGGCATTGAAGTCAGTACTTTTTAGTTTTTTAAACGATCTTATATTGATTTATTTAGTTTCATTATTTCACAATTTTTCGCATAAAAATTGTCTGAAGTACTGAAACATGCATTAGGGGTGCACGTAATAGTACGGTTGGCAACCGTACATTAATCAGGGGAATTAAACATTTGTTTTAAGTGTCACGTTTGACATCTAGATGAACGCTGAATGGCTCATTACTTTTGTTTTTTTTTATTCAAAGCAATATGTAATATTTTTGTTATTTTTTATTCTTAGAATATTTTTTACTGATATGATCTATTTAATGTTACATGACGTGTGTAAGTGTAGATTTTTGATTTGCCCATATACTGAATAAATGCTTTGATTTTTGACTTAGGTGCAGTTAGTTTGACAGGCTGTCTCTCCCATTTAATATGGTAAAGAGATTGTTTCGCACAGTACCTAATACCGTGGTTAGCCTGGTTAGATGGCACTTAGTGCTTAGTACCGTGACGGGAGCATGTCAGTCTAGACAGAATAAGATCGTTTAAAAAACTAAAAAGACCGACTTCAATGCCGCGCTATTGATTTTCAGTACCAATTTTGAGGTTTTTATCTCCATATCTCTGGAGATACTTACCAGACCTCGATAAAATTACCATGGTACTACACTTGGGATATCTCCTTTCCAACAAAAAAACAATAATCATAATCGGTTCATAAACGACGAAGTTATCTACGAACAAACTTTTTTTTGGAAGTCGGTTAAAATGTGCTATCTTCACGGTTCTGGTTTCCGGTTTAGGACTTTTTTAGGGTTCCTTAAACCTTACAAACTTTAAAAGTAAACCTTATAGGATCGCTTTGTTGTCCGTCTGTCTGTCTTTCCGTCTGTCAAGACCCTTTTTCTCAGGATCGCGTAAAGATACCAAATTGAACTTGATGAAACTTGGCAAGATAAAAGATATTGAAGCACTTATAAAGAAAAAATGTTGAAATCATAAATATGTAGTTTTATAATAAAAATAAACTGGCCAAGTGCAAGTCGGACTCGCACTCGTAAGGTTCCGTACCACACAGTATTTTATAAGATCGAGCAAAAAATACCAATATAATTTTTCGCCAGCGATAAATAATAATTAATAAACATTTTATTTCTTATAACGCCATCTAACGTCTAACAATGGTGTTAGGGATCGGCATTTCAATATAACGCCATCTATGGATGTTTACCTAAGTGTCTATAGATGGCGGTATATTGAAATGCCGAAAAAAAACACGTTTTCTATGGGGACCCCTATTATTTTTAACTTTATTCTGTTTTTAGTATTTGTTGTTTTAGCGGCAACAGAAATACATCATCTGTGAACATTTCAACCGTCTATAAACTATCACGGTTCATGAGATACAGCCCGGTGACAGACGGACAGACAGACATACGTACAGCGGAGTCTTAGTAATAGGGTCCCGTTTTACCCTTTGGGTACGGACCCCTAAAAAACGACATTACAATTACAAACTTATTAATTGCGGTTGGTGGTTGGTGCATGAAGAGTGTCTAGGCTTCGGTCTAGGGCGAGGATGTAGCACGCATGCCTAGAAGATACCTGTTAACTCGCGATTTAAAGATCCCCGGATTGTACTTAACAGGAAACGCAGACTCTGGCAGGGAATCCCATTCCTTTCCTTCGCTGTGCGAATGATAAATGTGGATGCAAAGCGCTAAACTAAAAAGAAAGCGTTATGTTCAACTAACAGGTGCGATAGTGGATTAGCTTGTCCTGCAGGTAAGACAGTGGACAAGCGCTTGTCTTTTTAAAGAAAAGTTATCTGTTTTTCCAACAGGTTACATTGTTTGTTGCTCTTTACTAAGTTGTTTATCGCAGTCTTTACAACAACGCTTAGTGGGAAAACGTCCAGTGTAACAGTTAGAACGCGAAATTTCTTGCAATTTTATCGCTGCCAATTTAAACAGATTAAAAAAGCAATTTTATGTCAAATATATGAACATTTTAGCGGAAGAGGCGTTGTTTTACTTAATTGTAACGTCATTAGAGACGTCATCATTGATTTAGAGTTTGCTGTCTCAGGAGCGCAAATGAAAAAAAAAACTATTTATATTCATACTCCATACGAATTCTAGGCATTATTTTGGACTTTTTTAATTTTAAATTGGCTTTGAGGATTAACCATTTAGAATTACAATAGCTCGATAAATATTTTTAATACAGTCTAATGCCGCATTCCAACCACAGCTTGTACTATTTTTTATTATGTGCCACAGAACAATAGCGTAAAATCCTACACCTACAGCTGTAAATAATATAATTACGTCTTTTACCAAAAACGACCTGTCATGCGTCACGTCTATAAATATCAAAGAAAGCAAACAGACCATCCAATTATCCCACGCAAGATTTCATAAATTTCCACTGCCAAATAGATCGAGTTTCAAATCGATTAATTGAAGTTCAATAACTCGATTCTAGTAAATCGATCGAGTTATTGGGAGTTGCCTATCGAACACAGAATGTATGAAAGTCAGTGCTTTCACCTGTCGGTATAACCACAGATGAGTAATAGTTACTTGTAAGTGTAACGTAACAATCGCAAGCATTTGGACATAGATAATAGACATAGACAGATAATATAGTTAGCACGTTATTCGGGTTAGGTTAGGTACATACATAAATATACTGTTGCGTCAAGTTTTCAATTTCTTTTAATTTATAGGCTAAAGTTTGATCATTATCTCAACTGTTAGTATATATGTAGTAGTTGCACGATGTGATTAAGGATGGTAGCACGCTAGGACTAGAATGGAAACTGGCTCTCAAGAACAGCAACTGGATCACATTAAATGTTTGACAACAGATTTCCCAACTTTTTAACTCGTTTAATTATTTATCTATGATTTGAGTAGCTTGGTAGCTGTTTCAAGCGAAATAATAATATGTATTTCAATTTTGCTAACTAAATATTTTATTTTTCAGATTGTATTTCCTGAACTTCTCTTTACTGTAAGTACATAATTTCATAATCGCATCTCCTTGTTTGTGTGTTGAGTGATTCACTTTTGAAAAAATATATCTACTAATACTGATTTTGGTTTTATCATTGCTTATGGTGACCTCTAATCTAAGTCTTGTATAAGATCTCCTTAGAAATAAAAGTAATAACTCATTTGTCTAGAAATATTAATAGGCTAGTGACAGGCAGCTAGTACTGGTGCGAGAGCTACACCACTAGCCACTCTTGTGGTGATTACGGGTATTACCACTAATAGGAAGCATGTATAAAATTAAATTTTAAATTGTATGGCTAATCGCTAAATATTCCTAATCATTTGTTTGTAGTTGTTATCGTTTTTATATCACGAATGTCAAAACAAAACAAATGACTTTGAAAGTCTAAATTAATATTACTTATGTGGCATTGAGTTTTTTAAATTGGTGTCTGGCATGCACTTGACAATTGACGAGACCAGAGAAAATCATGTTGTGTCATAATTTTAATTCATATTTTGTATAGCAGTTTGACAACTATCTCACCTGTTGATAAGTGATGATGTGGTCGTGAATGGTAGCACACTAGACCTGGAATATAATGTGATAATAAAGTGTTCCTATCCATATATCTATTGCATAATCAATATAAATACTCAGCTCTTCAGCACAAAAGAAATCGGTTATATAACACTCACCACCACAACTAGATTATAGTAAGTACATATTTGTTAAATTTCTCAACTGTTTTAGTTTATTATATCACAGTAAGTCAAATATTTGCGTTACGTTTGGATACGTGTGAAATATAAACAGTGAGAAAGCTGCTTTACACCACAGAGTAGGGCATAGTGTTCAGTTTACAATTCTATTTGACAACTGTTGACTTTGGTTAACGCAGGAATAGCTGTAAAATCTAGGATGATATAATCCATCATCCTAGTGTAAAATAAACGGTCATATTATAAGTATATAACTAATACTTTAATTTAAAATTTAAAACTACCTCGAAAGATTTGTATATGTATAATTTTGTTTATTGAGACCATTACAATGAGCCCTACACACGACGTCTCAGACGAGGAGTTGAGAGTATTGTGGTGATTCAAGGAGATGTCTCAGCATTAGGTCAAGTTTACCATATTCTTGCAATATCTTTGAAGTAACAGGATACTGAATTTCAAATTAATACATTTGATTTAACTAATGTAAACTACGTTAAACAGACGCAAAACAGAAGAGCTGATAATATTTAAACGGTTGAACGGATTTTCATGAAACGAAGCTAAGAACACTCTCGATGAAGACACCCATCAAACAAAAAAAATAAATCAATCAAACTCGGTTCATCTGATTGGGCGCTACGATGCCACAGACAGACACACACATACACAGATACACAAATACACAGACTCACAGATACACACGTCAAACTTAAAACACCCATTCTTTTAGCATCGGGGGTTAAAAAGTATGATATGATACTCACTAGGTACTATTTGTTGTCGACTGTCTCGACCTAATTTCGTGCATGTCTGATGCACTTCCTCGATTGATACTGTTTAGTCGGTACTTTTATAATCATGATTCAAACTCACTATAACTATAAATCTAAGACGTCCTATTTTATTATGCAGAAAATGTCTTCTAAAAACTAGAAAAATCGATTTCACGTGCTGCAGGAGTAATTTTTAATTTGCGCTCTTATATTGCTAATAAAAAAAGAAACCGACGAATTGAGAACCTCCTTCTTTTTTGTGGAGTCGGTTAAAAAGAATATCGGACTACTTACTTTGTGTCCATTCACTTTCTTTAGTAACTGCCAAAAATTGAAATGTTCTGTCTGACAATGTTATGCGTGGTCGCGTCGGTCAAACCGGAAATATTAAAAATGCAATTGTCGCAGAGGATCCCGTGTTCCACTTATACATTTTTGTAAGAAGCAGGAAAAAGAATAAGTTGAAATGCGAGTTGGCCTGGCGTGGAGATGGCGTCAAAAAAAATATTAAAAGGAAGTAGAAAATTCTTTTTTTTTTTTAAGATTACTCGCAATGTGGGTTTCACATTACTAGTATTCTTGTTAACCCCTCCAACTAAGCTGAATATGCTGTGTCTGGAGTGGGTTCACATCAATAGTGCAACGGGTGGGGTGGGGATCGAACTCACGACCTCTCGATCACACACACCTTATCCATTGGGCTACTGCCGCCTTTATTCTTGTAGTCGTAGGACTTCTGCTAGTCCATTTGGAGCGGTACCAACACTTTGCCGATTAATAAATTGAAGAATCGAGGACCCGGTGGTGTAATTGGCAGAACGTTCGGCTTTGTTGCCAGAGGTACCGAGTTTAAACCCCGCCGTGCACCAATGGATTTTTCTATCAAAAAATGTATGTTCACTTTTCACAGTGCCGGTGAAGGAAAAACATCGTTAAGCAACCAACAACCCCCGCATGGTGGTAGGACACTATAAATATAAAATCTGTCGCCAAAACATCTAATGTGTTCCGGCAGCTATCCTTAAGAGCCAGTTCCCATTCTAGGCCTGGCGTGCTTACCATCTTTGACCGCATCGCTAGCCTATAAGATATAAAAAAATATATATAATAATTCAGTCGTGAAATAGGAATGTTTTTCGGTTTGAATCGTTAAAAGTCCAGTGAAATTACAGGGCATGTGATACTTGTCTATGTCTCGAGGACAGACGCAGTGCAGTGACATGCAAGAGTCTGAATAGCCAGAAGTTTGAAGTACCGATGTATTTGTAATAGACGTCATCGCTTACCACCAGGTCGTGTTTATTCTGTTACCTTATATAATAAAAAAAATCTTCTTGGTCGTCGAATAGAAAAACGTATGACTATTATTAAGTGACGGTGTTATCAAATTAAATAGCACCACAGTTGTCAGAAGACCACCTAATTCTACTTTGTGGTTAACATAGACATCTGACAAGGAATTCCACGACTCAATGATGGGTTTGTAATATCTTTGTACGGGGTAGGTTCGTAGATGGTGCATATCACAGCATTTAGTAATGATACCAGATTAAAGAACGGTGTTCGTGAATTAGTAAGTGTTTCAAGACCTTATGATTTTCCAGCTAAAATCATTCATCAATCCGTTTTAATTTTAAATTAAAATTGCTATCGTCCCGCACCACCCGCAGTTCGCCGACCTTCGAGACATGTTATCATTTTCATTGACTGACAAAATGACACGACCGTTCAATACCGCCTGGTGTGAAATTCACGATTGTACCTTGGCACGGTTGACATAATCAGTCGATTTCAGTCCACAACTGAACGTACGTACGCTTCTCCTGAGACGCGCCACTAAGCCGGGTTAAGTATTTATTTTGTTATGATAACTAGTTGTCATAACAAAATAGTTAAGACGACCTTGACAGCGAAATTTTATTTTTCGGTTTGGTATGGTTGGCCCCCCTTTCAGCCCGTGCCCGCTTGATATCAACTTCTGAGACACCCTGTACATATACATAATTTATATTGAAATTAGATGAAATATTATATTAAAGTTCAAAAACTTACATGATTTAAATAGGTAAGGGTGAAATATCATAAAGTTATCATGTATATTCAAACCTATACGTCATGATTTACTTCTATTATACGGAGTAAGCTTGTCTGCGTATCTACGTCTTGCTTAGCGATTAGTTTTATTATGAAGGTGTCATATCATATTAAACCTGTATGTCCTAGTTTACTATGTAATATGTATGCGATGAAATAATCCTTATACTAACATAGTGTATATTTACCAGGATATTACGATAACCTTGTAAGATTCTGATTATACCTAAGATGATAGCGTAGCTGAGATCATCCCTAATCCGGTTTAAGAAATATGGTAATAAAATATGTGTTTACTTAAACTCGTATAGAAATCTTATCAATGTAAAAATTTAATTGTAATAGGTATAAAGTTTTAAGAGAAGAAACTATGAAATTGTATGTGAAAAACCAAAACCCAAAAAAGAGGTCAGATAGGATTCGTGCGGACAGTGTTTTAAACGAAATAAGAAAATATACGTTGTTTATAAAATACCAGCATTAAACTATCGCATGTTAAGATTGGGACCCGCGACTTCATTTATAGAACAATGTAACAACAGACGGTCTTATTGCTTAAAATCATGTCTTTCAACCAACCTTGAAGAGATAAGAGAGAGAGAAACGTTCACGTTCGATTTATATTAACAGTTTCATTCCTCTGAAGACAAACTATTGAGTGGTGTTACTGAAGTGTTTTACACATTTGATGGTGGCAGCCCTAATACTCGTAATGAGGCCTATGTGTTTGTCAAATCCAAATATATACGCAGGGCAAGGCAATAGAAAGTACAAACAAGTCTAATGTTTGGTAGTAACTTAGTAAGGCGCTTCTTTCAATATAATTTGATCAGGAAAGGCATTTAGAAATTTACTAGGCAGTTTGCCATTTCCCATACAGGAACTCGGAAACCGAAACGATGCTAAGTTGCCAACGCTTTTCGTGCTGGCAAATAAATACATTTGCATGTGTCGACTTGCTAATTAATGGATAGATTATTTATCTTGTGTTTGTTTTTTTTCATCAACATCATTTCAGTTCACTGCTGGACGTAGGCCTAATGTCAGTAATATGAATTAAAATTAAAAACTAAGTGCCGCTCAAACTCATACTAAACATAAATGTTAGATATTAGATAGTCACTACATTAATCATACAACAATGGTTACAGTCAAGTAGTCAAGCTGCTAGAGTTTTACCACTTTAAATATTTTTGTGGCAACGCTTAACTTCTGGGATGCTTTGTCAAGTATACTTGCGAACTACTCGGAGCTTAAAGTATACTTACTTGACTAAGCGCCGCAAATATTTTTGACAAAGCATTCCAGAGGTTAAGACACTTTGTTGACATAAAATACAGAAAAAGTGATCGAGTAAATGAGGATTCTATTTTCCTTTGAGCCCACTGATTTCTTTAAAAATCAATATATTTTAGTCAAATAAAAATATATATACTAAAGCTGTTAGTATTATTATATTATTACGTTAAAATATAACACATTCTAACTCCTAGGCATTAATTTAGTGATTTATATAGTAATCCATTCAAGGAATTACCTTAACGTGAAGCTATAAGATTCACTTTTGCTATTAATATTCACGTGTTGAAGTGAAAACAATCCGCCAGTTGTATTATGTATGTGAACACTTTCTCGGGGCCATTTCTTCGCGTATGTGGCTCAAACGGCATCCTTCTAGCGAAAACGTATGCGTCATTTTGCTGTTGTGTAATAAATATACGTTTAAGTAGTGAATTCCTTTTTAACCGACTTCAAAAATTGAAAAAGCTTTTATTTATTTTTTGTGTACGTTACTCGATTTCTCCGCCAATAGTTAACCGATTTTAATGATAATTTGTTCATGAGTATAGGAACTGTAGGGACATTTGATCTCAGAGATGGTTGGTCCTTTAATGAATGTTATCTTTATCTGATATGTGTATTCAGATAGATACCAAAACTCGCAACTGAAAATGACTCACGTGAAAAGTCAGTTCATTTTATTTTTATTATCCGACTTCAAAAAAGGAGGTTTCTCAATTCGACCGTATATATGTTTTTTTTTAATGTTTGTTCGCGGATAACTTCGGCGTTTATGAACCAATTTTGATTATTATTTTTATGCTGGAAAGGAGATATTCCAAGTGTGGTACCATCTCAAAATTGGTACAGAAAATTAATAGCGCGGCATTGAAGTCGGTTCTTTTTAGTTTTTTTTTTTAAACGATCTTATTAATTATATTATATGAGTTTCTGCTGTCGTATTTATAAAGGTTAGCTATTGTTTTTGTATTTTGTCAGATTATAATTTTCCATGACAAATCTCACATGCCCTGTAGTTTATTAGAACTCTCTTCTTCGAACCGAAAAACATGACTTCTTCACGGTTGCTTAACTGACAATGTATAGAGTGGTACCAGCCCAGACGGAGCAGAAATAAACCTAACCTAACATACTCGTAACACTGGTTAAAACCATCGATTTTTAATACGATGTTTACCAAATTTGGATAATTGGTCAATGGTTGAAACTAAATATTTACTTAGTATAAAACAAAGTCGCTTCTCGCTCTCCGTCTCTCTGTACGCTTATATCTTTTAAACTACATAATGGATTTCAATGCTGTTTTCATCAGTAAATAGAGTAATTCAAGAGCAATGCTTATAACCTACCAGGATTAAACGCGGACAAAGCCGCGGGACGTAGCTAGTAACATATAAAATGATTTATTTTGTAGCAGAACAAAGCACGAAGTTCACAAGCAGGTCGTTTGTAACCTTCAGACAGTGTGCTGCCTTCACAAAACAAATAAAAGTGCGGAAGAATGCTCGATCGTTCAATACGATACACATTGTAGATATCAATGAATGCGATTAAAGTGTTTAATTACTGGGAATGCGGTATAATGTATACATATATACATAGGTGTTGTTGTGTCTTTGTGTGAAGTCAGACGAGTTAGAATAGAGAGACCCAATGGGAAATATGCATGATTTTTTAAAATACCTATTTTACATCCATTTAATATAGTAAAAAAAGGAACTAAAACTGAAAGTTTTCAAATTAAGCTACAAAAATAGTTTTAGCATTGAAAAATATGAGGTATCTAAAACGCCGCCAAATTTTCGCGCGCCTTTGGGACGTCACAGCTCACTACTCTGTCCCCACAGATTAAATCTTTGTAATAGAAATGGTACGTATTCGTACAACAGTGCATACTATTTTTATGACAAAGATTTAGTCTATGGTGACAGCAGTGTGTGTTGTGACGTCACTTTCTAATTGACAAGTGGTGATGTGTTTGCAAATTAAAGTTTCCCACGCTTGTTTTGCATTTTGCATATTATATTTTAACCAATATAAGAGTATTTTATTTATAAAAAAATGTATAACATACAATACCAGAACAATAATGATGCAAAAATAAATGATTTCAGGTAAATTTGTACCAGATGCATATTCCCTTAGAACCTTAGCTTTTTAATTCGGTTATAAATCGCAAAGGATACGGTTTAGTGCCAGTGATTATTATTGTTGATAATATTGATAGTGACTTTATGTCTAAAAGTGAATTCTTCCAGAAAATCTCGTTAGCACGTCTTATAGAAATGTTGCAGTTTAAATTGTCATTAGTTTCTCTCTAGTCTCGTCTACTAATGAAACTTTCATACAACCAGCGAAAGCTCACGTTTAAGTTATTATGGATACATAATGAACGTATTTAGTATAGTTTTTACAGGCGCTGAGTAAGAAGTTTCTTAATTTTCATAAAATTAACTACTATGTTTAGAAAATGTCACTACCATTATTCACATGTGGTAGGAGAATTATATCGATGTTCCGCCTGACTTGATACCTAAAGTAACATAACATTAAGGAAAAAATCTGCCGCTATAATCTTATGGTGTTCAGGTAGCACAGAGCCCTTGAGAGTCAGACCATTCTAGGCTTAGCGTAATCACTATCTTCGACCATATCATCGCTTATCACCAGGCGCGTTAGCGGTCAAACACTAGCCTAGTCAGCTAAAAAAATATATCGCGAACATACAGACAGAGAGACGCGACGCGGGACTTTGTTTATACATACATACAAAAAACTTCTTCCACTTTCATGAGCGCCTTCATACATGCTCGCCGGTTATAGGTACTTTTGACTTGGCCTTTCTTTAAAACGTCTCCGATCTGGTCGTGATAATACGTTCGCCTAGGTCGGCCTCTACCAGCTGGCCCATTCACAATCGTCTCATACATCTGTTTCGTCAATCTTACTTCATTCATCCTCTCTCTCTCTCGATGTCGAAACCATATTTGTTTTATATAGTGACTAGCTGTGCCCGCGACTTCGTTCGCGTGGAATAGTGTCTATGGGTAGCATTAACTAAGAAGACACCTACGTATCCCAAATACACCGCACCGCACCACGCCACGCTAATCCCCCTTCCCCCTCCCCTCACTTACCCTCCCCTCCCCCTCTCCTCACTTACTCCCATCCCCCTCCCCCTCTCACTCCCCCTTTAAATCGGTTCAGTAGAACATTCACATAAACCTTACATATTTCCATACAAACTTTCATCCCCTATTAATATTTTTCACCCTTGAGGGTAAAACTTTTACAAATTTTAAATGTCGGTTTTTTTTATATCGTAACAACAGTCTAAAAACTAAGTTTCAAGCTTCTAGCTTTAAAAATGACGATACTTCCATACAACTTTTCATCCCCCCTTTCAACCCTTTAGAACCCTCTTTTTGCATTAAAAAGTAGCCTATATCCTTTCTCAGGCTCTAGACTATCTGTGTACCAAATTTCATTTAAATCGGTTCAGTGGTTTTGGCGTGAAAGTGAGACAGATAGACAGACACACAGACAGACAAATTAAACCCAGAGATGGCGCTAGTGTAGATTTTAATAGCTCTTCTTTAAATATTGCCTAAATGTATGAGATCCTGCATCGCGCAAACTATATTTTCCGCGATATTGAAACTAATGCACTTGCTTCGTGATTACCATCTCAAATGTTGAACTCGTTCAAGAACGTTTTCTCTTTATAATATTAGTCTGGATAATATATTTAACATAAACTTTTTATAATGACCCTGGTCATCATGTGTTATGGAAAATAATTAGGATAGTAAAACATAGGTACTAGCCTAAACTCGACCGTTTTACTATTTTCCGTGCATGGTTGCCAGTCTCAACATTCTGGCTCAATTTTTAAGATCAGCTTGCTTGTACCATAATTAATGCATTGTCACCACACTCATATACATATACAAAATTTCAACTCAATCAGATACCATACCAACAAGTTTTATATTTTTAAAAAAATCACAATTTTAACCATATATACGATTTTTTTATATATAAAACTACCGAAAATTGCAAATAAAATAAAAGCATCTACAAAGATTGAACCTCATCCTAGATTACTTATCTGAGCTTAATTTTACCTCAGTGGTAATTTTGGTAATTCGGAATTGGTTAAATACAAAGTTATACAGACAGCAGACTGCTGCCGGAACACAATATATGTTTCGCGAGATTTTTTCACTTGAGGGTGGAAGCTGGCCATGCGGACACTTGTCAGAGTCCCACTAACCATGCAAACTTTGGCTAATTCCTAATTATAATCAGTTTCAAATTCTCGATTAGTTATATCTAGTAGACGTTCATGACGTTCTTTTACTCATCCGGGTAAATACCAGTTAATGAGTACTTTCCTCTAGGCCGACCACTCTCGAAAGTGATCAATTATAGATTGGAGGGAGCTAATTGGAAACTGAACAGGCTTTATATAATGGACGATTTGAATAATGGAAGACCATTAAATGGTATGGAAGACTTGGTACAAAGGTGTTGGTGAAAGCTGTTGTGTGATGCTTTTAAGTTATGTGAATAGCTGTTCTTTTATATTGTTTGTTAGTTAAATACTCGGAAAGAAGCAGGTGGATTTTGATGCTTGTTTCTTGCTTTTTTAGAGCCTTAATATTTATCTTTGTGAGATATTCTTTAACAATATAGTCCGCGTTAGACATTAAAGGGATGTAAGTTTAACTAGTTATATCCACAATTAACACCAAAAAAAGCATTCCCAATTTCGGTACAAAACATAAAAATACAATGTGCAATATCGCAACTGTGTCTCTTAAACTATCTACATATGTATTTAATTCTAAATTAGAATTATATTCGAATTTCTAAGCACAGTTCATAGGCAAAAGCTAGCTAGCAATCAAAAGTTTCTACCTAACTCATGCAATACATACCAAGTAATTACTTACCTGTTTCATCACCCGATTCGAAGTTAAACCATCCAAAGACTTCCGGCATGCAAGAGGTATTGAGTCCATTCATCTGAAATGGTCAGACTAGTATTTTGTGAGTATATTTGGTACCGAGTATTTATACTTTCAGTGCAAGTGTTAAGGCTCATTATTGAATAAAAAGGCTGAGTTTAACGTAGGTATATAGGTTTATTCGGTATGTAAAGTTTGCTGTTACGTGATTTTTATCTGTAAAAGGTTTAATAGCTGCTGCGACTGCCTCCTTAACTGCAATTTGAGGCGCGAAAGTGTATTCCGTAATACAAAAATATTAATGAGCACTTTGTTTATGCAATATTTTGTTGATAAATCTATGACTTTAAAGTATAATCTATGTTCTAGGACAAATACTATCACGGTTATTGTAACTTAAATACAGAACGATTATGGAGATCATAAAGATGAAGTTTATAGTATAAGATTAAGTTTTATAACTAAAAACTGACTTTACATGCCGCGCGTATCAGTAACAGGTTTGAGATAATTATCTCCACATCTCTAGATATACCTACTCATGTCTCAATTAAATTTAAATGCGACCACTTGGAAAGTATAAGTATAATAAGTACTTTTTCAAACAAAAGAAGAATTATTCAAATTAGTCCAGTCGTCTTAGAGTAATCGGGGAACATACATAAAAAAAGATTCCGACAATTTAAGAACCTCCTCCTTTTTTCATTCGTTTAAAATGGATTAAAAAGGCTACATTGTAAGTGTGTTATGTGATGCAGTTTAGCCATAAAAGGTTAAATGGCTTTAATGAAGCAAATACGAGTGGTATAACGAAGTATAAGGATGTTATGCAGTACATGCTCGATTTGCTGTTCTACGAAACTTTGTTAAGTTTTGCGCAATTACACATTGTATGGAATGTGAGTTGTGTGAAACTTGGAGTAGGTACTAAGGACGGTATTAAAGAACGATGCTCAAGCGTTGATCTAGCGTTGATCCACTGTCAACACAGAATGAGGCTATTTGATTGGTTAAAATCGCACCCAGATAACCAAATCTTGTGCAAATGAAATGGCTCCACTCCTTGCCAAGAGCGGATACGTGCTCGAGTATCGTTCTATAAATACTGACCTTATAGTAACAGACTACAAAATTTTGTACGTAGATAGAGCCAATGAAATTAATATTTAAACAAAAAAAAAACAACTTCGATATGTTTCTTCAAATTTAAATGGGAGCAAACGGGTAGTTCCTGAGGGTATGCTTTGACAATAGCATGATTATGCAAGATAACCGATTTGTCCAGAGCTTGACCGAGTTATGCGAGTTGCAGGTATCGAGTGACTAATTGCTGCTAATGAATCGATTCCGGAAAATCGATGTTGTAATCGTTTGCTACGCTGCTATACGGTGGAACATGCATGATCTTTATGAAACTACGTAGGTATTCGCAAACAAAAAAAGGATTTTAATTTGAATGATTTTAAAATTTTTATTTAACGGTTTTGCAACGTTTTCTGTTTTCTCAACTTTCTTAAGTACCTACCTACCTAGTGTACTTCTCAACCTACCTTCTTTTCATATAGTTATGTATTCCAAAAATTATTTGAATTGAATACTAATATTACAGATTTTACAAAACACATTACAAACATAGATAATACTATCTGTGATCATAATACTGTCTGTAATCATAATGCTAGGCGCGATTTTATTAAATAAAATGTGGTTAGATCTCCTATTTTTAACCGACTTCAAAAAGTCTCTTCTTACTTCCGTGGTTGTCGTTTGAAGCAGCATTTCACTTTTCATTCGGTCAAAATCGGTGTTAATTCTTTGAATTAAAATTTCTTTGGTGGGCACCTCTGTTGCATATACCAATTCGTTTGCACGTCCCCAAATGTAAAAATCGAGAGGTGTAAGATCTGGGTAACGTGCGGGCCAGCTCTGCCTATCCAAGAGTTCGGAAATGCATTATCCAAATGTTCTCTCGTACTGTTCTTTGGTAATGTGCCGGACAGCCGTCATTTTGAAAAACAATTGGCACATGTTCTTCTAAAACTCTAGCTCAGGTATGTTGAGGTAGTTTTTCCAAATTGATTTGACGTGCAAAAGAATTGATTTATGCAACAGAGGTGCCAGACAAAGAAATTTTCATTCAGAGAATTAACACCGGTTTTGACCAAATGAAAAGTGAAATGCTGTTTCGAACGACAACCACGGAAGTAAGGAAAAAGTATCGTGCCTGTATTAGGTTTGGAGGCCGCCAATTCAAACAAATTTTGTGATTAAAATTTATTAAAAACAACTTATCAAAAAAAAGTGTTTTCTTCCTCTTGACCTTAGCGAACAAGTATCTCTTATTCTGACCACCTTATTAATAATATCTTATATGTTATGTAGCATATGGTTGGAATCTTTGAGCATTTACCAATGGAGATGTTAACGCAAGGCTTACCCCTCTGCTGGCCATATAGCCATTTTTGGCCATATATATGAGCGTGCGTAACTACGCTGTATTTTTAATACTGTGTGCGTGTTTCAAGCTAGTGTGCGGGATCGCTAAAGTGAGTGATTTGTGTGTGTGCAATGCGTGTTTACCTCGTCCCCCGTAAATATCGGCAGAAGATAATGTTTGCGGATTACAACGTTAACATCCCCATTGGTAAATGCTCGAAGGGTTGGAAAGGGTAATAACTAAAGAACTTTTCAAAAGAATGTTAAATTCAAAACGGCTTTTAGTTTTTTTGTTATTGAATGAAGAGCGTATGTGGGGTGCAATTTTCCATACAAACGTATTCTCCTGTGTTCTCCCAGGAAAATGCTTCTAGAGCAATATTTATGTCTACGAAATATCAAGGTCTGCTGTAGCTATGCCCTTATCATATGTTTTTTTTGACCAACCAATTTCAAATAGAAATAATGGCCCTTCAAAAATATTAAAGAGGAGATAAAAAGGCTTTTATTTCTTTCTTTGGGTCTACTGGGGAAAACGCGAACATGACCCCCCCCAAAAAATGTTATCGGTCCATCCACCTAACATCCTGTAAATATTATTTATTCATCTACAAATGCCAGGTTACATTATTATTATTATGAGAAAACGCGTAGATATTTCACATTCGATTCGATCATAAAAGCAGGAATTAAAAATTCCATCAAAATTTGACATGGCTACCCTAATCGCTTAAAACCGAATTTCAACTACCCCTATAATCGTATTAGCTCAAATTCCTTCACGACCTGCGGCAAAAACTTTCAATCTCGACAAAAATCAGAACTGACACAAAAGGTTAAAAAATATAAAGGAGGTATTAAAATACCGAAACTCGGCACGCGATCGGGAATCGAACCTGTGCCACAGATAAATGTTTAGTTTCTATGTAACCTGTACCATTAACGCCGACACACCTAGGTACCTGTATTGAAAAAGTAACATGGGCGTACAGACGTCGAGAAAAGTGCTTTGTGTACCTAACTATGCAATGATATACATTTTTCTATGTAAGTAAACGGTATTCTGACATACGCTACGTCATAGTTGGTTACAAAGTTAAGAGACCCCCTCAGATGTCCTGAAATACCTTACGAAAAAAATGACATCCAAAATCGCTATTGGCAAAGAAGTCGATTATGTTTTTGTACGAGGACCCCCTTTAATTTTTAATTTAATTAAGCTTTTATTATTTGATGTTATAGCATAACATACAACTCCTGAAAAAACACGTTTCTTGTATAGGGACCTCTTTTTAGATTTAACTTTATTCTGTTTTTAGTATTTGTTGTTTTAGCGGCCATAGTAGTACATACTTTGTGAAGATTTCAAGTCTCTATCTATTATGTTATGGTTCATAAGTTCAAGCAAAACGCTGTAAAAAACACGTTTCTTGTATTGGAACACCCTTTAATATTTAATGTTATTTTGATTTTAGTATTTGTTATTAAATGCCCTCTAGTAATAGATACTTCGTGAAAACTTCAAGTATGTAGGAGATACATCCTTGTAAAGTACGCACAGACAGACAGACAGACAGACAGACAGACAGAAGGACGGACAGTGAAGTCTCAGTAATAGGGGTCCTTTGGTATCCTTTGGGTACGGAACCCTAAAAACTAAAACAACTTACTTCCACGCTGCGCGTCAGTTTCTGTAGCAAGTTTGAGGCATTTATCATCATATCACCGAAGACACTTATCAGATCTCGATAAAAACCTTGGAGATGAACCCTACTTGTAACATAAATAATCATTCTAATCGGTTCACAATTGGCGGAGTAATTGCGTTACATACATACATAAAAACACATAGAATTGAGAACCTCTCCTCCTTTTTGGAAGTCGGTTGAAAATACAGATTCATTAAGATTAATTTATTAACGACCTACTTGTCGAACCAATCGATGTGAAGTCAAAAAAAAATCGTTTTGTACTTCTTCCGTGCCAGAGTTTTAATTGTTAAAACTGTGTACTATCTACTTAAAAACATTATTTATCTCGAGATTTTTGAGGCGTATTAGATAAAAATACAATGGTTGGAACATTATTTTCATTTTTCACATTACACTTTTATGCAGGAATATACAAAAAACGGGCCAAACTAGTTTCGGATACGCCTGCACGAGCCGTGTGAGATATAAGATAACAAACTACACTCACAAAATATGTGCATTTATCTATATTGAAATAGAAACAAACTAATACATTTTATAAGGATATAGGCGCAGGGAAACTGATTTGTTTATTTTTTTATGCCAACTTGACCCATTAGTTTATAGAGCACAATATTTATTCAAATATCTGACACGATACTACTAGTATACGTGAAATATCAAAGTATTTACTATAAAGTTATTAATTTTTTTATGATGTAAGGTAACAGGACAAGCACAACGCTCGCATGATGGTAAGCGATGACGTCTACCTATTACAGATACAGCGGTATGCAAATTCTGGACTGCCAGAATTTTGCATGTCACTAAACTGCGCCTGTTACCTTGAGACATAAAAATGTTGATTCCTGCCCTGTAATTTATCTGTACACCTTGCCATTTCAAACTAAAAACATCTCTATTTCACGGCTGAAAATTAATTGGAAAAGTGTTGGTACAGCCCCAGGCGGACTGGCAGAAGTCCTACCACTACTAAAAAATATACATAGTATTTTATTAGAGTAGTGTACTAAACTTACTTCTTAATTGAATTTTATCCTTGTGTGTAAGGTAGTTTTTTAAGTATCTAACCACAAACAAAACTACAAATTATTCTACACTACGAAAGTAAGCTACATCATGCATAGACCCGGAAAACCGGCCGTAGCAAATCAATCACTCGTTACTTTAGCAACATTACCCTAAACTACCTAATAAATAACTATGTGTTTCCTGAAACTAAGCAGTAAATAATTGTAATTTTTGTTGGAATGGTCAGGTACCAGTTACCCACAAGAAATCGTTGGAAAATCTGTAACTATAACACAATTGTCAAACGTTAACAATAAGCCATTACAACAGTTTTAAAACATTCAAGTCAAATATTTTGCCTAAAGACTCAAGGCAAAAATTCTTGAAGTTGTTTTCTTCTGGAAATTATTTTCTCGAAGTGAAACAGGCAATTTTTAGGGTTCCGTAGTCCTGACAAGGAACCCTTATAGTTTCGTCATGTCCGTCTGTCTGTCTGTCTGTCTGTCCGAGGTTTTACTAAGAGACCGTTAATACTAGAAAGCTGTAATTTTGTGAGGATATGTATATAAATAACGCCGACAAATTGCTGAAATAAAATTCTCAAAAATATTTTTTTTTTTTTAGGGTAGCTCCCCTATATGAGAAGTGGGAATGTTTTTTTTTTCATCGTCTACCCCATCGTGTGGGGTATCGTTGAATAGGTCTTTTAAAATGACTTCAGGGTTGCTAATACTATTTTTCGATTGAATGTTCCATTTACGAAATATTAAACTTTAAGGTGCAAATTTTAGTTCCAGTAGGGTGTCCCCCCCCCTCTAAAAGCTAAACTGCTGCCTTAAAAAATCTGGAAAAATTCGTGATAATAGCGCATTTCATGAACTTTAAAGAAAAATTATAGCGGTTAAGATAACTTTATTAGTTTAGCAGTTATAGTCGTTGAACTTGGGTGTTGGATAATTTTGTACCAAATACAAAATCCTTAGAATAAATCCTTTGAAGTGACAAAGACGGAGTACCTAGTTGCTTGTTTATAACGGGCGAAGACTTGCATTGAATAACAGGCTACTACGGAACCCTACACTGCGCGTAGCCCGACATGCACTTGGCCGGTTATTATTGTCCTAAATAAATTATGCGTGCGTCTTTTGCTTGATATCAAAGCATTTACCAATGAACACTGGTGTTAACACAAATTGTTCTATTTGAAACTACTGCACTAAAACAGAGCTTAAAGTAAAGCAAAGTGGGCACTATAATATAATGAATTAAATAAAGTATGCGAAACGAAGTCATCCGTCAGAGAACCAAAGTTATCGACATAGCTCAGAGGATTAGCAAGCTGAAATTGCAATGGGCTGGTCACATCTGTCGTAGAACCGATAACGGTTGGGGTAGACGAGTTCTAGAGTGGAGACCGCGGCTCGGCCAACGTAGTGTAGGACGCCCTCCAGCTAGGTGGAGCGATGATATACGCAAGCTGGCTGGCAGCGGTTGGAAACGAATAGCTGAAGATCGAGCTCAGTGGCGTGCCACAGGAGAGGCCTATGTCCAGAAGTGGACGGAAATTAGCTGATGATGTAGATGATGAGGTTGATGATGAAAGTATTATTTAGATCCTGATATAAGTAAATGCTATTTGCTTTAAGCTTAGTATAGTACGCTCTTAGGCCAGGTGCAGTAACGACCTGCGAAAGGCAATTGCAAGCGACTGGATGCGGAAAGCCGAACATCATCAACAGCCCTGCGGCGTTTTTAAGGACAGGCCTACGTCCAGCAGAGAACTACTATAGGCTGATGTTGATGATGATAGTTAAGTGCCTAGATTTCATCAGCTTTATAATAGTTCCACTCGGGGGAAACCGAGAGCAATAGCAACAAACATCACAGAACTATATAACTAAGTATTGCAATAAACTTAGTTAAGCCTTTCAAGTGGTGACCTCTGGCCTGCCTTGCCGCTTGCCGGCGAAAGCCTGCCCAAGGTTAAGGCAATCTGACACTAGAAGCCACACCTTTCCTTACTTACCTTACTATGTATTGTTGTATGAAATTGGCTCTATTGTTATTTTAATTTGATTTAAATGAGAAAAGGCAATTAAAAAAAAGAAGGATTAAAGAAATAAGGAGTCGATTTTGTTTAAGGTTGAGTCTTGTATGTTTGTGTTTACTTATTTGTTTATAAGGCCCATTGAGTTTTGAACCTATATACAAGAATCAATGTTTAACCCATAATTAAACACATTTACTGCGTGCATGAAAAGAACCTGCTTGATTCTCAATACAATTCCACCTTTAGCTGAGGACAGTCAAATAGCAAATAAATCGTTCTTTGGATGATATCATCATCGTATTTTAAAAGAACAGGCTTGTACAGGAAGTCTCCGTAATTAAGATAACGATCCTGATAATTACTGCATATATTATGGTTTTTTTATCAGGCTTTTGAGTGTTTTGTATTTGTAGCAGTCGGATACTAGATCTAGAAGCTTTTTTATGATATTAAAACTTACTAGACGCTCGTCAAATGAATTTTTTGATACGTACAGATTTTGGACAGTTTTTGTGGTACGCACGTTTTGTGGTTTAATTCTGGATTGGCAGAAATTTGCGCGTTATGTATGATTTATAGGTAACAAACTGGCACCGTATAAACAAACGGCTTTTCATGCAAGTCCAGCGTTGATCGCCAAACATAAATAGCATGCCAGCACTGCCGTCTTATAACCTAGGTATTCTCTAAAAAAATTGAAGGTATGCCAGTTAGAGTCATATTTATTCCTTTTAGTGCCTTTAGTTTACTACACCCGTAGACATTGAGATTTCAAGTCTAAAATCACTCACATCACATGTCCTGTAATTTCATTGAACTCGTTATAACGTTGACCTTCAAA
Source organism: Cabera pusaria (assembly GCA_954871355.1). Lineage (NCBI taxonomy): Eukaryota > Metazoa > Arthropoda > Insecta > Lepidoptera > Geometridae > Cabera > Cabera pusaria. Next base: position 12,502,039 of record OX940906.1, read on the forward strand.
CTGCAAAACATTGCTATTTCTAGGTAGAATTTTTTTAAGCTTATTTATTTTGGTACCTTAAAGTTTCTATGATTGCAGGCACATAATAATATAGCTTTTATTAATGTATACTGGAACAAACCTTCAAAACGTTTACTTAAGTTAAGTAACACCTAAATCAATATCAAATACAGCTTTACTTTTTCTAATAAGTTTGAAGGGGTTATATACTTTACAGGTGGTCCCATTTAAATTTAATTGAAATATGTTCAGTATCTCCAGAGATATAGTGGTGAACACCTCAAACTTGGTACTAAAAATTAATAGCGCGGCATTTGAGTATTTTGAACAATTAAATTATAATAATTTGCATGCAATTATTTATTGTAGCATATTCGTGATTAAATAAATAAATTAATACATTTTATTTTAAGAACACTAAAACATTTAAAATAAATAAAAAAATAGACTAAACTAAAATTAAGGGATGTCCGTGTGGTAAAGTGCGAAGAAAGCCGGCAATAAATAATCTTTTTCTAACATCGAAATATATGTTTTTTAAGCAGGTAACGTATACCCGCTTTCATTCACAAAACTTCAGTCAAAGTCTCGGTCAAAAAGTTCTGTTTATAAACAAGGAACGCCCAACAGAGTGGCAAACAAAAATAATCGTTGAGCCTTTGGAATGCGACCGGTCAGTCGTTAGCCTTGAAGTGAGGGCGCCCGCCTGCTCCTAGACAATGGCGTAGTTACTGTTGGACATTCTGTGCTCTAGTGGTCACTAGATATTAATACATAATCTAGAAGTAATGTGACATTGCAAACCTTAGGTTTTCGCCATAAGCAGAAACATGTAAAAAGGTTATCAAAGTGTGCTGTGAAATTACTGGTTAAATGTTAATACGCTAGTAACACCCATATTCACCACTATACTTTATTATGTCGGTATGAGCCCTCGCAGTGCTCGCAAAGGCATGGCAATAGTGTAATTCAATTAATCGACATGTCATGTCTGTGAATTAGTTTGAGTAATGTCTACAGAATCTGTCAAAATAGATTGGATTTGATAGGAGCGCGTAGAGAACTGGCGTTCGTAGCATAGTGTTTGGCAAGTGTGCTTCTTGAATACGGCCGTTAGGCGTCCATTACACGGTAGGTTATCCGTCATTCAAAACCATCAGTCATGACTTTTGGTTGCTGATGCAGCAATCAAAGTATGTAAATATCGGTCAGTCACCGTCAATTAGACGATCCATTTTATTTAGTTAGTTATCCATTAGTCACAGCCGTGATTGCCAGCAAACTGACAGCAAAACCTATCGTGTAATGACGCCTAAGACATATATCAAAGGGGGGAGTGCAGTACGCGCCAAAAATTCAGCCAGATATTTAAATGGTACTGCATACCTTTAGCACACATAATATTTATATTTTTTAAAAGCTCACTACCAATGTGGATTGCACATTACTAGTAGTCTTGTTAAACCCTCCAACTATGCTAAATATGCTTGTGTCTGGAGTGGGTTCACGTCAATAGTGCAATGGGTGGGGATCGAACTCACGACCTCTCGATCGCCAGTCGGCATTTGGGCTATTGCCGCTATTTATAATATATACATATATATTCATATATCATTGCTTATCTAGTAAGTTGTTGTTAACATATGTACAGAACAATTCAGTTAACGCAGTGTTGAAGTAGACTAAAGGTACGGCCACATCACGGCGTCCTGCGTCCTGCGGGCGCGATCTCAGTAGGGCTATTCTGTAAGCTATCTCGGAAGCGGAATCCGCGGTGAGATTTGAATTTCGTATTACGATATTTAACCGTATTAATATCGTATTACGATATGAATTTCCTAGTACGAAATTCAAATCTCAACGCGGAATCCGCTTCCGAGATAGCTTACAGAATAGCCCTACTGTACTTTTCAATTGTTTTTTGATCGCGTTTGGTGTGAACCAGTCGGTACAAATACTACTGCGCGATCTGATCGTCGCCTAGATCGCGCACGCAGGACGCTGCGGTGTCCGTCTGGAAACTTCGCATGTTTAGCTGAGACGTGCTAAGTAAGAGTACCTCACCATTTTGCACACGCACGCTAAACTATCTAAACGTTACACGTTACCGAAACTCTGTTACATAAAATGTTACCTGATTCTATGTAGACTTGGAGAGTACCCATTGACTTTACAAAAGAGTTCTTAGCTTAGTTCTCGTTTGGCTTGCTAACAGAAAGAAGCTTACCACTATCAAGGTGAATATCTCCTACCATTAGTAACCTTACAGTGAGAGTCAGACTCAAAAAAGAAGGAGGTTCTCAATTCGTCTGTATGTTTTTTTTTGTATGTTACGTGATTACTCGTCAATTGTGAACCGATTTGAATGGTTATTTTTTTATCGGTAGGGTATGTTTTCGAGGTAGTTCCATTGTAATTACTTTGAAATTTAATAAGTATGTTCAGAGATATGACGATAAACGTTTCAAACTTGCTACTGAAATTTAGTCGCGGGGCATGGAAGTCGGTTGTTTTAGTTTTTAAACAGGTAAATATCTCCAACCATAAGTAACCTTACAGTGAGAGTTAGACCATTCTAAGCCTAGCGTATTCAACATCTTCGACCAAATCATCACTTACAATCGCTTTTCCTATTTCGCAATTCCTATAAGATATTAAAAAAAAGTTTGTACGGACACAAACAGATAATTTATAACCTAAATTAACACAATGGAAACTTTTCAACCGACTTCAAAAAAGAAGGAGGTTCTCAATTAGTCTGTATGTTTTTTTTTTATGTTACGCGATTACTCCGTCAATTGTGAACCGATTTGAATGATTATTTTTTTTATCGGTAGGGTATGTTTTCGAGGTGGTTCCATTGTAATTACATCGAGATTTGATAAGTATCTTCAGAGATATGACGATAAACGTCTCAAACTTTCTACTGAAATTGACTCGCGGGGCATGGAAGTCGGTTGTTTTAGTTTTTAAACTTTCCTAATTATTATAAGTACACTTCTACGCGATCAAAGCCGCGCTGCGCAATTATTAAACCTATATAACCGATTAGAATATCTAGCTATTTTTAATATCCAAGCTGCAATATTGTTGAACAATCGTGTAGCTATTAGATGGATAATGGCAACACCTAGACAACATTTTCTCTCACGTGCCGTTTGAGGTCAGTGGAGACAACAGAACGCACAAACATTATGGAAATGATTCGATAGGGTTACCATAATCTAGACTAATATGAAGATTACGTTAAATAAACGCTAAAACTCTTAGAGAAATGTAATTTTTGCGACTTCGCCAAAAGAGGTCTCAACTCGTGGTCCTAATTCTATTTTTAAATTTTAGTTATTTTACCTCAGAACTCGGCAATTGAGTGATTTGGATAAATTGTCTGTTATTGTTATTGCGTAAGCGTAAGGGTAGATCAAAAACTAGAAATGGCAATGTCAGTTTGTTTGTTTTCTTATTAACTTTTTACGGTGAAACGGCTCGACTAATCTGGGGCCTTATTCAGTATGACCAATGAGGTAACGCGTTCCTTAACGCGCCACGTCACGTTATGGAAAAATTGTATTCTGTTTGCCACACGATAGGTAAATTATACAAAATGCGCGCGTTACACGTCCTCATATGTCACGATATTTTGACAGCTTAAAACGCGCTCATAACCTTATCCTATCGCGTTTTAATTGGCATAGAGAATACCATAACGCGGAGATAACGTAACACGGCACGGTAAGACATTAAAATTGTCATACTGAATAAGGCCCCTGGCTGAAATTGTGCACAGACATACAATGGGATAGAATATGATAGTTTATGACGTAAGGTTTTTTTTTTGTTTGAACACTATCTCACCTGTTGGTAAGTGATGATGCAGTCGAAGATGGTAAGCACGCTAGGCCTAGAAGAGGAACTGGCTCTCAAAGATACACTTGCCGGAACACATAGGTACAGCTAGTCTGTCTATAACTATAGGATGCTCCTTACAAATGTAATCGATCTGTTACTCGTGCATAACGTATGTATGAAGTCGATGATTTATGTTACTTTATCTAGATTTAAGCCAAAAAATAAAACAGTCTTAGCTTATTTTACCTTATATCATTGATTTACAAATACATAATGAAAACCTTATTTCATAATAAAATAATACAGTTTGTATAAAATCATGGCAACACTACACATGACTGAGTGAGATAGGTATTCGTGCCGAGAGCCGACAAGGACGAAAGTGTGCATTTACATGCTGACTTTACGGCTCACAATCTGGTTTTATGACTACCTCATCTTAATGAAAATGTATGTTGCCAACGGCTTTGTTAGAGCGTACAATAATATCGTTTAGACACACTGGAAAACTTAATAATTAAAAAAGAACTTGACGCCATCTGACGGGTTAATGTCATAACATAACTATATAATTATGTATATATATATATATATCTATCTGTTCGGACACTATTATGATTATCGATACTCTGTAAAATATTATTTCGTTGCTTAATAATTTGCCTTGTAGAATAAGTACATTGTATCTTAATTCTAGTTAAACTGAAATAGCTTTCAAAATGCACAATTTTTTGAAATAAATATCTTAATCCGTATATAGCAATTCAATTTGCTCTCACAACGAAGCGATTAAATATAAATAGCAAAGGTCATGCCATTTACTGCCTCATCTTTACATGAAGGTCACCCTCCTGAGGCAGGTGTTTATCAGATAGCTAGAATACCTAGGAAGGTCTAGATGAACTGAAATGTCAGCCATTGTTGTTTTTAATATCTATACTTTGATCCAATTAGCTGCAGCCTGAAATTCTTTATGGAACGCCGAAGGGTTATTATAAACGCTATTTTAATATTGTTACTTGGTATTGTTCTGTCAACACAATTGTTTGTGTAAAAGCGTAGGTAAGCAGTGTTAAAAATTGGTGATGAACGAGACTAAACACTACTATGTATACAGTAATTTAAGGTCGTTTCCAAAATAAAGAAAACCGGCTTAAAATTCTGCGCTATTCATTTGCAAGTTTCAGAGGTGTATATCTCCATATGTCTGGAGATGCCATCAGATCTCGATAAAATTACAATGGAATAAACGGGAAGCTCTTAAAAATGATTTCTAAAACGGTTAATAAATTACAAAATTATGAGGTACGTAACAAACATAAAAAAATAATACAGCCGTATTGAGAAACTCCTCCTTTTTGTAAAGTCGGTTAAAACACGACTGATAAATGTTTACTAGCAATATCAGCAAAAATGTAGCCAACTTGTTTGTCAATCGGGATACAAAGGTGACCCTAAGGCACTCGTTCGTCTACTTGCAAATCAATATCAGTCCAAGCGCTTTTGCAATAGGCAATATATAAACAATATACATACCTACATTGAAAAACATTATGCTCTCTTTGGGCATAGGTAGGTAGGTAAAATATTAAACTGTGAGTAAACTAACCAATTTGATTATATCTACAGCTGAGAAAAACATAGCCCAAATGAATCATCATCATCAGCCTATACTAGTCCACTGCTGGACATAGGCCTCTCCAACTCCATCCAGCTCTTGCCAGCCACCTTGCGAACATCATCGCTCCACCTAGCCTGAGGGCGTCCTACGCTATGTTTTGCCGATTCGTGGTCTCCATTCAAAAACTCGTTTACCCCTGCGGTTGTAGCTTCTTTAGCTAATGTAGCCGGCCCATTGCCATTACTGCTTACTAATTCGAAATGTATACTTGTACCTGTAGTGTAGCTAGAAAAGATTTTAAAACATAGCTACATGGTACACCGTTAAATGGTTACAATACCATCGGTTATCAGCTATTCATAGCGGTTTATAGAAGTAAACATGTTAGCACTATTAACCCAGAAGGAGAACCTACTGATTTCATTTATTGATGTTGGCCTCCTTTTTTGATCGAATCGATTATGAGCGATTAAAGTGGTTCATGTATTGTGAGGTTTAATGCGACTGTTTTATTTTGCGTTGAATACTCTCTTGCTTTAGGTAACGGTACAAGCATAATACTTTTTAAATAGTAAGTAAGAAATGTAGTCAATGATAATTGCAAATTTAGTCAACATAAAGTAATCGATTGAATTTAACGTCCTATTTTTTTGGCAGTAAATGATCAAATCCTACGTCCCATTTTCATTATAAGAGGTAACTGGATAAAGAAAACGCTCTTTATAGCTGAGAGACTTTAGAGTACATAGTGTGCTCTAGATTGCCAGAATATCGCAAGGCACTGCGCTGGTTATTTTGACACACTGACACGTTATTTCACTGGATACTTTGTCATTTAAACCCAAAAACATATTTCTATCTTCTTTAATACTCCTATCAAAAAAATAAACACCCTCGTTTGCCTCGCGAAGTCGGGTCAAAATTCCGACCCAACCACAGAAGGAAATCAAGAGCGAATTGCCTCACACGTTTGTTTATTTTTTTTAATATCTTATAGGCTAGACGTTTGACCACTATCTCACCTGTTGGTAAGTGATGATGCGGTCGAAGATGGTAAGCACGCTAGGCCTAGAATGGGAACTGGCTCTCAAGGATAGCTGCCGGAACACATTAGATGATTTGGCGACAGATTTTCTAACTTGAGGGTGGTAGCTGGCCAGGCGGACACTAGATAGTGTTTTACCACCATGCGGGGGTTATTGGTTTCTTAACGATGTTTTTCGATAAACGTAGGGCCACTGTGAATGTGCACATACATTTTTCGATAGAAAAATCCATTGGTGCACGGCGGGGATTGAACTCGGTATCTCTGCTGTCAAAGCCGACCGTATAAATAAACACAACTATAATGAGGTCTTCCCATTTACTACATGAGATGGCACAGCCACATATGATACACGGCTTGACCATCTATAGTCCTATACAATAAATAACACACATACCTAACGTAATAGCTGTTTACTTATTTAACTTAATTCATAAGTCACTGCATATAAAAGAACAACCTCGATTTAGCGTTTCATGTGAGCAAGTACATTAAATGTTTATGCTCAGTAAACAAGCATTTAATGATAAACACAAGTAGGTAACATAAATATAAGATTTTATAATTTTCGAGAATTTGCAGTTTTGATGGACTTTACAGATTACCATAATACAGAGTTTTATAGTTAAATAATGTCATTTTTGGCGGCATAATTTTACATTTAAAGCACATAATATTTGGCAGTTTTTTTTAATACTTTTTAGTGCGTATGTACTTAAGGTACGGCCACACCGCGAGGTTCTGCGATCTGCGGGCGCGAGCTCAGTGCTTTTCAATTGTTTTCTGATCGCGTTTGCTGTGAACCAGTCGGTACATCTGATCGCCGCTTAGATCGCGCCGCCGGCACGCAGGACGCTGCGGTATCTCCGTGCCTTTATCATATATTTTACTCTTATTATATTTTAACATAAATAAGAAATACCTATTTATTATGATAGATAACATATATTGTTTATTAAAATCTAATTGTAAGTAGAAATATTCTCTAGTATAATGTTGACCAGTTTTATTCGTAGTAAACTAGCCACAGTCACAAAGTCTTAAAAAAAACCGATTTACTGCGTATATCTTCAAAAAGAAATAAGCGGAATATTATGGCATACAATACATTGTCTTAGTCTGACAATAAACATCACACCTATCTCTTTTCAAGGCTCTATCACACAACTATTACAAGCTTCTGCGAGACAAGAAAATAGCAAAATTACGCCTTTTGTACGTTTTACTATTTTGACCGACTTCACGAAAAAGGAGAAGGTTCTCAATTCGACTCGTTTTATTTTATTTGTTATTTTTTTTAACGTTTGTTACCTCAGAACTCCGTCAAATCTTAACCGATTTAAAAATTATTTTTTGTTTTAGAGATTATGCCTCCCGTTTGGTCCCATTCAAATTTTATCGAGATCTGATAATATTATCCGGAGATATGGAGATAAACATCTTAAACTCGAAATCGATGTATTGTAAACCTTGATGACTTGGCTAATTTGACTTTCGCGACACGTGAAGTCGGTTTTTTCGTTTTGTACGACCATAAATTATATTATTTTTTTAACGTTTATACTATCTATACCTATTATAATATTACCGTTTTCGTATATGTTTTATTCAAGAATTTCTGAAAAAAGTCAATGACGACTGTGAAATAGAGGTCAAACGCTAAGCTATATATTATTATGATAGCAAATAATAAGTATGAATATAACTAAACTCATTTCGACTTTTTATTATTTTTTTCTAATTTCAGCTATCGATAATTTTCAAACTCGAACAATAATAAACAGTCGTAGTTCGTATAATATGCATTAAAAATAGTTTAAAAAATATACATATGTAATTACTTATATTTGATATGCTTACCAACATTAAGTGAGACTATAATCATATTTATATGATTTAGAAATGTGGGCGAAGTCATTAATCGAAAGTATACAACTCTCAATTAATATTCGTCAATTTTATTACCAAAAAATTGATACCCACTTTCAAATGATTTTACGACCTTTTAATAGCATTCGAATTTACAACCCACTCTTAGGCCGGTATTATAGAACGATATTTAAGTCTAAATAACTGACTGATGAATATACGATATGCTATATATATTTTCGTAACTGGGGCAGCGTGTTCAACTTCTAGGGGATAACTCTTACGTGTACTTATTTTCATAAAACGCTATGAAACGATTGTCTTCACGAACTATAAAAGACTATCTTTCGCAAACCGTACTTTTATCGTGTAATAATCTTGTTTCGCTTATAATAGGCGTGATTTTAACCAATCAAATGATTTTACTACTTACATTGGTATTCATCTAATATTTGATCTACGCTTGAGTCAGTATCATCTTCAGCCTATACTATACTAGTCCACTGCTAGAAATAGGTCTCTCTCACTGCACGCCTCTGATCACGATATTTGGCTAATCTCATCTAGCTCTTACCAGCCACCTTGCGAAGATCATGGCTCTACTTAAGAGGGAACGCGGGGTGCACTTTTCCATACAAATGTATTCCCCCGTTTCCTTCCTGTAAAATGCTTCTAGAGAAAAATTTGTTTCTACAAAATGTTAAGGACTGCTGTAGCTACCATTATCATTTCCTTTTTTGACCAATCAATTGCAAATAGAAATATGAACCTTCAAAATCTTAAAAAGGAGATTATAAGGCTTATATTTCTTTTGGCAATGGGTTGATCAAAAAAAGCAAATGATGTAGACACTACAGCAGACTTTGATTTTTGTAGAAACAATTTTTTCTCTAGAAGCATTTTCCAGGAAAGACACGGGGGAATACATTTTTATGGAAAATTGCACCGCGCGTTCCCTGTTAATCTGAGGGCGTCTACGCTTGAGTATCGTTCTTAAATACCGGCTTTAGTTTACTATGTAACACTATAAACATATTTTTTTGATATTCGTTAATTGACTTATCATCCTTCAATCATCTCTAGATCATTGATCGATCTATTAAGGAGATTGTCGATGAAGGTCAATATACAGTGTTAATTGATTCAATTAATGATCAACTTGTTTTGATTTATGGTTTCTTGTACTCGTGTATCCGGGATGTAATAATGTTTGCAATGAAAGTTGTAGTAAAAACTAGAAATGTTTGTAGAGAGAAAATTTTGGGTGAAAACTTGATAAAGCGGCAAGTTGTTTATTTATGAGTATGATGAAAGATCTTTAAAATAAATACACTTTATTTTAACAACTTAAAAATAATTACCTAATGACAATATCAAGATTATATTGTATATTGGGGGACTATTACTGCTCGCGTCCGTAGGATTTAGCCCTCGATGTCCTACACGTGTCCCCTGGGTGGCGCCAAAAGAGCAGTACTTTTCAGGTGGTAGGCTTAGGCCGCGGCGTGTTACCACCCACCAGACAAAGCCATGCCGCCAAGCGGTCGCTTTACGGCATGAATGTTTGGTGAAGCCATTATGGGGAACGGGTCGGAAACAGTTGCGTTGCTTACTATAGCTAGTCGTGATACATTGAAGGTCAATTTACCAAACCACCTCAGTGAGGCGGCTGATGTGGCCCAACAGAGGTATCCTTCTGCTCAATTAGTGCTTCTGGGGGATTTCAACGCCCATCATCAAGACTGGCTATACCCATACCAGAGCACTGACCACGCTGGTCGAGAGATGCGAAAGCTTGCTTTAACGCTAGACCTCACTCAGTTGGTCCAGGGAGCAACAAGGATACCGGACGTTGATGGCCATACAGCCAATTGCTTGGACCTTCTGCTGACAACAGAACCAGACCGCTACTCGGTGTCGGTTTCATCACCCTTAGGTAGCTCCGACCACTGTCTGGTGAAGTCTGTATCCGTCTACTCCCCGCCCGATCCCAGCCAAAAAGGCACCCGGCGGGTGTGGCGATACAGGTCAGCAGATTGGGATGAGATGCGTTGTTTTTTCGCGTCTTATCCTTGGCGGCAGGTATGTTTTTCTTCGAGCGATCCCTCAGCTTGCGCGGATGCTGTGACAGAAGTGTTACGTCAGGGTATGGAGTATTTCATACCATTTTCTGACGTTCCGGTGTCAAGCAAAGCTCGTCCATGGTTTAATGCCAAATGTAGAGATGCAGAAGCATCAAAACATGAAGCTTACTTAGCCTGGGCTGATGCTCGAACCCGCAAGACTAGAGATGTACGCGAAAAGAAGAAAGCCTTTAACTTAGCCGCCAAGTCCTGCAAAAAGGCTCTCAAAAAGGCTCGCTTCGATCACATACGCCGAACAGGGAACAAACTTGCTTCTTACCCCTCGGGTAGCAAAGCGTTCTGGTCCCTGGCGAAGTCGATCGAAGAGAACTTCTGCCGTCCCTCACTGCCTCCACTACTGAAACCCGATGGATCACTAGCACACTCGGCTGAAGAGAAAGCGAATTTATTTGTTACTCTGTTTGCGGAGTCTTCACGTTTAGATGCTGGCAATGCTGTACCTTCTAGTCTGCCGACTTGCGGGACGTTTATGTCGGAAATCCGCATTCGTCAGACTGAAGTACGCAAAGCGTTGCGCAATCTAGACGTGAACAAAGCTAGTGGTCCAGACGGTATACCAGCTGTAGTCTTGAGGACGTGTGCGCCTGAGTTGGCTCCTATTTTGACACGCCTCTTTCGCTTGTCTATGACGACTGGTCAAGTGCCTAAGTCCTGGAAGCAAGCAAACGTGCAACCCGTGCCGAAAAAGGGTAGGCGTGCAGACCCTGTCTATTACAGGCCTATCTCAGTCACTTTCATACTCTGTAAGACTATGGAACGTGTACTGAACCACAGGCTCCTGGCATACCTAGAAGTGAACGATCTCCTCAGTGACCGACAATACGGGTTTCGCCGAAACCGGTCTACTGGGGATCTTCTAGCGTATGCCACGCACATCTGGAGCGAAGCCATCGAGAACCACGGCGAGGCGCTGGCCGTCTCTCTTGACATCTCGAAGGCTTTCGACAGGGTTTGGCACGATAGCCTTATTAGCAAGCTTCCTTTATACGGCCTGCCCACTGGTTTATGTGTTTGGATAGCAGATTTCTTAAGGGATCGGTCGATTCGAGTGGTCATCGATGGCTGTTCTTCCGACCAATTGGCCATAAATGCCGGAGTCCCTCAAGGATCAGTACTCTCTGCAACACTTTTTCTGCTGCATATTAATGACCTGCTTAAACCCGGTATCTTTGGGTACGCAGATGACAGCACTGTTGTAGAGAGTTATACATCCAACGCACGAACCAGTGCATTACAAATCCAGTCTCATAGAGAAGCGATGGTCGAACGCTTGAACTTTTCTTTGAAGGCAGTCTCTGATTGGGGCGATGCCAATCTGGTCAAGTTCAATACTGCGAAAACCCAGGCGTGTCTTTTCTCCGCTAAACGGAGCCCATTTCTACTGGCTCCTACTTTCCGGGATGTGTCCGTTCCGATAAGTAACAATCTCGAGCTTCTTGGCATCTCTTTGACACCAACTCTCAATTTCGGCTCTTATATTGAGTCTAGAGCCCAGCTAGCCTCAAAAAAGCTTGGCATTTTGGCTAAGGTGAGACGGTACTTCACACCGGGACAGTTGCTTAATCTTTACCAAGCACAAGTCCGGTCGTGTATGGAGTACTGTTCTCACCTTTGGGATGGTTCTGCTAAATACCAGCTGGAGACACTGGAAGCTATTGAGAGGAGAGCCAAAAAACTCATCAGCGATGACCTATTAGTAAGCAAGAGACTCCAGAGTCTCGCGCATCGCCGCAAAGTCGCTTGTTTATCGGTTTTCTATCGGATACATTTCGGAGAGTGTGCAATGGAACTGCATGATTTGATTCCACCATCCCCATTTTATAATCGGACATCCAGAGACACTAAAAGGCGCCACCGATTTATGGTGGATATACCATCTACCCGAACGAAGCGATTTGCTTCTTCGTTCATCATACGAACCGCTAAGGAATGGAATACCCTGCCTGAGTCCGTGTTTCCGATTAAGTACAATATGGGGGTCTTCAAATCGCGAGTGAATAGGTATCTTCTGGGTAAGCACGCTACATCATCGATCGCATCATCACTTAACATCAGGTGAGATAGTGATCAAGTGCTACCCAGTTCGGTATAAAAAAAAAAAAAAAATATATAAACTACAATAATAATATCTATACTATAAATAAAAGACAGAACCTAGGTCGCTACCTGCCGGTAATGTTCCCAAAAAGCTAGCGACGTTACCTCGTTGTATAGCTAGGCTAATACGTTGGCCGAGGTAAGCGCCAGCTCTTTGGTCACGGGTGATGTCAATTAGGCGTCTGGATCTTTTGGTGTTCTTGAAAGTAAGTTACAATTAATTTAGTTTGAAGTTGAAATTTTGAATCTAAAAGTTAAATCATCTTTTGTTATAACTTATACTTAATTTATACATACTTTGGTGATATACTGATTTAATATTACGTTACAATCGCATTTGAAAATTTGTTTTCATACAAAATATGTTGATTCTTTATCTTTGTGTATTTTTGAGATAGAAAAAGGACAAAATAGTAGTGACATATTTTCTAGCGATTGACCGACGTCTCTACTACTCTTTCAAGTGGGCCTAGACTTAGTGTTTGTTTTATTTATATATGTTAAGCTACTTGTCTAGCGTTTGACCACTATTTCGCTCAGTGGCAAGCAATTATGTGGTCAAAGATGGTGAATACGCTAGGCCTAAAATAATCTGACTTTCAAGGGCTGTGTATCTAAGGTTTTTGCGTACCTACATCGATATAATGTTGTGTTTATAACCTCATTAGGTACTGAATCGATTAACACAAAAAAAGTTTTTTATTGCGCATTACCTTGTTGTACATCCCTAACTTCTTAGAATCCCATTTCAAAAATACAACTCGTTTGTAGAATTATTGTAAACACCTTGTCATGAACAACGTTATAAAAACTTGCTAACAAAGATTCGCACAAGACCTTATTGCATTAGAATGCGAAGGTATTCCTTATTAGAACGAGTACTAAAGAAAGGCGAACAAGATATTTATTATACGACATGCTTGGAAGTCGTAATGTTAAACGGAGTGATCATAAAGCTGATTTATTAAGAAGCCTGCGACGTACGAGTTATCCATTCCATACATACGTAAAAATACGTTTTATAGTTAGGTTTATCATCATCATTAGCCTATCTTTGTCCACTGCTGGATAAAGGCCTCACCTACGTCGAAGATGGTGAACATGCTAGGCCTAGAATACTCTGAATCTTAAGGGCTGTGTGCTGCCGGAACACCTTAAAGTTATGGCGACAGTTTTGCTCCTTGATGATGATGAGCTACTTTTTTTAATCAAGTTAGACGGAACATCGATACACAATGCTCCTACTGCCTGTAGAAAAAATTACTTCATTGACATATATGTGGCTTCATTTTTGAAGACTTTTAAAGTAGTTTAATAGGTCTGAAATGGTCTACACACTTTGGGTAGTCTTTTTTACACATATACATTTTTATATATGTATGTACTCGTATATCCGTAGCAGCATCTCGCTCTGTTTAGTAAAGTAAGATCAGAACAAGAATGTTATAGGTCCTCTTAAGCTTTCCGTTTCTTGTTCGTCGACTCTCACATCCATTTTTCATCTATTTTCTCTATTTTTAAACGACTTAACAAAAAAGGAAGAGGTTCTCAATTTGCCTGTATTTTTTGTTACGTTTTATACCTTAGAACTCCGTTATTTATCATCCGATTTGGATATCCAGATTTTTTTATGAGAGAGTATACCTACTTCGCGTTTGGTCCAATAGTAATTTTATATAGTATCGAGCTCTGATAAGTATATCTAGATATAATGGAGATAAACACCTCAAGCATAGTACCTACTGAAAATGAGTAACGCGGCATTTGAAGTCGGTTTTTTTTCCGTTTCGTAAACGGTCTTAAAATATCTTTCCCTATCTGCTTAACCATCAACGCTAAAAATTCCATTATCGACATTGCGGAATTTGACCAAATATTTGGAGAGATGATAAGAGAAGAATCTGTTGAAATAAGGAAAGGTTTGATGGAATATGTGTCTAAATGATAAGATAATAATGTAAATAAACCGCTATCGAATGTTTTTGGAGTTGGTCATTTTTGGTTAAGTAAGTTTACAGATATTGTAGAGATATTGTAGAGATATTGTACTGATATATTTTTTCGATTTGGAAAAAAGTTCTAAAATGTAAGTGCCTATTTTATGTAAAAGTCAATGTTCAAATATATAATGATATTTAAATTTATTGCTTATGGCAATATTTTGTAAAAAAAAAGCTTATCGACTGCATTTAATTAATTACCTAAGAAATTCCTCTTCCTCTGGCCTCTTGAAGTTCCTCGAAAGTTGCCCAAAAATATGTGTCTCCTTTGTTTTACATAAATTAATCATGCACCGTGTCAGAACTTAATCTACTATTTTCTGAGCGTGTGCAATTAAGCCATACCAACAAAGTTTCTACCATTTCGATTAACCAACACACAGAAATGTCTGGAATTAATTAAATAACAATATTACACTTGTTTTTGCAATGAAATCTTAGGAATGTCCGCACCTTACTATTTCCTCTCTACCAAAGAGGACACTAAATGTTAACAGAATAGAGTTTATTTTTGTGTAAAAATTGTTTCTAAATATTCCGCAAGCAATATTGCGTTAATGAACGCAAAAAACTAAGTATAAATCGAATCACGTCTGGTCCATGACTTGTTACTTAACGTTTAGTTTAGAGGTTTTGTTTTTAAATAGCCTATTGACCAGTTCCTTAAGATACCATTCATAGTAGCACTAGTTTCGCCCCGCGGCTTCTCCCCGCATTCAAATAGTCCTATAATGTCTCATTTCACTTTAAGTTTAAAAAATAAAGTTTTTACGACACTATTTTGGCCATCCCATGCCAAATTTCAGCCATATGAACTAAAAATAAATGGGTGTATCTATTCATAGAAAATATCGAAACATTCAAATACAGCTATATTATTTCTGATAATATTTTCGCCAAATTCATTATTCATGGTTTCATATCGGCATATTCTGGGTTTAATATACAAATATAAATATAAATACAATGAGCTGGCGCACCTCGACAAACGCATTAGTTTCGCTAATCAAAGAGGTAATGTCGCCAGCTTTTTGGGTACTCTACCAGCAGACAGCGACCTAAATTCCATTTATTATTTTTTATTTTAATTATTAGTTATAGTTAATATTTTGGTTTAATTAATTTATTAAATTGTTTTGAATCTTGTTAATTAAGAATTAAAAATTAAGTACTTCTGATAAAAAAATCTAAATATACTAAAGAATAAATGATACTCTTATGACATACAAATATATTTTTTATTTCATCCTATATAATTTATTTTATTTTTATTTTGAGCCGTTTTTGTCCCACTACTGGCCCTAAGGTCTTCCTACCCTCTATCTATTGATCCCGGTTTAATTATATTATTATTGTTGTATTTCCAATATATTATTGCTCTAAAATTCGGTCTGGAACGCAGCCAGAAATCTAGTGTTAATATTCTAAAATTTTACATAGAGATATCTTCCTAGCCCTTCAATTATCTGTGTACCGTTATTTTGCCAGTTCATACTCTAGACAGGTTTACGGCTAGATTTATGGTAGATCTAGGATGAACCACCACCGGACTCAGTGAACTAGAAGTTGCTTGTTGACGACATGTTAATATGGAAGACTTAGCGGCTTTCGCCATTTCCACAGAATCATTTGTGACCTATGACTTAATTCTGATTCTGACTTCCATATAAACGTATTACCAAAATAATTTCAAATCGGAACCTATTTTCAATCGACTTCAACAAGGAGATTCTCAATTCGTCAGTATGTGTTTTTTTTTGTATGTATGTAACTCGATTACTCTGTCAATTGTGAACCGATTCGAATGAATATCGGTAGGGTAGGTTTCCGAGGTGGTCCCATTGTATTTTCATCGAGATCTTGATAAGTATCTAACGATAAACTTCTCAAACTTGTTACTGAAACTGACTCGTGGGGCATGGAAGTCGGTTGTTTTAGTTTTTTAACTTCATTATCACAGTATGTATACTGTTATTCAGGCTTACAATGTATTATTTAGGTCTCAAAACAATTTTATGTACAACTAGCTGACCCTGCAAACGTTGTTTTGCTAAAACCCAAATATCTTACGGAACCCTATTTTTTTCCAAAATAAAATTTAGCTTATGTTACTCGTGGATACTGTGGCTTTCGAATGCTGAAAGAATTTTTAAAAACGGTCCAGTAGTTTTTGAGCCTATTTATTACAACCAAACAAACAAATTTTTCCTCTTTATAATATTATATATATATATATAATAATATATATATATATAATATATATATATATATATTATATTATATATAATGTAGAAAATACGTAGGTACCTAAAATGAATGACACGAACTTAGCCGGTTTATTTTAAATCTTACTCAAATAGAGCGTTAAGGTAAATATTCTAATAAAATACCTACTTCGCAACGACTAGTCCAAGTGGATTTGGTCCTCAGTCTAGATTATTCATAGGAAGTGGACGTAGACCTTGAATGAGATAAGATTGATAGTCATTATGTAGTTTTCTGACCAATTATAACAGCACTACATTCTCGGCTTAGATGTACGACGCGAAGTACGTGCGTGACACGACACGGCGATTAGGTGACTATGTTTTTCTTAGTGACAAAAGCGGATAGTGATTTTATGCGGTAAAGATTGGACAGCACACATTGAAAGGTTTAAGATTAAAATAGACTTGATATTTTATCGTTTTTAACTTTAATAATTTAAGATCGTTTAAAAATCGTTTTTTTTTTCGTTTTATTTTTCATGTATGTTCACCGATTACTCGAAAATGCGTGAACCGATTTGAAAAATTATTTTTTTCTTTCAAAGGGTACCCTATCCAGGTGGTCCGATTAACATTTAAACGAAATCGGTAGAGCCGTTTTTAATGTATCAACATTTGTATTACGATGCATTTCCTGCATTTTAAACACTTCTCTCAATTTAAAACTGACATTAAAAAAATGTTTTGGTCATGGCTTTTGATATCATAGCGAAATTATAATCAACAGAATATGTAATAGACCAAGTACCTGTAGGCGTTAAATTCACGGTCGTACCAAAGAGTGTAATTATTTTAATATTGTATATTATAAAATTGTGACATACAACATTGACTATATATACATTGTGCGTATATAAGTAAGGCCAAATTGTACTCTGCGTATAGCATGGTATGTACACACGTATTTCTTTGTCAGCTGTAGAGACAGCAGCAAAAGCGGAAAAAATATTAAACTTATGAAAAAAAAGCTTACAACCCTGTGCTCGCTTAGGTCATCCTGGATTATATTCACAGTATGCGATAAGTCCGCCATTTGTATCACTAAATTAGATTATTGATGTTTCTAGATATTAAGCTATTTTTGGTGCACAATAAAGAGGTAATAATTATATTTTATTTTAAAATTATAAGAAAGATAAGTGATTCAGTAATGCCACAGAATAAGTAATAGTAGGTTCGGGTAATACCAGAACAAGTGCGTTTAAAAAAGTAAGGATAGGAGTAAGTTTAGACATGGAATAAATAAGTTATTGTAAAGTGAATAATGTACGTAAGTGAAAAAAATTTCACTGAGTGTTTTTATTTTGTGCAGGTATTATTAAATTGTTTTAGTAAGTAGTCATTGACCCGTAATGTTATTTATCGATTCTATTTTCAGATTATTGCGCTATTAAAACAATGTTTGGAAAATGATTCTGAATAATATAAACTCTCCATTTAATTGATTTTTTTTCTTACGCTACTTTGTTAATGGCTTACATTCTTTTCGCAATGTCAATCTAATAGTGCGGCTAGAAGTAATAAAAATATTGCAATTACTTATTATTACTATCAATAAATAAATGTGTACGTACCTATTTTAACCAACTTTATACAGAGGAGGAGGTTGTCAATCCGACTGTATTTATTTGTTACCTCAGAACTCCGTCATTTATTAACGGATTTGGAAAATTATTTTGTTTGAGAGAGTAAAGTATACTTCCCGTTTGGTCCAATTCTAATTAAATCGAGATTTGATGAGTATCTTCAGAGATATGGAGATAAAAAACCTCAAACTTGGTAAGGGTACGGACACACCGCAGCGTCCTGCGTACGCGATCTAGGCGGTGATCAGATAGCGCAGTATAGTATTTGGACCGACTGGTTCACACCAAACGCGATCAGAAAACAATTGAAAAGTACTGAGATCGCAGGACGCCGCGGTGTGGCCGTACCTTAATGAATATGACTATCGTGATATTTGAAGTCGGTTTTTTTCGATTTGTAAACGATCTTAAAATATATTACTTTGGTACCAGTGGGGCTAAATTTCACACCATGGGTTTATTTTTAGTCCATAAAAATATGGCTGCCTCTAGAGCAATTACAGTAAAATACAGGCAGTATTATACAGCTACTATTAGTGCTAGCCACAGAAATATGAATAATAAGGTGCTAGCAAACTATCCTAACGCACTACGAAATAATTATAGGTTCCTACTTATTTCTTAATGCTCAGTAAAACGAAGTAAGCTAATACTAAACTTACCTAATATGTAATATGCTAGGGTATAACATTTATTTTACGTTGCTATACAAAAACAAAGCCAACTACTAGGTCATTAGAATTATCATCATCATTATCAGCCTATGTTAGTCCACAGCTGGACATCGGGTCATTAGAATAACATCTTAAGCGCCTGGTCTCAGTGTCGTCTTTAACTTTGAGGGTTCCGTACCCAAAGGGTAAAACGGGACCCTATTACTAAGACTCCGCTGTCCGTCTGTCTGTCTGTCTGTCTGTCCGTCTGTCACCAGGCTGTATCTCATGAAACGTGATAGTTAGACAGTTGAAATTTTCACAGATGGTGTATTTCTGTTGCCGCTATAACAACAAATACTAAAAACAGAATAAAGTTAAAAACTATAGAGGGTCCCCATACGAGAAACGTGTTTTTTTCGGCATTTCACGCCATCTATGAAAGCTTAGTTAGGTAAACGTCCCATAGACGGCGTTATATTGAAATGTCGATCCCTAACACCTTTGTTAGACGTTAGATGGCGTTATAAGAAATAAAATGTTCAAAAATTATTATTTTTTTGCTGGCGAATAATGATAGTGGTATTTTTTGCTCGATCTTATAAAATACTGTAGTGTGGTACGGAACCCTACGAGTGCGAGTCCGACTTGCACTTGGCCAGTTTATTAAAAATAATTTTATTCCAGTGCAAATAAATTACATCTTATAATTGTCCCATGTGGGAAACAACCTACGACCTTGGGTTCCTGGTCAGTGTCACTAACCAAAAGTTTAACTGACTAGCCTTACTCTATACAAGAACAATTTATCCTAGATCGTGTCTTCGGTAAGAAGAAAGCGATAAAGTGCTTGTCTGTCAGATAAAAATAAATTCCTTCTTTGCGCAGTTTTTTTAAATATCTTAGGCTAGCGTTTGACCACTATGTCACCTGTTGGTAAGTGATGATGCGGCCGAAGATGGTAAGCACGCTAGGCCTAGAATGGGAACTGGGTCTCAAGGATAGCTGCCGGAACACATTAGATGTTTGGCGACAGATTTTCTAACTTGAGGATGGGTGGTAGTTGGCCAGGCGGACACTAGATAGTGTCCTACCATCATGCAGTTGGTTCACTATTATTTCCTATAGGAAATTTCACTCGTATCGTTCATTATTCTGTGTAATCCGCATGGAATTACAAAAAAATATATAATATATTAAATATTAAATATATATTAAAATATAATAATTGAAAGTTAAGCATCTGTTATAATAAGATCTTTTTATAATTATACCTCTATAGACATCACACAGGATAACAAAAGTACAGGAAAGTAATCTCAGGCAAACAAGCTAATTACTTCCACATGCGATTCCACTTGTACATATGTGAACAAGTAGTTATAGGAGATAGATAGATATAGATATGCTAATAAAAGGGTACTATTTACTTAGAAAAAAAAAATAGTCCTTAAAAATACCAAAATATGTACACCAAAATAGTACACGAACTTAGACACGCTCTTCAATAATTGGTTGACAAACTTACATTAATTTCCTATAGACGAATAGAAAGGTGCTTATCCTAATAAAGTAAAATACAAATGTTTTTAATTAGCGAAAAACGAGATTGGTTCGTACTTTGATTTATAGACAATAAAATAAAACCTTCCGAGCCAATCTCGTAAACTTCAATTAACTATCCCATTAACCTGATATTCAAAACGCGGTCCGAATAGCCCTCTACCTTTACCGTTCAGAAAAACGGTGCTCAAGAATCTAGGATCTCAACGGCATAGAATCCATTCCAGGCCGTTGACCCGTAATGTGATTTTAATCCTGTGCAGTAGGTTTTCCAGTCGTTGCCGTGTTTACATCGTTATACACTTATCTGGGGTCAATGAACTCAGATAAGCTGTACTTGTTTAACACTTTGAGCTAGGGTTGTCTAACCTAGTTTTTTTCCAGTATGGGTTTTGTCTGGATTTTTTCTGGTGTTAGGAGCATATTATATGTTCCGCCTGACTTGCTACCAAAAAGTGGCTTACCACCATCAAGGAAATATCTGCCGCCATAATCTAACAGTTTTTCGGCAGCACCCAGCCCTTGAGAGTCGGAGTATTGTAGGCCTAGCGTGTACACCATCTTCAACCACATTATCGCTTACCATTTTACTAGCCAGATAGTGGTCTAACGCTAGTTCATACTCTCAAGGGCTGTGTGCTGCCGTAACACCGTCATGTTTTGGCGGCAGATTTTCTCCTTGATGATGGTGAGCTACTTTGAGGTAGCAAGTCAGGCGGAACATCGATATAATATGCTCCTACTACCTATGGACGAACACCCGTAGCAGTACTTAAAACGGCGAACTTATCGCTTAAAAGTCAAGCCTATCCTTTAGGCCAATAGGGCTGTCAGAGTGGGGAAAGTAACGCTTGGTGGATTGTACTAAGTAAGGATTGTACTAATTGTTATTGCATGAGTAATAACCAGCGTCTTCTTGTCAATTTCTAGTTGTAGATTCATTCATCACATATCTTTACTTAGACCGCATTAACAATTAACATCAAGTGCAATAGTGCTCATCTGTATCTAAATAAATCTTTTACCCAATCAACAGAGTGCGACTCTTCCAACGACAAAAGAGCCCAAAAAATAGTGTATGAGGCAACCCTGATTAGAAGATAGCTTTAAGTTATAGATAATGGAATCAAGCTGTGCTTAGATCAGGATGGTCTGGAATGTTGCTCAATTAAAGGCTATGGGAAAATATGTGTAGGTACCTATACTTCTGAAGATGTGCAGCCTTACTTTAAGATATAAATTTATTAAAGCTAAGTTCTCATGTAAACTTATTGAAGAATTTAAAAACGTACCGATTTTTTTAGGTCATTTAAGAACAATGTTTTAAAACTCATCTGACCAGACTATAACCACCTTTTCAACTGATGTTAAGTGACGATGTGGTCTAAGATGGTATCTTACTTGTTTGAAATGGGGGCTATCGCCTGTAAATTTTCCGCTAGGTGCTCTAGTGTGCCAGAAGGTCTGCGAAATGACAATGTCATTTTTAGTTTAAGATTTATCTTAAACTGACTTTCAACATTACATTTGACATTCCATTATAAGTTGTATAGCTTGACAGCTGTCATCAGGACCATTTTACTTAGTTCCGCCACCTGGTGAACGAGAAAACAGTTGCCCCAATTGAAAAGTTGCAGTAACACAAGGCGCCGATAAACCGATATAGTTTTATTTATTCCACCTTTTCACATAGCGTAACCACATGTGCAACTGTCGTAATCCGTTTTCTAATTTTAATATGTTAATTCTTATTTATTATTTTCTTTTGTTACAGGTTGACTAAAACACACGAGTAGCAGGATACATGTAAGTCTAAGTTTCATCTAATTTCGAATGTGTTGCCTCATCATGACAATAGCAGGCCGCATTTTGAGGATATTTAACCCCATTAAAGTACGTTATCAACCGACTTCCAAAAACAAAGGAGGTTTTCAATTCGTCTGTATGTTTTGTGTATGTTACGCGATTACTCCGTTAATTCTGATCCGATTCGATTAATTCTTTTGGTTATCGGTAGGGTACGTTTCCGAGAGATTACAATGGAACCACATTGTAATTTCATTGAGATCTGATAAGTTTATCCATAGATATGACTATAAACGTCTGAAACTTGCTACTGAAATTGACTCGCGGGGCATTGAAGTTGGTTGTTTTAGTTTTTTAACTATCTTAATTATTTAAAAGAGTTTATTGACGTTATAATGTTTATATTATATATTAGTTGGCCCGGCGAACTTCGTACCACCTAACAGACAACGAATGTCGTGTTACCTTTTAGATTAACTTAATTTAGGCTTTTATGAACATAATACACAAAAGAGATATTAAGTTCAGTAATGTATAATGGCACTTTGATTATCAAGTAAATAATAAAGTTGTGGCAATACAGAAATATAATAAAAATACAAC
The DNA here is from genome assembly GCA_954871355.1 of Cabera pusaria. NCBI lineage: Eukaryota > Metazoa > Arthropoda > Insecta > Lepidoptera > Geometridae > Cabera > Cabera pusaria. The sequence goes on from OX940906.1 coordinate 12,525,142, forward strand.
AATCAAATACTCCAACCGCGTGTCAGCAAGACATGATGCAATGAAACAATGTTATTATTGTTATAGATAAGTTATTAACTTGAAATTAGTTCGATTGAGTTTAATTTTGATTGTAAAATTATAATCACCAGTATGTAATTTTAATTCTGAATAAGTATAGGTACTTACTTAATGAATAACTGTCTAATATTTTTTGCCTTATGGATAAGGCTGTATACATACGACATTCATAACTTGGCTATCACATTCTTGCATATCTCTGTATTTATTTACCTACATTCTGACAAAATATAAAATTGATTAGGCATTGATTATTATTGTCCCAATTGCTTGTAAGCATACATTTTTTTTTAAAGTTTCATTATGTCTCCACACGATTAGTGTATTTAGCCAGTGTCAAATATTAAAAATTTTCAAGTTTTTATCAATTTTGGTCGTAGAGATGGGTCAGAGTCACATTCACCAAAATAAATGGTATCCTATGTCCCTCTCCTGGCTCTAAGCTACCTCCTCACCAATTTTCAGCCATATCGGTAAAGCCAGCTTGTTTGAGTCCAGAAATAAGATGACACCTTTCTCGTGTGTTGAAATCACTTAAAATAATAATTATTTATATCTTAGACGACACACGTCTACTCTTAATCCGTGTTTAATTAGAATGCCTCACTTTCCCGCATATTCCCCTCGTGTAGTGTAGCGCTGGGATGACTACGGCGTAGCAGTGACGTCATCGCGTAGCTGATGATATCATAATGTAGCACCACATGGTTCTACCTGTATCTGCGTATTTCTCATAGTATGTTTGATAGCCGATTTCACAAAAAAGGAGGAGGTTCTCAATTAGTCGATTTTTATTTTATGTATGCTCACCGATTACTCGAAAACGCCTAAACCGATTTGGAAAATTATTTTTGAAAGGGTATACTTTTCAAGTAGTCCCATTGAAATTTCACCGAGATATGTTCAGTATCTCCTAGTATAAACGCCTCAAACTTGATACTGAAAATGACTAGCGTGATACATGCGTGATACATAGGCGGCAATAGCCCAATGGATAGGGTGTCGGACTGGCGATCGAGAGGTCGTGAGTTCGATCCCCACCCTCAACCCATTGCACTATTGACGTGAACCCACTCCAGACACAAGCATATTTAGCTTAGTTGGAGGGGTTAACAAGAATACTAGTAATGTGCAACCCACATTGCGAGTAAGCTTTTTTAAAAAAAAAAAATCATTTTAATGAACTAAATGAAGGGGACGCAGCTATACAAGTTTACTTGAATACGTCCCATATACGCTCTCTGAATGTCGGTTGTTTGGTATATATGTTAAATGTTTGACTATGTTAGTTCAAGTCTCGGTCTCGGCAAGGCAAATTTCTTCCCATTCACGTTATTTACACCAAGTCGTTTACAAAAATTACAGCTATACTCTCCAATGTCAAAAACTTCAGAACGCTTTTAACCTTCGACTATGATGGTTAAAAAGTGGCAACTGGAGAGAAACAACTGAGGTCCTTAACTACACAGTTGCTCTAAACGAGTGTGACACTCTAAGGTCGTGAATGCGGTTAGAGCGTTTGGTTGCACTCCGGGTGCGGGACGTCATTATTATTCATTTCAATCACTGTCAAACTTCGTGATATATGCCCCCGTATCCCGTATCACGAACTTTGACGGTTGATTGTTGAATGAACAAAATGAACTAAATGTCAGGGGCGCAGCCACGGGGCGCAGCTATGTAGGCTGTATAGCACGGATTCTATCCTCCGTGTTGTATAACTCCATATCTGTCATTTCGTTCATTTCAATCCCTATCAAACTTCGTGATAAGGCTGCAGGTCCCTCAGAAAAATTACTAAGCATTTTACTAAGACTGGTCCTGATTTTACACCTAGGTTTTTACGCCTTAAGGCCTTACCGAAACAGTCAACAGTAGGTTTAATTTTTTTTCACCTCATTGTTGTAATCGTTTTCCAAACTACCAATTGAATCCAAGTTTTGCGGTTAGGTATTATTCACGTTGCTATCCACATCGACGAAAAAGATTGTTCAGTTACCGACCCGACCCAAAACTAACACCACCCACATCGCATAACACTAATAACAACAAACACTTATAAATAATTTATTCAGTCAGTAAGGCTTCGCAGTAAAAGGATATGACGTCATACATACATGTTTCCGCCGGAAGTTAGATCATTTCATTCGGCGGTACGGTGGTCTATTATCTATTATGATGGTTGTGTCACTTCATTACGCTCATTATTTTAGATTTGTTTGTTGAAAATGTTGAAATAGTGAGAATTTTGTGAACTTTTACCATTTTAGGGTTCCTTGCTGGATAAATGGATCTTATTTTTAAGTTTACTTGTGACTATATAATGCTATAAGAACTTTCATATATGTTGTTATATGTTGGTTATACTATAAAAGTAACATTTGTGAACATTTCAACTGGCTACAATATTTTTATTTATATCTGATAAGGATAACGTTTGACGACTATCTCCCTTGGTAATACGCGATGATATGGTCAAAGCTGGTGAATACTATAAGCCTAGAATGGATTTTTAACTCTCAAGGGCTGTGTGCTGCCGGAATGCGGTAAAATTGGCGGAACATCGATATAATATGCTCGGACGAACACCCGTGCAAAGATTTGAACCCACACCTCCATCTTGGAAGTTAAGTCATCATATACGCCAACTGGGCTCTCATAGCTTTGAGCACGATCTACAGCTCTTTGTTTCCAGCCGCTGCCAGCCAGCTTGCTTATATTTTTTATTCAATTAATTACCGGACATTGGATTTGGCAAAATATTAAAAGCTTAGCATTAAATAGAAATTATGTCATATCAATTAATCGTCTTCTACGTAAGCTACTTACAAAGTACCAATAGGATCGAATACCTAATGAAATCAACTAAGTAATTTATTCAAACGAATAACTCACCAAGACCTTAGTAATAAATTCAATTTAGGATTGTATGCAAATGAATGTAAATATTAAATTAAATTATCAAAATATGACATGGTTCAACAAGAATGCAGTCGGGACACCTGCTTGTTATTATCGTGGACAAGTAATCTAATAGACACCACATCTACAACAATAGCGTACTGTTTTTTATTTGTATTCATATACACATTCATTTATTTCATAAAACCAAATTTCATGTCGACATTTTGTATACTTACTAATACGAGTACAAAATAAATACAAAATGTACATAAAAATAAATATAGAAATCAATCAAAGCGTTGCTTGCACTTGGCAATTTCATCGAAGCTATTTTATAGCTTCTATCTCTTTGTAGCTAAGATTCTCAAAAAGCCAACGCTGTAGCCTAAATTTTTAGAAAATAAGACTAACAGTGCTTATGCGCGTCTGAGATTCGATGAGTTGGCAAGCCTTCGATTCACTAAGCAAGTTTACCGGCAAAATTAACCCGCACATGTACTGCCACTTGCATTATCACAATGGATGGTAGCGCGAGGATGCGTAGGCTTTGAAGTATGGTCTTGCAATGGTATTCGCACGATCGTCCTATTGTATGCAATGATTTTGCATAAGCAGTTGGCACATGCAATTTCAGTGAGTTAGCTTTGAGAATTTGTTAAAATAAATAAACAATTAATTGAATGTTTATCTGAGTATAAAGAAACAGACGAAATCTTGTAAGTAAGTAAAAGTACACATTTTTTTAAATTTCATTCAATTTAATATTTAAAATACAATTTTTTTATTGTGTTCGCTAACAAAATAAGAAGGTGTGTAATTGTTAGGTTAATACGTTGTATCGTGCGTAAGATTTGAAGAACTCTATAATGTTCAGTAGAGCAGATCAACATTGCGCATCATAACAAAAAAATTGTTTCACTACATTAATCTGTTTCAAATATAATTGATTGTACATCATGTTGATTTGTTATTGATCGTGGAGAATGCTTTTTAACACCGCTTAATTACGTCGGATATTGCATTAATCATATACTTTCAAGCAACAACAAATCTAACACTGGACAGGAAATACCGAATCGTAAACATTTCATCTTTATAATTTATTAAAATGGTTATCTCAATAGTAAGTCTAGTAAATAATGGGTCGAATTTATATAGGATTCACTAACGAATTCTAGACACTACATTAACTAAAACCATTAGACTTAGCAATGAGTTCTTTAGTACTGTCTTGAGTTAATTTGTCTCTGTCAAGAGTGGGCAATATTTTGCATGTTTCGGTTTGTATGGGTGCGCCGGTAGATGATATCATTGAATAATTTCACTTTTTTGCTGTATATGGTTATTAATACTGGACTGACCTTCACGGTTATTACTACGAGACTGTTATTTCGGTACTTAAGAAGCAATTTGCATTATATCTTAGATAATTGAAGGCTTGCTTAGTACCCATTTGTTAAGACCAAACGAGTTAGTTTACTTTAACTTTTTTATAGATACCTAACCTAGATATTTTATAAGCTACAGTACTTAATTTATCGTTTCTAAGGAATCTTCCCCTAAGAACTCATATTTGGTTATGGACACTTGTGGAAAACTATTAATGTTATATACCGGCCGTAATTTACTTAAGTATTTACCTTTAGTCGATTTTTTACGACATAGTGATCTTACCGCGTGACCTCACTCCCGCCGAGGAAAAGCGACGTAGTAGACTTTTTATTTCGAGGAAAGCCACGGATTGTAGCTTGTTATGTATAACTAGCTGCTATAACAAGCATATCCTAAGTTAAATAAATAAAATTAAACAACTTGAGGGCCCTTGGCGAAGTGGTAGAAAGCTCGGCTTTGACGCCAGAGGTAGTGAGTTCAAAGTCCCGCCGTACATCAAAGGATTTTTCTATGGATAATTGTATAAATATACTTGAGGGTCAGGCGGACACCAGATAGTGTCTGCCTGAACTATCAGCCTCAAGTTGGAAAATCTGTCACCAAACATTTAATTTCTTCCAACAGCTGTCCTTGAGAGCCAGTTCTCATTCTAGGCCTAGTGAGCTAACATCCTTGACTACATCATCACTTACCAAAGGGTGAAATAGAGGTCAAATACTATACGATATAAAAAAAATGATAGTCAATATACCAAAAATCCATTACTTCTACCTGTTAAAGATACGCTTCGCTATTAAGCCCAAAACAATATAATTAAGTAATGGGAGAAACCGCGAGGTGACACTAGTTTAAACTAAATAAATAATTAAGATAATAATGAAGATTTAATAAACTGGCCAAGTGCAAGTCGGACTCGCACTCGTAGGGTTCCGTACCACACTACAGTATTATATAAGATCGAACAAAAAATACCACTATTATTTTTCGCCAGCAAAAAATAATAATTAATAAACATTTTATTTCTTATAACGCCATCTAACTTCTAAACAAAGGTGTTAGGGATCGACATTTCAATATAACGCCATCTTTGGGACGTTTACCTAACTAAGCGTTCATAGATAGCGTGAAATGCCGAAAAAAACACGTTTCTTGTATGGGGAAACTATAATTTTTAACTTTATTCTGTTTTTAGTATTTGTTGTTATAGCGGCAACAGAAATACATCATCTGTGAAAATTTCAACTGTCTAACTATCACGGTTCATGAGATACAGCCTGGTGATAGACGGACAGACAGACAGACAGACAGACAGACAGACAGACGGACGGACAGCGGAGTCTTAGTAATAGGGTCCCGTTTTACCCTTTGGGTACGGAACCCGAAAAACTAAAGCAACCGATTTCCATGCCGCGCGAGACAGTTTCAGTAGCAAGTTTAAGACGTTTATATCTCTGGAGATACTCATTAAGTCTCGATTAAATTACAATGGGATCCTTTCGGAAACATACCCCATCGATTAAACAAAGAATAATTAAAATCGGTTTACAATTGACGGAGTAATCGCGTAACATACAAAAAAAGAAGAAAAATGCATATTCTAACCATTGCCACAGATTATAGAACAGTTACTACGTAACATTGTTCTGTAATTTCAATTTCAATTTCCATCTTATCTGATGGAAAGCGACATGATCGATGCGTGTGCACCGTTTAACTGCTGTTTACACGTAAACATGCACAAAATTGCACGAGTCATGCACAAAATAACGCTAAAAACATAATGGCTATGTTAATACAGTCGCACTGTGGGTAAATCATGGTGATTTCCGTTTTCCGACTTTCCTTTCGATAAAAACTGGCAATAAGAGAAGTGTGATGCAGTAGCTAAGCTTTGCACTCAATATTAGTAGTAGAGATAAACTGAATAACGGAGACTTTTTATACATAAAAACATAAATTTCCAATGTAAATTAATTTTATGCACGTTAAAATAATATAATACTATACGATCAAACACGATAACGTCTTCCTAACGTAGAGATTGTGGTATGTAAAATTTGGTATTGGACGCAGTGCAATAAATAATGCGCTATTTCCAGAATGAGCGCGTCATTTCACTATTTCCGCCTTCCACAATACCTTGAGACATCTAGATGCTAAGTGTTACATGTCATGTTCACTGTGAGTTGTATGTCTATAAATAGGATTATGGATTTAAATGTTGCGTACAAAATTGAATTAATTTACCTTAACAAATCTGTCAATTTACCAAAGCTCGAAAGTCTCAAGTCCAGGAATATCCATACGCTGTAAAACTGGTCAAAAAAGTAAGTAATATTCGTCCTATTTCGTTATGAGTAAACCGTTTAATAATCACCACAGAATTCAACATTTTGACTTGCTTGTTACACATACAGGGTCTGATCAGACAGGGAGCTAAAAGGCAACATATGTAGACCCCGCAACGTATGGCCGAAAGTGAACAGTTTACAAAATATTTGGTATTTATAATTTTTTCCACTCTAGAATTGAAATTTGAAGCACGTATTAAAATAAGGGTTTTGAATGGACACCATAATATATACACATTAGTCGAATTATCGCCAAGGTATTTAAATTTTAATATTTTGCATTTTGATGATTGTGCCAGGTTGTCATTGTTGGTTCGGTCAGATATTTTTGCCATTGTATTGACATATTTTGATGGTTGTCATTATTGCGCTTCCATACATGGGTATTCGCTATTTGTGTATAGAAACCGATAAAAAGAAAATAAAATTAAATAATAAAGACACGTGTTTCCCCATACATGAAACGTGTTTTTGAGCCTTTTTATTCTCGATTTTACAAACCTCAATAGATAAAAACTTGAAATTTACTCAGTGTGTATTGCAATGGCTGCTATAAGACCAAATAATAAAAACTGAATTAAATTAAAAATTAAAGGGAAAAATACGTTTCTCGTATGGGGACCCCCAAAAGCAAATATTGTTCAATCGGAACCCTGCGTGTGCGGGTCCAACTCGCACTTGGACAGTTTATTTAAATTCGCGGTACGAAGTTCGCCGGGTCAGCTAGTTATAAAATATATAAACAAGTTACCAATAACCCTGTATACACATATATTTAATCTGTGGCTTTGACGGTTTCACTAAAGTTTTAGGCGCACACTGGAAGCATGAAATACAGTTATTAATTTATTTTGCCTACTAATCGTTATTTGCAAATAACCTTAGACCTTGGATTAGATCTTTGGCAGTTATGGGAATATTTCTTACTCACACAAGTGCAGAGCTTAGATACTGTCTCTGAATACACTACGTGATCAACTCTTTGTCAAGCTCGTCGATAGATTCTGCTCTATTTTCCCGCGTTAGAATTTCTTCTGATATGCTAGTTTTTTGTGTCATCGAAGATGAAATCGATATACAGACAAGAAAAGTATAAAAAAAAATAGTATACATAAATATATTAAATAATAGAAAGTGCGTGTAAGTGTCTCAGGGTAAAAGAGTTCTGCTCCATTACTTAGGTTCCGGACATTTGCTAGTTCGCTGTAAACGCGTTTTTTTTATAGAACCACCCAGGAAGTATAAGACAAATATCTTGCAAACTCGTGAAGTTGTATATCTTTGTTAAAATAAATACGAAGAATAGATATGTCTACACGTTCATTCACACGACGCCATAAAGGCGTGGCCACACGAACAATACACCATTACTTTAACGCGGCTGTAGATGCTATAAACCAAAAACATTATACTCATTGGAGGTTGCATGTAGAATAAACTATTGAAGAATAAAAATATGACTGTGAATGATGTCAAAACATGTTTTTGTTCTTTTCTTTACGTTGAGTTTAGTTTTGACAGAATATCTGACTTGTAACAGAATATCTGTGGTGTGACTGTTCTTGTTAGAACATTTTGCAAAATTCTGTTCTTGTAAGAACAGTTTGTAATATTCTGTCTGTAGTAAGTGTGAGTGGGATAGAATCAAAACGGAGTGAATAAGGACAAAACGCGGCTGCGAGAATTTAAAAAAAAATGTATTTTAAAGAAACTATTGCCGTCGCGCAGTGCCCTAACAACCAACAACAGTGCGACAGGGACCACAGCAACTCAGACCCAGTTTACCTACAAAATGTCGACTAAAATAAGGTTTCGTATTCCCCTGTTTTCTCCTCGAAAACTGATCCGATCAAATTATTTTTACACAACCTTTTTGCAAATGAGTGCATCCGTGCTTCTTTAATTTTTTTGGTCTTAAAAAAATGTCCAATGTGTCTGGTAGCTGTTTAGATCAAGGCAGTGAAAAGAGTAATTTTAGATTTTTGATGGGTCATTTTTTTTTCTGCAATTGGTTGGTCAACAGAAGCAAAAGACAGGGATGTAAGCTACAGCAAATCTTGATTTTTTTTTGTAAATTTTGCTCTAGGAGCACTTTCCATGTAGGAATCAGGGGAATACATTTGCATGGACAAAATGCTCCCCGCGTTTCCTCATAATTCGTCTTCACGAAAATATTCTCGCAAGCTCCAGATAGGGTTTGACCTTTTTGCTATATACGCATAGGTGTTTATGGACCTTATTGTTTTTTTTTTTCAATCTATTGAATTGTGGTTTAATCACACTTGGAATTTCGTGTCACGTTTTAGTAATCTCGTTTGAGTGTTCTCAAAAATGGCCTGTAATGAAAATGATTTATGACCTAAAATATTCAAATTCTATCCGTGGAAAAGGGGTTTGTTGGCATTAATTATTATTCACCTGCGTCGATAGGCTTTGTAGATCTCCTTAATCCTCCACTTAATCTACTGGTGATGCGGATAACCACTGGTTGTAAGTTTCGACCGTTGATTGAACGAGCGTACAACTATGGTTGTTTACGGCAACAATTCATAAATAAGCCAACGAAAAAAAACATGTCGCCAATCAGTTCACCAAGTTCTGGCATGATGCTCGGTGCTATCTAGTTTAAAAGATCGGTTTTGCTATGTGGATTCAACTAAATTGCCGTCTTCCATTTCCAAATAAGCATTTAGATTAGACTAAATCGTGAATTCGTGATTGATTTGAACATTTTCAGATATATAAGATGTTCATGCGCTAAGGTCGGTATTACACAATGTTTATAATATATCTATGCTTAAGTTTAGTTCTACCATAACAATCATCATCAGCTTTTCTTTGTCCACTGCTGGACATGACCGTCGTCTATGGCACGCTACTGAGCTCGCTCTTCAGCTGTTTGTTTCCAACAACTGCCAGCCAGCTTAGCTATATCATCGCTCCATTTAGCTGGAGGGCATCCTACACTACGCTCGTTCGTTCTGTTATTCTGGCCATACCAACAGCTAAATATGGCAAATATACATGGCAAACGCTGAGTGTGTGTGAGCGTGACGTCACGGTAACTGTTTGATACAGATTAGGTGACAGTTGTAGTAACGGTGGCAAACGTCTAGTGGTAACGGTCACGCGCGGCGAAGCCTGATTTGGCGGGACTTGACTAACCTAATTACTGTCTTCTGCTAGCTTTAGATATGGTCAAAAGTAGAAATAGGATAAAGATTCTAGAATATATTTTATGTTGGCGAGCTACGCACAAGATTTCATATATGTTTGATCGCTGACGAACTGCTCGGCAAAAAAAAGCTATAGTAAATATGACACATAAGCAAAAAAGGTCGTCGAGGCAGAGAATAAATAATAATTATGATTGTAAAACTGACTTCGTAGTCGAGCCACAACTAGGTACGAGAATTTGTTTGCTGGTCTGTCACCCTCTTAGCACTGTTTTCAGTATGCCCAATTTCTTTGAATAGCGGAACATACCTATGAATTCTACGAGCGTACGACTATGGTTGTTTATGGCAACAATTCATCAATAAGTCAAGTACCGTCCATTATATAATAAAAACACCGTTAGTTGAAGTAACAATATCATTGCGAGCTGAATTTCAATTAGTTTAACTAACTATTCATAAACAATTAGATAGCTGTAAAACGAGTGGAATTTCTGAAAATTAACATGCCCTGGAAAAAGCTAAATGCGTTATTATGAATTTCGCGACGCACGGTTTACAAAAATAACAGTTTCTGTGATTTTAAAATATACATGTAGGGATTTGACTGAGTTATGGCTACAAAATAGCACAGAATGATCGAAAACAATACTACTTAGAAGGCCGTGGTAGTAATTTTCAGTACTAAATCAATCAAATAATTCAAACTGACTTTTCAACCAGCTTCCAAAAAACGTTATCAAATCGTCTGCATATTGTATTTTATGTTTGTTACGCGACCAGTTGTAAACCAATTCTGAATGATTCTTTTTTGTCATCGGTAGGCTATATCTTTAACGTAGCTTTTTTTTACCATTATACGATTCATTGAGATCTGATGAGTATCTCCAGAGATATGGAGATCAACATGTCAAACTTGCTACTGAAACTGACACGCGTGTCATGTGAAGACATTTTTTTTGTTTTTGAATTATCTTATTTTATGCATTTACAATACTAATAGCACCGCACGGTTTTACCCTCGTAGATATTGTTCCCGTGAGAATAACGGGATAAAAAGTACCTAATTTTTTTTTTTAAATAATAAAGATTATTCGCAATGTAGGTTGCACATTACTAGTATTCTTGTTAACCCCTCCAACTAAGCTAAATACGCTTGTGTCTGGAGTGGGTTCACGTCAATAGTGCAATGGGTGGGGTGGGGATCGAACTCACGACCTCCGATCGCCAGTCCGACACCCTATCCATTGGGCTATTGCCGCCTTGAATTTGTGTTGAGACTGGTCTGTTTCAGCACCTCATATTGTATTCCTTTTTTGCTTTTTGTTTTATTTAGTTAGTTTTTTGTCAAAATGTGTAATATCTTTATCTGTGTAACTTGAGGACGGCTCGATAAATGATTTATATTTCTTTCTTCCTAATTATGTTATTCCAGGGATAGACTATCTAGATACTAAAATCCAGCCCAATCGGTTTAGTAGTTCTAGCGTGAAGAAGTAACGAACATACTTACACACTAACAAACTTTAATCTTAATAATGTTAGTAGGATAGGAAGTATAATAGTAGGGTGTCTTGTCCCGACTTTGGAAATCTTTTTATTACCAAATTTCAGCAACAACCATCGAGCAGTTTAGCCATGAAGACGTCATAAACAAACTGACTTTATCTTCTAATACTATAAGAATCTTTGTCCTGACATACTGACTGACTCACTGACTCACTGACTCACTGACAGACAACGCACAGCCTAAACCGCTGGTCGTAGAGACTTGAAATTTGGAGGGTATATTTGTCTTAGTACGTAAGGGTGTACTAAGAAAGGATTTTCCAAAATTCACCCCTTAAGGGGATGAAATGGGGGTTCAAAGTTTGTATGGAGAAACAAGATTAGATCGTCTTTTCTATCCGAAACTTCACATAAGTGCTTCAATAAAAAAATAAGTAAAGACGTGTTTCAGGTTTTTTTGGAATTCCACCCCTAAGAGGGTGAAATGGGGTAATAAAGTGTAAAATCGATATTGTTTCGGATTGCGCTGAAATTTGGCATGCAAATAGTTATTACGACGTTAGTTCCCACTGAGAAAGGATTTTCCAAAATTAACCCTCGAAGGGGATGAAACGGGGGTTCAAAGTTTGTATGGAGAAACAAGATTAGATAGTCTTTTCTATCTGAAACTCCACACAAGTGCTTCAGTAAAAAAATAAGTAAACACGTGTTTCAGGTTTTTTTTAATTCCACCCCTAAGAGGGTGAAATTGGGTAATAAAGTGTGAAAATCAATATTGTTTCGGATTGCGCTGAAATTTGGCATGCAGATAGTTATTACGAGGTTAGTTCCCTCTGAGAAAGGATTTTCCAAAATTGACCCTCGAAGGGGATGAAACGGGGGTTCAAAGTTTGTATGGAGAAACAAGATTAGATAGTCTTTTCTACCCGAAACTCCACACAAGTGCTTCAGTAAAAAAATAAGTAAACACGTGTATCAGGTTTTTTTGAAATTCCACCCTTAAGAGGGTGAAATGGGGTAATAAAGTGTAAAATCAATATTGTTTCGGATTACGCTGAAATTTGGCATGCAGATAGTTATTACGACGTTAATTCCCTCTAAGAAAGGATTTTCCAAAATTAACCCTCTAAGGGGATGAAACGGGGGTTCAAAGTTTATATGGAGAAACAAGATTAGATAGGCTTTTCTATCCGAAACTTCACACAAGTGCTTCAGTAAAAAAATAAGTAAACACGTGTTTCAGGTTTTTTTGTAATTCCACCCCTAAGAGGGTGAAATGGGGTAATAAAGTGTAAAATCAATATTGTTTCAGATTGCGCTGAAATTTGGCATGCAGATAGTTATTACGACGTTAGATCCCTCTTTGAAAGGATTTCCCAAAATTAACCCTCGAAGGGGATGAAACGGGGGTTGAAAGTTTGTATGGAGAAACAAGATTAGATCGTCTTTTCTATCCGAAACTTCACATAAGTGCTTCAGTAAAAAAATAAGTAAAGACGTGTTTCAGGTTTTTTTGTAATTCCACCCCTAAGAGGGTGAAATGGGGTAATAAAGTGTAAAAATCAATATTGTTTCGGATTGCGCTGAAATTTGGCATGCAGATAGTTATTAATTACGACGTTAGTTCCCTCTGAGAAAGGTTTTCCAAAATTCATCCCTGAAGAGGATGAAGCGAGGGTTCAAAGTTTGTATGGAGAAACAAGAATTGATTGTCTCTTATATTCGAAACTTCACACAAGTAGTTTAGTAAATAAATGAGTAAATACGTGTTTCAGGCTTTTTGAAATTCTATTCCTAAAAGGGTTAAGTGGAGTAACAATGTCTGAAATCAATATTGTTTCGGATTGCGCTGATATTTTGCATCCAGATAGAAATTTTGACGTAGGTATCCGCTGAGAAAGGATTTTTCAAAATTCACTCTTCAAGGGATGAAGCGGGGGCTCAAATTTTGGATAGTCATTTTATTCGACATTTCACACAAGTACTTCTGTAAATAAATAAGTAAATACGAGTTTCAGACTTTTTCAAAATGCCACCCTAAAGAGTGAACTGGGGTAAAAAAGTCTGAAAATCAATATAGTTTCGGATTGCGCTTTATTGGGTTTTCGGGTTTTAAAAATATGAATCCTGATTTGTCTTAGTCACGCGATAACATGAAAACAGGTGAACCAATTTGGCTAATTTTTATTTGATGTCTTTAATGATAGAATCGTTTTTACAAAAGAAAAGTTTTAAGTAAATAAAAGGAGTTTTTAACGCGGGCGTAGCCGCGGGGGACTTCTAGTCATTTATAAAATCTGTGTTTACATGAGCAAACCTTTTGTTCATTCTGTTCACCAAATACTGTGATATAGTAAACATTCCGCTATACAAAACGGATCCTATCCTAATGAGTGTACGCCCCGCTAGTCGACTGTCGACCGTTAGTTGCATGCTCAGGCACGGGTCACCGGTGACAATGCCGCGTATCATAACACAACGTTACTTTTTAATTACCTGGTAAGTGAGGGCTTCACAAGTTGGCGATATAGGTTCGATACAGTACTGTAATAATAATACTATATCTCTACTGTCTTAAACCACTGACGCACAAAGAGGTGCTAGCTATAGCTGGCTTGTCAAGCTGTTGATAGTTATAGGATATTTTACTATAATGATGCTTTTAGGTATTTCTGAAGCAGTGACCCCTGACGCAAAAATGGGTGTTATTGGTAATATTTGTGTCTCTGTCTGTCTGTGGCATGTGACTCCAAAACAGATGAATCGATTTGGATGTAGTTTTTTTAAGATGATATATTTTAATCGGGTGTGTGGCTTAGCTATGATTAAAGAATACATAATAAACGTTTTAAGATCATCAACTCTTTTTTTAGTTGATGAGGGTATGAGCAAGGCTTGGAAACCGGGTTAAAAATTCAAACCGGTTTGAGCGTAGAAGATATGAACTTTTCTTTTTGGTTTTCGTTCGTTCTATAAACCGCTATTGAACGATATTGAGCAAAAACCTTTTTAGTAAAGGTTTCGTTGAATAAACCGGTTTAGAACGGTTTCAGCTATGGTCAGCGACCACTTTTCAATTTGCAGCCGTGTGTGCATTTGCAGCAAGCAAACAACGATTTAGTAATTGTCAATCAGATATTGAAAACAGCGGTCGGTCATAAAAATGATGCATATATGGCAAGCAAACTTCGAAAAGTGCGAGAGCATGTTTTTTTTTATCGCCCGTGCCAAATGCTAGTGAGTATGCGTGAGCCTCTCGCGGAATAAGCCGGTTTATAGAAGTTTTTAAAGGTTTTCGAACGAAATAATTTAAAAACCGGTTTATGCCGTATTTAAACCGGTTATACATAAACCGGTTTCTAACCCTGCTTCGAGCGAAATAATTGGTTAAAACCGGTTTAAACCTTTAAGAAACGGTTAGGCAAAAACCGGTTTCAAGCCTTGTATGAGTCCATTACTTCTACAGGGCTGATATTCTCGAAATTTGGTAACCTGTTACTTTAATGATAGGTGTTGCAAAAGCTTAATATCCACTGAATAAATAATAGTCCATGACCTGATTCTCGAAAAGAAATTGCAGGATATGCTTTTTTTATTTTTTTTTATTTCGGACATACCAGCACTTGACCACTATCTTACCGTGAAAGTCTTGCCTATCATAATTTGCCTTTTACATAATTTCATAACAAAACTTTCGGTGTAAACATTATTTATCTCAATTAGGCTTATGTCATTTCTTCAAATCAAAATTAATTTATTCGCTAGAATGTAGGTTTACATGCTTTTAAATGTTAATTCGTTAATCACAGACCCTTACATTCTACCACATATAATGGTGTGCAAATCATGTTAAATATAATCAAAGCATTTTAATATTTTTTTGATTTAATTAGTTAATGTTATTAATTTAATTTAACGAAATATCAATAGATTAAATATAATTTAAAATATAAGAATATGTCATGAATATTGAAACAAATAAAAAATTATAATAATAACAATAATTAACAGAACCATTAACTTTATTACTTATACATAGTCACTGTTCTGATATTTTATTATTTGTATAATCTAGATAGAGAATTTCACTAATACCCGTTTTGACTTATCAATTTATCTACATTATTCCACCATTGTTTGATTTTAAACACCAATTATTTGATTTGTACCCAGCTAACCGAGAAACGTTCGCGGCGGTTGACTCAATCAACCAGTTAAAAGTGCTGATTGTTATTTTAATCATTTTCAACCGACTTCTAACAAAGAGGAGGTTCTCAATTCGTCTGTATGTTTTATTTTTTATGTTTGTTACGCAATGACTTCGCCAATTGTGAACCGATTCGAATGTTTATTTTATTTTATTTTATGAAATGAAATAGTGTATTTAGCATGAAATATGGTAGGTAACAGTTGTTAACAAATTTTAAAAATATGTTCGACACATTTCGCCAAAATATGGCATGCAAAATTGTACAGTGGTATCAATTAATTGTTCATTATAAGTTATTCTTAGTACACACACACACACACACAGTATTTTAATTGATAAGATACAAGTACATCTCTAAGGTGGGTCATATTATAAATTAATCAAGGTCTAATGAGTATCTTCAGAGATGTAGAGATAAACACCTTAAAAAACATATATTTATATGTATATTTATGTTTTTTCGCGGATAACTTCATCATTTATGAACCTTTTGTAACGATTATATTTTTTTGTTGGAAAGAAGATACCTCAAGAGTTGTACCATTCTAATTTCATCGAGATTTGATAAGTATCATTAGAGATAAACACCTTAAACTTGGTACTGAAAATTAATAGTGCGGCATTTGAAGTCGGTTCTTTTAGTTTTTTAAACGATCACGAAGTCACAGTCAAATCCAAGAAATTCCTCGAGTAAATAAGTGAATGCTTACGTAGGTTTTGTCTTATTGGAGTTAGAGGGGGCGAACACAAAATAGCACACTATTCTACATTGTACGATTGCTGAACACAAATTGACATTTGTGTTTTTTATTGACTTGCATTAAAGAATTGGTCCTTTTAAGACTCATATGCCATTTTGAGAATTGGGCATTTTGCGCCTAAACCAAATTACGGAATAACTTAAGAATAAGAAAATGGACACACATGCACTAAAGCTTTCGTCATTAACATGTTAATTAACAGCTAGTATTCGTTCACTAATGGACAAAGGCTTCTCCTATGGCACGGCACTGAGCTCGATCTTCAGCTCTTTGTTCCCAACCGCTGCCAGCCAGCTTGCGTATACATCACTCCACCTAGCTGGAGGGCGTCCTACGCTTCGTTTACCGAGCCGTGGTCTCCACTATAACGTCTACCCTAACGGTTATCGATTCTACGACAGATGTGACCAGCCCACTGCCACTTCAATTTGCTAATCCTTTCAGCTATGTCGATAACTACAAAAGTTTTCATCATCATCATTAACAGCCAGTATTCGTCCACTGCTGGACATAGGCCTCTCCTTTGGCACACCACTGAGCTCGATCTTCAGCTATTTGTTTCCAAAAGCTTTACCATTACAATATTATTGTTCAGAGAGTATGGTATTTTTCCATTCCATCTGAGGTATGATGTAACCATTTTATTTTAATAACAAAATTGACAGCTGACAATCCGAAATGTTAACGGTTGTGTAATCCATGTGGCTATCTGCATTGATAGTAGGTACTTCTGCTAGTCCACTTGGGACTGTAAGTGCCACCGCATTGCGAGTTATTTATTGTTGAAGTGAAAACTTCTTTGGCGGCGTTGCGAACTTTTTGCACTTGGTAAAAAATGTTAAACTCTCGTCAGGACCTCACGTCAGGAGACGTGACCTGATCGAAAATTCGTAAGACGGAGGGAGAGTAAAAACTTTTTTGGGATTGATAAAAAAATTTAAACTTGCGTCAGGACACGTCACCTGATCGAAAATTCGTAAGACGGAGGGAGAGTAGACCAAATGCACAACGTTAATGGTCAAGTTTTCACTTCTGCCGGCACTCCCGGAGTGCAACCCGTTGTTTTTTTTTATTATAAGAGCACCGTTGGCGTATAGGATATATATGGCTTGAATTTTAAACGAGTGGTTACCGTTTAAATCCCAGCCATCCAGAGCACGGGTGTTAGGGTGAGGTCATAAAGAGGTAGCTTCCCGGTGCAGACAACCGGTACCGATCCGTACAGGTAAAATATTCCATTGTTTCATCATTTTCTGCAACCTGTTTCTTTATGTGGAAGCGCATATGATAACATTGGAATATGTTACCATGTACGAATCGGTACCGGTTTGTCTGTGCCGAGAACCTGCCTCTTTCTGTCCTCAACCTCAGTCAACAGGTGGTTGGAGCCGTATATATCGATGTTCCGCCTGATTTTCTTCTAAAAAACACCTTATCACCATCAAACAAAAAAAATCTGCCCCATAACCTTACTGTGTTCCGGCAGTACACAGCCCTTGAGAGTCAGCGTATTATAAGCGTAGCGAGTTCACCATCTTGTAAAAATGTAAAAAAGAACCCTTCAAAATAATCGTCCGATGTGACATATCTAAAAGAATTGAACTTATATAAGCTAATTAACTCATTGAGTTAACCAGATAAGATAAAAAAAAGACATCTAAGTACATATTGTAAGTTACCGAACTTTAGTGAAAGCGAACAGTTTGGCGATTGTTAATTACACAACGTCACTCTAGGGCTAATTATGTAAGTGGTTTTCCTGTTTCTATTGGGAAAGATAATGGACAGAAACAGAAGTTTGACCACTATCTCACCTGTAGTTAATTGACTGCGGTCGAGAATGGTAGCACTCTAGGTTTATATTGCAGCTGCCAGAACTCATTAGATTTTTGACGACGCATTTTCCATCTTGAAGGTGGTAATAGAAAAAAAAGCTGGACAGGCGGACTCTTGATAGTATCTTTCCGCCATGCTGGAGGTTTCTCAGCTATGTTTTCCTTCACTGGAAATTCACTGGCCACTGTGAAATGCGAATACATTTTACGATAAAAATATCTTTTGGTGCACGGCGGGGATTTGAACAAAATATCATCTAATCTAATTTTATGGAGAATCAATGAATATTTCAAGTCAATTTTTTATCTAAAGTCTTATGTGTGAAGGTATATTATTTTTGAACGACCTCCAAAAAGGTTTTAAATTCGACTGTTTTTTTTCTATGTGTTTGTTACGCGAATATGCCGCCAATCGATTGATTCTTTTTTCATGGGTTGGGTACATCTCCATTGTAGTTAATTTTTTATACAGCAACTAGATAAGACTTATCATCTGATAATAAACAACGGCATCTAACAAAATATTGACACTAAGTCATATTTAATAACTAAAGAAGTGCGTAAAAAGTTAAGAATAAAAACCTAAATTCAGAATTGCATGATGCGTCTAAAATCTAAACACTCAATATTTAATTGGCACCACAAATTGACACAGATAAAAAAAAACTTGATTAACCAATCCACCATTTATGTCAGCCTAAAGTAAATAACGTGTTATATAAGTTGATGTACCTCAACATCTACATAATAATCTTATGAAACTATTTACTTGGTGTCATCATGAGACATCAAATTGGCAATACACAGAGCGTTTTAAACGAGCAACAAATACGCTTCGTAAACTGACATTCTGTCCGCGCTGGTTTTTCTTTAGGGCTTAATTATCATATCATGTTGAGATCGTGGTTTAATGTTGACTCGAGTTACATTATTATGTAATACAACAATATGTATGACGCCCTACTGGAAAAATTTGCACTTTAAAGTTCAATATATCGTAAATAGAGCATTCAATCGAAAAATGGTATCAGCAACCCTTAAGTAATTTTAAAAGACCTATTCAACGATACCCCACACGATGGGGTAGACGACGAAAAAAAAACTCATCCACACTTCTCATGTAGGGGAGCTAGCACAGAAAAAATATTTTTCAAAATTTTATTTCACCACTTTGTCGGCGTAATTTATATACATACCCCCTACAAAGTTACAGATTTCAAGTATTAACGGTCTCTTAGCAAAACCTCGGACCGACAGACAGACAGACAGACGGACATGATGAAACTATAAAGGTTCCTTGTCAGGACTACGGAACCCTAAAAATGTGCATTTTTGATCTCAGATAAACCGTTTGTTTCAAACAAAGACTAAAGCAAAGGAATACATCTCTATTGCAGCCTCTGATAGACAGCCCCGAAAAAGGCAATGTCTATTTAAGCTATCGCAAATAAAATGCATAATGGATGGCCGGGAATGTACGTACTGAATGAAAATTGTTTTTTGTTTTTCCTACAACATTAAAAATTTATAATAACTCTTATGAGGTATCATTTAGCTGGATAACGATATCCGTCATGTTTATAGCGTTATTGACGCTTATTCTTTAAACGTATAAATACGCCGTATATAAAGGCCCATAAAGTAATTGTCAAATAGAGATGGCGACACGCAATAACTAATTTTACCCATTGTTAGAATATATTTCTCCACACTTAATAGGTACCTCACCAAAAGATAGAGTGCTCTTTGATTATGAACTCGAAATTATAAAAAAGGTTACTATTACAGTTAAAAAGGTTATTGAAATGTTCGAGTAACGTTTTAGTTGAGAAGCTTAACTACGAAGTATGAATATATGTAGTGATATATGTGATGTATGATCATATGAATGTAGGCTATAAATATATAAGGTACCTGGCCTGTAGTACCTAACTACTACTACTGCCCTGGATGAAAACTGATATTATTAAAGCAAGATAAATCTTTATGTCATTGATAATACATATCATTATTATTCAATTTTCAAACCGCTCTATTTTTTCACACAAGAAATAAAAAACATCTCAATCAATCCATAACTGCTAAGTGTAGTTATGGTTTAATTATTATGTAGGTTATCTTATAGCACACAAATTAAGTATTTGATACGTGCCTATTTCTGAAAATTAATTACTTCACCACAATAATATAAATTTCCAGCGACATGACATGATTAATAGTCGACGTGCTTTATTGGCGTTGCCTTAAGTCAAACACATAAGTAGATATTACAAGTAATATAACTTTACATATAATAAGCTCTTAGAATGTATTGTTGTCACTAAACCTACGTAGAGACTGTCAACAGAGTATGCAAATATGCCTTACAACATTAAACACTACATATCATAATTTACGATAGAATAAATAATAAGTAGGCATATGATAAATACTGAAATATGTTGGCCTATATAGTAATATATTTTTAACTTATTGTAATGGAACCTAGTCGCTAAAATAATTTTATTTATGTGTTCAACATCTTTGACCATATATATCATCGCTTACTAGGGAGATATTGATCAAACGAAAGCCGATTAGATGTTTTATAACAAAAAATGTATAAGTAATAATTACGAATTATTAAGTTACGTACGAAGTACGAAGTCAGCAGCATCCTTATTGGACATTTTAAATTCAAAAGGACCTAAAATCTGGTTGCTTGGTGATACTTTAGAAATTTTAGAAATTACGTTAGAAAAGTGTGTTCTTTTTCCTGCATAAAATAGCTAGGTTGATTAGACTCTAATGGTTAAAGTTAAAACTCAGTTTAAAAGGTTTACGAACGTAAAATTACACCCAGATAAAATTTCTATGAAGAAAAGAGCACTTGGTAGAAGATAAAAAAAAATATTATTCATCAAGTAACCATTTATAACAAATCATGCACGAATTAAAACAAGATACTCGAAGCATCAGAACTTCAGATCAGAAGCAAACTTGCTTCGTTCGAGTTGGGTGAGAGGTAAAAAAACAATATCTAAACCACCTGACTTAACTATAACATATAAAAACAACATTAATAAACATTTACATAATGTCCGTCTATTTAGGTTACCTTCTTTTTTTTATAAATTTATAAACTAACGGATTTTTTCGTGGTTCGAATTTTGAACAGTAACGGTTGTCTAAGACGTTCAACATCATCAGATTCTGCCTGCGGTCGCAATTTAAGAACATAAGCCGTAAGTAGTAATAGCTTTTAATAACAGACGATTTAATAATAGCATGCTATTTATTAATATTATATTAGGCTAGTTAGAGCTGCATGTCACGGAGGCATCAAAAATCGTGTTGAATTATAGGAGCCGTTATTTTTTGGCGTTTTTTGTTACGAAATGTTATACGCGTTTTCGAACGGTGCGCCCATTTTCAAAGTGATATATAGCTGTTTGATATAACTCTGTGAATATATATTATTGTGATGTCAATTCCGTGTGTAACATAATAGTTGCCATGTATTTCTAGTAGATGTCATCAAGGAGATTCAAAAGGAGATATCCCAAGTGTGGTACTATGGTAATTTTATTGAGGTCTGATAAGTATATCCAGAGATATTGAGATAAACATCTCAAAATTGGTACTGAAAATGAATAGCGCGGCATTGAAGTCGGTTCTTTTTTAGTTTTTAAACGATATTATTCAAGCGCGAGTCGAAGGATGCGAAGGAACATCTTGAAGCAGACGTAGCGGGCAACTGAATAAATGGAGAGTGTGGATGGCTAGCACACCTGCCGTCTGCACTCGCCTAGACTCGAGCCGAGAGCCTCTAGGTTAGGAAGCGCCCGGCGAGTGTCTGGATGGGGCATGAGACTTAACATCTTTATGTCTCAAGATAACAGGTGAAGTGCAATAACTTACAACATTCTGTCCATCCAGAATATTGCATGCTCCTATAATTTAATAATAGGTAGACGTCATTGCTTACCATCAGGCGAGCGTCGTACTTATTCTGTCACTACATGATTTTTTTTCCATAAAAAACTGTAATGCATTAAATCATATTTAAAATGTCTTCCATCGTAGTCCATTAAGCTTGTATTGCGACAAAACTCATAGAAAGTCAATGACAAACATATTACGCGATTCAATTTATATTAGAATTTGACCTAGCGGTTTCAACAACCACAAAGGAACTTGCATACTTACACATATATTCTTTATTATCAAACACACACAATGGAAATAATGAACACAACCATAGACCTGTACTATTTCTACAAACTATGGAGTGTAGAGGTAAGGACAACCATCTTCTAAGGTGGTCAAACTGAAAAAGTATCCGGTAGGTATAATGTAGAATATCCTACATCCTGCTAATATTATAAAATGTTTATGTATAGAGTTTAAACTTTAGGATATGTGATGACAAGTGCATTTGGTTCTAACATCGCCAAAAATATAGTTTACGCGATGCAGGATCTCATACATTTAGGCAGTATTTACAAGGAGAACTGTGCGACCTACTCCAGTGCCACCTAGATGCTTTTATATTAATTTAAGTTGGTGAGTATAGATGGATGGATGGATAGATGGATGTTTTTTTTACAGCATAAACGGCTGTACGGATGAAATTTTGCAAACAGATTTAACCTGGATATAGGCTACTTTTAAACGCGGGCGAAGCTTTAAGAAACAACCAGAAAGTTTTAAGAAACAACCAGAATGCGCTAATGTAGGCAGAAAGGTGTTTTAGTATAAGAACTAAGTAGCTGAAGACATCATATTAGTCATAAATCATTACACTCTGGAAAAGTTACTAATAAGCAACATTGTTTGATAGCATTTAATAGATTGGACATAAAACTAAGTGATCACATATATGGGAGAAGCCATTGGCTCCTGAGGCACAGCAACGCTAGTTCTATCCTATGGATTCATATCGTATTATACAATGTCATTATGTCAATAAAGAAATTTTTTATTTGTATTTTATATTTGTAAATAATTAACTTTGACGGATACTTTAGGGATTGTTCTCCTTGCCGGTACCCTCCATGCAATAAACACCACTGACCACAGGTGGTCACGTAACTCAATGTAAGTTATATGGTCATTACAGTGACATTTTCACGTAACATTGTCAAAAGAAATGCCTTTCTACGCGCACTTTCGCTTTCTTTGAAAAGTTTATACAACTGTTCTTTATAGGCATTAACGATTTGCGAGGCGTAAGGCTTAATGCTTCTTGCAAGTTGGTTTATATTATATGATATCGTTTGAAAACTAAAAAAAAATTGACTTTATATGCCGAGCGAGCGGAACGATTAATTTTTCTTTATTTTTGTAAACGGAATTCAGCGCGCGTTTACCGCCAGATGTCTTAACTTACAAAAATTAAGCGTAACCATAGAAAAGATAATAATACTACGTAGCGTAACTGAAAGCTCAAATAATAAACCGACCAAATGTGTATCAGGTCCGTACGCGAAGGCTTTCGTACCAATATTTTATATGATCGAGCAAAAAATGCTGAAAAAAAACACGTTTCTTGTATACACCCCTCAATGTTTAATTACATATTGAGGTTATTGTTTGTTGTCATAGCAATCGTAGTAATAATATGGTTCCTATGTATGAAATGAGTGAACATTTCAAGTCTATAATCCTGTAATAATTTAAGATCGTTTAAAAAACTAAAAGAACCGACTTCAAACGTCGCGCTAGTCAAAGTAGCCAGTAGACCTAGTAACTATTACATAATCTGTGCCAGTAGTTAGTAGTAAGTCGCCGAGATAAGTGAATGCCTCGTATTACAAATGTTGATATATTAAAAACGTCTCGGCCGATTTCATTAAAATTTAAATGGGACCACCTGGAAAGGGTACCCCTTGAAACAAAAAAGATTTTTGCCAATCGGTTCAGGTATCTTCGAGTAATCGGTGAACATACATAAAACAAAAGGTTCCGACAAATAAAGAACCTCTTCCTTTTTTGTGAAGTCAGTTAAAAACGTCAAGTGTCTATTACAGTTCATAAAAACGAGCGAAAAGCGTCAGAAAAAATCACGTTTCTGGAACCCCCGTGAATTCTTGACTTTAACTAGTTTTATCGTTATCTATTATTCAAGCGCGTACTTGTGTCACAAATTGTAATTTGTCAATTTCACACTTTGTGAAATTTTCAACTAATATTATTGACGGATGGACGAACAGCGAAGTCTCAGTAATAGGGTCCCGTTGACACTCTTTGGGTACGTAACCTCCTTTTTAGAAGGCTGTCCAAAATGTATTACCCTATAATAGTTATCTATATTCATCAATAATTGAAAATGCATTGATTTTGATTGCCAAAAACTCGGATTGCAACCTGTAGGTAATAGGTATATATGCCATAATCACAACCAGCAGTTACCACCGCCGCAATAATATGAGTAATTTTATAAAATTGCAACGAACGCTTACAAAACTATAATAAAGTATTACTTTAACGGCCATTAAAGCAGACGGTTCGCCGACATGAGAATCGGATGGTATTCGGGTCATTGGGGCTTGAAAAAAACAGAAATCAATTTTAATCTCATAAAATTAAGTGAAAGCTTAATTTTTATGTGGAAAGCTTTGATATATCGATACATATTTAACGGTTATTATTTAAGTCCCCGTTGGCGTAAAGTACCTATAGTTGGCTTGACTTCAAAGCGAGAGGTCGTCGGTTTTAATCCTAGCACGGGTGTTCGTCCACTGGTTGTAAGAGCATATCTATATCTATCTATCTATATCTATACATATAATAAAACTGTAGGGGTCGAATTTCTGTACAAAGAAAAAAATGCTAAAAACGGAGTCGGGGGAATGTAAGAAGTGAAATGGAACTAATTGAGATTTTTTCAATATTTTTGTTTCTGTTTGTCTGTTTGTCTGTCTGTTTGTACGGGCTAATCTCCGAAACGACTGGACCGATTTGAATGATTTTTTTATACAGGTAGCAAACAAATAAAC
Source organism: Cabera pusaria (assembly GCA_954871355.1). NCBI lineage: Eukaryota > Metazoa > Arthropoda > Insecta > Lepidoptera > Geometridae > Cabera > Cabera pusaria. The sequence continues at coordinate 12,550,320 of OX940906.1, forward strand.
GGCCCACCTGTTGGGAAGTGGTCACCGTCGCTTATAAACATATGCAATACTAGAGGTGACATTACAACGCATGCGTGACGCATGCGTTGTAATGTCACGATATCAATGTTCCACCAGACTTACTACCAAAAAGCTAATAATTAACTGGCCAAGTGCAAGTCGGACTCGCACTCGTAGGGTTCCGTAACACAGTAGAGTATTTTATAACTATAATTTTTCGCTACCAATAAATTAACTTTGTTTTTCATAGTGTTTGTATGAAAAACAAAGTTTTATTTGCGGTCGTTATATCTCAAAAACTGTTGACTGTATCTCGTTCAAACCAATTTTCGTTGAAAATTTTTAATGAGATCTACAGAATATATTTATTCTAGATTTTTCACTCCCTTACTTTAAAAGTTAGAGCGAGGGGAGGTGACACACATTTTACCACTTTAGACGCGCCTATCTTTTAAATGATTGATTTTAAGAAAAAATGATTTAAGGAACCTCAATATCATTTTTAAAGACCTATCCATAAACATCCTACACGTATAGGTTTGAAGAAAAAACTTTTTTTTTTGTTACAATTCCATGTATGGGATGCCCCTCTTAAACTTTTATATTATTTGTTTTTGTATAAAAAGCGGTTTACAGAACACATCTACCTACCGAGTTTCAATTCTGTAGTCCTAATAGTTTTGGAATACAATGGCTGTGACATACGGACGGACAGACAGACATGACGAATCTATATGGGTTCCGTTTTTTGCCATTCGGCTACGGAACCCTAAAAAGTAGCTTACCATCATTAAGGAGAAAATCTGCGAGATTTGTCAGATTTTCTTCTTCGATGATTTTCTTTTCCGGAACACCGTAACGGCACAAAGCCTTTGAGAGTCAGAGTATTCTAGGCGTGGCGTGTTCACCATCTTCGAATACGAGGAGCGAGATAGCGGTCAAATGCTAGCCTCTATGATAGGTTTCGTTATTGGTAGGTATAGTTTTTTGGTATATTAAGGCAATTTACAGAAATATTTTTTAATTGAAATTGATGATTAATTTTTAACCCTGTGAGAATAGCGGGATAAAGAAGCTCGACTTTCCAGGATCTAATATCAATTTTTGAAATAAATTGAAAATTCGGATCGTAGTTTCCGTTCAATCCCCTACAAACTCCAACTATGCATAGGTATAAAACAGCTTACAATTTAGCATTTACATAATTCGTTTATATACCTGCAAATTACATTGACGATGAGGAGTTCGTATATTAATAATGTATGTATATGCTTTTACGCAGTGAACTTTATATGGACATTTTAAATTGTCCATGTAGGATGGCGTTAAATGGATATTTTTGTTTGTATGAATCATCACGGTAGATTTGAATACATTATTATTGATATTTTTATGAACTTATTTTTGGGAACCAAAACGCTGTTCGTCGTCGTAATGAAACACATTTGCGTTTGCTAATGTACATCTGCAACAGCTAAGGGTCTTTTTTTGTATATCATATAAGCTAGCGTTTAACCACTACCTCACCTGTTGGTAAGTGATGATGTGGTCGAGGATGGTAGCACTCTGGGCCTAGAGTGGGAACTGTCAAGGTCTTCCGCTATCTTTTTTATCTGGATAATTGTATTATTATTATTATGATAAGGACCTATCTACTTATATATTCCACATTCCACAGACGAAGAAATCATTAGATTACACTTAGGAGGACTTATCGAGGAGGATATAGGATCATAACAACACATAACAAATTAATTAGAAATTCAAGTATTGACCAAAATATTATTAAAGCGAAACCGAAAAAGTATTACGTTATTCTTAAGGTACTGAGATAGCGCACGCAGGACGCTGGACGCCGCGGTGTGTGCGTGCCTTTAGGTAGTTTCAAAGTAAATAATTAAAAGTTTTTTTTACCAACTTAATAATAGGTTAGGACTAAAGAAACAGGACAATAAGGTAAGTTGCTTTTTTGATGATAAAACGATGATATATGATGACAAAAGCAGTAGTAGCAAGTCTCTAAATCTCGAAGTTGATCTTACATGCCCCATAATTTCACTAGACACAATTTGTACCAAGATCCAACAGAAATTAATAAAACACCGCCCACTATGATTAAAATCATCTAAGCAACCTCTAGAATAAAATTTGCATATTAATTAAATGGTAAAAACATAATATACTTACTCAATGAATTCTGAATGTCCATCAGCACGCTCGTAGCTTTAATTTTTGGGGCAATTAAAAATATAACTCAAGGTTGGATTACTTAAGTAACGCGTGAGAATATTTGAATTTTTGACGTTTAATGAATTATGTTTTAGGACCGATGTCCAATGTAATGCAAAATAACGGCAATTAATTTATTATTTAGGGCCGATGTCTAATGTAATGCAAAATAACGGCAATTTTTAACCGACTTCAAAAAAAGGAGGAGGTTTCTCAATTCGACCGTTTTTATTGTTTTTTTTTATTTTTTATGTTTGTTCGCGGATAACTCCGTCGTTTATGAACCGATTTTGATTATTCTTTTTTGTTAGAAAGGGGATATCCTAAGTGTGGTACCATGGTAATTTTATCGAGGTCTGATGAGTATCTCCAGAGATATGGAGATAAATACCTCAAAATTGGTACTGAAAATTAATAGCGCGGCATTGAAGTCGGTTGTTTTTAGTTTTTTAAACGATCTTATGTATGTATACAGTACGATCAGTAAGTCTTAAGTAGGTGGCTGGTAAGAGCTGGATGAGAGTAGCCGAAGATCAAACTCAGTGGCTCATCCAGCTTTTGCTATTCTTTGCGACGATCCACGCTCCACCTAGTAGGTGAATCTGTTATTATTTTCAAAATCAGGAGTTCCTGAAGCGGTACCTCAAGTGGTAGGAGCATATTATATCGATGTTCCGCCTGACTTGCTACCAAAAAATAGCTTACCACTATCAAGGAGAAAATCGACCGCCTACCTTACGACCGCCTATAATATAACCTTACGGTATGTTCCGGTAGCACACAGCCCTTGTCGAACGACGAGCCCAACGAGTCAGATTATTCTAGGCCTGGCGTGTTCACCATCTTTGACTACATCATCGCTCACCACCAGGCGAGATAGTGGTCAAACGCTAGCGTATAAGATATAAAAAAAAATTTTTCGATATTTCTGATTCCTAAAAATTAGGTTATCTATAACATACCTACAAGAAAACTCAAACTGTAAATCTAACTTGTACGCGTGTTCTGCTTATCAACAACATTATTGGCTAAAATTTTCGCATTCCGATCTCCTTTGAATCTTAAGTGGTAGCTGTGAATCTTTGCGTTTACCTTTATCTGATACGTTCTGAATAACAATTCGGAAATTCTTACTGAATATTAATGCACAAATGTATCTTATCATATAATTTTCTATAACTTCAAGCAATTTTGTTTTTCTAATGGGACATTCGTTGACCAATATCTATAGTGATTTTTTTCTACACTGTATGTCGGACCTACACCAAAGTACTATTATTTATTCTGTACCTATACATACATGTATGTATAATATTTCAGAGAGCAATCTACAATTAATCACGCGGCATTTGAAGACAAAACTATTTTAACAAAATTCTTCCACCGACGCAAAGAGAAGGAAAAATGATGTTTGACGTGTGTATCTGTGTGTTTGTCTGTGGCATTATAGCGCTTAAACGGATTCACCAATTCTAATTTTTTATGGGTGTCCTAACCGAGTGTTATCTTTGAACTTTGATTGATGAAAATCCGTTCAGTGGTTTTTAAAACTATGAGCTTTTTTTAGTTGATGACACTAGGAGATAAACTTTCATATGTATGTTAAATTTGAAATTATCCACCACATGACCACTATCTCGTCTGGTGGTAAGCAATCATTTGGTTGAAGATGATGTACACTTTATGATTTGAATCGGGGCAACCTCTCTTTTAGAAGTCAGGCCATAAATTCTTTACGAAAATGGGGCTCTCAAAATGTCTTATAATGGAGCGTTCATCGGTCTTAAGTGAAACATAATACATGTTATTTGTATTTTTAATGTTAATTCTGAGTGGGAACTTATTTATGTGTTTATACAAAAGTTTCCGCTTTCCGCCCACCAATCGTATATAAACTGTCAAACATTGTAAATATTAAATGAAGATTGCTATATTTTCGTTTATTGTATACAAAACACAACTAACAAAATTAATATTTAAATGTTTTTGCTGTGTACTTTTGGATGGATACAGTATAATGTAAGACTTACGAGTGAGCTAATGCCGCTTAAATGCAAATTTATATACGAGTACGATAATAGTACTCGTAATATAATAAAAAATGTAAGTAAGATCTCTCCAGATTTGATCCTACACCAGGTTGCATTAGGACATTAATGACATTTTTGTTGCTTTTATGTCAAAACTCTAGTGAAGTGAAATTTTGTATAGATCAATGTTTGGAAAAGGTGCGCAAATTATAATACTCCTAACCTTTTTGAAGCTATATCTAGCTATATCTATATAAAAACAAAAAATGATACTATAAAGAGGAAAATAGAAGGAAAAAAATACAAAATATATATTGAAAAAATACACAAAGAAAAAATAAAATAGAGTATATAATTTAGGATAGAACCTGTAGCCTGTATGTATGTTATTACTGTTACCTGTTAGCCTGTAACGTGACGTTGCCGACCGGCATCACCGGAAGACCAGCGTTGGTCATTAGACCAACATTTATGTCAGCATAATCATTAGACCAACATTTATGCTGACATAAATGTTGGTCTAATGACCAACGCTGGTCTTCCGGTGATGCCGGTCGGCACCTCACCTCAGGGTGGGGCCGATTAGTGACACTTTTGTCAAAGATTTATACGCATAAATCTTAAGTTTTTTGTACTATATTTTGTACCTTTTTGTAATACCTAAGTGTCATGAATAAACTTTTTCACTTTCACTTTCACCTATCTTGATTCAATGTATGAAGATTCAAGGGCTGCAAAATTAAAAGTGGCGATAAATGCAGGAGGGAGGGGGTTTTAGTCGGTAGGTCGCCAATAGGCGGAGTCTGACATAACCGCAGAGCCCTGCGGTATTCATGACGATTTCACACTCCCGCGGAAAAAAAAAATTTTTTTTACAGACAGACAGACAAGACAAACAGACAGACAGAAAGACAGACGAACAGCGGAGTCTTGCTAATAAAAAAAATAAAGATCTAAAGTAGTCATATTCTATTACTATAGTAGTAGTAAATGTTGTCTGAAATAGGTACTATTATTACATAAGTATATACAATTTTATACATTTTAGTGATCCGTTGGAAGAGTTTTTGTAGTGTATTGAATTATTGATCATTTTCTTTTCCGAAATTAGATAAAAACATCAATAAGTATGTGTGTACTTATATTTTTTTTTCGTTGTTCCAGCCCCCCAAACATGACATAAGCCTCAAGATGGCGCTACGACTAAAGAAAGACATTAAGAAAGCCTCCTACTACGTTTGGTTCCTCGGAGCTCAAGAGTCGAGAGGACTGAGGGGAGAGGAGTTCGCGTTACCAGCTATACAGATCTTAGAAGAGAGGGCGAGGGATTTGGAACCCTTCAAAGTTACTTTACAGGTTAGTTTCTATAATATTATGTGTTACAAAAACATTGATTCTATACAGGTTTAGGCGCAGAATGACCAATTCTCATAATGGCATATGAGTACTAAAAGGACAAATTCTCACAATCGCAAATTCTGAGAATGCTTAATTCTCAAAATGACAAAATAAATCCAGAGGCAAAGTCGAGTTGGACTCGCCCACCGAGGCTTCCGTACCAACTTCTCAAACTAGGTTAAAGGACAAACATAACTTTGCAGTTCGATCCATAGAAAATGTACTGCACCAACCGCAAATAATAAGTTTGTAATAGTAAATTCACTTTTATTTGTTATTAAACTACATATTTACGGTTTTCAGATATTCCTATATAAGTTCTTCAATACCTTGTTTCTTGCCTAATTTCATTATTCTAGGTCTACGGGAAGTACCCTATAGGTTTTGATTTCCTTGTGAAATCGCAAAATATGCGTAAATATGCGAGACATAAACGGTCATATATTTTGATCGCGATGACAACAGGTTTGATTTTTTCACAGCCGAAAGATACCGTAGACCCAAGTATTTAGTATAAGTTTCAACTTGATACCTTTACGTATTCCGGAGATAAAGGGTCTTGACAGATGGACGGACGGACAACAAAGTGATCATATAAGGGTTCCCTTTTTCCTTTTAGGGTACGAAACCCTAAAAACACTGTATACTTACCTATATCTTAATTTTGAATCAACGGTAAACTATAAAAATATAAAACTAGATAAAATATTATGTCACTTTTATATCACATCACCTTATATAAATCAACATAAAAATTAAACATATAATAATTATTCGAAAATCACAGGGATTTCTTTTATAAAATTGATAAAATTATCATAGAAAAGCCCTAAACTACACACGCAAATATCTTTCTATAAAATATGATAACAATTCTCATTATTTCTATAAGATTTTTATTATGCTAGTGTGCAAGAAAAGAATATTGCATAAAAGGTTTTCATCACCATCATCATCATTATCATATAAATATTTTGACATAATAACTATTATATATACTATATTAACTAAGAACCATTAATAATATGATGCAAGAAAATTAATTCTGTTTTGGTTTAGTTCACACCCTCAGGCAAACGACCTGCTCTCATGCCTTTTAATTTAATTATAATAATATAGCACAAGATATCGGTTCTCTATCGCCCATAGCGTTAAACCATAAAGTACAGCGTATTATAAGATCAGTTAGATAACACCCGATAATACTTTTGATATTAGAGAGGTCATAAGTCACTGACCCTTTAAATACGACCTTATTACTCTAACCTAGTAAGCTGGGTGTACTTAAAATATTGTATTTTTAATAGTTCACTAGCTAGGCTTCGCGGTTCCAACCGCGTTTAAAAGTATGAGTACGGCTTAAGATTTATTTCTCAAAAGATTCAAAATGACTTACGAGAAATACGAATCATAATTTACGACAAAGTATTTTAGAATACTAGTGGGAGCATCACATCACAAAATAAAACAAAAAGTGGGTATTATGTGACCTATTCTACCTTAAATAGGCTATTATATTGCAACAGGTAAATTTGTCGAGACATTTAGTCATTGACAAATTTAAAAATTGACTTTAGTAATTTATTTTATTAATTTTGATTGTTGTTGACACCTTTTATTGTTATATATCCGCGCCTTAATTTTCATAATAGGTACATAATTGTTGCTTTTTATACCGGACAAACAAGCTTCTGTCCACTATTTCAGTGATAATGCAGTCGAAGATGGAATCGTGCTCGTCTGAAAATTGAAGATGGCTATAACGAAACGCTGGCTGAGTTTATGTATAATCAACTGGCCGTATTCACAAACAATACTATGAGGTCTCACAGTGCTCACGAATGTATAGGATCATTCAAACCAATGTCTACATTAATCTTTAGTGATGTCTACGACAATGCATCTTTCAAAATACGGGTGTAAAAGTAACTGCACCAAAATCATATTACTTTTTATGTATATTCAAAGGTTTAATTATTAGTCAATACAAATCGCGCAAAATAATCTGGTGTTAAGCGATGATGTGGTCAAATATGGTGAACACGCTAGTACTAGAATGTTCTGACTTTATGAGACTATGTGCTGCCAAAATACCGAAAGGCTATGGCGGCTTATTTTCGCCTTGATAGTGGTAAACTACTTTTTGATAGCAAGTCAGGCGAAACATAGATATAATGCTTCTACTACCTGTTACTAGGATTTGAACGATTTTTTTTTCACCAACCGGCCATCGGGCGTCTTCTATCACGTTCTAATCTTCGTATAATCTTCGTATAATTCGACCCGAAGTATAATAATTACAATTAATACTTATTAGTATGTAACCGTTTGCGGACTACGGATGTTGGGATAAATAGAAAGTTCAATGTTCTAATTGTTTTTTGAGTATCATGTAATATTTTTGATAACATAATATTTTTAATAACCAATGATTTTTATGATTTGGTAGAACGATGTGCCATTAATGAGCTCAAAATGGCACAGCGAAATTGTCTAAAACAGACAAATCCACAGGTTTAATTGTTACCTAATCCCATGGCAGCTAAGCTTAGTGTCAATAGCCAGCGTGCAGGAAGCAGCATGGCTGACGAGATAGCTATATCTCTCTATTTCTTTTTATGTTATAGTGATATGATAAAAACGCTAAGATAAAACGCTAAACGCTAGACTACCCGTCTAGCGTTTATCATATCACTATCTCACCTGTATATTAGTGACGATATTGAGTGATTGACGATGTTGAGGGTGGTAGCACGCTAGATGGCCTAGAATAGAAGAACTAGCTCTCAAGGATAGCTGTTGGAACACACAAGTGATTAACGACAGGGTTTCCATCTTGAAAAATGTGTCTTTCCTACTTTGATAGTTTTTCTTTTATTGCCATTCAGTTACGAACTATGTTCAGGCATTGGTCGTAAACCTAAATGGTTGCGATCTAAACACATAATTATTTATGTTATATTACAGGGTTTATCGCACTAAAATATTGATTTCCTCGTGCCCATAGTCAATAAAACTTAATCGAAGTATATGTTGTGAATAATATTATGGATTGAAGCTTGATAAGTATCGTATTACAAGTAAACTTATAAACTCTAATTTATTGGTTGTAACTCAAAGGTTTTGTGAAAGATGACAGCTAAACTCTACAGCCAAATTTTTAAACTAGTAATGTAGGACGACGACAATCTCAGATAAAAATCATTGACTAGTATTCAATCGCATTACATAATGTTTGCAATGCGTTCTATACTGGCAATATCTGAGGGTCAAATTGTGGAGTTATCGACGCGATCTGCGATCGGAAGGCCGATATAACTTGTGATTGAAATAGGAACTACTCTATGAAAGATTTTACTGTTCTTTTTATGAACTCTGCTCACCAAATCTGCCAATGTTTGGTGAGCAGAGTGTGAGTGAGCATTTTGTAAGTTGGTTGGCATCAATTTGGGACACTATTGGTCTCAGTGGCCAATCGGGCTTATGGATTTTTGGTATTGTAGGGTTGTGTGGACGAAGACATGCCGTCAAATAATCGTCTTCTAGGTCTTTTAATAACTTAAGGACTTTCGTCGTCACTTTAGCGGTAGGATTGTAGGACACCTTCTCACAGGTACTTGTGTCACTTATTATTTCTTGTACCTTTTGTTCATAATCGCCGGTGTCCACAATCACAGTTGCGTTCCCCTTATCTGCTGGCAACACCAAGATGTCCTTATTGTTTCGTAGTTCTCTGAGAGCTCCCATCTCGCCTTTACACACATTAATTTTAGGTGGCTTCAGTTTCCGTATGATTGATGCAATGTTCTGTCTCATATACTCCGCGTCCCGATGTGTAACACGATTACGTATGATTGTGTCTTCGTCGCTCGTTATTATGTGTTCAGTTGGAATTAGACAGGTTACAGTAGAACGATCGCCGATCTATCTACCGTACGTCCAAGGTGTGACTGATAAAATCAACCACTACCTGAGACGTAGTTATGACATTAAAACGACGTTCCGCTCGTTCTCCCAACTCCGCCAACTGCTGCGTTCACCTAAGGATCAAGAACCACTTATGGGACCTGCCATTTACGAGATTCCCTGTGTGGCAAATGCTACATCGGTGAGACACGAAGAAACATCGCGGCACGGATTCAGGAGCATATAAGAAGCGTCAAAAATGGTGATACCTTTCACTCGGCGGTCGCAGAACACGCTCACATCTTGGACACCAGGCATTACCTACGGTTCGATAAGGTCTCTGTGCTAGCGAGGGAGAAGTTTTTCGTTCCTCGCAAAGTACGGGAGGCCATCGAAATCAACAGGTATCCTAATTTTAACCGGGATCGTGGGTGGACAGTACCGCCGGCATGGGTGCCAACATTGGGCGCTTCCTACCCCGATGCCAACATTCAACAAGGCTACCATGCAGTAGACACAATTAGCACAGTATGCCTACAACCTAACATAACGGTATTAAATAGCGATGACGAATCGGAGGCAGAGCCGAACGCAGAACCCGAGCGCACCCGAAGATCTACGACGCCACCCCTGCCGATGGTAGCGCCTGTCTCGAGTCGTCCGTTGCGCCGGGAAGCGCGGGCAATACGACATGCGTTGCTGCCATCCTAGCCGCTCCCAGACTATGGCCTACGTAATAGGTTGAAACCTGGTCGGAGCATACCCGAAGTAAATACACGCGAACAAAAGCCGGTACGTTCACATTATAATAAATATATATTTAAAAACTTGAAACCACGAACTTTTTTTTTGAGCCAAACAAAATTCTCTACTAAACATGACACGTAGTCTTACCATAATTTTAACTTTGGAAGTGTTACATTTTTTCTTATGTACTTTTATAATAGAGAGTCGTTTCTTTACAAATTAATAAATGTGTAATTAAGTAAACTTTGTTTATTTTAATTAGAATAATTCAGCATAATATATGTGTATATATTTAATTATGACTTCATTTATTATGTCTAAAACTATTAGGCCAATAAAAATATGCCTTATGCGAATCAAACTTAGGCCGAAACAATGTAGCCTTAATGAAAGTTATGCTTGTTTATACAATATGCCAAAAGAAATTATGCGATAGTACTATTATGCTATTTAAAATTATGCGTAACTCGTTATGCCTAAGTAAATTAGGAATAAAAAATTATGCGAAACAAAGGGATCCCATATTTAACTTCATTTTTACCTTAAAAAAATGATCTAGACTCCACACTTATTATTCAAGTGGATTCCTCTCTATTATTATATTCTTATTTAATTTTTGCTTAAGATATTTGTAATATTTTAATAGGAAATGTAACGTAAACTATGAGCGAATACTACTTTTCACTTCAACCTAATTGGTCAAAAACCACGATAAATAATTCTACTTTATCAAAGATCATAAAGACTAATGCAATCTTTCCTCCCCATTCAGGTATCCCACAAAGGGTTGAAGATCGTGCAGAATGTGACGTCGAAAGGCAAGCAGCAGACCATCAAGCACTTCATCCCTCATGGCAGCATCACCAGTGCAGTGGTGCAGGGCGATGTGGTCGCTTGTGTCCTGCTACTATACAACCCGCTAACTGGCTGTCCTGTACATGTACATGCTTACAGGTTAGTCACTATAATTCTAATTGGTCATAGGGGCGATATGACCGGCACTTACGTACCGCTCAGGGTTTATTGTGCATATCACCATTAAGCCATCCCAGCTGCTTGACGAAGCGTAGCACGGCTTTAGGTTGCTGGCATAACACTTCCAATGGTGAAGGTGGTGGTAGTGAATTGGTTAGTGAAGATGATGATGGTAAATGTTTGTGTGTATGACTTCATATTTCTTCGTCTTATTGTTTATTACCATTTGTATAACTATAATATATAAGATCATGCTCAGAGTATTTTTTTAATTGAGTTTAGATGGAGTAATCCGACAGAGAACCAAAATCATCGACATTTTTGAACCATCTTACTCTGTGATAAAACAGAATGTTTTTTCATAAAAATGCATGTCACATTTAAACAAGATTTATTTAATAAAATTAAGGTTAAATAAAGGTGACCTCCAAGTTTTTGGTGACAAGTTACGGTAACTTTATTCAGTGGCTATTTCTACTAAATGAATATATTTCTGCTTAATATTTACGCAAGTCGAATACATAAACAGTTAGTTATCAACCTAGATTTTAGAAGGAAAACTAAATAAGGTACCGCCTTTATGAGAGCGTAGCGTTGAGCGTTGTGTAGATAGATACCGCATAATAGCGATACATATGTTCTATCAAATAATTGTTCTAGTGGAACAATGTTGGCAATTACTTAATTAATTAATTTTACTGGAAAGAATTTTACAATAGTAAGATAGTTTGCGATGAATGAGGTTGTTACGATTATACAATGTTATAAAATGCTCCAGTCAAATCTTTTGATTGTTGATTGTTTTGTTATTGATGGTCCATTTAATCCTTCCTAAGCTTCATAATAGTCGAAACAAAACTAACGTTCAATGATGTATCTAATATATAAACGTAATATTAATTTTTCTGAGAGTAGCAATCCATATGTTATTGTTGTCCATTACCTTCAGACTACTTAAAAGGTAAAGATGACCGTGATATTAACACGCCCATTCAACTCGCCCATTCTTGTTATTTTTTTCTTTTTGGAGAAATTCTTAATTTCGTGCTTAAAAAGCGTTAACATTTTGGTCAAAGTCACACCGCAACGCGCCGTCAAGTGTGTGCCCTAACCGCCCCAATGTCATGAATAGTGCCAGATTTCGCAAACATAGGAGTGTCCAAATAATACTTAGCATTCGAGTGCTAGAAAAATATTGTGGTACTTATATCACAAACACTTGGCATTTCGGTTGCGACCTTTACAAAATGTCATCTTCAACTTTGTATAGAGTTATAAATGTTTATTGTTAACGTGTCCATCATTATTATCGATTCTTGTCCGAGCTCCCAAAATACAGGCACAGCCGAGTTTGGGGCCCAATGTATACTTTGTGTATATGTCAACTTATACCAATAAAAAAAATGAAATGTACTTTCTCGAGGGTTAAGTTAATATAATAATAAATTTCGTCAAGTTCAGTTCAACCATTTCAGTGTGGTTGTGTGACTAATATCCAATAACTAATATCCACTATTGGATTTTAGTTCCAGATATAATATGATTTAAAAGTACATCAATGATTTTTTTTAAATATCTTATAGGCTAGCTTTTGACCACTATCTCACTTGTTGGTAAATGATGATGCGGTCGAAGATGGTAAGCACGCTAGGCCTAGAATGGGAACTGACTCTCAAGGATAGCTGCCGGAACACATTAGATGTTTGGAAAGTTATGTTTATTACTAGTTTTAGGAATTACGTGAAAGACGTCAAAATATTCCCTCCGCCGCGCCGGTGACTGGCAGAAAACTCCTTTCGTCTGTATTTATCAATATTATATTTGCAAATAAACAAAATAATTTTGACAAAAGACTCATTTTATCTTACAATCAAAACGTCAAAGTTGAGGGTCGTGAGTTCGATCCCCACCTATTGCCCTATTGACGTGAACCCACTTCAGACACAAACATATTTAGCTGTTAAAATATGCGTCCCACATTCCCACAAAATGAGAAAATTTGACGCCATGAAACATTTTTAAGATACAGATATTTAGAATTTTTATTATTAGAAGCATTTTAAACTCCCCATTGAAACGAAAACAACATTTCATTTGAGCAGGTACCAAAGTAACAATACATAACATATTGTACAATGCTTATTATATTATGACTAACGAAGTAATTACAAACGGTATCTTGCTTAGCATAGAAATGTTAACATTAAGCAAATATGTTCAGGCGCACCAAACAAAGGATTGAGGCTTCTTCCACTGACATTTACTGGTACCTAGTTTAAATCTTGTGTCGTAATATTTAGCAAGATTATTTGAACTTGGATGGCCTGTAGGCGTAAAGGATAGATCGATGATAGCATACCTTCTTTTGGGGAGCCCGAAGTTTCAAACATCCAGTAATTCCATAAGCATTTATTATTAGCCTTAATAAAACTTTTCCTGGCTTAAACAGCTAATAGAACCAATAACACGTAAATAAAAGTGACTAGAAACAAAGAGCCGAAGATCGGGCTCAGTGGCATGACTTGGGAGAGGCCTATGGCCAGCAGTTGACTGATACCGACTGATTATGATGAACCAATAAAAAAAATTATAGCCAAAAACATATCCAACTTATAAGAGGGAGTGTCTCTTCTTCGCCTCCATAGCTAATGTCTGCTTCCTCAATCTTTTTCTGTCAGGCGTATGCAACAGGAAGTAACTAGCCGGAAGTGTAAATTCGCTAAGATTAAGCTTATATGAACCGTAGTAATATTATTTTAACAAGCCTAAAATTCATAAAATTATTTGTAAATACTTAATCATAATTTTAAATAATTATTATACAGGGTGTCGGGTTTCATATGGTCCAAACGAAAACCATCGATGTATGTTTCGCGAAAATCTATAGTTTTCGAGAAAATTGCGATTTACTTGTTTTCGAGTAAGTCCCCGAAATGTTGCAATTTATTAACATTTACCCCCAAACTATAAAGGCCAGAGCCCTAGTTTTCTTGTGGGACTATGAACAATGAATAAGTCTTTCAGGAAAAAAAATACAATTTTTTATTTAAGCTTATTATTTTTTGAGAAAAAAAATAAAACATCACATTTTTTTATTTAGACGATATTTGAACTTTTACTTTGGGCAGGATTTTTTCCAAAAAAACACAATAAAAAAAGTTATATAATAATTTCAGAAGAAATAATTTGAATATTAAAATCCTTTCTTAATTTCGTTAATTATGTTTTTAGACCTGAACCTCTTGTCGTAGCCGTATGAAATTTGGCAAGCAGAGGGTCTATAAAACAGACAAGTTTTTAAAATCGGTTATAACTTTATTTATTCTGCGTTATTTTTAAAAAAAGCCTGCCCAAAAGTAAAAGTTTAAATATCGTCTAAATAAAAAAAAATGTTTTATTTTTTTTCTCAGAAATTAATAAGCCTAAATAAAAAATTGTATTTTTTCCTTAAAGACCTATTCATTGTTTATAGTCCCACAAAAAAAAATAGGGCTCTGGCTTTTATAGTTTGGGAGAAAATTTAAATCAATTGCAACATTTCGGGGACTAACTCCAAACAAGTCAAACTCAATTTTCTCGAAAACTATAGATTTTCGCGGAACATACATGGGGGTTTTCTGGGTAGCCCTTGGAGTCCTACATCGATGGTTTTCGTTTGGACCATATGAAACCCGACACCCTGTATATCAAAAAAAGTCTGAAACATTTATTCAGCCGGAAGTACGAAATATTAATAGTAAATCATGTCTTCATTATTCGTAAGTTTTACTTTATATTCAAATAACTATTCCTACCGTTATTATTGATTAAAATGATAGAAAAATGACACTTCTAACCTTACGCGGGTTCTAGCTGCACAAAGCCCTTGAGAGTCAAAGTATTCTATACCTAGCTTGTTCACTAGAGCCAACCACATCATAGCTTACCACCAGGCGAGACAGTAGTCAAACGCTAGCCTATCAGATAATAAAAATAAACCGGCCAAGTGCAAGTCGGACTCGCACGCGTAGGGTTCCGTAACACAGTTAAGTATTCCATAACTATGATTTTTCGCAACTACAAAATTAACTTTGTTTTTCATAGTGTTTGTATCAAAAACAAAGTTATCTTTGCGGTCGCCATATCTCTAAAACTACTGACTGTATCTCGTTCAAACCAATTTTCGTTGTTAGTTATTATTGAGATCTACAGCATATATTTTTTTTAGATTTTTCACTCCCATACTTTAAAAGTTGAGAGGGGGGGGGGGGGGGACACGCACATTTTACCACTTTAGACGCGCCTATCTTTCAAATGATTGACTTCGAGAAAAAATGATTTTAAGAACCTCAATGTCATTTTGAAAGACCTATCCAAAGACACTCCACACGTATAGGATCGAAGAAATTTTTTTTTTTGTTTCAGTTGCATGTATGGGATGCCCCCCCTAAAACTTTTATATTTTTTATTTTTGTATAAAATTCGAAAAGCGGTTTGCAGAATACATCTACCTACCAAGTTTCAATTATGTAGTCCTAACAGTTTCGGAATAAAATGGCTGTGACATACGGACGGACAGACAGACAGACAGACATGACGAATCTATAAGGGTTCCGTTTTTTGCCATTCGGCTACGGAACCCTAAAAAATCACCAAGTCGCTACAGTAGGCAGGTAATGTAACGGTTTAGATAGATAGATTATCTATGTATTCAGGTGCATAGCAAGAGTGCTATAAAAAAATCTAAACACAGTATCGATCCTTTTAAGGCTTCTGTGCCGGAGAATGCCCGGCGTGAGGTCAGGCAATATGCCAGTACATCGACAGGGCTACTTACCGTTACCCGTTTTTTACTTATAATTATTATATTTATAACAGTTAAACTTTAATAAAAAAATTAGTCGTGACATGACATATTTTCATTTCATGACTTAAAATTCGGTAAGCTTAAATAAATGGATAGTTGCTCTAAGTGGATTAGACTTAAATCAGATTTCCAGCGCGTGGTCTTTCTCAGTACCGTCAGGCCTGCCTCACTCGCCCATAGCTACAGCGCTTTATACCTAAACTTTCGTCCAGCGCCGTCGTCGGTATCGCCAGTCGCTTGTCACTGCTGCTAACGCGCGCGCAACGTATGTTATTATTCAAATGACGGAATAACGCATTCGTATTCTAAATTAAAAACGATTTATGTTTTCCATAGTCATTTTGCGAGTTTGACAAAAAACAAGCATAATATTGTTCATTTTTTTATGCTAACGATACTAAAACGACAAGACGGCGTAAAATTCACTTTTTGACTTAAAATTCGACTTTTAGTTAGTTGATGTTATTTTGTGAGGTAAATAAAAGAATTCGTAAACTTTTTTTTATTTTATTAAGTCAACCCTTCATTGCACATCGTATCGTTTGCGCGCCGGTACATCGCGCGCTGAACGAAGTAATAACAACGCTAGGTCGAGCACCTTAGAAACATTTTTGCTTGTATTGTCTGAAATAAGCGTTGGTATTGTGTTTTTGTAGGGGAGTGAAATATTTGTTACGTAGTAACTATTATATAATCTGTGGTACAGTGTTCAATCCATACTAATGTGCAATCAATTGACTAAAAAAAAACTCTCATATTACGTAAGTGCATATAATTCCAACGTTGTTAATATCCTTGTACGAAACTGGTAGAAAAAAGCTTTAGAGTAAATTAAAATTTTCTCGCTGACTTTTTTTTTTCAAATTCTGCCTGCGTCTTCAGCTCAAATTGAGTGAAAAACCAACAAAAAAGTACCTACAGACGAAGTTAGAATTATTTTATTTTCTAAGTATTAGTATCACAGAAATATGATTAAATAAGGTAGTTATTCATATTTCTGTGATTGGTATTTATGAACTGCCCTTTGTCTTAAGTCCGTTTATGTTGGTACTTGGCTTGGCAGCCCTGTTGGCATTACACGTGCGCATCCGCCAGGGGTCGCCGCGTCGCTCTCGACTCCTCGATAGGTATCGGAATGTGTCACAAGGCCTCACTTAAATTCTTAGGGCGCTTGTATGAACAGCTATTTATGCCATCTGTGCACTTTGACATTACTCGTATATTTATTTTGTGGATTGGCTAGATTTGATGTGCTTAGTACGTAAAATTGGGTGAAGCGCCTCCGACGACATCCAGTTACAATTATAATTTTGTTAGACAAATGTATGGAACCGTATAAAAATTAAGACTGAAAACTTTATACACATAAAAGTTCTGCAATATTTTGTTGCTTATAAAAAGTACATTTGTTTCTTAAAAAAGGAATAAATAAAAAAAATGGGTGGGTTGGTTGGATATAAAGTTGATATGAGCATATGAATAAGTTTAATTTTGCAGTTTGATCGAGAATATTACAATGTATGCACCAAAACTCATTAATGCGATGCTTAACTTTTTGTTTTTAATTTATTTACTTATAATATGTGTAAAGATACGGACACACCGCAGCGTCCTGCGTGGTCTAGGCGGCGATCAGATAGCACAGGATGATTTGTGCCAACTGGTTCACACCAAACGCGATCAGAAATCAATTAAAAAGTATCGCAGGACGCCGCGGTGTAGCCGTACCTTATGTCTAACAATTATAAATTACTTTGACATTGACACATCGTGAAATATAACCACATTACACACAGGTAAAGAAAGAGTTACCCGAGCAATCAATACGTTTCCATGCTAATTCAAAAAAGATGACTTTACCGTTTCAACATCGTGCTTTCTAATGAAAAGAAACACTTAACTGGCGCAAAGGTGAGACTATCCATGACCTGCCGCGGTAAGACATAGAAACCTACTATCTTACTATTTATTGCAAAACTACTCATCTATTGACTGAAATCTATCAAGAAGTTTTTACAACGTCCTTTCACTGCCAACGATGAGCCGCGAACAAATTGCATTCCACGCTATTTGTTAGTTCGCGCCATTTCTGACAGTTGTTTAAATATGGCCAACGAATAGACAAAAAGCTGCCAACACTTTCACCAATATTTTGTCGTCAGCCAGTGTCAATAAAAAATAAACGGTGCCATTAACAATAGAACACGTTTGGGCGCCAAAAAAATAGTTTTCTATAGTTAGCTAATAAACCGTGAAGTGGAAATTAAAACCTCAGTTTGGTAACTTTTGTGTTAGTTTTTTTCCTATTTGTATGATACCTACTAACAAAGGAAAAGTTTTGATAGAACCGCCATAGAATTGTTTGCTATTACTGATATCTTTATTTATTTGTTATTGTACCTACTTTCGTTATAATAATTTACAGTTATGAAACTAATCTTTATTTCAAATACTACCAAGTATAAATAAATAACTTTCATTTGTTATATAACAGGCTTATTTAATAGTTTTTTTGGCTTTGTTACCATTGGGCTATGGCCATTTCACCGCTCATTGAAATTGCAAGGATAGCTTAATTCGGTCGCAGCGACTTTGGAATTTTTAAAAAAGGTACACTTACACAACATAATATCATATAAGGCATAAGTAGGTATTAAAAAGTTAGCTCATCCCGAGTCGCATTATGTGAGGAGGCTAATGCCATGCAGTGGGTGCAAATGACGATAAGTAACAAAAGCTTAAAGTCACGGATACACCGCAGCATCCTGCGTGCGCGATCTAGGAGGCGATCAGATAGCGCAGTAGTATAATTGTACCGACTGGCTCACACCAAACGCAATCAGAAAACAATTGAAAAGTACTGAGATCGCGCCCTCAGATCGCAAAACGCCACGCTGTTGCCGTACCTTAAATGTGGTGCTTTTTGGTGCACTCAAAAGTGACTTAATGTAATAAGTAATATAAGTCAAATGTAAGTGTTTATGGTCTTTTTTACTGAAAAAAAAAAGATTCCTTAACTAAAAGTGTCATATTTGTTGTTCTATTATATATATAAGGCAAGTTTTAACATAGATAACAGATTTCAGAATGTCTTTTAAAATAAATTTAGTCGTCAATAGTTTCGTAAAATCTAGCTAAAATGTTTCAATGATAAATCTAGGTTAAAACAATATCTGCGACTATCAAAAAAATGTCGACACAAGACTTAATTATGTGTGTGAAATATTGTAACTCTTTTGAATACCTACCTAATTAGCTGGTCCTTGGCATTCGTATCAGGTCATATCTATAGGTCATGTGAGTCACAGATTTCATCTGACGTAATATGCTCATCTATATTTGAGTTCGACGGACAAGGTATTAATTATTTAAACAAGAAGTTAGAAGTTACATATTTACCTACCTCAATATTAGAAAACTTAGACGCTATTGAACTTGTTGTAATAAGCTTCTAATAGTATATATAAAAGCTTTTACAAGAAATCATATCAAGCCCCAATCAGTCGATTCTTTGCCTAGACGCAGAATATCTTCAAGTTTTTCAGCGAAACTTAACTCCTTTTTGGCAGTCATTTTGACAGTTAAATTTACATGTTTTGCTAAAGATGGAATTGAAATGCGTGCGTGTCAAATTCAACTTTATAATGTGTCAATACCGGGCAGATAAGCACTTGACACCTATATCACCTGATTTTAAATGATAATGTAGCTTGGGGGCGCCCATTTATTACGTGAGGCCTTTAGGGGAGAAGGGCGGTGAAAACTGCTTTAAAATAACCTTTAAATATAATAATAACTATTAAAACTATAGTAGAGTCAATTTATAGATCACATTTGACACTTCAAAAATTCAACAACGTGACCTTGTAGTGATAGGCACATAAAATTATTAATTATTTCAAAGTCAGAACTGCATAATTACTTAACATTTTTCAGTAAAAAATACATATTTATTCTAATAATTACAAAAGAAACCGTTTTTACGATTTACATTGACTAATAATTCATTTAAAACATATAAACAATTTTTGTTCTAAAAAACTAAACGTCAGTACAAGGTTACGTCAGTGAACAATTTTTCTTTATAAACACTAGGGATGCTACCCAAAAAATCAAAAGATTGATCAGTCGATAGGTTGAATCGAATGCAATGATTACTTTTAAAGGATGATTAACTATAAAAATAACTACAGTGATTGTAATTAACACATAATATGATTCTTTGACTAAAATAATACAAAAATAATTGAATAGGAACTAAAATAAATAATTTGGGTTAAAAAATTAACGATAAACTACTAAACGTTAGATCCATAGGCACATTTGTATAATTTGTATTAGCATGTCTTATCAATTTCATACTAACGCAAAACAAACAAGTAAATAACACTGAATAATGTAAATACTAATTGTATTGCTCATTCAGAGCTGCCGGTAAATTGGTTATTTCGAATAACATCAAACTAACATAATTCTTGTTTGTGTTGATGTGTATCGATTCATCAATTGAATCTATGTTTTTAAGCAAGTCACCTTACTATGAAGCTAAGAATGTCAAATGTGATCTATTAAATTGACCCTACCCTATAGTATTTGATCTTTGTAATGCATGGCCTCAAATGTGGTATACTTGCGTATCTTTGGTAACAATACAATAATATGGTACCGCCGATTTGACTTAATAATGGAGTCGGGCTGTTAGGACTGGATCTCCGTAATGGCAAATGGTAGAACAGTATAGTGGAACCATAGAGAAAGTATATATATACAACAAATGATATATATATATAAAAACTAAAATTATGAACACATGATAGATATGCCAGCTATAAGATAAAATGAACAACGTAATTTGGTTGGGTCATACATGACAGTGGATGAGAGCCAATGGGTGCACTAGAATTTGGTGCCAGTGCTGGAGCCAGTTTGTAAAATCGCATACGCAGAGAAGGATAGAAAAAAATGTTGTTCATCTCGCTCTCTCATACTAGTGATTGTACAGTTTTATCCTTCTCATATTATTATTGTTATTTAAATGCCAAATCCATTTAATACTCCATCCACGACTGGAACAGTCGAATTTGGGCGTCGAAGTATGTGTTTAATCATTAATACTTTTCATTACATATAATAAAGAGTTTACAAAAAGTTTGTGTTTAAAAAATCAACTTATAATTTATCTTAGTATTATGATAAAATTTTAAAATAAGAATGTTTATAATTCAGTCGTCAAGTGGTAAATGACCCAGGTGCGAGTATCAAGTGTTTCGAGCGTCAGAAGCGACATTTTAGCCTTGACATTAAAATGTCAGCATTCCGCAGTACCAACGTTATTATAATGCAAGCTGAACATCTTATCCTTTTGTTTGAGAGCTTGTTTTTAGGATTCCGTGTCTAAATGGGACCCTATTACTGACACTAATGACCGTCTGTCCGTCCGTCTGTCACAGGACTGTATTTTCTCAACCACACACTTGAAAATACAGAGTATTGTATTACCAAAGGCCGCTTTAACACCAAATAATAAAAACAATATAAAGTGAAAAATCCATACTTGGACACCCCAACTCTTGCTTTATCTTATTCAATATTGCATGGTGGTACGCGTTACGTTTAAATCAAAGTACGAGATTTGCTCCGAATTTTTCAATGATTTTTTTAGTAGAATGTCTATGTAGAATCAGTATATAATCTAGTATATTAAGTATTTATATTATTTTTGGATGTCTCTATCATCAAAAAAACATATTGCCCTGACGTAGCGTTATGCTCAGATCAGATGTTGTTTTGTATGTTTTCTGTTTGATAGAGCTGTGAAAGTAACGTATAAATGTATACCAGTATGTATTCGTTACTATAAAACATCGAACTCGTTACTTTCGTATCGTTACTCGTTACTTTCGTTACAATCGGCTGTCATGTATAATTGTATGTGTCAGTATCATTCTAGCACGTTACTAATAGGTTCGTTAAATGTACTTGTATATTTAGTTATGGGTTATAGTACCAAAATAAATGAGTAGGTAAGTTTTTTATGTTAAATTAAAAATGTGTTTTACTAACTAAACTTATCCTGTCGTTCTGATAGAGAATAAAAATTACAGACCGTGCAGTGTTACCGTATTATTTTCACTGCACAGAAAACATGTTGCAAAACAATTGCCGCGCTGTCATTCATAGGCTGTTAGACAGAGACGGAGATCGTACGTACGTACGTATGTCGTACATTTTGTCTCGTCTTGTTCCGAATACCGACATATGCGAATGATGCGAGTAACGAAACATATTCGAGAATACCGATTCGGTACTTCGAGTCAGGCAGTGTATTCGTTACTTAGTAACGAATACATACGGTTCGACACAGCTTTACTGTTTGACAAAATCTTTAAATGTTATTTCTAATATTCGCTTTATAATTTCACATTGCCTTTCAAATCGAAAAACATAAATAAAAATTATACGAGTATGACAAATTATTAAAAGGTTGATTCAATAGTGCGTGATAGTAAATAGCAATTGTATTGCTATGTCGAAACTGTCGAGTGGCAATTGCTATAAATTGATATCGTAAACTCTGAGGAATTTGACAAGTGTTGCCATTTACAAGGCACAACAATTATAGATGTAGTGCTAATGAGATAAGTGAAGTGCGTAATTTTGAGGCTCTGAAGTTTTGAGTAATAGTAGGTGTTTTTTCTTATATTTTATAACGACCTGTAAATTCTGGTTCGCAATCTGATGGTGTGCTTTTGTCTGAAGACTTTAACTAATTTGAAACTTGTTACAACCCTTTTCATTCTAAAACTTTAAAAAGTAATGACTTTACCTTCACAAAAATGTTACTGAGCTGGCTGTGGTTCTGAGTTTTGAGGTATTTTACTCCATTATCTTTGAACAATACTATAGATAAATATTACCAAGCCCATATAATAACGAAGATTTTACGTAAAAAGAGACATTAAAGTCTCTCCACACTTTATTTCGAAAATCTCATGGTTTCAACCCAAAATTTCTCAGTTGAAAGAGAAAGCCCTAGTATTTTTGCTTAGTATTTATATACGTCATTATATAGTAGCTAAATAGTTGACTAATTAATCTAGACTCGTCGAGACCAGTCATTATAACTTATTTATCTATAGATTATTCCCACATTCAATCCACTGCTGGACAGAGACGGACCTTCTCTAAATATACACGATTGAGCTCGGTCTTCAGCTCTTTGTATACATTTCTGCCAGCCGCATTCTGCATGCCGTTATTTCACCTGACCACAAGGCGTCCTATTACGATTCTCAAACGTAGTTTCCACTCGAGATCTCTACCCCCAGCAGTTGTCGGTTCTTTGCCTAAACGTGGTTTCCACTGAAGATCTCTACCCCCAGCGGTTGTTGGTTCTTTGCCTAAGCGTGGTTTCCACTCGAGATCTCTACCCCCAGCGGTTGTCGGTTCTTCGTCAAATGTGACTAGCCCACTGCCACTACAGCTTGCTAATTCTTATGCTTAAATCTTTTATGTTATTCTAGGTTATAAACTCGGTGCCAAGTTTCATCAGAAATCCGTTTTGCCTTTATTGAGTGATTGAATTATAAACATATAAATTTAGAAATTAATAATATTATTAATTTTGTAAATTCTGATGTAGATTGTATGAGATGATATTGAGATATGTCTCTAGAAATAATGATTCTATATTCACTTTTGTATATTGAAATGATAACTTTATATTGCAATTGTCTTCTCCCCACATCTATGCAACGAATACCAACAAGTTTCCAACAATGCCTAATCCAATATTCATGCAGCTACTATTACAAAACACTCAAAACTAGACCGCGGCCGGGTTTTATAGCCATAACATCGGCATGGCATTATAATATATTACGGTTCACATCTATTACTCAATGACATTGCTTAGGGCCCGCCTTGCCTTTAGAGCCAGTCCTTTATATATTGCCACACATCCGTCGTAACTTGAAATCTGTGCTTGTAATCGAAACTTGACATGTGTGGCGGATCGTGTGAGATCGTAAGCTAATGAAATGTACGGATTTACTTAAGATTGAGAAATATAGATTATTATTGTTATTATGCTTATTGTTTAAAACATTGGTTTTAAACAATAAGTCATAAAATAATAGGTATTTTATTTTTATTTATTCCGGCTGCGCGAGAATGCTCTACTCCTCTCCAACTCACAACAGAGTTGGCGTGTTTGGGCTCATTGGAATGGTCTCAATGAACAGATTATACATAATCGGAGTGGTTTTAAATTAGAATTTAAGCATTTATGTACTCATATGTATGAATAAATTATAACGATTTTAAGTATGTATCTAGCATATTTATTTGTACCAAAAATACCACCTTAATGCCACCTTTGTATCTTACCACCGTCAAGGAGAAATTCTGCCGCTATAATCTTACGGTGTTCCGGAAGCTCACAGCCCTTGAGAGTCAGACCATTCTAGACATAGCGTGTTCATCATCCTCGACCACATCATCGCTTACCACCAGGCGTGATACTGGTAAAACGCTAGCGTATAAAATATTTTAAAAAAATTACGTCTTAACTTATTTTTTTAACTGATTTTTTTACTGAGACATTTGTCCACAGATGTGATTCCGACCACACAGCAGAGATGCTATTCACGCATTTACAAGCGCTGATCGATCGACCTGAGAACCAGAAGAAATTCGCGGACATTGAGCGCAAACTACAAATGCGAGGCGCTCTCCCAGCATCCAAGAAACCACCAGATTCCTCATTAGGAAGCGAAGTCTCCAGAGAATCGGACTCGGGAAGCAATGAAGAAAGATGCGTAGCAAACTTATACGATAGTTTAGCCGCCGAACTGAAGCAAAAGTTGTCAACAGGTAAAAAGGGATTAGGTCAGTCGATTTCTTTATTTTTCGTAGGCTTTCGGTGTGCACACGCTTTGGATTTGCAGTAGAATAGCGTTGGTATGTATTTTTAATGCAGTATTGCTGTAGTACCTGTGTAGAGAAGACAGCATATTATTTATCTATATGTATGTCTATAACTTTATGTAGCTTGTTACAGTTTCAGAGCATCTGAAAAAAAATTAAACCGAATGAACTTAGCTTACCTTATATTCAGAGATCTATTTATGATTGTTGATTAAACATGCTTTATTAAGCGCAAGTAAAAAAGTATAGCGTGCATCATCTTAAATCATTTATAAATTTATATATATTAATTAACATTGAGTGCTATAATGAAAAATTACTACCTATTAAAAAGTGAAGCTTTTTCTATTACAGACCTAAGTATCTATCTAGTAAGGGCCTACGAGTAAAATATTCTTATTTATAGTATTACAATGCTGGATAATATCGTTTAAAAACTAAAAAAGAACCGACTTCAATGCCGCGTTATTAGTTTTCAGTACCAATTTTGAGATGTTTATCTCCATATCTCTGGAGATACTAATCATACCTCGATAAAATTAACATGGTACTACACTTGGGATATTTCCTTTCCAACAAAAAAAGAATAATCAAAATCGGTTCATAAACGACGAAGTTATCCGCGAACAAACATAAAACAAAAAAAAATACGGTCGAATTGAGAAACCTCCTCCTTTTTTGAAGTCGGTTAAAAAGCAAAAAGAGCGGGATACAGTATATAAGCCCGTATTGCGATACGGGCTTATAACTATTAACTAGTATCCCGCTCTTTTGGCGTAGTAAGACTTCTATCGGTATATTTGAGTCTAAAACATTTCTATTAGTTTTATTCCTACATAAAACCTTAAATTTTAGACGTTATAATAAGTCTAGGTCAAGGAGCGCAAACGTACCTAGACTATGCAAGAAGCTTGTATAATCTTTTCAAGGCAAAAAACTGCAGCGTCGAAATTGACAGAGTAAAAATACATGATGCTATAGAAATGTTGCTATCTTCATAAAGATATAACTACAATGCTTTTAGAAAGTTACGTAGCTAGCAAGCTTTGTAGAGCTTTCATTACAAACAATTCATTATTACACGCAAATATTAAGCCAAAAACCACACCAAAACATACTCACGTGCTTTCAAATGTGATACATTGCTTACTAACTTTGAGTAAGTACTAACTTAGTACTAAATACTTACAGGAAAGAGCCCCATACTTCTGCCTCCTCGTGATTATGACACAGTGCATCGACAGAAGGGTAACCTGAGCAATATTGACACGAGGAGATGCCTCAATCAGAATATTGTGGGGATAAATGCGAGGCGTAAGTTGGAGTCTTCTGGTGGAAGTTCAGGGATTGGAAGTGATCTGGCACCTTCTCCGGAAAGGAACGAGTACCCAAGGCAGCATGATAACCATAGCACTAGTGGTGAGTAGCTACTATAACTTGCTTTTTATTGCAGGTAGACAAGTTTTTGACCAGTTACCATTTTCTCACCAGTACCCTCAGTACGAGTTTTCATCGTGAACGCTTTTATCAGATCTCACATAGTTTTCGACTTATTATAGAGTTTAACTTGTACAAAGAGTACAGAGAGCCTATAAGTGCGAGTTTCTTTAGATATTGTTACGTGCGGGGTGGTATTAAAATGCCAATCCGATGAGATGAACGTTTATTTCCACTGATCACTAGGTTAGCACAATGTTCCACAGTAGTTGTCCAAATCGTCTTGCACAATTATCAAAAGTCCGTTAACACACACTGAGGTCGTTGGTAATCACAATCACTGATTTCACTGTTCACAGTTCACAACACGAGTTCACTGATAACACGTAACGATCACTTGGTCGCTATCCGCGCTTAGATAGTAACACTGTCGCTTCCAAAGAAAAACTGACTCAAGCCGCGGTTTCAACGTCTTATATAGGACGAGAATATTTCTACAGAACTTTCCAGTATTGACTCGAAACAATTGACAAAAGACGTTCAAAACAAAGCAATAACAATCACAAACAAAAGGGGCGGCTTTCCTTTGAGCATCTGACGTAAACAACTTTACCATACATGCTAATTTGATCTCTAAGTACTTATGAATAAGGTTCAATCTTAACTACAAAACTAGGTACATTGACTAGGGTCTGAATTCCCGGAAGGTTAACTTTTATGACGGTCGGGTCGGGTGTTTATAGCCCCTAATTAGTCTATTCTTTCCCACGGTATTTTTGTTCGAGAAGCTTGGCGAAACATCGCGACTCGACGACGCGATGTAACAATATTTTTACTTACTTAAGTACGAGTACGTTAAAGCATAGAAACGATAATAATACTAGTTGAAGTAAACGCATATTTGTATGGATATTAAAAAGCGTCATCTAGTAAGCATAATAGGTAACACATAAATCCATACCAATCTATCTTTAATTTAACATGATTGAGTAGGTAAACAAATAAAAAAAAAACTTTTTTTTTAATTTGTTTTATTTCTTTAGACTTATTCACTCGACCGATCAGTAAACGCAGATTTGTATATACATTGCAAAGATACATAGATACCATTACAATTCCTTGCATTTGTAATAGTATAAATTGTGGGATAATATTTTATGAACCTATTTACGTATAATAAATAGTATACACACTAGATGACGGATTTTAATTTCATACAAATCTGCCTTTACTATAACATGAATCTAAAGAAACTCGCCTGGTTTTGATGGTGTCGTCGATGGTATTCGTAATTTTTAATGCAACCACATACCTCATACATACTTCTATAGTGTAAGATTTATCCAGTGTAAAGCATATTCACATTTCATAGAATAGAATAGAATAGAATAGAAAAACTCTTTATTGTACACCAGTATAGAGAAACAAAATAACAAAGAAAACTTAACTAGGATAGTACAATGGGCGGTCTTATCGCTTGAAGCGATCTCTTCCAGACATTTCATAAAATTGTCTATCAAGCTAAAAAAAAAACCAACTCCAATATGTATGTAAGTTATGGAGGTTTTTGTTTCCCGCTTTCTTTGGGGCCCTGTGTGTCGTGTCGTCAATCAATACATGTAACGAATATAATAATAATAATTTATGAATTTAATAATTTATGAAGCGGCAATAACCCAATGGCTAAGAGGCCTGGTGATGGAGAGTAGCGATGGGTCGTTGATGTATTTTTCATTAACGCAACTAGACCGTTAAATTAACCTCCGTCAACTAGTCGATTAACTAGTTGAATTGATTAACTAGTTAATGCTTCAACCATAGTCGATTTAACATATGCTCGTATGAATTCAACCGCTAACGAAGTATTGATAATTCAATCGTGTAATCCAAATAGCGCTGTACGTTAATTGTATATTAGTTTTTTCAACAATCAATATATTTTGATTTTATGTTTTAATTTTA
The DNA here is from genome assembly GCA_954871355.1 of Cabera pusaria. Classification (NCBI taxonomy): domain Eukaryota; kingdom Metazoa; phylum Arthropoda; class Insecta; order Lepidoptera; family Geometridae; genus Cabera; species Cabera pusaria. Next base: position 12,578,778 of record OX940906.1, read on the forward strand.
CGTTTTTACATCATGGCGTCTAAGGCTCACTACAACGTTGTCATGGGAGACTTTAACGCCAAAGTGAGAGTACAGACCTGCAGTGAATCGACAATAGGACCACACGGATTTGGCAGTAGGAATCACGGGGGGCAAATGCTTGTCAACTTTCTCGAGAAAGAGGGGCTTTTCTTGATGAACTCGTTCTTCAAGAAACAGCCCCAAAGGAAGTGGACGTGGCAAAGCCCCGACACTGTGACTAAAAATGAGAATGACTTCATCATTACGGACAAACGGCGCATATTCAGAGACGTCTCAGTGATCAGTAGGTTCAATACTGGAAGTGATCACCGACTTGTACGAGGCACTCCGGATATCGACTTCAAAGCCGAGAGATTCCGATTGATGAAGTCCACACTACGACCAAACCTACTCCAAACAGTTGTTGGGTCTGAAACATTCCAATTAAAATTGGAAAATCGATTCGCTGCCTTGGAAACCACAGATGACGTAGACCAGAAACTCGAAGAAGTGGTGGAAATCCTCAGGGATGAAGGGACGAAGTTTTGTGAGAGCAAGCATACGGGCAAAAAGTCCAAACTTTCGGCAGAAACACTTCGACTAATGGAAGAGAGACGAACAGACCCTTTGTCAGCTTTGTCAATTAATCAGGTGCGCTACAACACCATTAAGAAGCTGGTACGACAAGACCTCCGATCCTCTAACACGCTCTTGATTAAAGAATCAATTGAGCAGAATCGGGGGTCGAAAGTGTTCGCCCAGCCTCTGGGTAGAAGCCACCTCACAAAGCTGACAACGTCAACGGGGAACGTCGTCGCATCCAAGTCGGAGATTCTGTCAGAAGTTGAAGACTTCTACGGCAAGCTCTACGCATCGCATGCTTCAAGGCCCGTACCCGATACTGAGGATTGTAGAGCCACCTTGACCCGCCACTTCACAGAAGACCTGCCCGAAGTCAGCCGAGATGAGATCGTGATGGCCCTTAAACAGCTCAAAAATGGAAAGGCCCCAGGTGAAGACGGAATCACAACGGAGCTTCTAAAAGCTGGAGGAGCCCCAGCTGTAAGCCAGCTGCAACAGCTCTTCAATTCAGTTCTCTTCACTGGGAGAACTCCACAGGCATGGAACAGGAGCATGGTGGTTTTGTTTTTCAAAAAAGGAGACAAAACCCTCTTGAAAAACTACCGCCCGATTTCGCTTCTGAGCCATGTCTACAAACTGTTTTCAAGGGTCATCACGAACCGTCTTGCGCGAAGACTCGACGAGTTCCAACCTCCGGAACAGGCCGGATTTCGAAGCGGTTACAGCACCATGGACCACATCCACACAGTGCGGCAGATTGTACAGAAGACCGAAGAGAACAATCGGCCCCTGTGCTTAGCGTTTGTGGACTATGAGAAGGCCTTCGACTCAATCGAAACCTGGTCTGTTCTGGAGTCCTTGCAGCGTTGCCAAGTCGACTGGCGATATATCGAAGTGATGAGATGTCTGTATAATGCCGCAACGATGAGTGTACAAGTACAGAACCAGCGTACTAATCATATCCACCTGCGTCGAGGAGTGAGACAGGGGGACGTAATATCCCAGAAACTGTTCACTAACGCCTTGGAGAATATGTTTAAGATGCTGGACTGGAAAGATTGTGGCATCAACATCAACGGCAGGTACATCTCTCACTTACGATTCGCAGATGACATCGTCATTATGGCAGAGACGCTGCAGGACTTACAGAGGATGTTGAATGGCCGGCTGGCTGGCTGATTCTTCTCGTCGCATCGGTCTCCGGATGAATTTGGATAAAACCAAAGTCATGTACAACGAGCACGTTGTTCCGGAACCGATTGCCGTAGATGGAATCCCACTTGAAGTTGTCACTAAGTATGTTTACCTAGGGCAGACGCTCCAACTAGGCAAACATAACTTCGAAAAGGAAATCCAGAGAAGAATTCAGCTGGGCTGGGCAGCATTTGAAAAACTCCGTCGAGTCTTCTCGTTGCATATACCACAGTGCCTAAAGACAAAAGTCTTTAATCAGTGCATCCTACCCGTCTTGACATACGGAGCCGAGACGTGGACACTCACGGTTCGACTGGTCCACCAATTTAAAGTCGTTCAGCGAGCTATCGAAAGAGCTATGCTCGGTGTTTCTCTGCGGGATCGAACCCGGAACGAAGTAATTCGCCAGAGAACTAAAGTGATCGACACAGCTCATCGGATTAGCAAGCTGAAGTGGCAGTGGGCTGGTCATATCTGCCGTAGGACCGATAACCGTTGGGGTAGACTGGTTCTAGAGTGGAGACCGCGAATCGGTAAACGTAGCGTAGGACGCCCTGTTACCAGGTGGAGCGACGACATTCGTAAAGCGGTGGGCAGTGACTGGAAACAAAGAGCCGAAGATCGGGCTCAGTGGCATGACTTGGGAGAGGCCTATGTCCAGCAGTGGACTGATACCGGCTGATTATGATGATGACGTTATGGCGTAAATTTCTAAGAAATTTAAATACTAAGTCTTTGCATATAGAGCTGTTAATGTAATTAAAGAGTTTTACTTTTTTTATATAAAATACTTACGCAGTTGAAATTCCCTCAGACTAAATAATTCCCTTTTCTACTTTCGAATTTAGCCGTCTAACAACGAATGTTACCGTTCGAAATCAAGTTGACAGTTGATCGTGCGGCGCGTCTCCGTTCGTTGACGTCAACTGATACGTTTCTCTATACTCTCGAATTTTGCCGTCTATGGATTCAACTAGTTGATCGGTGAACGGTTAACTGTCGAAACGTTGAAAGTCGATGGACGGTTTTTTCAACTAGTTCGTTTAATCAACGCCCATCTCTAATGGATAGGTCGTGAGTTCGATCCCCACCCATTGCACTATTGACATGAGCCCACTTCAGATACAAGCATATTAAGCTTAGTTGTAGAGGTTAGCAAAAGTACTAGAAATGTGTAATACACATTGCTAGTAAGCTTTTTGAAGAAAAATATGAATGCAGATGTTTATAAATTAAATAATGTTTCGGCTCGCATATCATAAATAAACAAAATCTTTAACCACATTTAAAGTCATCTCTAATAATTAATAAATATATAGGTATTTATTACGCCATAGGTATGGCCACACCGCGGCGTCCTGCGATCTGTAGGCGTGATCTCAGTACTTTTCAATTGTTTTTTTTATCGCGATTGATGTAAACCAGTCGGTACAAATACTACTACGCTATCTGATCTGATACGCAGGACGCTGCGGTGTGTCCGTACCTTAAATACAGTTTTAGTACGGAAACCGTGTTTTTGTTGTTTGGTGAAATCGCTTGGTAATCGGTTAAGATGATGATATTAAAAAAAAAAATGTTGTTTTTGTTTGAAAAGGCATTTTTGTAATCTTGTATGATACTTAGAGTAATGTTGAAAATTACCAGTCATGACGCATTTGAACGGATGTTTAATAATTTTAGATCGTTTAAAAACTAAAAAAAATTACTTCAAATGCCGCGCCAGTCATTGTCAGTAACAAGTTTGAGGTGTTTATCTCCATATCTGTGGAGATACCCATCAGATCTCGACGAATTTGTAACGGGACCACCTCAAGAGTACTACACTAGTAAAAAACTTTAAATAACAGCTACTTCAATGCCGCGCTATTAATTTTCAGTACCATTGAGGTGTTTATCTCCATATCTCTAGAGATACTTATCGGACCTCGATAAAATTACCTTGATACCACACTAGGGATATCTCCTTTCCAACAAAAAAAATAATAATCAAAATCGGTTCATAAACGACGAAGTTATCCGCGAACAAACATAAATAATAAATATATATATATATATATATATATATATATATATATATATATATATATATGTATATATATATATTATATACGGTCGAATTGAGAACCCTCCTCCGTTTTTGAAGTCGGTTAAGAAAAACAATTTTGAAAATCGGTCTGTATACTCCGTCTTACGGTCTGAAATCAGTGTAGCGAGCATAGAGCACAGAAGTCTATACAACATTTTTTACTAACATTCAATGAGTTCCGACCCAAGGCGTTTAAAGAAAAAGGTTACATTTAGTCACCTCTCGATGGCGTCAGGAGTCGTGACCTGCCATATTTAGGTAGGGCGTTTACATCACAGCTTGTGGACTAGCGTTCCTCACGATTATGTTCAAATTGATGATAATGTAGGTATTTTCATTATATTACAATATTTATAAAATATTTAAGCCAGTCAAGTCGGATTTTTAATACTTCCTACAAGTCGAACTATTATACATTGTTTGGAAGATATCGATTTAGCGATAAGACGTTGTATATACTAATGTATGCAAGTATGTGTATGTATGTTTCATGTTACTGAAGTCATATGCCCGTTCGCACTAATACATAAAAATCACCCAAGAATAGAATCTTGGGTGAATTGAAAATTCTTTAATTCATAAAATTAATATAAATAATTAAATAAGATATCAATAAATAACGACATGGGGCATGAAAATATAGGTAAATATAGGCTCCTCAGCCTATCTGCAAAAATATTTTGAGATTTACATCTCCTACATTATTTTTACCCACGACGGAACGGAGACTGTAAATGCGTTTGGGGTGAGAGGATGTTTGTTTGTTTGTGTGTGCAAATCCATGTTGCCATTTTTCTCCAAAACAACTAGTCCGATTTTGATGCAGTTTTCAATTATGGGTTCGGGTGTAATTGGTGCATGTTTTTAGATAGGTGTTACGGTGACGACATACCAGGGGGCGCTGCAGTAGTCATTTGTTGGTGCAAATCGATGTTGCCATTTTTCTTCAAAACGACTAGTCCGATTTTGATGCAGTTTCTAGTTATGGATTTGTGTTTGATTGGTGCATGTTCTTAAATAAGTGTTACGGTGTCAACTCACCAGGGGGCGCTGGCGCAGTAAACATTTGTTTGTGCAAATCCATGTTGCCATTTTTCTCCAAAACTAGTTTAATTTTGTCTGTAAACGGTTCGTAATTAATCAGTGTAGGTTCATAGATAGATGTTATGACGTTTATGATTAATTTTCTAAAGGACATTGTCGTGGGTGTATATTCAAAATTTTAATTTTGTTACTTGTTCTTATATTTTTTGAGTGCCAACACTGCCAACCAATAACCAGTAAACTGAGTAAAAATCCGTAGAGAAAGCTGAAGCTAAACAATCATTCATTATAAACATATTAACTTTATAATGACATAGTACGAGCATCCTATAATATTCAACACTCAACTTGAATGATGAGATCTGATTCTACAAGAAAATGGAAGTGTAGTGACGAGTAGCAATTAAAAGTTAATTGCAGAGCACGATGCTATGGTGTCACGCCATCCTTTCCTTCTCGTATAAAAACCATAGTGTAATCCGAGGTCTGTGGCAAAAAGACACCCGTATTCATAAACAACACTATGAGGTCTCACAGTGCTCGCGAATGCAGTGTCATTCAAACTAATATAAAATGCTAGCTGTATCTCGCAGTTTTACCCGCGTAGATATCGTTCCCTTGGGAATATCGAGATAAAAAGTATCCTATGTGTTATCCCAGGGTCTAGACTATCTACATACCAAATTCCAGCTCAATCGGTTCAGTAGTTTTTGCGTGAAAGAGTAACAAACATCCATACATCCATACATACAAACTTTCGCGTTCATAATATTAGTAAGGAAGTAAGGATTATTGACATTACTTATGTCAAATCTAGCTATAATATGCGTTCGTTAAAATCTTTAGAAATACGGCTGCAAGTCTATCATAGTTAGGCTTCTGCGACAGCCGCTCAATTGCAATTTGAGGTGAATGTCTTGAATACATTATTTTCAACCGACTTCAAAAAAGAAGGAGGTTCCCAATTCGTCTGTATGATTTTTTTTCTTTTTTTTGTGTGTATGTTACGCGATTACTCCGTCAATTCTGAACCGATTCGAATGTTTCTTTTTGTAATCGGTAGAGTACGTTTTCGAAGTAGTCCCATTTTAATTTCATCGAGATCTGATAAGTGTCTTCAGAGATATGACCATAAACGTCTCAAACTTGCTACTGAAATTTACTCGCGGGGAATTGAAGTCGGTTGTTTTAGTTTTTAAACTACGTTAATTATTATATCAACAGAACTTTTCAACTGAATATTGACCATAGCACAGAAAAAATTAATAATAGTACAAACCATAGTATTCGTAACCTTAATTTATCACGGGAAATATAGCGCTAAAAACATTAATATTATGTACTCAATAAGCAAAATATTATAATTTAAACATTATAATTTACTAGCTGTGCCCGCGACTTCGTCCGCGTGGAATAGTGTCTTTGGGTAGCATTTTTAAATATTTAGGCAAATTATTTTACAAATAAGACACATGCGTGTCCCACCTACACCGCACCGTACCAAGCCGCGCAATTCCCCCTCCCCTCTCCCACCCTTCTCCCTCCCCTCTCCCTCCCCTCTCCCTCCCCTCTCTCTCCCCTCTCCCTCCCCTCTCCAATATATAGTATAGTAATAGTTCCATACAACTTTTAATCCCCCCTTTCAATACACCTTACAACCCTCTATTCGCATTAAAAAGTAGCCTATGTCCGTTCTCAGGCTCTAGACTATCTGTGTACCAAATTTCATTTCACAATCGGTTCAGTGGTTTTGGCGTGAAAGTGACACAGACAGACAGACAGACAGAGTTACTTTCGCATTTATAATATTAGTTAGGATTAAAAGCGTTTAATAACTTATAATGTTTGAAAAATCTGCATACTTTATTTTTTTGCATCCATCATCTGCCATACTTTTATTGGTGTGTTGCCAAACTATGTCCCTACTGTATACTAGGTGCTTTTATTTACTCTTATTTATTTAGCCGTAGACAGTTGCACCACCCACGGTAATGGATATGTCGCAGGCAGATAGCTTAATTAGCCGTTCAATGAACAGCCTAGCATCTTAACTAAACAGCGCCGTTCAACAAGATTCCTGAATAATATTCAGCTGTAGCGATTGTTACAACATTTAATAAACTGGCTGGCTAATGCTTAGGCCAGTCATATAATGCCTAGCCTGTTCATTAGTCTGACACTAATACCAGGTTCATTCAGATCAGGCGATTCTAGTCGTTCAACTTTTTAGGGATGTACAATACGAGTTACAAAAAATCGCGCTTAATTAGCAAATCAAATAGTTTCATTCGAAACCCTATTATCGCTGTATAATGCCAGCCTAAATGTTCTTCCAAAACAAATAATTGAGTAACGAAACGAGTACTTATAACCGGTACTTACTTAGTATCGATTCTAAAGTATCGATACCTAAAGTACTTGGAATCGAAAGACAAGTACATCCCTGGTAAGTTGAACGACTAGAATCGCCTGGTGTGAACTCGGTATAAGGCACTAGGAACAGTGAACACCGCGTGACGTGCGCCGACGAGCGTAGCGAGGACGAGCCGCAGCAGCGGCCTTGCGTCACCAGAAATATTTGAATATGCATATATATAGGCATATGCATATACATAACATATGCATATATATATATATATATATATATATAGTCATACGCATATCCATATATACATATGCATATGCATATATTTCTGGTAACGCGCGTCAATCTTTTTTTATGTGTGTACCAAATTTTCATATAAAGCTTAACTGCAGAATATAGTACTTGATTTTGTATTAGATATATCCACGTTTTATATTTGTCCGATTATTGTCTTAGAATTTTTAGTCACTCTAGAGGGTTCTAATATGGTATGAGAGAATTTAAGAACGATCTGCTTTTGTTATTTATTTCTAGAATATTTATTTCGAAATCTCTCACTAAAATAAGTTTATTCCTATAACTTTTATTTCTTAGATTATTCTACCTATAGATATAACCTATATTAGACCTATCATAATAGTAATATTTAAAAAAAACAAATTACAAAGTATTCTAGTGTCAGTATTGCTATAACAGCAAAAACCAATTGAGTATTGAGATTTTTTTATTCGAAATCTATGTATAGTTTTTCACTGTTGCCAACAACAATAGCGAGATTAAGAATTTCAAAGATAAATGTGGAAGCGGAAACAGCACATAACACTCGTCTAATTTAAACTTCCATAAAATTCTTTAACATCTATAAAAATATTTCCCTAACTCAAATATCTATTCAAATTTCGACAAGTATTCGTTAATGACTTGCGTTATTTACTAATATACAGTAGTTAAACCTGACGGCCTGTTGGCGTAAGGATTAAAGACAGCTTGACTTATAAGTGAAGTCGGTTATTTCGTTTTGTACGATTATAAACTATTCTAAGTGCATTTATAGATGTTTGTTTATACACCGGTGGTAGGAGCAATAAATCGATGTTTCGTCTTATTTTCTACCAAAAAGTAGCTTACCATCAAGAAAAAAAATTGCTGCCTTTGAGAGTCAGACCGTTCTAGGCACAGACCTAGAATTTCACAAACGTAGTGAAATCCTAACGCTAGCCAATGAGCAATTAAAAGAAACAATTAATTCTTGCTTATGATTGCATTGCTCAATTTTGATCTAAAGGAAATTGTAATTTACTGACACATTGTCTCTCACAGGAAGTTCATTGTTTCCTTTTCTACCTAAGGTTAATTTACGGTTTTAGCTCATCCTTACATGTGATTTCCTGTGCTGATGCTAAATGGGTCACCACTGGTGGTTAACTTCCGCCGTGGCTTGTACTAACCGCCGATCGAACAAAAACATATCGCCAAATTAGTTCACTTAGTTCTGGCATTATGGTTAGAGCTAGCCAATGTGTTGCACTGTATGGTTTGTACTATAGTCAGTCCCACGCCTCGGCTCACTACCGTCTTCCATATCCGCAAAAACCTTTTTTTTTAAATATCTTATAGTCTAGCGTTTGACCACTATCTCACCTGTTGGTAAGTGACGATACGGTCGAAGATGGTAAGCACGCTAGGCCTAGAATGGGAACTGGCTCTCAAGGATAGCTGCCGAAACACATTTAGACGTTTGGCGACAGATTTTTCTAACTTGAGGGTGGTAGTTGGCCAGGCGGACACTAGATAGTGTCCTACCCCAGGCGGGGGTTTTTTTTAGTGTATGTTTGACTGTCTAACAAAAAAAAACGAATACTGTTAACTGCTTAAAAAACTGCTCTGTCAAATTCTTGACATGAAAATGAGGCGAACCTTGCATAAAGAATGCACATCTAAGCCCCGTATTCACAATCAACATTGTGGTCTCACAGTGTTAGCGAACGCATGGTGTTATTCAATCCAGCGTTATGCGTTCGTTAAAATGTTCATGAATACAGCCTTATGTCATATTTTGAAGTAAGGCCCTTGAAGAACAAAAAAGCGGTATAAAGGCGTGAACATACTTATCTGAGAACTGAAGTAGCTATTGACAAGGTAAACCTTCAACACACAATGCATAACTGTTTTTTATACCGCTCGGTTCACTTATAGTGCCGCTATTTATGGAGTCAGTACCTAAACTTTTACAGGTTATACAGCCAAAGAAAGATGTAAGGTATAAGAAAGATAACCTCTGCTTATAACAATAACAATAAGCAGACGTCATCTTTAAACTACATAGTTTTGCGTGCCCACAAGGTGTTACTGATACTGCGGCACGCAAAACGAATTTCCATGTCTTTTTTCCACTGGGATATTTACCCTTAGGTAGACATTAGAATGAAATATTTTTTTTAAAACCTGCAATTTCACCAGACTGTTCTGCCAAACAAAATATATAACTTTATCACGGTCAATGAACCAGCCTGGTGATTCTTAGATTATTCTCGACAGGTGGGCTAAAATTGTCACGCAATGTGAGTATGAAGACGGCTGTAGACGTAGAGGAAATATGGCCTTTCGTCAAGCAGTGGCAAGATGATTAAGATAGTTTTCACCACAAACGGCTTCCGATTGGGATAGGTGAAAAAATGGGGGAGACAATTAACCAGCAGGGGGATCAAATAGATTAGTTAAAAGATATCATGGTTGAATACTGACAAAGAGGTGATATGATGGTTTCCGCTCCAGGTGGGCTAGAAAGAAGTCATATCACTAAAAACTTTATCACTTCTTCACGTTCAAACGCCTTGACTTGATTTAGCTTAAATGTTACATTAAAAGAAAAAAGGCCTTTATGGGTGGATATAATAATAATTATTACTTGTATTATATAACTGATGTCGAGGTCAATTTGAGTGAACATAAGCGCCTGGCATACAGCACGTACTCATATAGTTCAAGAGCGCCACCTTCATGGTGTGAACTGCACCACCATTGAATCTCATGATGGCAACTTTTGCGAAATTATCATTATCATTTATTGAATGGAGTCATTTGTGTAAAAGGGCTTTATTTACAGATATTGCACTGGGAAAAAGCACTGAATTCGCCTGACCGCATTGTTTACGAGTTTGTGAAGCTGAGAAGTTTTCACTTCTGCCATGCTAATAACAACAGTTTACTGGCAGTTTTTTTAATTCGTAGTAAAAATCAAAATCTGAGGAGCTTCAGAGATATGAAGATAAACTCTTCAAGTTAGCACACTGAAAATAAATCGCTCGGCATGCGTATCTAGTTTTTCAGTTTCTTAAAGAATTTTATAGGATTGTTTTTTGAGACAAGACTGTAAGAGCAAGTACCTCAACCGTCTTAGCTACAGTAAAACATTATTAGGAAATTAGTTCTACGCTACGTTTGCAAATTCGCGGTCTTTACTAAACATTTTATTTACCCTAATACTATAATTGTTATTGAAATACCGAAACTTATTATCATCCTCATACTACCTGTACGAAGGCTAACGCATTGATAATTTTTTTTTAAACATTAACACAGAATAAATAATAGTACAAGTAACATTAAGGAGGTTTTCCTTGGGAATACAAAGCGTCTTGCTAATTTTAATAGAAAAACCTATTGTTTTACGCGTCATTGTTTTTGAAAACAGCCATGGGAATGTCTAAAATAGTTAGAAGGGCCTGGAGGGTATTCAACCATTCTTAGTAATGTTTAATTACCTACCAAGTTCTTACTTCTTACTAGTTAGTGTTTGTTGACTAGGATTCTAAATGATTCGTATAGATTTACTATATAAGTTAAAACACCAATAAAGGCTAAACGAGCACATGGTTGCGGTGACTTTATTCTACTGCACTGTAGGATAAACTCTCTACAAAAAAAGTTGCATTTATTTCACCGCAAGTGTGCGCATTTTTATGATACTCCATACTTTTATACAATATGCGTGCGGTAGAATACACGCACTGCAACCGCAGAGGACCGATTAGTATGAAATTTTGTGTGCATATCGGGTTGGTCTGAGAATCGGCCAACATCTATTTTTCATACCCGCGGGGCGCAGCTAGTGTTTGTGTATGTTTTAAAGTAACCAACTGACTTCTTGAGAGACTATACATTCTTAGGACCAAACATATTTGATTTAATTGAATTCAGAATGCTAGAATGCAAATGAAATAACTGTTGTAAAGTATATAAGTATTATGAAAATAAACACTATTTAAATTGACGACACAGGGGGCGGTCTCAACGCAAAAGGCTTTCTTTTGCAGACTACCTTTAAATGAACTGAACATTTTTTTTAAGCTTGGACGGTAGCATGATGGAAAGATACTTAGGTCACTAAGATACAAATATTTATCTATGTAAAGATGCCATCGTGAAATGTAATGCGACTTGTATCTACTTAGGTAGATACACAGAGGAAGTATGTATATAACGGGTGTACCTATATGTCATGATTTTAAGTAAATATTTAAATACGGCAATGAAATATCTAAGCGTAAAGGAAACATTTAAGCAAAGTAGGCTAATGGGGATATAATTCGAATTTAATGGCGTCCTCTATTTTTCAACAAACTACGCAGAATTAAATACCAAAAGCACTCGGAATGAAATTAATACGTCGTTAAATTTTTTCTACGCTAGGTAATTTAGCAATTACAACCGTTACTAACAAATTTATATTGATTGCATCGCATCAAGCATTCGCTTGCTAAATGCCACTATTAGCGAAAATCTTTAACATTAAGTCATACGAACGAGGTCGAACAAAACGAGTCTTCTGTACGAGAGAAATTAACTTTCGCTTTTCCATACTTAACTTTTACTCGCAAAACAAAATCCTCAAAACCATAGTCATTGTTATTTCAATAACGCTTAGGAACTGGTACAACATGGCACAACAATATAAATGAAACTCAACGTCACCCAAATCCCATACAATTAAAAGCGCGCCTTTTATTCAAGATGGCTTCCGATAAAGCATAAATGGCGTCACGTGGGAGCGTCGCGTTTTCTATGTCAATTTAAGTGTAGAAACAAGTTCGTAAAAACCTGTGTTTTAGAGATAAAACGGTGATGGTATACGATATTTAACACTTCGTATAACGGGAATACGAAGTGCTAAGTCGTATTAGTGACAATAGGTCATGCTGAGGAGCAGCCGTGCGCATGCATAAAATTACACGATTCATCGAGGCTAATAGCCAACATAGATCGCCTAAATCGTTTAGAACTTTAGAAATGTCTATAAAGCAATTACTTAAAACTATATAAGTAATAAATAAATGTTGCAAATTTTATTATGCATCTAGGCGACGGCTACCGTTGCAGCATTACTTAAAAACTAGATATATAAATAAAATAATAAATTATAATGTGTAATATTTGCTCAACACTGGAAAAATGTTTCATTAATTGCATCATGAGGTTACATGATTTTTATAGGTGTGATGTCAATGGCAATGTCGATTATATCACCATTTAGCATAATGTGGCCTTTAGTAATAGCGTCCGGTTGTAACCTAATGGGTTTTTTGTCGTTTTCAGAGGAGGACTGGGCTGAGAGCACGGCGTACATGATGCACGAAGCTTTCGACGCGTCACCCCGTCGCGCAGCGTCGCCTCACCGCTCGCCGCCGCGCCGCACGCTCTCCCCCCGCGGATACGACCGCGGCTTCCCTGAAGACTACCAGGATCATCAATTCCGGGACCAACTAGCCCCCTTCAGAGACCACACCTTCGAACGCCGCTTTAGAAACGAATCCCTCGAGCGTAAGGACCCAATCAAACCCGACAAATTTGCTGATGAACCCATATCGTACAGACGACGTTACGTCGCCGACCCAAAGCCCTCCAACCGGAGCATAGACCGGGTGGAGGATCGCCGGTTCGGAAACTTGACCCGAGGAGCCAGCGAAGGCAGCTTGAAGGTCGCCGACATATCCCCGAAGGACAGATTCAACGTGGCAAAAGAGAAGTTCATGAATTTGGAACGAGAGAGGTTCAATCGTGAGCTGGAGCAGCACATGGCGATCAGGCGGAGCATGCTCGAGAGGAACAGTCGCTCTACTTCTTCCCCTGAGGAAGAAAGGCGGGATGAGCGTCAGGAGCGCCACAGAGAACTGAGCTCTCGACGAGAACCGGAGCGTTCTCATCGGGATTTGGAGCATTCTCACAGGGAGCCGGAGAGACGTAAAGAGTCTGAAAGGATTCGGGAGGATCGGGACATCGCTCACAGAGAGATAGAGCGATTGCCGCGAGTGGGTAGAAAGCGAGACGAGGGGAAGCGGTTCGAATATGGGGCGGAAGATTACTTGAACCGTGTGGAGCCGAAGCCTCACCGAGACGAGTTCGATGTGAGGTATAGAGACAGGCGAGAGTTGGACCGTCGTATTGACGAGGATGAGGTCATCGAACCCATCATAGAAGACAGAAGGAGGGAGTGGGGAGACCGACAGCGGGCATTCAGTCGCTCGCGACTGCTGGAAGACCAGCGCCAATCATACGCCGAGGGGGACAGAGACAGGTACTACGAGCGAGAGTACCGAGAGTACCGCGACCTGGCCGACCGACAGCCGGCCAAGTTCCGGCACAGCTACGCCGAGCCCCTCCCTAGAGGCCGACTCGGCACCGTCCGACCATATTGAAATGCCATAATAGATTAGCGCTTGAATTTGACGAAGATTGTTGATTGGATAAGGTCACAAATTGGTATCGAAATGTTTATTGTTCAGAAAGAATTGTTTAGTCGAGCCCTGTGTATGTTTTAGTAAAACAAAATGTGGGTTTATATCATTGCCTACCTATCAAGACATACTCCGAACTTATGTTATATAGTTCCCTGAAAATCAGTTTAAATGGCTTTGTTAAAAATAAAGGTTATTTAACAGACATTTTGCTATAAATACCTACTATCCTAGATTTTGTAATGATGTTACAGAACACCAATATATTATACGCCAACATTGAATATGTCAAAGACAATAATTTACTTCGGAAAAATATAGTAGGTCCCCATTTATCTGATCCTTAAAACGAGCAAACACATTTTTAATATATATTTAAGTTTCGACGTAGGTATTTTGACTTTCTCGTCTTTGAAAAAGTTATATTGGACATGACAAAAAAAATACAAAACTGTAATGGTTACAAATAACTAAATGTGTTTTAATGTACAATATAACCTTGTGGAACAAATAATATATAGTGGCTATTATTAGCCAGACATCAATCTGAAATCTAGAACATCAATCAGAAACTTCAATCTGAATCTAGGACCATGATCTAACACAGAATGTGTACAAATAAACTTTTTTTTCAACTCGGCGTCAGTTTTTATCGATTCTTATATTCGATTGTGTGTCTGTGTAAGATAAATGTGGACACGCCCTTATAGGCCAGTCATACAACCATAATTATGAGTTTTTATTGAATAATTATTGTTAATACCTGATTTAATCATTAATTACTTTAAATGACATCGATCAATACACGTGTCCATGTATTTTTTAGATTTTAGTCATTTTTTCTATAATATTATGCATTTTTGTGTTTCTTAATGCGGATTTTTATATATTATAAATATCTTAATAAATTATATTTTAAAAAAATATTATTATTCCTAATATCGAAAATATACCTTATATTTATGGTGAAATTCTCTAGATGGCCTCCTAATGCATTAAAATTAATCTGTACCTAAATGGCAAAACAAATGTTTCTAATATAAAGTATTTTCGTGTTCATTTTCGTTAGTCAATGATGTTTGAGACGCACATTTTTTAAACTTTTAAATTCATATAAAGGGTTATTAGCGTAAAATCACGCGAAGTCGATATAGTGATAGACAATATTTCGGCTTTTTTCTGAAGCCTTTCTCTGGATCTTGAGTGCGAAACTCGCCATTACTGATTGCCATCGCGTAAGTTCACGTTGATACCCTTTTCATCATTCATCCAAAAACGGTAGGAGCATTATATCGACGTTCTACCTTACTTGCTGCCAAAAATTTCTTACCACCATGAAGGAGAAAATCTACCGCCACAGACTTATGGTGTTCCGGCAGCAGACAGCCCTTGAGAGTCAGATCAATCGGTCTGGCGTATTTTCCATTCTTTGACCACATCATCGGTTAAATGCGAGCCAGTAAAAAAACTAAATGTCAATTATCTTTGTTACCAATACATATATATATTTATATATTTGACTTCAATTTCGATACGTAAAATTAGTGTGCCAAAAGTGCGTCGAAAGTCACATAATTATTTAACTTTTATTTTAATACGCCATCTAAGGAGTCTCACCTTAAAATTTTTTTAAGATTTTTTTTTACTTGTATCCCAAATAAATCTATGTATTTGTGCCTTATATTAAAAATGAGTTTCAGTATTTAAAGCAAAAATGCATAATTTTGTCGAACTAATAATTATTAGTGCCTACACGGTAGGCGTAAATATTTATATATTAAATACTCAGTAACGCATGTCACACATACTTGTAAATATAATATATATAGATGTAACTCAAGTACCTTAATCAATAATATATAATTATATAAGCAAGTTAAATAAATATAAAAAAAATTGTTACTGTCAGAAACATTGTTGATTTGTATTGAAAGTATTTTATTCGACTAGTTGTAAAACTATTTCAAATGGAAAATAAAGTATAAAATTATGAATATCTAATTGTTTTTTACTATCGAGTTTGTAAACGAAACCTGTGATTTTAGTGCTATTGTATTACTCTGTGGTAGAACCACCACTTTGTCAGCCTTAAAATAGAAATGTTTTTAGGATTCCTTCGTCAATAGGAAAAAAACCGGACAAGTGCGAGTTTGACTCGCGCACCGCTTCAGTACAAATTTGACAAACTTAACTTTGCAGTTCGATCCATTAAAAATGTATTGGACCAACCGCAAATAATAAGTTTGTAATAGTAAATTCACTTTTTAAGGTTCCGTAGTCCTAACAACATTTACTTAGCAACCCTTATAGTTTCATCAGGACCGTCCGTCTGTCTGTCTGTCTGTCTGTCCCCCATTCCCCCCTTAAAAGCTAAACTGCTGGCTTGAAAAATCTGAAAGAATTCGTGATAATAGTGCATTTCATGAACTTTAAAGGAAAACTATAGCGGTTAAGATAACTTTATTTGTTTAGTAGTAATAGTCGTTGAACTTCGGTGTTGGATAATTTTGTACCAAATACAAAATCCTTAGAATAAATCCTTTAAAGTGACAAAGACGAAGTACCTAGTTGCTTGTTTATAACGGGTAAAGACTTGCATTGAATAAAGGGCTACTACGGGTACGGAACCCTACACTGCGCATGGCCCGACACGCACTTGGCCGGTTATTTTGTTATTAAACTACATATTTACGGTTTTCAGCCTACCTATATATGTGCTTCAAGACCTTGCTTCTAGCCAAATTTCATGATTCTAGGTCAACGGGAAGTACCCTATAGGTTTTGATTCCCTTGTGAAATCGCAAAAAATGCTAAAATATGCGACATAAACGGCCATATCTTTAGATCGCGTTGACTTACCTGTTTGATTTTTTCACAGCGAAAAGAGACCGTAGACATGAGTTAAGTTTGATTTAAGTTTCAATTTGCTATCTCTACGCTCAAACTAATTTATATTACATTTTAGTCTGTCTCTACGCATTCCTGAGAAAAAGGGGTCTTGACAGACGGACAGACAGACTGACGTACAACAAAGTGTTCCAACAATATAAGGGTTCCTTTTTTTCCTTTTGAGGGACGGAACTCTAAAAAGGAACCCTTATAAGATCACTTTGTTTTCCGCCTGTCCATCTGTCACGACAGAATGAAGAATGTAAATAGCGTTTTAATACTATCGCGATGAGTGATAGCTATACGAACGTTAAACATCTATCATCGCGATAATTAACGGTGTTTCCCGTCAGTGTAGCCCTACCATGAGAGAGAGAGAGAGAAGATCCAGAATCTGGAAACTGCCGTCACAAGTGGGTAGTTTCTGAGCTACACAAACATCGCTTTGTTACTATAATTAAGATAGTTTAATGAAATCGGTTAAAAACTAAAACAACCGACTTCCATGCCCCGCGAGTCAATTTCAGTAGCAAGTTGGAGACGTTTATCGTCATATCTCCGGAGATACTTATCAGATCTCGATGAAACTACAATGAGCCCACCTCGGAAATGTTCCCTACCGATTAAAAAAATAATTATTCAAATCGGTTCACAATTGACAGAGTAATCGCGTAACATACTTATGTATAGAAGAGAATATATATAGGAGGTTCTCAATTCGTCAGTATGTTTGTTTTTTATAAGAAAAATAAACATACTGACGAATTGAGAACCTCCTTCTCTTTGTAAGTCGGTTGAAAAGCATACATACGAGGGCCCGGTGGCGTAATCGGGAGAACGGTCGGCTTTGATGCCGTGGTACCGAGTTCAAACCGCCGTGCACCAAAGGATTTTTCTATCGAAAAATTTATGTGCGCTTCTCACAGTGGCCCTCCGGTGAAGGAAAACATCGTTAAGAAACCAACAACCCCCGCATGGTGGTAGGACACTATCTAGTGTCCGCCTGGCCAGCTACCCTCAAGTTAGAAAATCTGTCACCAAAACATCTAATGTGTTCCGATAGCTATCCTTGAGAGCCAGTTCCCATTCTAGGCCTAGCGTGCTTACCATCTTCGACCGCATCATCACTTACCAACAGGTGAGATAGTGGTCAAACGCTAGACTATAAAGTATTTTAAAAAAAACATTTTTCACAGTATAAGTCGCTTTCCGCCGTTTGTAGGCTTATTAAACTACGCAACAGATTTTAATTCAGTTTTAAGCAATAGATAGTGATTAACGAGGAACGTTTATAGCCAGGATTAAACGCTGGCAAAGCCGCGGGTGCAGTTAGTTTAACTATAAAACCCGCTTTAACATGTCTCTGGCTCATCTTGGCGGAATAATTAGTGGCAAATAAAAAGAATACGTGTTACAATAGTCATTTATTTACAGTTATATTGCACAAGAAATTGCTTGCTCTTATATTTAAGTATGCTCATTTAATATTGCACCGAAATTGCAGATGTTTACGTTACGTATTAAGTAATTATAATAAATTGGGCTTTATCAAGATTAATAATAAAAAAATCTAAAATGCATGGACATTGATTGATACGTTATTATAAAATTATAAATATAAATACATTATTTACAATAATAAATTATAGCACTAAATATGTGCACTAATAAGAATGATAAAAAAATAATACATTTACACGTAAGTGGACTTAAGTATAATTACACTTAAGTAGAATAATTTAAATGTAAAATATTGCACTATAATGATTGCACAAGTTTACAAAAGACGATTTGTTTTAAATAATAAATATTGCGCTAATATATTAATAATAATAAGTTTAAAATTTTACAATATAATTGCAGCATTTAAATTGGAATAATAATATAACTAACAGTGATGAATATCCGAATATGTTCTCAGCTAATTTTACTACAAATTAATAAAGAATTTAATTGGTATATAAATAAAATGTCTACTGCTTCGTAGCAATAAATAAATTAAATAGGTTATTAGGTAGTGTATGTACATATTTTATTGAGTCTTTAAAAATCATAAATATATCTTGGCTAGTAAATATAAAGCTTTAAACATATAAATAATATATATTACTTTCGGATAATAATATTTAAAAATAATAATAAGACCGTTTATCAAACTTATTATATAATACAGCTAATTATAATATTGCACGCTATGTGAAAATGGTTATTTTATATTATAAACAACTACATAGGTACACACTTAATAATTAATCGATATACTTATAATCCTTATTAGTGAATAAGGTGGTATACGTTATATTGAGATGCTTTTATAAAACTATTCAATTCGATGCTTATATTTATTAAAAATATTTAAATACTTGCGATTAAAAGACTAAGGACATGACATGGTGCCTAAGTAAATGTACTACATAGTAATTTTTCGACTTATATAAAAGTTATACTGAACATTACGTTATTTTATAATTTAACAACGTTAAGAAACCCCGAAAAAAATGTTCACAGATGATGTATTTCTGATGCCGCTATAACAACAAATACTAAAAACAGAATAAAGTTAAAAAAATAATAGAGGGTCCTCATACAAGAAACGTGTTTTTTTCGGCATTTCACGCCATCTATGAACGCTTAGTTAGGTAAACGTCCCATAGATGGCGTTATATTGAAATGTCGATCCCTAACTCCTTTATTAGACGTTAGATGGCGTTATAAGAAATAAAATGTTTATTAATTATTATTTTTTGCTGGCGAAAAATGATAGTGGTATTTTTTGCTCGATCTTATAAAATACTGTAGTGTGGTACGGAACCCTACTAGTGCGAGTCCGACTTGCACTTGGCCAGTTTCTTGGCGACTGTTTTGTCATCATAACATTTGTCTAGTATTATAAAATAACTGTAAGGAATGATGGAAATAAGAAACAGTGCAAGATTCTAGATTTTCTCCTTCTCCATCGACAAAAGCAAATCGCTGGCATGGTATTTGATGTCATAAGTTTACAAAATGACAAACGTAAAAATGTTGTTGAGGGCTGTTTTTGCAATTTCTAGGTAATAGTTATAAAAAATTGAGTATCTTCTTTAGTAACCTACTCCTCATTTAGGGCCAAATATACTACAAATAAAGTTGGAGTGAGCTAATCGTCGGTAATGTTATTAACTTTTGTTACTAACCAACGCATTCTGCACTTATTCTGCACATGTTTCTACAACTTTCATTGAATCAAATAGACAAAAGATATACTAGACATTTACTAGAAGTATACTCAAACGTCGTGGTAAGAGGCTGTATGCTCATGTTTCTTGCACATTCTACAAAAATCCTTAGTTTAATGCATCATCATAATAGTACTCAATTACTGTCATAATTCCTAAGGCAGATAACCCAAAGTGTCTTCGAGGCTGGCGTTTCTGCTCAGCGGTCGGTGGTCGAAAACTCTCGCGAGGGGTGTGGCACGAGGTGGTGTGGGGGGCAAGGGAGGAGGCCTAGGCCTGCGCCCCCCGACCAGCGAGCGGACGTCCGTGCGCTGGGAGAGTCGGACGTCAGCGAACAGTGCTGCCATCTCTGCCGACTTTTTCACACTGAGGGCGTCGTGAGAGCCCGCGCCGGTGCTTCGGACTGAAAGAGATTTTGTCAAACAGTTTTAGTTTTTATTGTTTTTGTTTAGGTTTATTTATGTGTTTGATAATTTTAAAGTTATAATAATGTATATACTAGATATGAACAAGTAATTGTAAATTTATAAAAATAAGTTATCTAACAGTTTTAGGAATTAATATCTTTTTTAATTTTTGGCAGGCATTGATAGGCTGCCATGGGTGGCTTACGTCCAGCAGTGAACAGCGATAGGCTGATGATGATGAGGTCATTGGCATCCACAGGGAGTTTATTTCTGGTCTTCTAAGACCAGGTCTACCTTAATCCTACACGTGATCCCTGGGTGGTGCTTAATGGGTGATCACTGATAGCATGCTGCGATGGCTCAAACCACCCCACGTTGCTTGTTGTTGACACAATTACACACTTCTATATTGGAAGTCGCCTAAAAGTAGTATTCATCTCGAAATAGACGGGCACTGTTTTGTAATGGATGTTCATAATCAGCCAGTGTCAGTCCTCTGCTGGACGTAGGCTTCCCCCACTCACACACAGATACGCCACTGAGAGCCCGATCTTCGGCTCATTGGGAGGGATATGCCCTAATCGCCACGCTTGGCAGGCGAGTTAGCGATCACAGCTCCGCACACCTGTGACGCTGCTGCCCGTCACCGGCTTGTAGTATTTAGCTACGCCATAATTTGAAATGGTTATACCATTTGTCAGTCACCAAAGCCTCGTTCGTTGGTCAGCAGGATGCACCACGGGCAGGTTAGGTTGGCTGGGAGCACTGAGGTGGTATTTGTGCTTCCTTACATCCCTGTGCTCCTTGACATCCCCACATTACATCGAATAGATGTTAAAAGGCTAAAAATAGTCGGGAACTGACCGGTAAGTCTCTGCATGTTGCGGTTCCTGTCTCGAGGCTTGTTCTGCAGCAGCAGCTCGTAGTCCAGCGCCAAACTGTCGGAGCTACGCGCGCGCCGCCCACGCTCTTCGCGACGTCGGCTGCTGCTTCTAAAATTTACAATATATCTGTTATGTTACCTGGCTGGAATACTGAGGCCCAGTTTAACCCATTTCTGGTAAAGTTCCAGCAGCACACAGTCCTTGAGAGTCAGAGTATTTTAGGCCTAGCTTGTCCATCTTCGACCATATCATTGCTTACCATCAGGCAAGATAGTGGCCAAACGCCACCCTGTAAGATATAAAAACAGTCTCTGATAGTCGTCTGACATATAACGCCATTTAAAAGTTGTAGTTTAACTGGCAGATAAGTTCCTATCAGGATATCTATCAAGAACCAGTGTAACTTTTTTTTAACACACTTGCTCATAAAGTGGCTCTTATTTCACTGCAATTAGGCACATAATGACACCTGTTATCAAACTGTGACTTTTTCATTACTATTATTCACAAGTGAGTCATAGATTTTATTTTTAATTTTTATTGGTTGAGATGCTTTGTTCTTAAAAAAGTTTTAATACAAAAAATATCGTGTTCAATAGTACAACAATAGTGTTGTACACCGCCCGATATAAGATGTGAAGCCCTTTGAACGTTATGGAACGTTTACTACCTGAAAACTCCAAGGTAAAATATCTATTATCCACTACATAAAATGATTTTTTAGTATTATTTTCTTCACAAGTGTGTTAAAAAACGTCGTATGATACACGTGTGTATTGATGGTTACCGTTCTCGGCTCTCTTAACAACCCCCACCTAACGACTCGCGTCTTAATGGCACCTCAGCGGTAATCACCAACGTTACACACTTGTACCATAATGTACTATTTTCTTTCTGGTAGACTGGCGTTTGACCAATATCTCGCCTTATGTTGTTTACGTTTGCCGATTCGCGGTCTCCACTCTAGTAATAATTATGGTCATAATTTTTTTTTATATCATAAAGGTTATCATATAGGTTATCATAAAGGTCACGTTTGACCACCATCTCACCTGTCAGTAAAAGATGATGCGGTCGAAAATGGTAAGCACGCTAGGCCTAGAATGGGAACTGGCTCTCAATGATAGCTGCCGGAACACATTAGATGTTTGGCGACATATTTTCTAACTTGAGGGTGGTAGCTGGCCAGGCGGACACTAGATGGTTTCCTACCACCATGCGGGGGTTGGCGGTTTCTTAACGATGTTTTTCCTTTACTGGAGGGTCAGACATTGTGAAAAGCGCACATACATTTTTCGATAAAAATCCATTGGTGCACGGCGGGGATTAAACTCGGTACCTCTGGCATCAAAGCCGACCATTCTCCCGCTACACCACCGGACCCTCAATTTATAATAAAGGTACGGTAAATAACGATACTCATCTGTACCGAAATCTTACCTAGTCCTAATACTCTTTCCTTCGTCATCGAAGGCTCTCCTCATACGGTCAGAGTAAGTCCTCTGAGAAGGGCTCTTCAAGTACTCCAGGCTTTGAGAACTCTGGATCGTGGTCTTCCTTGGTCCGGGACAGTAGCATTTGTTACTATCAGCACAGCTCTCAGAATCGCAAGAGCAGTAGCTGAAGTCTCCTTCGTAGTATTCCCTAGAACCAGATTAATAGACAGGAAAAATTAGCGAGGGTAACTTCAGACGGTTCGTGTGGGTTTTGCCGTATATTACTTTACCTGAGAAAGTAGCTATCGGAATATTTATTTTTCTTATTTTCTACGTTTGACCACTATCTTGTCTGGTGGTAGTGAAAATTGTGAACACGCTATGTGACGCTAACTTGGTGTGACTCTCAAGGGCTCATCAGCTCTGCACTGCTGTCAGAACACGGTGTTTTGGCGGCAGATTTTCTCATAGATGGTGGTAATACCATAACGCGTAGTGATTTAAACAAGACTAGCTTTAATACATTATTATTGATAGGCTAGCGTTTGACCACACGTCGTAAGCGATGATGTGATCGAGGATGGTAAACATGCTAGAACTACAATGGTGTGACTCTCAAGGGATGTGCGCTGCCGAAACACCGTAAGGTTATGGTGGCAGATTTTCTCCTTGATGTTAATAAGCTACTGATGGTAGCAAGTCAGGCGGAACATCGATATAATATACTTCTACCACCTGTGGACGAACACCCTTGCTAGGATTTGAACCACCGACCTCTCGATCATTTACGCCATCGGGGCTCTTAAAAGACGAAATCGTAAAGCATTCCATGTTGAAGCGGTTAAGCTACGACATTTGCTGCATGATCGAAATATACCAGTACCTAGTAATATTTCTCTACCTATCTATACATTCATAGGGCAGCGTTTTGAATGGTTTATTTTTAAATTCCATCTCAAGGACGAGGTGGTAAAATATAGATGAATTAAAAATTGTTTCAAGAAATAAAACTTTATTATATTTTTATTTTTATTTTATTTTTATTTTTAAAACTTTATTATATATTATTATTAAGTTATATATTTCGTCAATATATAACTATTAATAAATAATAATATATAACTTTATACAAAACGTTATATTTTTCTATTTTTGAAAATGAAATCATTTAGTGATTATAAAGCTAAAAGGGACGTTCTTATATTAACTACAAAGAACTGACAATCGCCAGATTTAATGAGTTTTCAATAGAGACCGCTAGATAGAAAACAGCGCTCCGAATTTCTTTTAGGACTAATTGAATTTGCAAGTTGGCTGGCAAAAGCTGGATGAGAGTAGCCAGGATTATGCTCAGTGACAGACGTGAAATCGGAGAGGATTAAATGACTCGTCTAACTATGCTGATGATTAAAAATAATTACCTAATGACAATATCACAATTATATAAACTACAATAATAATACCTATACTATAAATAAAAGACAGAACCTAGGTCGACTACCTGTCGGTAATGTTCCCAAAAAGCTAGCGACGATACCTCGTTGTAGGTATAGCTAGGCGTATACGTTGGCCGAGATAAGCGCCAGCTCACGGGTCATGGATTATGTTAATTAGGTGTCTGGACACCTCCTTAACAAAACCTCGGGCATCTCGACTCTATGCGCCCATTGTTTTGACCCCAAACGGAAGAAATATGTATCCATCACCAATGGTAGCATATTTCTTCCGTTTGAGGTGATTATGATAAATCTCATCTGTAGGCATTTACTATAACTTCATCAATTTCAAACCAATCAATTCTTAATTTGCAAAAACACGCGATAATTGCCATACCTGATTTCATTTAAAGTCATCAAATAATTATGCATTAAGTTAGTAAATCGTGCAACGCGTTTAACAACCGTTTCACACTCGATCAATCATAAACTAGACGGTAAGTAATAAAACATCACTATTATAATAACTTGTTTCCAAAACTTGACTCTAAAATCCGACTCTTTCAAAATCTACGTAATATCTGCTACAGAAATCTAGTCATCTATCTGTTGTCTATAAAGCAGTGAATTACATTAAAATATAAGTACCTATTACTCATAATAATTTTATAACGCCCACTCACTTTCATTAGATTTATTGGAGAAATCTAGTGTTATTATTTAAGACATGTTTGTTATGCTAGTAGTAGTTTTATAGGTATCAAAATTAGTCTGCTATGCAAATAAGTAAATAGGATGTGGCGCCGGAAACTTAACTCTGATTACATAGCTTTTTAATTTTTAATATCTTATAGGCTAGCGTTTGACCACTATCTCACCTGTTGGTAAGTGATGATGCGGTCGAAGATGGTAAGCACGCTAGTCCTACAATGGCAACTGGCTTTCAATGATAGCTGCCGGAACACATTAGATGTTTGGCGACAGATTTTCTTGAGGGTGGTAGCTATTAAGACGGACACTAGAGAGTGTCCTACCACCATGCGGGGGTTGTTGGTTTCTTAACGATGTTTTTCCTTTACCGGAGAGCCACAGTGAAAAGCGCACATAAATTTTTCGAAAGAAAAATCCATTGGTGCACGGTGGTTTGAGCTCGATCTTTAAGTAGCTACTTTCAAATCTATAACAAATAAATATGCAAACAAGTGTGTTTATATAGTGTTAGGTATAGTATACGAGGATACTGTGGAGTCCACGTAAAGTTGAGCAAAAACAAAAATAGCAACAGCCTTTAATAATAATAAATCCCTTTCTCGAAGCCATTCAGGACATTTTTGGACAATATACCTACTACTTTTTGTATCTATTTAGTTAATATTGCCTAAAAGCACAAAATAAATAATAGTTAGTCACAGGATAAGCGAGGTGCTCGCCTCATGATAAATTAAGACTTCTTCCTACTTATAACAGATTACTGTTGTACGTAAATCCCTAGATTGCCAAGATTTTGCGTTCCATTGGCGCACTGCTCTCTTTGTTCTGGGCCATCTAGTTATTGAGTCTTAACATGTCTTAATATGCATGCATGTATATCACTAGATTGTGTGAATACATCCAACTTAGCTTATTTTCTGCAGTTATTATTGGTATTCCAGCTATTAAATACACATTATTCTTGTACAAAACTGTATGTATTAGGCTTTTCAAAACCAATTTTCCTAATCTTTTTCAAAACATTTTCAAGCTAATTAGTATTAAAATCGTAATGTTTATTGACCGAGCGAAGCGGAAGTTTCCATTTTAGCCTAGGTGCAAAAACGCTTTCGAGTGTTAGGCGGATGTCCAGATATCCGGAAGTTTGTTCTCCTCTACAGGTCGCATTTCTTAACCGATTCTCGTGAAATTTTGTGAGCAGGTTCGATAATTATAAAATTACGCGTAATTACGCGTAATTTTTCAAAGTGGTAGAGATATGGAGGTAAAGTAAAAAATAAAACTGGCCAAGTGCGAGTCAGCATCGCGTCTCTTATCGCACACTTAGGGAGGGTTCCGTACAACACGAAACATAACAGAGTTTCAACCTCATATATTTGATTAATTGATATTACCAAGAATATTTGGTTTGGTCGCGATCTAGAAAGACGGGGCTCGTTTACTAGCGCTACTCTATGTCATTTTGCCGAAACTAATTAGATAGATGGCGTTTAAAAACACGTTTTTTGTATCGAGACCCCCTTTAATTTGGCAACAGAAATACACCATCTGTGAAAATTTCAACTGTCTAACTATCACGGTTAATGAGCTATAGCCTGGTGACAGACGGACAGACAGACAGACACACAGACAGACAGACAGACAGACGGACAGTGGAGTCTTAGTAATAAGGTCCCGTTTTACCCTTTGGGTACGGAACCCTAACAATCATAAATCAGCCCTTTTAAAAATGTTCGGAATGTTCAATAAACTTTTTTGTCTTCCTTAGTAAGACAACTTTTTTGTCAGAACATCTTTTTCATCCGATAAAATTCAAGGGGTTGGAGGAGTTTTTTTTTGTTTTATGGATTTTGTTTTAAGTTTAACATTTATTCAGAGTTAAGTTTATGCAAAGACAGACTCGCGAGGTCTACAGCTCATAGAGTTTAAATTTTTAAATTTTAAACCAGTATGATTATAATTATTATACAGCAATCCAGGCTACTGCGCTTTCCGATCAAATCGAACCAGCCGTTAAACAAATTCACATTAAACTGTAAATAATTTTAATTTGGATCAGTTAATCACGAGCCGTCGCGAGCCGCGGACGCGATATGCTCTGATTACTACTCACACATTTCATTTCTACGAAGCAAGAGCTAATAATAATGAACCATAAATAATTAGAAATAAGGCCGGAATTTCTTTGAACAGACATGACGATTCTAATGTAATTAAAACACACTCACTTCAAGATGCTCTCTTATTGGAGATAAATGAAATGTTAAGCGAAGGAGGAAAGTGGAGAAATTTTCGGTTGTAAACTTGAGAGTTTGCAGCATTCTCAAATGCAATCGCAGAAATTGGGTGCTACAAATATTATTTGATACTCTTTGGTTTATTCACTCATATGCTGTACAATAGCGGAAGATTACACTGCTACTTGGAATATTTCTATGACCATAGATTTAGTTGCGCTTAAAACTTAAAATTAAGTTCAGATATACTTACTTTGAACAATCTTTGCAGTTCTTGCTCTTATTCAAAAGCCTGGCCTTCGCTGAGTCTTTCTTATCGGCCGCTGAGCAATAACACTTGGATTGGCAATCATCCTTCATCGAGCAATAACATCTGTCAGCACAACTCTCAGACTCGCATTCCGAGCACGATACGTAGCCACTGGAACTGTTTCTATTCTGACATCCCAAACGGTTACTCAGGGTTAGAAAATCCGAGTCTTCAGACGTAGATGTTCTCTCTCCAGGCCTCGAAACTTTGCCACTTCTTTTAGATACGTACACTAATTTATCAGAGCGCTTTGAATGACGCTGCCGCGTGGCTTGACGTTTCGGTGGAGGCAATATTGGACCCTTAGGCTGGAACTGCCTGATATCATAACTCGATGTTGAAACCGAACTCTCCGATACTTTCTCCGATATATCTTTCTTAGGCACCACTTGGAAGTCTAGCGACGTGATCTTTGGCGTTTCTTTCTTGCGCAATTCTTTACCGAACGGCATCCGAAATACCATCCGTAGTCCACTCGCTCCTTTGAATATTTTCCGCCTCTTGTTCTGAAATGTGCTGTTCCGTCTGAGGATCTTCTTCTTTTGCTTCTTCATAATCGCTTTGCTGTGCTGAAAGAGCTCATCTTTTGTCAAGGTAACTGCTAGTTTTAATAGAAATTCCTTGTATATAGGTTTGAGGTCATTGAAGGACATTCCCTCTGCATCTATTATGGCGTTTAAGATCTCGTCCATCGAGTGCAAGTTCTCCTGAACTTTAAATTCATTGAAAAGTTCATTGAACCCTAAGGGTGAACCGCCTCCCTTCTTGCCGTTGTTTCTGGAATATAAACATAAAAAAACATAAAATGCATTATTAGCGAGATAAAGACCGACATTTTTATTAGTTGCTTATTAGCTTTCTATGTAAGGATGCTATAATGATCAACGTTCAAAATAGCACAGGTGTTGTATTGAATCAGAAGAATGCAGCGGACGCGGTTGCGTTAGCACAATTAGTTGCATGCGAGGTCCGCAACACTCTAATAAACACATTTTATTCAGTATAAGATATTTCAATCAATAGTGCCGCTGCGATAAAAACTTCAAAACACTCGATTAAGATATCGGCGGCATTTGTCGGGAAGGAAATGATATCGCTCAAGCGTTCAAATGAAATTACAGAGGAGTGTGACTTGAGTTATGGATCGCATTACGAAACGGAAAGAAATGAACTTACCTGTGTCCGATTGACTTGTACCTCGTCAGTCCGCCGGCGTTGAGAAAGCTACCAGACCGAGGTATCGCCACTTTGGTTAAAATATCCCCGGAGTCGCTGATAGATTTTCTGCCGCTCTGACTCCTCCTTAACGGTTCCTTCGAGGCGTCCGAAAGATCTGAAGGTGGTTTGGATGGAATGGGCGGGGGTAAAGTCGGTGGTCTCTGAATATTCTTTCGTCTTTCCAACTCTCGGAAAAGCTCGATTTTCTCTGACACTTTACTTCGAACAGATGACTCGCTACCACTGTTACCTTCTAGTTTCTGTAGTTTGGCAATGTGAGGATTGAGTGACGCTTTAGAAGAAGACTTCTTCGAGTCTTGAGTTTCACTACCGCTTTCATGTTTTATTGAATCTAGTTTAGCTTTGACTTCTTCAACCGTGATTCGTTTGCCTTCAGGTGGGATCGGTGGAGGTGGGGGAAGTTGAGGCAGACCGTGTGAGGAGATATTTTTAGTTCTCTCTAAAGGTGGTTTTTCAATAAAGCACTCGCTGGCTGAGTACCCGTCAGCTCTGTCACTGTCACCGCTCGTAGACGATGTGCTCCGTTTCTTTCGCGGTGGCCGCACCGGCATATCATTCTGGTTTTGACTGCTGGTAACACTCATGCAACTAATTCCGTTTCGATTTCTGAACTTTTTCTTATCGTTATGGCCCTGTCTGCTCATGTGTGACATTAGAGACTTATAAAGTGTAGCCGCTATGACTATTGCATCCTCCGTCGTCTGACATACAAATCCATGACACTCTAACTGTTTGGCGATACCGATCTTCCTCATCACAACAGCGAAAATTGGTGAATGAGAATTTTCGTGGTGGGCGAGAATGTACTTTTTGTCTGAGGATTCCAAATCTTTGAAAAGAGCTTGTCGGTCAATGTTATCGGGATCTGTGATCAAAGGCAGGAATGCGTAACTCAAGTCTTGCTCGTCGTTTTCAGAAGGTTGCACGACGAATTTCACAGCTGACCATACTGCTATCGTCGGAAAGGGGTTTAGTTGTTCGAGATCTCCTTTCTCTCCTTTGTATCTGACTTTGAGTCCACTTTTCGATATTTCTAATCGGCCATTCAAGGCACTTTTATGGCGAAAGTTTCTTCTGTAGCCAAAGTACAGGTCTTTTAGGGGTGTTTGGAGACCGGAAAGACTGGTGACTTTGCTTTGAAGAGGCGTGGAACCTAAATAGTGGACGCTGAATACGTGAACGCCTATGTTTTCCGAAGACGGTCTTGACTCACCCGCCATGTCGGCAAACATTCTCTCTATCCGATCCTGGACGGTGTTGCTAGCTTTATCGATTTTTTGCTGACAATAGTGGTCGTCATCTTCGAATATTGTATGTTTACCATCTCCTGTTGAGCTGACCTGAAAATTGAATAGGATACAATTAAATATCGGACATGTTGTGACCATATTCATAATTAGAAATAATTGATTCGTCGTTATTGGGACGTTACAATTGAGGCCTGTAATTATTTTATCTTGTATCAAAATTATAAGTCTTGAGAGTTTTTTTGTATGCAATCTGTGGGTATGGCTATAACCTGATCCTTGAAAATTGACACATTATAGGTAAATATTTGAATTATCAATCAAAACCATGAGATGCAGCTAGACTTCAATCAAACATTTAAAACACTCAAATAGTTTACCTTACTGTCCCTTCTTTCTAGATGCGAAAGGGACTGGAACTGCGACAGACTGGCGACTGATCTGGTGTCATCAAAGAGTGCGTCTATCTTCTGTTTGTAAGAGAGCGAGGAGATGGAAGGTGCTCGAGGTCTTCGAGGCTCATCGTCGCGCACACCTAGGTGGAACCCACCCGGCGAAGCGCTGCCGTTGTCACATGTCACCATCTGCAAAATAAAATAATTCCTTTAATTTGTTTTTTGTTTGCCAATCATCACCAATATAAATACAAAAAGTATGTGTCTTTTTGACCTTCTCTCGGCTAAACTGCTCGATGGATTTGCCTGAAATTTTGCACAATGATACCTAACAGGGTTAAATTAAATGGGACATGGGATACTCTTTAATGCAGTTGAACATATTTTCAAATTCACACATATTTTCACTATGTGATGTATGTTACATACATGATACTGATGATGATGAAAATATGTGTCACTATGAAAATAAGCGAAAGACGTGTCAGCACCATAGCATGTGGAAAGAAGTAGTCTCTGCCTACCCCAACGGGAAAAAGGCGTGATTTTATGTATGTATCATCAGTATCATTATCATTGTCATTCTCATGCAAAGTTATCGTAGCGTCAATCATTTTGCCAATATTTGACGTTTAAGATAGACGTTTTAAAACTTACTCATTTTCTTTTGACTTCGGTTTTGCAATTCTAGATCGCTATTTGTTCATACGATTCAGAAATTAGTTGCACAGTTTTAGGTATTCGAGTCTATAATTAAATTAATGGATCTAACTAAATTATGCTTCTATTAATATAATTGATTTAAATGTTGGCTGTATTTTTGTCGGCTGTATTGGATTCAAGATACAGCAAATATATGATATTATAAAAATATTAACATTAATACCTAATTAAAACTACCGTCCAATTGGTTTTAATGATAAATAGACTTAACTTACTAGTCTAGTTGTGTTCCACGCAAGAATTGGGTTGCCAGTTACGTGCCGAATCGGCCGTCGCTCAAGGGACGTGCGGTAGGCCTGACATCAATAATGTCTGAATCGTGTCGGAAAATAATGATATGTGTTATTCTCTGGATAATTTCCATAAACAAAAATAATTGGGTTGTTTCTGCGATATCAACTTAGCGTGTTTATGTTGAAGATTCAATTCCACAGTTTCAAATCTTTGCGTGGTATCGAGATCACTAAAATTGCCGCTCTCTACTACCAAAGATTGAGCAGTCTTATTGAAAAACTCACTTAAATTATTTTTTTGTCAATTCTGGCAACCCTACAGTTAATTACAGATGATACTAACACCACAGTTTCATAAAGCACCTAAGTGCTTTAAATAAACCTTTCATAACTAATTATGAAAGGTTTATTTAAACTACTACTATGTTACGTTCATATTGTTAAATCCTTACTCAATCATTACTAAATTAGGGTGTTTCATAGACGTTAATTATTACATTGCAAAACCAAGGGTTTACTAATGTTATGTATATGTACCTAACATAGTGCAATTTGTTGTTAGCAAATGGTAGAATGATCTAAATCTGAATCTAAATGAGAGATATTAATAGCGTTTTCTTCTTCTAGCCAATTTTCTATTAAAAGTACCTACGTTTTTTATATCATGTTTGTGAGATTTTATACTCTCTTCATGTTCAATCAATGTTTATCAATCGTTAAATCAATGTTTATGAAATGTTGTAGAGATAAGTAATATTTTTAAAATGTCATAAATCTTGGGCATGTTAATTTTTGCAGTCTGTATATAAATCAAAAGTATATAAAGTAGGTAAAGTACCATAACTTTTGATTTATTTGCAGTGTCACAATATGCGGCATAAACGGACGTATTTTTATTTCGTTGACTTAAGTCATTAACGATTAATCGTTAATTCTTAAATATTATACTGTACCACCGTAGACCAAAGTTTTTTTTATAAATTTCAACTAGATCCTACTATCACGCATATCAAGGGTTTGGAAAGGCAGACAAAAGAAAAATATATTATCTATAATTAACAGTCCCCTTTTCCTTTAATAAAACTAATTTTGGCAATTATAATATTGTTGGTGCTGCTGATCAGTACTGATAAAAAAAAGCCAATGGTAAAGACTTACGTAATGACTAGGAAAATATTTGGAATAAGAACTGACCCTTTGGATTTTACGACCGTGAAGATTGTGTTGCGACTCAAGACTATTCATATTTTCGAAATAAAGACTGACCTACAGATTCAGAGCATGGCAAATAATGCTACTAGTCACCATGGTCACTAGTCATTATGATAATAACAGTTGTAGGGATGTGATTGGACAATTACGATGCAATATTTGATTTTATGTTCGAACTAGCAGCGCCTTGCGCTTTCCCCGCGTAGTTCCCGTACCCGTGATAACGTGAGAATATTTGAGAAGTCAGGATAAAATATAGCGTTGGTCACTCGCTTATAATGTAGCTTTCCATTTGTGGAAGAATTTAAAAAAATTCTTCAGTCCAGTAGTTTCTGAGTTAAATCGTAACAAACAAACAAAAACGAATGTTTCCTCTTTCTATTATACTAATTTAGATGAGATCTACAAAGCGAAGAACGAGGAGAAATAAGCAGGAGCTTATATCCCTCGCAGAACGAATTGAATCGATTACGCCTCTGCTTCATGTATGACTTGAAGAAGTAGAAGAGCAGTTGCAATACTTGCGCTATAGTGATTAGGAAAATTGGTTTGTCCAATGCCTTGGCTCACTGCGTCTTCCATTTCTAAATACAACAACAATCTTAGACCGCATAAAAACTTACATCAGGCGAGACAGTGGACGGCCCGTGAAACTCCCGATCGACTCATACGCCTGTAATTTTACTGGACACTTCGTCCTTCAAGCCGAACAGAGAAAGCGGTAGTACTGCCGTCATATCCATTAAACATTTTTGAAGTGAAAGCTTCTTTAGGCGCTTTGAGTATTTTATTTTGTGGGTATTGAATTCATCATTGTCAATGATTAAATGAGACTGAGCCGTCACGCTCGGTTACGTACCGCTCGTTCGGGTAAACTTAACTCGAGTAAGTTTCTAACAAATCCAATAGATGGCGTTATACGCCGTTAAAACACGAAGTGTTTTTATTTCTAAGTTTTCAAATGAGACGCTGTTTTGTTTTTATTTCAAGCAATGGCATCTCAGCATCTCACTCTCACATAATTTACGTGTTCCGGCATCACAGCTCTTGGGTGATTGAGGCCTTGCATATGCACCATTTTTGACCACATCATCATCTCTTATCAGATATTTTTTTAAAATCCAAATTTTATTCATTAAATCTATTGGATTTAATACAAGCTTGACGTGAGCTATTTTACAACTGCAATTTGATTTCACTACACATATAAATATGGAATCATAAAATTTATAGAAGTCTAAATTTTTGCAATCGAATAAAGTTTTTAATGTCTTTGCAATTCGCATTATTATGATGTTGATGACCTCGGAATCATCGCGATGCAAATATGCATCTTCGACATAGATATCCCATTCGATAATTTATTTTAAAGAACTAGATGTCCTTCCTTATAAATTCTGTGAGGCAGTTTCATTAGTTGATTGGGAAAAATCGATGAAATATATGAGCTCGTAAATATATCGTAAAAATAGATAGCGTTAGGCAATCACTGTGACTATATTTTTACCTAGTATAAACAAAGTCCCGCTCCTGCTATCTGTGCGCTTAGATCTTTTAAACAACGCAACGGATTTTTATTCAATTTCCAGCAATATATCATCATTATCAGCCGGTATCAGTCCACTGCTGGACGTAGGCCTCCCCCAAGACACGCCACTGAGCCCAGTCTTCGGCTCTTTGTTTCCAGTCCCTACCCACCGCTTTGCGAATGTCGTCGCTCCACCTAGTCACAGGACGTCCTACTCTACGTTTGCCGATTCGCGGTCTCCACTCTAGAACCAGTCTGCCCCAACGGTTATCGGTCCTACGGCAGATATGACCAGCCCACTGCCACTTCAGTTTGCTAATCCGCTGAGCTATGTCGATCACTTTAGTTCTCTGGCGAATTACTTCGTTCCGGATTCGATCCTGCAGAGAAACACCGAGCATAGCTCTCTCCATAGCTCGCTGAGCGACTTTAAACTGGTGGACTAGTCGAACCGTGAGTGTCCACGTCTCGGCTCCGTATGTATAGGTATGACATGACAGGTAGGACGCACTGATTAAAGACTTTTGTCTTTAGGCACTGTGGTATAGGCGACGAGAAGACTCGACGGAGTTTCCCAAATGCTGCCCAGCCCAGCTGAATTCTTCTCTGGATTTCCTTCTCGAAGTTGTGTTTGCCTAGTTGGAGCGTTTGCCCTAGGTAAACATACTGCGTGACAACTTCGAGTGGGATTCGATCTACGGCAATCGGTTCCGGAACAACGTGCTCGTTGTACATGACTTTGGTTTTATCCAAATTCATCCGGAGACCGATGCGACGAGAAGAATCAGCTAGGTCATTCAACATCCTTTGTAGGTCCTGCAGCGTCTCTGCCATAATGACGATGTCATCTGCGAATCGTAAGTGAGAGATGTACTTGCCGTTAATGTTGATGCCACAATCTTTCCAGTCCAGCGTCTTAAACATATCCTCTAAGGCATTAGTGAACAGCAATATATAGAGTGATTCAAAAGGAAGGTTTATAACCCGGATTAAACGCGGGCAAAGCCGCAAGGCGCAACTGGTAAGACTATAGCTCTATAACCGCAATCATTTGAACAAAGTTTCGGGGCGGTACGTCTTGTGCTATATTATTTATTCTGTGGTGACGGTGAGGCATTCTAGAACAATACTTGAATACCGATCCGCTCTTGGCATGAGTTGAGTATAGCCATTTTATTGGTAAACTTTTTTTTTTATCCTATGTAGGATCGGTGTCTGAGCGTTCTAAAATACAAGGTTAAGATGGGAGTCGTGCTTGACAGGAAATAGCTGACGGCAGTGGGACAAGGCACAGGATTCACTGAGGATGAGAGATACACCGAGTGAGGATAGTTGCGCTTTATGAATTGAACTAAACTTAGTTCAATTCATAAAGCGCAACTATCCTCACCCGTTCTCCAAGATTTGAAAGTGTTTTTAGCATTGATTATTTCTTGCTGGGTATTCTTCATTTTTTAATTAATGTAGTCTGCCTACTACTCCGTATCATGACCGTGCTAGGAACGTAAGGCAAAAAAACTTTGTATTGAAAAGTTTAAGACAACTCAAGTGACAGCTCTGATCGATCATTCATTGGAAAGGCATGGCACGCTTAGACCTTTTAGAAAAAGGTCAAGGTACGGCCACACCGCGGCATCCTGCGATCTGCGGGCGCGATCTTAGTACTTTTCAATTGTTTTCTGATCGCGCTTGGTGTGAACCAGTCGGTACAAATACTACTGCGCTATCTGATGGCCACCTAGATCGCGCACGCAGGACGCTGCTGTGTGTCCGTACCTTAAGATGGCACGCGACGTTGCCAAACCAAACGGCGACGAAACGGTGAGCATAATACGGTTACAACTAAACGGGTTCTAAACGGGTTATAAACGTGCTGCCACGGCGTTTCTTTAGGTCTAAAAGATTTTTTTTTAAAGCGGGTAAACAGAGCTTGGTTTATGATACGCCGTTGATACGCTTACATTGTAGTGCATGTCATGTTTTTTCCGTGTTTGAAACGTTTCTTACACGGTCATTGTATGATACGGTGTAGTATGAAGAATGCTTTAAGTGTTATGTTAGTTATTATAACTACAACTCACCTCTCCACGCGTGGTTAGGCCCGCACTTAACAACTATCTGCATCTTGGCACGCCTTTCTTCGTTATCCGGCAAATCTATAACAATTACAAAATATATTGTTAACAATATAACAGGCCAGTTTATTCAGGCTTTGTTATTGTATAAATATATGACCTAGTATATGACTTTAAAATCCAGACTAATAATGTATAAAAAAAACGTTTGTAACTCTGTCACTCTGTCTGTTTGTTACCTAATCACGCGTAAATCGGATCTTTCTGAAGTTTAACAGGGAGATAGAGGGATTAACGAATGAGGATGATCATGTTTTACTTGTTGTAAAAAAATAAATTCACGATTTTTACACATAACTTAAATAACTAAGATCACACAAATGTTTATTGACAGAGCTTCACAGTGACAAAATTCTTGGAGTACGTTAACGAAGTCGCGGGTATCAAGTAGTATCTATTATATTCAATGATACTACACTTATCCTAATTTGTCACCTTATTTTTTTTTCTTTTTCACAATATGGTGCCAATCAGACGTCATAATGAAAATGAGGGAGATTTTTGTAACTTTGAAACATGTTTTTCCGTACAGAAAAAAAAACTAAGTGGAATATATGCCGGTGCCGCAGGTTGTATACCTGTAACCACAAGTTTTATCGACAAGAAAGCCGATATCCTCATTCTAGGATATTTTAGTTCAGCGGTTTATTGAGTGCTGTGCAATTTCCTGCAGAAACCGCAAAGTGTTGCAAAGGACCACATAATTCATTCAGAGCTTGGCTATAACTATTATTTTGACTTATGTAATGAGTATTGTGTGTTTTTATAAACACGTGGTATTCGTAATTCCAGGATTGTCTAGAAAATATCGCTTCAAGTGATAAGACCGCCTTTTGTTATATTGTATTTTGTGCATTTATTTATTTTTTTGTGCATATATTTATTATTTATGAAGTGATAAATAATATTTATATATACTCGTATGTGCACCGTGGGGATAATAAGTTGTTATCAATATACCTATGTTGGTCACAGTAAGTTACATATCAATCTTGTCACTAGTTCGAGTTTTAGTAAAAAACTATCACATAGTATAGACAGCTTCAGAGTTGTAGAGTGCCGTTTCCGTAGCATGTATCAACAATGTACAAAAAGTGTTGTACAATAATGAGTTTACTCCCGCGCAAATACGGTGGTCATATATTTGCAATAAAAATAAAAATAGTATTGTTTACGTTAGTTATCGTCAGTGAAAAATATTTTATTTTTGTTTGATGTGAACAGAAAAACACTTTTATCATATTATAAACACACGAATATTCTACCTTATTTTGGGCATGCACTGAAAGCTCGAGTCATTAAACAACATACACGATCCGCTCGATCAGACATTGTTCAACTGCTTGAAGCAGTCAAACTGATAAAGCAGTTCTAGTCGTCTTTTGAACTTGAACGCTTTCGTATTATACGATGTACAGATATTTTTTAAAGGATGTAGTCTAAGTCCCAACAAAACACAGATGTTGTACTTACCAGCCAATATTTTGCCACGGGTCGCTAGCTCGCACTGGCTGGTAATCATGTAAATGTGACCATAAACAGCGAAAGTGAGAGTCCGTTCGTTTAAACTATGTAAATTGGGTAAAAACGACGTAAATCTTACGAAATGCAGACGTATGAATATACAGGATTATAAAAAGCTTTTCGTATTGAAACCACAAATCAATAAATACGTTGAAATATTAGTTACTAATATGTTCACTGTTGCATTATTATAATTTATTATATAAATAATACCTACCTATATAATATTATTAACTGTTAATTATACAATGTTTCGTATTGAAACCACAAATCAATAAATACGTTGAAATATTAGTTACTAATCTGTTCACTGTTGCATTATTATAATTTATTATATAAATAATACCTATATAATATTATTAACTGTTAATTATACAAT
Source organism: Cabera pusaria (assembly GCA_954871355.1). Taxonomy (NCBI): domain Eukaryota; kingdom Metazoa; phylum Arthropoda; class Insecta; order Lepidoptera; family Geometridae; genus Cabera; species Cabera pusaria. Next base: position 12,616,929 of record OX940906.1, read on the forward strand.
GTGTCTGGTGTTGATCTAATGGTCGATGTAGAAGCTTTTAGTGGTAAGATTTTTCCACTATTTTTCTACATCGAAATAAATTTACAGTATGGTACGTACCACAGTACATTTTATAGTCAAATCGTCACCACTGACATTGACCACCACATTTTTCCCCCTTAGTGAATTTAGGCAGTTATTTTGTTTTTAGCGCTTTTATTAATTTAGCCATTACCTGTAAAGGTTCTATTCATCATAGAAAGAAATATCATTCGATAGGTTGATATGTAGAGTCAAGTGCTACACTCTTTCCCTGCCAGCGAAATGGTTGTTTTGAGAACGTTAAAACATTCACGATAATAATAGTAGGTATATAATAAAACAAATTAAAAAAGAAAACAATCACAGGTAGGTAGGCTTTACAAGAAAAAGAGTTACAAATTTAGTTACCGGCCAATAGTCGATCAACTTAGTTGCGTATTTTTTAAAAGGTGATTTGTCGATGAAATTCATGCTTATATTTTGAGCACTGAAAGCATCGACCACCTTGTATTATTTTGGCGCATAGGTGTGTGAGGCCTTGCTGACTTCTCTCTTCTTTACCCGTGTATTTTTACCCTACTACGGCGAATCAAAAGGGTTTTTGTAGATAACGATGAGATTAAATCATCTTAGTAAATTTTCTTTAAAGAAAAGTTAGTCTAACTAGCTTTTAAATTTATTGAAATTATCACGTTTAGACAGCAACGATGAAAGACTTAATATTAACTGCAACCCGCGGCTTTGCCGGCGTTACGAGTAATCCTACGTCCTACCATATTGTCTAACCCTGTGCAAATTTGCAGCTGAATTGGTCCAGTCGTTTAAACCGTGAAAAGATAACACAATACAAACTTACTTTCGCATATATAATATAAGTGTTGATTATTATTTACTGCTAATTATATTATATATTATAAATATAATATAATTATTATTCATAATTTTATTTATATTATTTTTATTTTTATTATTATATTATATTTTTATTTATTTTATTTTTATATTTATATTATTCCAATAATGAATATATATATATATAGATATATAATATGTATATATTATATATATATATATATTCATTATTGGAACTAATTTTAATTAGAGATACAATTAATTAACATGCTACATCGCATCAAAATATCCAGTTATACGGTAATTATGCATTAGCAAATATTAATATAACTAGTTCTTTTACGTTACTATCCACCTAGTGTTAGACGTTTTATAGTCTAACAGTAACAGTATACAGTAGTGGTAGGCTTCAGCCGTGGCTGGTTCCATACACCGGTAAAAGACATGTCACCAATCGGTCTGCCAAATTCCGGCATGATGTTCCGTGCCAGCCAGTATGGAAGATGGGTTAGAATAGTTGCGCTCTGTGGATTGGACTAAAGTCAGAAGTAAGACTTGCACGCCACGATTACATCTGGGACTGCATCTTCGCTTTTTTTTAGTAGACTAGCTGTACCGGGTATACATTATAAAAAAAATATATATAAAAATAAATATTTAAAAAAAAAAATATATAAAGCCACGGGGCTTTGCCCGCGTTATAATGTATACTATAGCCTAATCTGGCTACTGGCACTGGTTATCCCTGTGCAAAATTTCAGCTAAATCGGTCCAGCCGTTTGACCGTCAAGAAGTCCCAAGCAAAGTAATGAGCAAACTGACTTCCGCATTTATAATATTGGTGTTGATAAACAAGCTTTTGACCACTATCTAGCCTGATGCTAAGTGAAGATGTATTCCACGATGTAGCACTAGCTTGCCTAGAACAAGTTCGTGATTTACAAACCTTAACTCTAGATACTATATACCTTGTCTGCTATATGCTTGTCTGTCAGTAATAAAAAATGTTAAAAATATATTTTCGCCATAACACCATAACAATTCGCTAAGGCATCTCGTAGAATCTACAGGATAATTAACTCTAAGCCAATTTAAACCAGAGGTTTTTAAAATGAAAGTGGTTTTCATTTTTAGGGTTCTGTACCCAAAGGGTAAGACGGGACCCTATTGCTAAGACTCCGCTGTCCGTCTGTCTGTCTGTCTGTCCGTCTGTCATCAGGCTGTATCTAATGAACCGTGATAGTTAGACAGTTGAAATTTTCACAGATGGTGTATTTCTATTGCCGCTATAACAAAAAATACTAAAAACAGAATAAAATTAAAAATAATAGGGTGTACATACAAGAAACGTGTTTTTTTCGGCATTTCAATAAAACGTTACGCCATCTATGAACGCTTTGGTAAAGGTCCATAGATGGCGTTATATTGAAATGCCGATCCCTAATACCTTTGTTAGACGTTAGATGGCGTTATAAAAAAAATATTTTTTTTTTGCTGGCGAAGAATCATATAGGTATTTTTTGCTCGATTTTATAAAATACTGTAGTGTGGTACGGAACCCTATGAGTGCGAGTCTGACTTGCACTTGGCCAGTTTATTTTAATTTAAGGGTATTTATTAGGCAATCCTACATTTATTTGAATATGTCGGCATGAGTCAAAGGCTCTCTTTTAGATGGCTCATTTTCACATGTGCGGGAGCTTGAGCGTTGCGGGCTGAAGCACAGGTGAAAATGAGCAATATAAATGAGCATTCAAATGTGGACTTTAGTTCGTAGAATGTAGATTCACTTTAAAATGATAGCATATAAAAAAAGCTATAATAATAATTTAAAAAAATGAAGTATTTTATTAACAACATCATCCCACTTGGGTGGGGTCGGTGCAACAAGTAATTCTATTCAATTTGAAAAAAAAAAGTCTATAAAATAAAGTGTTACATTACTCAATATAATATTACGACAAACTTCAAATTACAATACATTATTAATACACAAATACAAATCAATCAATCACCCTGTATCTTATAACAACCAAACCGGTTCCGCATTTCATTTGTCCTCAGCCTAACACATTGTTTACTTGTTTAAGTTAGAAATTACTGTAGATTTAAGTTATGAATCAGTAAGTAAAATATTAAGTATTATTATTATTTTTAAGTTAAGTGTTTAACAATTTATGAATTAGTAGGTATTAAATATATATGGTTGCGCGTTGCAGATGTTATGACCAGCACAAACAAATAGTTTATTGGTACTAATTTCTTTGTATATCATGTAAGTACTGTGTATTGGAGGTAATAAATAAATAAAAAACTGGCCAAGTGCAAGTCGGACTCGCACTCGTAGGGTTCCGTAACACAGTTAAGTATTCCATAACTATGATTTTTCGCAACTACAAAATTAACTTTGTTTTTCATAGTGTTTGTATGAAAAACAAAGTTATCTTTGCGGTCGCCATATCTCAAAAACTGCTGGCTGTACTCGTTTAAACCAATTTTCGTTGTTAGTTTTTATTGAGATCTACAGCAAATATTTTTTTTAGATTTTTCACTCCCATACTTTAAAAGTTAGAGGCACATTTTACCACTTTAGACGCGCCTATCTTTCAAATGATTGACTTTGAGAAAAAATGATTTTAGGAACCTCAATGTCATTTTTGTAGACCTATCCATAGAAACCCCACACGTATATGTTTGAAGAAAATTTTTTTTTTTGTTTCAGTTCCATGTATGTGATGTCCCCCCTTAAACTTTTATTTTTTTTTACTTTTGTATAAAAATCGGAAAGCGGTTCACAGAATACATCTACCTACCAAGTTTCAATTCTGTAGTCCTAACAGTTTTGGAATAAAATGGCTGTGACATACGGACGGACGACAGACAGACAGACAGACAGACAGACAGACAGACATGACGAATCTATAAGGGTTCCGTTTTTTGCCATTCGGCTACGGAACCCTAATAAATAATAAATTACTAATTTCTTACCGCGCGCTGTTTGCGCTAAAACAGGCTTACGACCTTCGGTCCCTCGAAACATCTCGACTGATGAAGATGATGACATTTTAAACCAGGAAATACTACTAGATGAATCTATAATTTTACGAGGATTTATTAAAATCGCATTTTAACTATAATCAATTTGTAAATTGCATATAATCTTGACATTTCTACATATATTAATGAAATGTCACGCTGAAATATAAGTTATGTGAATATTAATGTGTAACTGTGTTTAGATGCGAATTTAGAACGGTATATGTCAAGGCTGTGATGTTTTCCAGAAATTTATAAAAAACTCTTTTAATTATTTCTTCTAATTTTATTTATTAGTGTACGTAGATAAAACCTAAATTGTAATGTTATGCATATGTTACCCACCGAACATGCCGAACGCCCCAGTGAACGCAAGTTCAGTAATGCTAAATGCTTGAGTAATACGCTTTCGCGCTCAGTTTGCTGCCACTTCGCAGCATTGCTTGTGTAGTAATCATGCCGTATTGACTATGCCGGACTGAGCGCGGAAACTTATTACTCAAGAATTTAGTATTACTGAACTTGCGGTCACTCAGGTGTTCGGCACGAATCTGTCTGCCTTTTTTATGATAGTCTGAGTTTGTATCTATGTAAGTCTTTTATATATGCTTTAAGATGTAATTGTGCTTGTCTGGAAGTGTAAGCCATATATTTCATAATTCTTTATTTGCGATATATTAACCTTATAATAATTAAAGACTTTTTACAAAATGATCAAAACCGACTTCAAAGGCTGCGGTAGTCATATCAGTACTAAGTTTGAGGTGTTTAATCTCCATATATCTGGAGTTACTTAACAGATCTGAACTCTGTTTCAATTAAATTAAAAATAGATTTTTTAAACCAATTTAAATGAAAGTTCTCAAAAAAAGTATCTCGTAAACTGAACAACCAAGGAACATAAAAAGTGTAGGTACCTTTATAGTCAACCCGTAGGAACCAAATCATTTTAAGATGTGTCCGTTTGGATCACCCTTTATATGTAGAAGAACATGTACAATAATCTAGGTTCTATAGGTATTCCTATGAAGAAAGCAAATGAATTTTGATGATTAATTCACACCAAATAATGTATCATTTGAAGTTGCAGTAGTTCATTGTTGAAAACCCAAAGCTGTGTAAAAGCTAACAAAACAAATTGCGCTAGTGTGTTTGAGTGCACTTTCCACCAATTTGTTAGCATAGAGCACAATAGTTATGTATTTACTGTTTTTAGTAGGTACCTATGGAGTAGTGTTTAGCAATAGCTTTGAAAATTATGTACAGTTAGACATGATTGTTTCGCTGTAATACGCCAATGGCAATTGTTCAATGTAAAGGAAGAAATGTTTGACTTCGCCGAAGAACTTATAAAATTAAGAAATGAGTAGTATTAGTGCCCGAATAAAAGTTCAGTTTCGGTTTCGGCCTAGTTTTGGTCAAAAATCAAGTTTCGGAGGCAGTTTCGGTTTCGGCCAACAACGAAACTTTTGCCGAAACCGAAACTGATTTCGAAAGTTGTCGTACACGCTCGCCTAACTTCGTTTCTCGCGGCAACGCTTTGGCGGACGCTGGAGGCCCTGTTCGGGAATTGTCGTGCGCCGTTCGGATAGCTCTGTAGCAACCGTAGATGGGAGTTTTAGTGTAGATATGGTAAATAAATGATTAAAACAAAATTAATATACTGTGTTTCCATTTCATGTCGTAATTAATGCAGAATAATGGGTAAAATGCACCAAATTTCAGTATTTTACGGAATTTTATACTTGACCACGTGAGTTTCGGTTTCGGTTTCGGCTGAAAGTGAAGCCAAGGCCAAATATTCGGTTTCGGTTTCGGTTTCGGCCGGAAAACCAGTTTCGGTTGGACTCTAAATAGTATACATAATCATAAGGGCTATCTATTCTTGGAGTATCTCTGAAGGATCGAATTCGAAATAAAGTCATCCGACAAAAGGTCGAACTAAATTTTATTTCTGTCGATATCACCTCCAGTTTTACAAATGATCATGATCATACAAAATTTGCTAACAGCTGCGCAGTAATAATCTACGTGTATGCTAAAACTACCGATTATCATCACGAACCTATCTACGTCAGTTAAATATATTTACATAGATGTAAACCGCTATCCTGAGTCCAAGAATTCGTTCCACATTCTGGCTCAGCAAACTGTCGAACGGGTTTACATTGAGCTTCTTTGTTTTACCAGTTTCGTATACCTACATACTAGAGGGTACTCTGCTTCTTAAAAACTATCTATGTGTGATGGACATAAGGAGACTGTATGGGAAATATGCTTCGAATTTAATATATTTCGTTTAGGTTTGAAAATAATAATATGAATCTTGGCATGTCGAATTATTTATATATAGCTGACTTGATACCAGTTTGCTTTACTAACTTATTTGCGTACATATTCTCTTTTTTAAAAGCTTTTATTTAACTTGTTATTGAAATAGATTAGGCTAGTCTCTCAATTATAGTGTCTATTAAAACAAACTGTATATCTACTGTCGCATGAATAACTCTGGATCAAAAATAGCTTTGGATTGTCAAGATATTGCACGTCAACCTATGATAAGATGTAATTGTACATTTTATATGTCTACTGATGGTCATAGTTTTTAGGGATTCGTAGCCGAATGGAAAAAAAAGGTATGTCGGTCTGTCTGTCCATCTGTATATCACAGCCACTTATTTTTTTTTTTGGTAGCGTTTGATCACAATTCAACCAAAAATTGTTCTTATGTCACCTCTAAGAAATGTTGTCAATGTTCGTTACTACGTAAGGTATACTAGCTTTATGAGGCAGTTCTTTGTTTATTTATGGTAATGTAATGACAATGATGATTGTAATTTATTTGCGGTAAGTTGGGAAGTTCAGTGACCAAAAGGGTCGAAAGCACGCCGTACTGTGTTATTAAATTATATCAACAGATTTTATGATTGACTATGACTTTCATTATAATAATTAACATCATCATAATCAGCCGGTGTCAGTCTACTGGACGTAGACCTATCCCAAAATACCCATAATATAACTGTAAATAATTAATTGACAAAATAAAGACTTACTAATTATTTACGAAATTTCAGTTTGAAAATGTAAGACAGTCTGAATAACAGCATAGTACAGAAGAAATATGATATTATTATGAACGATGATGTGGTCGAAGATAGCGAACACGGTAGACCTAGGTAAGTAACAACAAAACAAATATACAAACTGACATTCGCATTTAAATTGATGGGGTTGTATCTTAAAACAAGAAATTTTTGTATGAAACACCACATAAATGTAATTTCTTTTTGTTTACCAAAATAACCAAAAAAATAAAAACATAATTAATAGTCCCTCCTGCAGCTAGCTCCCCTTAAAATGTTTTTGGTAGTAAATTTAGTAATGTATAAATTGCGTATCTCGGAAACGGCTCGGCTATGTTCGGGCAAACATCCGTCATCTTGCAAAAATAAAATTTGGACAAGAGCTTTATTCCTAAATAGGCCCATTGTAAATTAATCGAGATCAGATGAGTATATCTAGAGACATGGAGATAATTACCTCAAAATTTGCTACTGACAAAATGACTTCGTGGCATTTGAAATCAGTTTTTATACGCGACTTAACATGAAATTAACTCGATCGCCCGGAAACTTCTAAATAAACTTAAGAGCAACTACCTTGCAATCGAATCACCGTCGTGTGTTTGAATTATGCGTTATGTATACACGGCAACATCGAATGTATCAAGCTGTCTTGAGCAGATAAATGGTAGATGGCCGATGTAAGGATCACGCGAAGTTAGCATACTTTGCTGACAGATCACGAGAGAGAAATGACGAATGACGATAAAGCAAGGGGCCTAGTTGGTATTCTCTTTTCGTTATCGAGTGTCTAATAGAAGGAAAAAAACAAAGACGTAAAGTTTAAAGTTTCACGACTTCAATACATAGTAAGGTTTATTGTAATATGGCACCGAATATCTCTTACGGATCTTCTCGAGACCACGATCAATGCAAGGGGGCGTCCTACGCTTCGTTTACTAAGCCGTAGTCTCCTCTCCTCTCTAGAACACGTCACCCCAGTGGTTATCAGATTCTACGACATATGTGACCAGCCACTACCACTTCAGCTTGCTAATCTTATGAACTATGTCGATAACTTTATTTCTCTATCCAAATCAAACCATCCGTTAGCTGGCTAATCCAGGACAAGGATATTATATATTTTCTGAATCTAAAAATATAATAAGTAAAATAGTCTAAAAATAGTCGGTTATAGATACCATCTTAAGCCGCATCGGTATTGAACATCAGTTAAGATAGATTTCTAATCCTAGCAGGGATGTCAAATGTGAATTCATTGAAAAAAAATAATTGCCAACAAAAAGCCCGTAACAGACGTCATTTGTTGCAACAAATTCAATCCATCTGGCTTGTAATCTGGCTTCACAATAACGGTGCATGCACCGCTAAGTCACCAAGCCACCCTGATATCGACAGTTACTCTATCCTACTTCTTTAGATGTGTTGTACTTTATAGCCTCGTTATTTGTGATATTGAGGTTAGTTGCTTTTTAGCCTCATCCTTGGCTTTATGGTATCGTATGATGTTGTTTTTGAGCATTTTGACGAGCAACGCCTGCGTATTTAAATTTGTTTTGGTATATTTTGGTTGCTGCAATTTTTATTTTTAACCGACTTCAAAGAGAAGATAATTCGCTTGTTTTTTTTTGTTTCTTATTTCAGAACCCCGTCAGCTAGTAACCGATTTGGAAATTATTTTTTTTTGAGAGGACCTACCTGCATTGATCACACAGTAAAATAATACATATTTTAGTTTCGACATCACATTGATAAATTAAGTAACTTGTGCTAAGTTTGGCAATAATAAAATATTAATAGATAAATGGAAACATTCGTTTTTTGCCCGAACAAATAACCTCTCACCGGAAAAACCTACCTATACATTCTCCTTTCAGACGTGTGTAAAAATATGGGATAAATTTTTTTAAATAATTTCAATATGAACTAAACTGCTAACTATTGTTAAACTAAGAATTTGTCCAATGGCACTTTTCTTAATGTCTCTATTAAGGCGAAAACACAATAGTGAACGCAATAAAATATTATTTAGTTCTTTGTAAACACTGTTCAACTCAAAAGGTTTTATCCTTTTTAGTCTTCTCACTATGTCCGTGCTGGATAGCCTCAACGTTCACATGGTAATGAAGTCTACGGTCGTAAGCTTCGGCATATTTAGTAATAAAATTATTAACGTCATCCACTTTGTGTGTATTTATATAGGATACATGGCAGTATCTACTGTTTATATGATATGACGTAAGCTTATTATTTTTTTTATAATCCATCTCCTTTCATCATACGTGAGTTGAGGGCCCGGTGGCGTAATCGGGAGAACGGTCGGCTTTGATGCCGTGGTACCAAGTTCAAACCTTACCGTGCACCAATGGATTTTTCCATCGAAAAATTTATGTGCGCTTCTCACAGTGGCCCTCCGGTGAAGGAAAACATCGTTAAGAAACCAACAACCCCGCATGGTGGTAGGACACACTATCTAGTGTCCGCCTGGCCAGCTACCACCCTCAAGTTAGAAAATCTGTCGCCAAAACATCTAATGTATTCCGGCAGCTATCCTTGAGAGCCAGTTCCCAGTCTAGGCCTAGCGTGCTTACCATCTTCGACCGCATCATCACTTACCAACAGGTGAGATAGTGGTCAAACGCTAGCCTATAAGATATTTAAAAAAAAAAAGTATTTCAAGAGAACATAATATCCGTAATATTACATGATGTTTAGTTTCTTGCTGCTTCTTTTATGATTGTGCTTTTCCGGTACATCAAGTGTTTTTTTTTTGTTTTATTGTAAAAGCACAAGCACTTGATCACTATCACTTCTAATGTAATGTGATGATGCGGTCTTTTCAAGTTGAGGATGCTATAAGATGAACTTTCATAGGTCTGATCAATTCGAAATTCGATATCCTCTTACTATATGATATTGTAAGAACATGGTAGCATTGACCTGATGCTAGGGCATCGCCTGGAATCTGCTGAGTACTCATCTCCTCACCAACTTACAGCAGTAGCAGCAGCAATAGAGTTTGGGCTCATTGAAATCAATGAATAGATTATACATAGATACAGATAACAGACGCAGTGTTGTGAAGTACACAATTCTGGCTATACAGAATTTTACAGGCCTTTATATCTGTAATAGGTATACGACATTGCTTACTATCGGGCGAGCGACGTGCTTATCCTGTTATCTTATATTATATCATAAAAAAGTTGCTTAAAAGCAACTTAAAAAAATATGACTCCATATCGATTCTTGTAATGAAGTCAGTTTGAGAAAGCCTCACACACATACAATAAAATGCAAATATCTTACAAATTAATACTCTCATATTAGATTTAACGACTAATGAATACAAGCAACACTAATGAAGTTAAATAACCCCTGTAATTGATAGATTAAGATTAATTATGATGCAGAAAGTGGTATTACCGACCGGATGATTTGTTTGTTTAGATTATTTCAGATAACTGGTAGCGTTACGCTCGTGTTATAAATACTATCTGTGTTTTATTCAAATGGACATCCTTATTCAATTTCAGGAACATCTATCAGTAACAGAGTAACATTTTCATAAATAAAATATTAGTACGGATCACCTAATGTCGCATGTGTATACAAGCACTTTTACAAGTATACTTACACATTTGTGAAATTGAAACATCAAAATATAATTAATAAAAATAAATATAGTTAATATTTAGAACTAGCTGTGCCCGCGACTTCGTCCGCATGTCTTTAGGTAGCATTAACAAATAAGACACATACATATCCCAACTACACCGCGCCGTAACACACCTCGCTAATCCCCCCTACCCCCACCCTTTTCTTCCTTTCTTTTCTTTTCTTCCTTCTTTTATTTACTTAAAACTTTTCTTTGGTAAAAACGATTCTATCATTAAAGACATCAAATAAGAATTAGCCAAATCGGTTCACCCGTTTTCATGTTATCGTGTGACTAAGGCAATTCGGGATTCATATTTATAAAACCCGGAAAACCCAAATTTTCAGACTTTGTTACCCCATTTCGAAAAATCCTACAACACGTACTTTATCTCATCTTGTTTCGCCATACAAACTTTGAATCCCCGTTCCGTATCCGGGAGGAATTTTTAGAAAATCCTTTCTGAACGGATACCTACGTCATAATAACTATCTGCATTCTAAATTTCAGCGCAATCCGAAACACTTTGTTTCCCCATTTCACCCTCTTAGGGGTGGAATTTAAAAAAAAACCTGAAAAACATATTTACTTATTTTTTTACTGGAGCACTAGTATGAAGTTTCGAATAGAAAATACTATCTAATCAATTGTTTCTCCATACAAACTTTGAACCCCGGTTTCATCCATTTAAGGGGTGAATTTTGGAAAATCCTTTCTTAATAAACCCTTACGTACTAAGACAAATATACCCTCCAAATTTCAAGTCTCTACGACCAGTGGTTTAGGCCTAGGACGATGGTAATTCATCGTCCTAGGTTTAGGCTGTGCGTTGTCTGTCAGTCAGTCAGTCAGTCAGTCAGTCAGTCAGTCAGTCAGTCAGTCAGTATGTCAGGACAAAGATTCTTATAGTATTAGAAGATTCGTGCGGAAGCTTACGCAGTAACAGGATCTTAGCCAAAGAATAAATAATAGTACAGGCTTAGGTACAAAGTTTCAAAACATTTTCAACATTATGAGACTCACGTGTGACGGACGAGTTTGGTCAATTAAACTGTCACGGACATATGAGACTCAAGATTGCGCTGTTAGCGCATAGCGGTATAGCTGGTAAAGGTGCATTACATTGACAGTGACTTGTAAAACACCTATCCAGACATTATCTCTTAAGGAATATTTTATCTGTAACTGAATATAAACGATTTTTTACCAAAGACGGCAAAGACAGGGCAGGACAGGACAGGACAGGACAGGACTAAAATATCTATGTTTAAAAATATATTTCACTCAAGTCATAGAATAAATAATAGTAAATTCTAAATATAAAATTATACTGAAATGACAAACAAGCCGAGATAGATATAATATAAGATGATGTAATAGCCAATCAAATATAAATAAATACAAAATAATTTTACTTTTGTTTGAATCGGCATTTTGTAATCTTGCATTTGCATATTGAATAGCGAACCACACCACAATTCAAATTGACCGTCCGCGTCGCAGTTTACGGTGATTTTATGTCTTTTATGACTTCGAAAACCGGATCGAAGGGATCATAATATTATTACATAATAAGATACATACATACACAAAATCACGCTTTTTTCCTGTTGGGGTAGGCAGAGACTACTTCTTTTCACATGCTACGATCCTGACTCACGTCATTCGCTTCTTCCACTTTCATGAGCGCCTTCATACATCCTCGCCGGTTATATTATAGGTACTTTTACTTCGCCTTTCTTTAATACTTCTCCGATCTAGTCGTGAAGATAAGAAGATAAGACTAGTTAAAACTGTATGTAGACTAGGATATTCGGCTTTCCTAATGCGATGAAATAATAACCCTTGAACAATGCAAAAATTTGAATTACGTTTAAATCTTCTTGCTTGCAGTCCAATTTTTCCACTTTAGTTTTAGTATATATAAACATCAGATCTACATAGTTTTGCAAACGATTTCAGGTAGGAAAACTTCCTCTGCTATGACTTGGATCTGTACAATTCACAAGATTCCGATAGAAAACTTATAACATTTCAATTCGAAAAAAATCTGTTATTCTAGTCGATAAGGATTCCGCGACCAAATCGCTCAAGGATTTATTCATATTTCTAAATCCGAATATAACGGTTTAAATATCCAATAGAATCCGATCAATTAATATCCGATTGAAATTAGAAAAACATAGTTTTTGTTAGTTCCTATGATTATATTATAACAGAATTTTTAACACCGTTGCTCGTAAAGCTGATGTAATTCCACCGGTCATAAAAAAACGCGTGTGTTACCAATGCAAATAGTTAAGTTATAGTCCATACAAATTCCATAACAGTATAATTTGCCATTTCGCGCGCTGTTGCTATTCAAATTTCGAACTAATCGCCACGCGGCGATCAGTAGGCAGCTACTGACTGGCGCCGCGTGGCGATTCTACTTCTACTACTACTTCTTTCGCTAGCGCGCTGTTAAAATGGCGGGAAAGCAACAGTGTGCATTCACAGATTCAGTTTATTTAAAATAAAAAAATCAGTTTATTCGGTAATTTAAAAGCTTGGCTGCATGCTCTAACGTCTTTGCCAACATTTTCACGCAGCTACGGCAGAAAATAATCCTCGCGCCATTTTTCTCAAATTTTCTTTTCTTTGTACTTGTATTGTGAAAATTTAAATATGACAACTTTCAATAATGAAGAAGAGTCATATATTACTTCAACTCCACCGGATGTACTAACAGAAGCGCGAACCGCATGCGACAGCTTGCTGCCGTCAATATCCAAAGACAGATACATAACCACGTATGAAAACATAATTAAAAAACCAACTGCAACTACGCATCATTTTAATAATTGCAATTTCACTAACTGTTTCAATAATTAGAAATGAACAAAATATAAAATGTTTTTTTTTTCTATATCCTCGCAAATGTGTTAAAAAACGTCGTACGATATACGTGCGTATTGGTTATAACATGCTGGGCTCAATTACGCCCTCGCCTTCGGCTCGGGCTGAAATTCCGCCTCGCATGTTATATCCATCATAACGCACTAATATCGTAATGTACTATAACATGTCAGGAAGAAAACCCGGCAACAAATTGCGATCACACCACGTTTCTGACAGGTACAAAGCACATCCTAACAATCGATATTATCAACATGTTAATTTATTTCTTTGCCTAGAAGACTTCTAACGTTCGTTTGTAATGTATGTAATTCGTTTGTAATGTATATAATATATGTAATTCGAGGCTAAATTATAGCGATCGCAAGACCCGGCGAGCGTTCGCTTCGACCGTTTGACTCAAGACTTTACTTGACTGACTACTGAAACGCATTTTATGCCGTGCACATATTATAAGAAATTTCTGATGAAAAACATTTCATCTCGCGCGTGCCGGAAGTAATACCTCGTGCTATCCGCGAACTCCGTAATCGTGTGAACTTGCGTGATGTTTAAAATGAAGAAATGTGATAACCGTTCAAGCAAATTTAAGACTAATAGATTGATGTATTCTTCATAAAATTAATGTATTATGTTTCATAGCCGATTTCATTTGCAGTTTAGCACATGCCGACATGCACTACCTCATAAAATGAGTAGACATTTAATAATATCATTAATACTCCGTCCAACCATTTATTTCACTTTTGACAGCTCGAGTACTAAACAATTAAAAATAAGTAATAGAGTAATCAATTATTGATGTGTATTTATATAAATTGTGGTTACAACATTTCAACAGTTTGACTTTTGCAGTTATAATATTGGTGTTGAGTGTTCATGAATTGAATACCTACGCCCCCTTTCTCATAAGTTGGTTTAAAATAGCAATAACGTACATACGCGCATGGCTCTCTAAAATGCGTCTTGGCGAAATGGCGCAGTCATCACTCGATGGAAAAAGTGAAATTTGTCGAGAGATGAACGAACATTTTGTTAGTACCTTTAACTCGTGTTAAGTACTAATTTACAACTTTGTTAAATGTATTACAGTGATGTTATGTATAATGCAGTGACCTAACGAGTGTTTATAAAATAATTAAGTAGGTAAATAAGGTTACCGGATTCATTAATCATCGAGTGTATATATAGTTTATCCCATTTTTTTTAACCGACTTCACAAAAAAGGAGGAGGTTCTCAATTCGTCTGTATGTTTTTTTGTTTTTTTTTGTGTGTATGTTACGCGATTTCTCCGTCAATAGTGAACGGATCCAAATGATTCTTTTTTTAATAGGTAGGATACGTTACCGAGGTGGTCTCATTTTAATTTTATCGAGATCTGATAAGTATCTCCAGAGATATGGAGATAAATACCTCAAACATAGGAGAATGTACTGGTTTTAGTAGAAGAGTCCCAAGAAGATTATACACAATGGAGGTTGCTATTGGATATACTTTTGAAGACTAAAAAATATGACCTTGAATAATGTTTTTACATCTTTCTTCTCGTTGATTTTGGTTTTTGACAGATATTCTTACGGTAACTGTGAGCGAGATAGAAATAAAGGTGGGGATAACGTTTTTTTTTTTAAATATCTTATAGGCTAGCGTTTGACCACTATCTCACCTATTGCTAAGTGATGATGCGGTCGAAGATAGATAAGTGGACTAGAATGGGAACTGGCTCTCATGGATAGCTGCCTGAACACATAATATGTTTGGCGACAGATTTTCTGACTTGAGGGTGGTAGCTGGCCAGGCGGACACTAGATATGTCCTACCACCATGCGGGGGTTGTTGGTTTCTTAACGATGTTTTCCTTCACCGGAGGGCAACTGTGAGAAGCGCACATATATTTTTCGATCGAAAAATTCATTGGTGCACGGCGGTTTGAACTCGGTACCACGGCATCAATGCCGACTGTTCTCCCAATTACGCCACCGGGCCCTCAATAAATAATTTTATATTAATAATTATTTTTAAATATAAATAATTTGTCTTCACAGGAATGTTCTACCGGACAAAGTCTTGTTAGGGTGCAAACTTTTTTAAACATACCTAAGATTTTTTGACATGACATGACGTTTGCCGAAGATGGCGGCCATTTCAGTCCCGCGACACTGCATACATTATTAAATAACTCAGAATTATGAACGTACTTTGTACCAACCAACACTGCAAAATAAAATTATAAGCATAATACCACAGATTATATAATAGTTACTACGTAAATAATACTTTTCGTTGTTAGGTTGGCTACACAGTGCTTTCATAATTCGGGTTTCAACAATATAGGGAAGTGCCTCTTATAACGTAGTAGAGTGATTCAGTACTCTGTTGGCCATATGGCGGCAAGTAATGTTAATAATCGCAAATAATACTTTTTTTTATTCATTTTGGAATACAACTAGTCCGTGTTATAAAAGTATTTGGAATTATTGTCATAAAATAGACAATTAATTATCGTGTGTGTCTGATGCTTTAATTGCACAGGGCCATTTTGGACATTGTCCTTTGATTTGATACCTTGATGACATATTTATCACTAGTGAATATTATCACTTTAGCAAGGCATTTAAAGTCAATTTTTTTAGGGTACCAAACCCAAAGGGTACCAAATGAACACTTTCTGAGACTTTGTTGTCCGTTCGTCCGTCCGTCCGTCCGTCCGCCCGTGTGTCTATACATATGTGCGCACTTTACAGATCTGTATCTTCTTAACCGTTATTAGACGTTAGATGGCGTTATAAGAAATAAAATGTTTATTAATTATTATTTTTTCTGGCGAAAAATGGTAGTGCTATTTTTTGCTCGAACTTATTAAATACTGTAGTGTGGTACGGAACCCTACTAACCCTACTGTGGTGCAAGTCCAACTTGCACTTGGCCAGTTTATTTTTGTTTTAATTCTTTATCGGTTTTTACGAAATATGAAAAAGTCGTAGGAATTGCGTACGATTTCGATCTTTGGGTCGTACATGTTAAAAATAGAAAAAAAATCGTATGAATAATATATTCATTAAATCGTACATCTGGCAACGCTGGCTTCGGCCCCGTCAATGCCTTCGAAAGTACCGGGCGTATTGAGACCCGAGACATTTTACTGAAAAAATAATAAAGACTTTATTATTAAAAACATTTAGGCATAATATTTCAAATTCAAATTTCAAATCATTTATTTCCAATTAGGTACATGGTACACTTATGAAAGTCATAATATTACATGTATTATTTTAAACCATAAAAACTATTTAATTAACAATCTTATTACTTACATAACATTAAAATTCTGTATATTGAGAAATGTCAAATCGAAATTACAATAAAATCAATGTCAGCTAAAATAAAACCATTCAATAAATAAAACAAATACACTATATTACAATTAATCACAAAAAATAATAGGATTCAATTGAAGTCTCTAAGACAGTCAACACTCTGCCTTGTACTATTATTATTCTGTGACTCTGCCAAGCTTTTCTGTCATCTAAAAAATCTTGAACACAGTAATAGGCTTTTTTTATTAGCATATGTTTTACTGACGACTTAAATTGCCCTTCTTTAAATTGGGTCAACCATTCTGGTAGAATGTTATAATATCTGACGCAGTTTACGTACGTACTATATCCTTGTGTCTCGTATTGAAACAGTGAGTAATCACTACGCTTTACAAATTTGCTAAAATGCGTTCGCGCATACATTACGTTAGCAAAAATATACTGACAGGGCATTGTCAGAATATTGATTGTCTTAAAGAGTTCTCTAAGGGATTCTCTGGGTCCAAGTCTATACATGCCCCTTATTGCCTTCTTCTGAATTACTATGTATACACTAATCACTAAGTGATCACCTAAACTAGGCTCTTAACCCGTGTTATATATAGGTACCAGGCCTTTTCCCTCTGTTTGCTGAGCTGTTTTATTAGGTATTACGTTACAAGCTGCATTCACAGACATTAGAAAATCATAAATATATATATTATATAATACCCCGTGTATTACTCCGCCGTGTTTCCTTGGTGGTTCTAAATGAGTGACCACTAGTAGGTAAGCTTCGGCCGTGGCTCGAACCACCCCTCAGACAAAAACATGTCGCCAATTAATTCGCTGAGTTCCGGCATTATGTTCAGTGGCAGTCAGTATTGAAGACGATTTAAGATACTTGCACTAAGTGGATTGGACTAAATTCAGTTGTCATGCGCCTTGTATCACTGCTGTCTTTCATTTCCAGACAAGCACGATTCCATCTAAGACCACATCATCACTTATCATCTGGTGAGACAGTTGATAAGCGCTGATCTCTCAAGTATAAAAAATTAGAATAGGTTTTAATATGGCGTAAGTACCAGGCTCTCATGACTTACTATTAGGCTTCTCTGTAAGAGGGTTGCGATCAGGTAAGAAAGGAAAGTAGTTACGGGCCGGTTTCACAGTTCCTGATAAAGTTTCCGATGATAATCTGACACATAACTACGTAGTACTTTTATTTATTTTGTGATATAACCTCTTATATCAAAGTTAAATGAAGTTATATCACAAATGAAAAAAAAATATTGTCATGCATCAACGCTCAACGCCACATGGGCTATCCCAAAAACGTTACATATATTCAATTTAGATCCAGTTTCACCGATACCTGATAAAATCCCTAATAGCCTATTAGAAACTTATTTGTGAGATAAGCTTTTATTTTTATAAGGCGTTTTCTGTCAGATAACTATGAGGTACCGGTGAAACTGGCCCTTTTAATCTTTTTGGGCTGTACCGTAAAGTCGAAACTGAAGGTTCGCAGATCCATGTCTTTAAAATACAACTTAAATAAACAAAAACAACCGCAAAAAGTATTTGGGGGAGGGGGACACGATTAATTATAACCAACTTTTAAAAAATGAGGAGGTCTGTATATGTATAAACACGTCAGTTGTAATCTATGCAAATACGCATCAGATCTTGACTAAATTTACTAAAGGATCACACCTGCTTAAGAATAATTAAAATGGATGCATTTTTAAGTGACAAGTTTGAGGTGTAATCGCGTTTGGCGGAGTAATCGCGTAACAAACGTAAAATTAAAAAAAAAAATCGTGCGTTTTTTTAAGAATCACCTCCTTTTTAGAAGTCAGTTGAAAAACAACGTAGATTCCCACGTCACTCTGCCGCAGAATCGTCATTTTTCCGTAACCATTTCAAAGACATATAAAAAAAACGATAATTATCAAAAAACTATAAAACATTTGATATCTCAAATCCAAACTTGATCTCAACTGTTGATATCTAAATTAAGGAACCAAATACATAAATAATGAAGTTACGTAAAGTAAAAGATGACAGTTTAATGAACGTCGCATGCCTCACGTGTCGATGTAATAAATAATTAATCAACTATGTGCAAGCAGCTTCAACATTCCTTGAGTTTCTAGATCCCCATATGGCTTTAAAAAATGTACCTATGTATATTTTATGAAGTGATTCAACAACACTTTGTAGTGTCACGCAAATCTAAATTCTTCCTCTTGAATTGTTTACACCACTGCCGTCCTGTTGTCCTAGTATAAATTGCGTTCCCCATACGAATATAATTTTTTGTGAAAAAAAAAAGGTCTATTTTTTATATCTTGTAGGCTAGCGTTTGACCACTATCTCGCCTGGTGGTAAGCGATGGTGTGGTCGAAGATAGTGAACATGCTAGGACTAGAATACCTGACTCTCAATGGCTGTGTTCTGCCGGAACACTATAAGTTTATGGCAGGAGTTATCTCTCTCTGATGGTGAGGTCTCTTTGATGGTGTTGGTGGTGTTGTCTTTTAAAAGCAAATCAGGCGGAACATCGACATCTACTATGCTCCTACCACCATGTATTTCACAATTTTCTAATATTGTTAACTTATTACTAAGGTTAGCCTAGTAATTTTTAATGTAGTAATCCTAGTAATTGATAGAAGCGTGTTGGGCTATCGGGAGACATTTTCATACTAATCAACACCAAAATTATAAATACGAAAGTCAGTTTATTTATGTTATTTTGTTACCTCTTACCGACAAGAGGCTGAATCCCTTTGGCTGAAATTTTGCACAGGGATAGTTAGTGTGGTACTTTTTAAATCGGGCAAAGCCACGGTGTACAGCTAGTATGTCCTAAATGTACTGGTTATCATGTCATAATAGAACCACGAAGGCGATTAGTTACATAAACAAACTGTAATTTAGTAGCAGTTGAACTCATCAGTGGAACAATGAACATTCGGCTAATATATTTTACGAGTTCTCTCAACTCTTAAGAGGACGGCGACCGGCGTTAAATCAAAAAATAGTTTGTATTAATAAATACATATTTTACATAATGCAACGCTATATTTATTAATATATTACAAAACTAGCTACGCCCCGCGGCTTTGTCCGCGTTTAATCCGGGATATAACCCTATTCTGAAAACTGTAATAAAATCCATTGCAAAGTTTAAAAAGATTAAGCATACATACAGCGGAAACGACGTTGTTTTTAACCTATGCTATATATAGATAATTTCAAATTGGAGAATATTACCATATATAAGGGACCACCACACCGCAGCGTCCTGCGTGCGCGATCTAGGCGGTGATCAGATAGCGCAGTAGTATTTGTACATTTTGTACCGACTGGTTCACACCAAACGCGATCTACGGCGATCAGAAAACGATTGAAAATCAGATCGCGAACGCGCACGCGGACGCAGGATGCCGCGGTGTGGTCGTACCTTAATCTATTTATTGTTTTGCACTAAATACTTAGGTGCCTAAATCGAAAACTATAGGCAATTTCGTGTCACGCAAATGTTTCCTATCCGTAAATACATTTTATTTAAGACTTTGTAAATACTTTTATAGATGCAGCAATAAAATACTGAATACTGAAAACGACATAATTGCTACTACATTACGATTTTAGTCAGTTTTATTACAGAACAATGATGGTATGAAATAAAATCGATAATAATCGTAATAATTTTTTTTCAGTAACACATTTTACTACTAATAAATTATCAACAAAATATCCGAATCTGGATATTTTAAGTGTCCATAATTTGAATGTTTGCAAAGTCCCTGCGTGATCTGTGTCACAGGGATTTTTATCGATGGTTCGATGGTGCGGGCATTTATATTTAAATAAATAATTAAACATAAATAAACATGTTTATAGATTAAAGATTAAGCCTAAGTCCAGCAGTGGGCAGAGATAGGCTGATAATGATGATGATTAAAACAATTTTTAGGTGCGCTGTGTGGATTAAATTAAAATCAGTTGTACACTTGTACTGCGCCTCGTCTCACTGCCGTCTCTAATTTCCATATATGCACAATTCTGCCTTAGACTGCATATTCACTTAATTTTAGATGAGATAGTGGTAAACTTTTTTCTGTTGGAATTTTTTTTTAATCTCCCAAAATTGCAATTGTGAGCGAACGTCGACGTCTTAATACGATGTCGTGACGTATGCCACTTTCACTAGCTTTGACCAAGCGCCTGCCTATACTTCTTTATTGTGATCTTGATTATCTTGTTTTATTGCTACACGTCAAACCGCAATATTGTACCAGTTTGAGTACTATATTGTTGGACTTGTACTTGTAGGTAGTTAGGGAATTAAATGTCACGGTCCGCGTTTTCTAATAAATCCTTATCCTGCGTCCGTATACGTATGTCTTTAATCCGATACGTGAAGACGTATAGATATAGGATAGATTTAAGGTGTTGCTAAAGCAGGTTTTGCGTAGTCTTAATAGTCCTTCAATACCGTTTCACAAAATCCTTTCGCTTTGCTCTAAGGCCTTTTTGCCTTTGTAAGATGAGCATTTATGCATTACAACATTATCTCCTCTATAATTATAAAAATGTAACGAATCCCTTTTGAAAGGGTTTTTTAGAACTTTGAATCTTTTTGAACCTTTTGGATCCTTTGGAACGGAGCACTCAAGTATCAAATTCAGGAATTGTTGACGACCTCGACCTTACCTCCACATCTAACCTCTGAGCATGCGTAGAGATATCGGGTCTCTCTATATCTTCTACCGTATTTAACGGGAGTTTTCTGAATAACTATTCAATTTAATCACGGTGTCCCGATTTTACCATCACACTTCTCACCATAAACAACACGCTTATCCACATATTATCAAGACTTGGACTTCGCACATTTCTCGATTCAAGCGGTAATTTCTGTGGAACGATCTGCAATCTGCTTGTCGTCTGCTGTTATCCCGCAGAGCGTTTTCCTGAATCCTGACAGGTCAGCAACGTATGAGTTACACCCCTAGTGTTGAAAGTGCTTAGAGGCGACGGTGACCACTTTCTATCAGGTGGGTCGTTTGCTTGTTTGCTACCTAAATCTTAAAAACCCGAGTTGAAAGAAAATCTAAAATGGATCAAAAAAGGAAAAATCGAATAGGGAAAAATCTTTAAACTAAATCTTAAACTAAAGATTTTCCTTTAATTAAACTTTAAAGCTCTAAAGACCTTAAAATGCAGTAAATCTCATTCATTATGCGCAAGCAAGTCTAGCCGTGAAATCTAAAATTTCACTTCATACTATGATTGAATACGCATTAAGCTTATTCAGACTCTGACCTTACCACCTCCTTGATTACCATAAAATTGAATTCAGCTACTGTGTTGCACTTGCAGTAAATATTCATATAAGCTTTCACATATCGAACGGTTTTATTGACTTTGACTTTCAAAATAAAACTAGCGTCCATGGGTGCTTTGGAAAGAAGCGGAACGAATTCGCTACCTACCTAACTTTTTTTTCTGACTGACAAACACTTTGACCACTATTTCTTTTGTATGACAGACAACCACTTTTTAATATCTTATAGGCTATTGATCATTATAGGCGTTTGATCAATATCTCGCCTATTGGTTAGCGATGATGTGGTCGAAGATGCTGAACACACTAGGCCTAGAATATTCTAGCTTTCTTCTAAAATTGGTAGCGTACGGTTTTGACGGTGGCAAGCTACCTTTTGATAGCAAGTCAGGCGAAACATCGATATAATATGCGACTACTACCTATGGAAATCATACGCACGCACTTGACCGCTATTTTGGTTATCTCGCCAATCATGCTGGACTGAATAAAAGAGGCAATGAGACGAGGCGTAGGACAACTGCCACATAGTTGATAATAAAACGAACTATTAGTGAAGTTCTATCATAATTATATGAGGCACCTCGTACGAAGAGATTTTCCAACTAAAAATATATACGTCACACCGCCGCCACGGCGCCAATTAAGAAGCGGGCATTCTGAGTTGACGATTGTGTTCTGAAGCGTATTTCGTGTTTTATTTACCGAGTAAAGCGAACCGAACACACAGGATACTTTTTAGTGCGAGAAAAGCTATTGCATCCATTATAGATTGACCGTATTACAACAAATTAGCATTACCCTTCGTTTCTTCTTACCTCAATCGTGATCAAAATGAGTGTCACTAATACGGGCGGGCTTGTAGGAAGGCGCATTAAGTCTGATATTACACGGGGCCTTGCGGTATCGAGATAGCCCATTCAATGCAAATTGTTTCATTTAGTACGTTTATCAAGATCGGTTATGTGACTGCACAGTTTCTAAATTGAGTTAACTGTTTCGTTGATAAGTATCCACGCCTCGTTAAGAGTTGTCGGAGATAAACGATTTTCTAGTAATGCAAGCTAGTTGAGAGTATTTACGTTGTAGTACCTATTGATATTTATTCTGGAAGCTACCTACCTAAAATCCAACGAAATATTAAGTATAATATTTCGTTGGATGGGATTTTAAGTATAAACTATATTTTTCATACGAGAATTCAATGGATCATTTATCACGGCACCAAATGATTCCAAATGTCTCAGTTTCAGGATTGGCCAAAAATGCTTTTGTACGTTCCTGTAACGTTATTTATCGACGAATTTCAATCAAATTTGAGAGGCACACTAAGAACTTCATTCTACACAAGACGTTGCAAAAAAAAACAAATAAGGGGAGTGGAGGGGGGGGGGGGGGGCATCGGGGGAAGTTTGCTGTAGCGATGTTTTATACGGATTTCAATGTATGAATTGTTTTTGGAAAACTTTTTCCAACTTATACTAATGATGTCCCATCGAAAAAAAACAAGCATCTAAAATACAGAGAACAGAGAGTCTTTTTAATCGACTTCAAAAAAAGGAGGAGGTTTCTCAATTCGACCGTATATATGTTTTTTTTTTTATGTTTGTTCGCGGATAACTTCGTCGTTTATAAACCGATTCTGATTATTCTTTTTTTGTTGGAAAGGAGATATCTCAAGTGTGGTACCATGGTACCATGGCACCATGGCATTTTATTGAGGTCTGATAAGTATCTCCAGAGATATGGAGATAAACACCTCAAAATTGGTACTGAAAATTAATAGCGCGGCATTGAAGTCGGTTCTTTTTAGTTTTTCAAACGATTTTATTTCGTTAATTTTGTTATTTCTGGACTAGTATTTAATAAAGAAATGAAATGAAAAGAAAAAATGTTTATTGGTAACCTACGTCACCAATCGGCCCCAACTCAGCATAATTTTAGTATCAGAACTAAACATACAAACAAACATAAACATAGCAATAGAACCGGAGGCAAAATCAATATATATAAAAAAGAAAGTCGTGTTAGTTACTACACTTATAACTCAAAATTATATAGGAAAAAATATTTTGCCAAAATGTTCCTGGGTAAAACTGCCAATCATTTGATGTTCAATTGTTTATTCCGTCGATACGGTAAACCTCAAATTAATAAGGGTCATCGCTCCACACGATTAGTGTATTTAGCCAGTGTGAAGTACAAAAATTCTTCAAGTTTTTGTGATTTCAAGTCATGTACATTTGAAAAATGTTAATAAATTTTAAATACTGTCAGTAATGACAATTGTATGACATATTTATTGATTGTCAAATGTGCGTGCGTTCAGAAATATATGCTTACGAGTTTTTGGCGGGAACGAGGAAAAGTGTGTGTGATCTCATTGTATTTTTTTCTAAAACTGGTATTCGTCGCGTGTTAATGTGTAATACATGTGGATTGTTAATCATTAAGTGCCGGTGAATGTGTGCGAGTGTAGAGAAACAGCACAATGTTGAAAAACATGCTATTTGTGTTCTCACCAAAATTCCACTGAAAATCTTCAGTAAACACCACATCTTTACTGAGGGTATGACTAAGACTAGACTTTTACTTGAAAACTAAGCTGAAATGTGACTTTTACCCATCTATACGACTAAAATTCACTAAAACTTGAAGAATTTCAATACTTGACACTGGCTAAATACACTAATCGTGTGGAGCCATAATAAAACTTTTAAAAAAAATGTATGCTTACAAGCAATCAAGACAATAATAATCAATGCCTAATCAATTTTATATTTTGTTAGAATGTAGGTAAATACAGAGATATGCAAGAATGTGATAGCCAATATAAGAGTGCCGTATGTATACAGTCTTATCCATAAGGCAAAAAAATATTAGATAGTTATTCATGAAGTAAGTATACTTATTTAGAATTAAAATTAAATACTGGTGATTATATTTTTACAATTAAAATTAAACTCAATCGAACTAATTTCAAGTTAATAACTTATCTATAACAATATTAACATTGTTTCATTGCATCATGTTTTCCTGACACGCGGTTGAAATATTGATTGTATTTTTATGCTATTTCTGTATTGCCATAACTTTGATTGATTTACTTGATAAAAATAACACTTACTTATTATAACACTTACTTAATAAGATAATTTACTTGATAATAATAATTAAGATTTGATTTACTTGATAATCAAAGTGCCATAATACATTACTAAACTTTATATCTCTTTTATATTCATTGTATTACGTTCATAACAGCCTAAATTAAGTTAATCTAAAAGGTAACACGACACTCATTGTATGTTAGGTGGTACGAAGTTTGCCGGGCCAGCTAGTTAGTTATAAACATGACGAACATATGATATGACATGACATGACTTATGTATAATATATAGATTTAAGAGTATAATAACAAATATTGCAATGAATAGTGAACATAAAATACAATAATGAGGCTTAGCGAGTATAGCGAGTACAGTCATAGATGTGATCTTAAAAAGCACTGGCATCGTGCAGGAGAATTTCTTCTCCAATTTGGTGGTAATACAACATTTTTTTTACTTTGAATTTAAAACCGTGAGTATTTCACAGGTATCTAATAGGTGGCGGAATGTTATTCCAGCATTTTGTAGCCTGATACCTGAAATTGCCACGAAAAGTAGTCGTACTGTGAGCTTGAGTGGAGAGCCGTGGTACGCACTGACGGGCATCGACTGATCGGCTACTAGAGTACCATGAAAGCTTCTGGAAGAGATACGAAGGCTCCTCGTATTTAAGTATACCAAATAGAAGACAAACTAAATGTAACTTACTTCTATACTTCATTTTTAATATTGAATGTTTGTTTAAAAATGGTGTCACAGGGCTCTGAACGGAATATGAAAGCAAAAACGCGCACATGCGTTCTGGACTCTTTGTATGAGTTTTGGGGTTCGCGTTAAAAGTCGAGGGCCAAAAACGACGTAAAGCATATATATCCGGCTATTGCTTGGTTATAATATAAGGGCTCGCAAGGCCTAGTGTTCTCGCAAAACTGCTTGTTTATAGTTTTTATGTAATATTGATTTCTTATTGATTTATCTATCGCTCTGTACTCATTCTATACTATGGCACAGAATACTATGGTAGGAGAAACTTGTTAAATTTAACTACCCAACGGATAATTTTACTACCCCATTAAATACTAAATCAACATCTGTCAGTCAGCTTGCTCCAGTAATTCTGGAAAATCTAGGTTTATGTACTGATATAGTATTGCCAATACTATATCAGTACATAAACCTAGATTTTAATTTTAATACCGTATTGGTACCGTACTACTGGTTTTGCGTGCTTAAAGCTTTAGGCATTAAATGACGTTTACCTTTTTTACCCAGTGTTTTAGAGTGGAAACTACGGCTCTGTAAGCTTAGTGTAGGGCGACCTCCAAGCTAGATGAAGCCATGGCATTCGCAAGTTCGCTGGCAGTTGGAAACAAAGAGCTGAATCTAGCTCAGTCACAGAATAATAAATAGTTGGCTCAGTGGCGTGCCATAGGTGAGGCCTATGTTCAGCTGTGGACAGATATATGCTGATAATGATGGTGATGATGACCTAGGGATCTAGTAAATCTAATTTAAATCCTCAGTTATATTAAAGCTGAGGATTTAATATAAATCCTAAGTACTGCTATAATTAAAACCTAGTGACTCATTGCAGAGTGTACTGACGCACAAAATTCTGTTAACCTAGATTTTATTAACTTATCGGAAAAAAAATCAAATTCTGAAGGCACCGGCAATACATATTATTTATCACAACTTAATCATGTATTATGATTGACAGTGGCTAAATATACACTTATCGTGTGAAGGATTAAAAAACTAGGTAAGTGTAAGTTCAAGTTCAAGATTCAAGATCGTTTACAAAACGAAAAACCGACTTTTAATGCCGCGTTAATCATTTTCAGTATCAAGTTTGAGGTGTTTATCTCCATATCTTTGGATATACTAAGCAGATCTCGGTGAAATTACAACTGGACTAAACGGAAAGTAAACTCTCTCAAACAAAAAAATAATAATTTCTCAAATCGGTTAATAAATGACGGAGTTCAACAAAGGTAACAAACATTTAAAAACACAGTCGAATTGAGAACCTTTTTTAAAGTCTGTTAAGAAGCCATTTTTCCAAAGTGCTAGTTCTATTCTAGTTCTAGTAAGTTTTTTAAACTAAATAAGATAAAATTGCCTCTTCTACGCTGGTTAAATAAACTAATTACGTGGAGCCATAATGAAATCAAAATGCAAATCTATTATTATCCAATATGTGTAGTTCAATTTAAAACATGTAAATTGTCTAAAATTGTTTACTAATTTATGGTAAAGTCAGTATCATAAATTCCAATTCATCAAGACTCACTTCATCATTGGGTGAGATATTGTAAACATAAAATGTATTGGAAACCGGAATAAAGTGAAAACTGTGACATAAGGGATTATGGTATGTCTTCGGAAACTCGAAATATCTCAAGGTAAGCTTGTTGTCATTTTTTCTTACCGAAGAAAGTTTTGGCGTAGTTTTCGATGTGACCACATCGACAGACTTGTCTATGGAAGTCGAACTAACGTCAGTTAGGTCATCATCATAATCAGCCTGTTTTTGTCTACTGCTAGACCAGGCTTATGGCACGCCACTGAGCTCGATCTTCAGCTCTTTATTTCCAGCCGCTGCCAGCCAGCTGGCGTATATCATGAATGAATGAATGAATTTATTCAGCTTGTGTCCCTAGGTCACAGAGTTATTAGTGTTAAAATTACAATTTTAGTGTCACTAGGTCCTACTTTATCAGTATACAATCATTAAAGTGTTAAGTAATATAATAATATAAATCCTTTTCACGAAATCATAGATATTAATTGCAACATTAAATAATAATTACATCGATATGTCAAAAATTAAAAATGTAGAATCACATTGTTATCTTTAAAAAAGTCGTCAACAGAATAGTACGCTTTGATGATGAGAAATTCATTAAGCTTTATTTTAAAGACATGAACATTAATGATGTCTCGAATTGAGTAAGGAATAGCGTTATAGATCAATGGTGCATACAGAATACACTTTTTTTCAATAGTTGGATTTTATAGCATGATTTCTAATTTTTAACCGACTTCACAAAAAAGGAGGAGGTTCTCAATTCGTCTGTATCTTTTTTTTTTTTTTTTGTGTATGTTACGCGATTTCTCCGTCAATAGTGAACGGATCCAAATGATTCTTTTTTTAATAGATAGGATACGTTACCGAGGTGGTCCCATTTTAATTTTATCGAGATCTGATAAGTATCTCCAGAGATATGGAGATAAATACCTCAAACATAGGAGAATGTACTGGTTTTAGAAGAAGAGTCCCAAAAAGATTATACACAATGGAGGTTGCTATTGGATATACTTTTGAAGACTAAAAAATATGACCTTGAATAATGTTTTTACATCTTTCTTCTCGTTGATTTTGGTTTTTGACAGATATTCTTACGGTAACTGTGAGCGAGATAGAAATAAAGGTGGAGATAATATATATATATTTTTTAATATCTTATAGGCTAGCGTTTGACCACTATCTCACCTGTTGCTAAGTGATGATGCGGTCGAAGATAGATAAGTGGACTAGAATGGGAACTGGCTCTCAAGGATAGCTGCCTGAACACATAAGATGTTTGGCGACAGATTTTCTAACTTGAGGGTGGTAGCTGGCCAGGCGGACACTAGATATGTCCTACCACCATGCGGGGGTTGTTGGTTTCTTAACGATGTTTTCCTTCACCGGAGGGCAACTGTGAGAAGCGCACATATATTTTTCGATCAAAAAATTCATTGGTGCACGGTGGTTTGAACTCGGTACCACGGCATCAAAGCCGACTGTTCTCCCAATTACGCCACCGGGCCCTCAATAAATAATTATATATTAATAATTATAATAAATAATTATTTTTAAATATAAATAATTTGTCTTCACAGGAATGTTCTACCGGGCAAAGTCTTGTTAGGGTGCAAACTTTTTTAAACATACCTAAGATTTTTTGACATGACATGACGTTTGCCGAAGATGGCGGCCATTTCAGTCCCGCGACACTGCATACATTATTAAATAACTCAGAATTATGAACGTACTTTGTACCAACCAACACTGCAAAAAAATATATAAGCATAATACCACAGATTATATAATAGTTACTACGTAAATAATACTCTCCGTTGTTAGGTTGGCTACACAGTGCTTTCATAATTCGGGTTTCAACAATATAGGGAAGTGCCTCTTATAACGTAGTAGAGTGATTCAGTACTCTGTTGGCCATATGGCGGCAAGTAATGTTAATAATCGCAAATAATACTTTTTGTTATTCATTTTGGAATACAACTAGTCCGTGTTATAAAAGTATTTGGAATTATTGTCATAAAATAGACAATTAATTATCGTGTGTGTCTGATGTTTTTTCATTATTGCACAGGGCCTTTTTGGACATTGTCCTTTGATTTGATACCTTGATGACATAATTATTACTAGTGAATATTATCACTTTAGCAAGGCATTTAAAGTCAATTTTTTTAGGGTTCCGAACCCAAAGGGTACCAAATGAACACTTTCTGAGACTTTGTTGTCCGTTCGTCCGTCCGTCCGTCTGTCCGTCCGTGTGTCTATACATATGTTCGCACTTTACAGATCTGTATCTTCTTAACCGTTATAGGTACATACTTGAAATTTTCAAAAAGTATATATCCGTCAGTGTATAACGGCCCAGACACCAAATGTAATAGATTCATGTAATTTAATTAAAACTTGTTATGCACTAAAAAGGGTAAAATAAGTTATTTTTCAAAAAAAATAAAACCGACTTCATACTCACAAACAGGCACTCAAAAGCGAAAAATAAATTACTTAAAATTATTATAAGCGCTACCCACTTATCTATTTGAAGTCGGTGACAGCCAGATAGATACTATGTATGTAGTAGTAGTAAGTAGGTACATGTAGGATAGTAAGTAGGTAGATACATGTAGGTATTATCTATCTACTACCTATTAGACTTGGCTGGCACTGACTTCAAATAGATAAGTGGGTAGCGCTTATAATAATTTTAAGTAATTTATTTTTCGCTTTTGAGTGCCTGTTTGTGATTATGAAGTCGGTTTTTTTTTTTTTTTAAATAACTTATATTTTCTCGTCTACTACCAGCATCAAATTTTATGAAACGCTCAGGATTTTTTTTGACAAAAAGTGCTACTTCGCTAATGTACACACATGGGAAGGTTAATATTTTTAACCTAATAAAATAATCTTAACAGGAATCTGTTTGTTTGAGATTACACATAGATCGAATGCATCTTTTTTGCGCTCTGAAAATTTTTACTCTATCAGTTAAATAGCCCCAAAATATAACACCATACCTAAGGGTCGAAGCTACAAAGCCATGATATGCTGTGAGTAAAGTAGACAGATTTGAAATGTTTTTCAGTTAATCATCGCTCCTTCTAACTGGAGGGCGCCCTACACTACGTTTACCGGACGTGGTCTCCCTATAGAACACCTATACATATACTCACAAAAGGAAATAAAACTATTGAAAATCTTATCATTCAAAACTGGTATTATAAAATATATCTCGTAACTTTTATCATCCAGTCAAAATATTATACGTATGAGCATAACATTAGCATTATATCATAAAAATATGAATAAATCTTACACGAATCAATGATTAGTAAAAGTATTTTATGGTGTTTGTGCTGTGGTCAATATTCCACCAGTTTGTGTAGAATTTACTCATATTTGAAGAGAAAGTTATTGTACGTTTTGATAACTCTATTTAGATTTGACATGGAATATTTTGTTTCATTTAAATCTCTTATTTCAGAAATTAATACTAAGTACTCACCATTATCGCTATATAGCCACTCCATAGAATAACTGCATATTTTAGAGATATGATAACTCTTACTTGGTATTTGAAAACGTTTCTTTTTTAAGCGGAAAATTAAATTCAGCCTTTTCATTTTTCAATGTGCTTATTATGTCTAAAAAAAAATATGTCTATTGTCTCAGTGGACAGATGGGCCTATACAACTGCCATTTAACAAATCCTCTAAACTTTGACAACATTGAACTTATAGAATACTTTCTCCTCTGTCCCTCTTTATCCTCATTTCCTCCTTCATGTAAGAGTTGATTGTCCAGCGTGCACTTTATTAACACAATTCTTGAATATTGTTTGCCATTTAGGCCTGTTTGGAACGACGTTTATGACTTGTCGTCATACTATAATCTATACTCGTCTATACTAATCTATATCTATACTAATATTATAAAGAGAGAACATTTGTATTTTTGTATGTTTGTAATGATTTGGCTCAAAAACTACTGGACCGATTAAAAAAATTCTTTCACTAATATTTAGAATGGACTTTCGGAATGAAAATAGGCTATATATTATCCCGTTTAAATCAAAGGTACATTCGTGGAGACCTAATTTGCAACCTAAGTCGGCAAATAAACGGTCGAAAAAACACGTTTCTTACGAACGCTGCTCAATTGAAAATAGATGGAAGAATATTTTCTATGGAAGATTTGTACAACTTAATAAGACCTACAAAAAAGTCCGCGACAGCATATGTCTATCTCTTAAGGTTGACTCACAGTAACCATTTTAATCTTTAATTTTTTGTTAAAAAATATTATATAACTTCCAAGGCTATTTTCAAGTAGATAGTATTAATCCTTATCCAAATAACTACGTTAATCAGCTTGGCCACATATTATAGATTAAAATTGTCTTTTACAGTATATAATTCAAATGAAAACTCTAGAAGATATCACGGATTTTACATACACGCATCGCAAAATTAATAAAATATCTGCAGTGAAACCACTGATTAGGTCATAGTTACTACGAAAATATTATTATAAGCTTAGCTATTCTGTAGATCCCCACCGATCACAATCATTTTGAAGTCAATATAGTATTAATATGATCTATTGTATAAAATAATATTGATCTATTATTAATATAATAATAATATAATAATATAATATTTTAAACCACCTCGACTGATATATGTTTAATCTTTTTATTAAAAGCATTCCAACGACTCTAAACACGACATTTTTAAATCTGAGCTGTAAGTTGGTGTGGATTTGAGTATTCTGTAGAGTACAGGAGATGTCCCAGCATCAGGTCAATGCTTCCATGTTCTTACAATATCGTTGAAGAAGAAGTTTTTCGAATTGATCAGACCTATGAAAGTTGATTTCATAGCGCAATTAACTAGAAAAAAGCTCATAGTTTTATAACGATTGAACTAATTTTCATGAATCAAAGCTAAGAACACTCTCGATGAAGACATCTATCAAATCAAACAAAAAAAAATATCAATAATAAAATCAAAATCGGTTCATCCGGTTGGGCGCTAAGATGCTACAGACGAACACACGTTAAACGTATGACCCCTTCTTTGATCCCATAATTTGATTGATTTTGATTCAATGATCCCACTACCTATGTACGAGAACCCTTGATTCATGAATGCACATAAAACTTTAATTGGTAGGTATATAGCTAGGATTAGAACCAACGACCGTCGGGTCAGAATCAGGGTAACTATCCTTTACGCCAAAGGGCCGTCCAATATCACTACGTAAGTATTGTAAAAAAAAGTCCATCACTGCGTCTGTTTGTCTGTTCGCAATAATCTCAATAGCTACTGAACGGACTATCATGCGGTTTTCACCAATAGCCATAGTGTTTATGAGGAAGGTTTAGGTGCATCATTCGTTAAGGTTTTGTGTAAATTGGTTGAAATATGACGATGATTGTTAAATATGTTAATATTTTATATTTGATGCAACAAACTGATGCAAATTTTGTAGGCGTGTTCTACCCGTGCGAAGCCGGGGCGGGCTGCTAGTATAATATATACTACTCGTCATGGTGGTTCTGGAGTCTCGAGGACAGATCTGCATTCTAATACATATAATATATTCTAATTACATATTTTAATCGGGAACATTCTAATTTTAAAGCCGCATATTGAATTTGGAATGAATCCGTGAGCTACTTTATCGCGAAGACCTTTTGATGTAGAATCGAGTAATGGGAACGTGAAAAAGTATGTGCTCTCATTGTATTTTTTCCTAAATCTTCTGTTCTTTCGCGAGTCAACGTGTAGTTAAGACAGTTTCCGAATCAGAATTGGTTTTCGAATGATTGTGACTAATAGTCAGCTGACCAGCAGGTCCGATCTATGCAAAAGACTGCAACTTTGAGACGTCTTGCCATCGATTTTGCTTGTGTTCATCAACCTGTTATAGTTGTCGCTGTATATATTTCCTAGCAAAGAGATCCCTACGTGCAAAATGGGTGACATTGGTTAATGGATTCGGTCGTAGCTCAAACCACCCACTACGGACCATGTCCTATTTTCTAGGTCTGCTAGCGTGCGGCCATCCTCGACCACAACACTACTTACCAATAGGTGAGATAGTGGTCTAACGCTTACACTAACCCATAAGCTATAAAAAATCATACAAAGTTGACGTCAAATAAATATAAACATGGAAACAGCAAGCGCATATTATGATACCAACATAATCCTGTTTTCTAATACGTATAACAGAGAAAGTAAATACTAAATAATCCCAAGAGAGTTATCGTGATATTAATATAATGGAAAGTAGCCCCAGGAGGTCTGGACACCCAGTCCTGACACCTTAATGAATGAATGTTCGTAGAATTTCATATCAGATTTAATAGAACTTTCTCAGCTGCTCTTGAAACAAAGGTTATTAGTTTATTATAGCCGTTCAAATAGTTCTAAATAGTAATGACTTGATAGGCTTGAATGTTTCTATTATTCAATTATTTTTATTTGAATAGTGTTTTTTATGGTTCCGTACCCAAAGGGTAAAACGGGACCCTATTACTAAGACTCCGCTGTCCATATGTCTGTCTGTCTGTCCGTCTGTCACCAAGCTGTATCTCATGACCCGTGATAGTTAGACAGTTGAAATTTTCACTAATGATATATTTCTGTTGCCGCTATAACAACAAATACTAAAAACAGAATAAAGTAAAAAATTATAGGGGGCCCCATGCAAGAAACGTGTTTTTTCGGCATTTCAATATAACGCCATCTATGAACGCTTAGGTAAACTCCCTAACACTTTTGTGTTAACTTTCACTTAGATAGCGTTAGACGTTAGATGCCGTTATTAGAAATAAGCACGTGGCTCACAACTCTGTTTTGATAAAATGTTTATTAATTATTATTTTTTGCTGGCGAAATATGATAGTGGCATTTTAAGGGTTCCGAACCGAAAGGGTACCACAACGGAACCCTATTACTGAGACTCGGCTGTCCGTCTGTCTGTCTGTCTGTCTGTCTGTCTGTCTGTTTGTCGGTCTCTCTGTCCGTCTGTCACCAGGCTGTATCTCATGAACCGTGATAGTTAGACAATTGAAATTTTCACAGATGATGTGTTTCTGTTGCAGCTATAACAACAAATACTAAAAACAGAATTAAGTTAAAAATTAAAGGGGGTCCCCATACAAGAAACGTGTTTTTTCTACATTTTACTATAACGCCATCTATGAACGTTTGACTGTATTAATTATATTAATTATGTGTTTAATTAGACAGTTGAAATTTTTATAGATAATGTATTTCTGTTGCCGCTATAACAACATAAACTAAAAACAGAATAAAGTTAAGACTTAAAGGGGGTCTCCATACATGCAACGTGTTTTTCGGCATTTTACTATAACGCCATCTATGAATGTTTGACTGTATTAATTAAATTAATTAACTTTGTGTTAACTTTCACTTATTTGGCGTTAGTGTTCATAAGATGGCGTTGTGCTGAATAAGCACGCGACGCTGTTTTAATAATTGTTTGGAATTGACACGGTATTATAATATACTAATATCTAGATGACAAAGCTTTGCTCGCAATTTTTTTTTTTTAGTAAATCGTGTTTTATGTAGTTTTTTGGCCCTCAATAATAGTCTTCTTACAAAAGAACAAACTTGAAAAAATTCATCATCTTTTCTGGACTCAAACTCGGGGTCCTTCAGATCGCCATCCGATCGATCTCCCACTGAGCTATCGTAACAATGTAGCAATGGCGAAATTTACCTTCATATTCTAATTATATTGTAGGAGTTTTTCATTACCTGAAAACAGGGATAAAAGAACATTTTCTGAAAATGTAAACCCTAGCTACATCGATTTATTAATTTACTAGCAGCCCACCCCGGCTTTGCACGGGTAGAACAAATATGCCCATAAAATGTGCATCAGTTTGTTGCATCGAATATAAAATATGAACATATTTAACAATCATCGTCATATTTCAACCAATTTACACAAAACCTTAACGAATTATGCACCTAAACCTTCCTCATAAACACTCTGACTATTGGTGAAAACCGCAGGATAATCCGTTCAGTAGCTATTGAGATTATTGCGAACAGACAGACAGACGCAGTGATGGACTTTGTTTTATAATACTGATATTGGACGGCCCTTTGGCGTAAAGGATAGTTACCCTGATTCTGACCCGACGGTCGTTGGTTCTAATCCTAGCTAAATACCTACCAATGAAAGTTTTATGTGCATTCATGAATCATGCGTTTTCGTACAGTAGTAGTGGGATCATTAAATGTATCAAAAAGTAGCTTACCACCAAGGAGAACATCTGCCGCTAACCTTACGGCGTTCCCCGACGCAAAAAGTAGAGGTAATATACGCTTAACGTGTGTTCTGTGTATCTGTCTGTAGCATCTTAGCACCTAACCGGATGAACCGATTTTGTTTTTATTATTGATAGTTTTTTTTTGTTTGATAGATGTCTTCATCGAGAGTTTTCTTAGCTTTGATTCATGAAAATTCGTTCAATCGTTATAAAAATATGAGCTTTTTTCTAGTTAATTGCGCTATGAAATCAACTTTTATAGGTCTGATCAATTCGAAAATCTTCTTCTTCAACGATATTGTAAGAACATGGAAGCATTGACCTGATGCTGGGACATCTCCTGGACTCTACATAATACTCAATTCCTCACCACCAACTTACAGCTCAGATTATAAATGTCGTGTTTAGAGTCATTGGAATGCTTTTAATGAAAAGATTATACATAGATCAGTCGGGGTGGTTTCAAATATTATATTATTATATATATAGATGAATATTATTTTATACAATAGATCATATTATTATACTATATTGACTTCAAATTGATTGTGATCGATGGGGATCTACAGCATAGCTAAAAGCTTATAATAATATTTTCGTAGTAACTATGACCTAATCTGTGGTTTCACTGCAAATATTTTATTAATTTTGCGATGCGTGTATGTGAAATTCGTGATTTCTTCTAGAGTTTTCATTTGAATTATATACTGTAAGGGACAATTTTAATCTATAATATGTGGCCAAGCTAATTACCGTAGTTATTTGGATAAGGATTAATACTATATACTTGAAAATAGCCTTGGACGTTATGTAATATTTTTTAACAAAAATTTTAAGATTAAAATGGTTACTGTGAGTCAACCTTAAGAGATAGACATATGCTGTCGCGGATTTTTTTGTAGGTCTTATTAAGTTGTACAACTCTTCACTAGAAAATATTCTTCCATCTATTTTCAATTGAGCAGCGTTCGTAGAAACGTGTTTTTTCGACCGTTTTTTTTCCGACTTAGGTTGCAAATTAGGTCTTTTTGTTTGATTTAAACGGGATAATATATAGCCTATTTTCATTCCGAAAATCCATTCTATGTATTAGTGAAAGAATTTTTTAAATCGGTTCAGTAGTTTTTGAACCAAATCATTACAAACATACAAAAATACAAAAATACAAATGTTCTCTCTTTATAATATTAGTATAGATTACAAGAAACGTGATTTCTTTCAGATTTTTTTGCTCGATTTTATAAAATATTGTAGTGTGGTACGGAATCGGAACCCTACGAGTGCAAGTCCGACTTGCACTTGGCCAGTTTATTTCCATACGGAACCCTACGAGTGCGAGTCTGGCTTGCACTTGGCCAGTTTATTTATCTGTGTTTGGATAAGTTATAGCTATTTTAATAATCATATCGGCCTGCGTTCGACCACTATCTCACCTGCTAGTAAGTGACGATACCATCGAGGATGGTGCCACGCTAGGTCTAGAATGGAAACTAGTTCTGAACTACTCTCACTGACTGCTGCCGGAGCACATTAGGTGTTTGGCGACAGATTTTCCAATTTGAGGGTGGTAGCTGGCCATGTAAACGCTTGATAGTGTCGTACAACCATGCATGGGGCGGTATTAGATTGATACAGATTTATTTCCCAACACCCGTATCCTGCCAAAGTACTAAACCGGGGAGTTTCTTAGCCATGGACGTAAACCTCCATGTTCTTAGCAATGTTTTTCTTTTAACGAAGGGCTACTGATGTACTGTGAAATGCACACTTACATTGAGTAAACTCCGTAAAACAACATCACAGATCAATAGAGTTTAATGAATAGATCCTCTAAGAGAGCCCGGAACAAGATATGATCTTTTGAAAGTTGCAAGAAAGATGTAGAGATGTAGTTTCTACCAACATAGGAAGATCGTCAGGAAATCGATGCTAATTTGGTTCTTTTAAACACAATATTGCATAAATAAACGAAGGGGAAGTTTCACCAGTTCCTGATTATGAATTAATATGACAGATTTTTGACAACTCTCTCCGCCATTTGTGAATGAATGTAACTAGAATTATTTTTTTTGTTATTAGAGTACCTGTCTTAGTCGCCGCGGGACCTAGTAGTCCTTTTATACGACTTATCTGAAGAGTATATCCAGAGATATGGGTAGGTATATCTTCTCATTCTTGCCACTGAAAATGAACCGTAAATTGTAATTATTCTTTTAATCTTAACTAGGGTGGGTAGGTTTAGTTCGTTACAAAATTTTGATTAAGATATATAGATTTTTCCGCATAGTGGTAGGACACTATCTAGTGTCCGCCTGGCCAGCTACCACCCTCAAGTTAGAAAATCTGTCACCAAACATCTAATGTGTTCCGGCAGCCATCCTTGAGAGCCAGTTCCCATTCTAGGCCTAGCGTGCTTACCATCTTCGACCGCATCATCACTTACCAACAGGTGAGATAGTGGTCAAACACTAGCCTATAAAGTATTTAAAAAAAAAATAGATAATCAAACTTGCAATCGGTCGGTTTTAAATTTTTTTTACGATATTAAGGGGCAGTTTCACCGGTTCCTGATAATGCGTTAGATAGTTATCTGACACATCATCATCATAATCAGCTGGCATCAGTCCACTGCTGGACATAGGCCTCTCCCAAGTCCATGCCACTGAGCTCGATCTTCGGCTCTTTGTTTCCAGACACTGACACATGCGCCATATAAAAGCTGTCAAAAATCTGTCAGATTTCTTCATATTAGCGCTATTAGGAACCCGTGAAACTGGCTCTGATTATTTTATTTTCTCTTATGCCTGCCCGGAACTGAAACAACTACGAGAAAGTAAAATTTTTAACCAAAATGTTAACAAACGACATTCATTTTTAATTTATTCGTAATATTGGTAATCTAAATTCTATTACCTAGACTGGGTGGTTAGAAATCTAGACTCACAACATGTTGAGTAACAAATTTTAATTTTAGCTATTTATGAATAATACCTACTGATATCATCATACAATGTTATTCAACTGCGTCTGTATGTAATAAATGTTTATTTAGTTTTGACCATACACATCTATTACATTTGTAGTTTTTATGAGTTTTACAAAGTACTATTTGATAATTGAACGTATTGTGAGAATCACACATAATAAAACGGTTGTACACTCACGGGTTTTGTTATTGGAATTGCTCCTACTAGTTTCAGACATATTTGATGACGTTCTTCTGGGAGCCACGTCTACCGCAAGCTCCTCGCGCAACGAGCTTCGGCATGTAAATGAGTACGAAAGTACCAATTAATAATAATATATTTTTATTATTACTCGATAATATAAGTTTTTATGTTTTCATGGTCAATTACACTATTATTAATATTGTTTTCGGGATATTTACCATGTTTTTCATTGATTTGAGTTTCCGATATTTCGGTGCTGTTACTAGTGCCATGTTCACGGACGAACTGAAAATTGCGGGTGAAGAGGGTATCACGAGCAAACAAAAAGATCTACCCGCTTTTTTACTCGTTTCGGTCGTTCGGTGCCCCTACCATTCGTTATCGATGAAACTCGTTCACGACAAACAAAACTCACAGTATCTTCGCGCTTCTTGTTGTGGACTACATATTTTGTATGAGGCTGACACAGACCTACCACTGGACGACAGATATTCGACAGTTTGAACCCATCCTCACGATTAAAATTTTTGAATTTAGTTATTTCAATCGCTTCTCTAACCAATCTTGGTATGTAGTGGCGTTCCGTCGAAAGTATCTGAGGGTTGTGTAACTCAATCCAGTGGTTGGTGCCAGAATCCAATAGGTGTTCCGCGATCGCAGATTTATGCGAATCATTGTCTCTGACTGCCCGGTAGCTCCAGTCGTTGCGAATTTATGGATGGAGTATTTTGAAAACCAAGTCATCGAAACTGTGCCTATCTACGTTACGTCTGATGCACTTTCTCAGGTTCAAAATGTATGCAGCAAGATCGCGACGACAACTGCAAAGTGAAGACAGTCGACAAAAATAGTAGACATTATCTAGCGGTTATTTATGGTCATATTCGTTAGGTGTTGAGGATTTTGCATCTTATTTCCAATCATCTAATACTAACCAAGTGAACTCATTAATGTATATGATACCATACTGCGAATGTATCCTTTTACACAAAAATAAAGGTGGTCATACATTAACTATAATAAAAGGTATACTGTCAATATTTAAAATAATTTTAAAACCAAAACAACCGACTTCCATGCCGCGCAAGTCAGTTTCAGCAGCAAGTTTGAGACGTTTATTATCATATCTCTGGAGATACTTGTCCGATCTCGATTATATTACAATGGGACTACCTCGCTAATATACAGTGTGGAAATTAAACTCAGGCCCTGGAGGGAAACTACTTTAAATCCTTAAACTAGCTCATTTTACTTAAAGGAGACATTCCTTTATATTTGAAAAGAAACAAATCTGCATTAAAAGATTTTTTAAAACTCGCTTGCTTCGCCCGGGACTCGAACCAACTAAAATTAAAAAAAATAAACACTCTTTATTTTATAATACTAATCGGTAGTATTAATATTCAGTATAAAGTTTCTCTAAAAAATGTTTGGTTACTGTTCACTTTTAACAAGTAAAAGACACGTAACAGTTCTGTTATCTCTCCAACACTCAAAGACTTCGTATGAAGTACACGCTTGCTAATTTATCGTTAAGTACCTTGTTGAAATCTTCGATAAGAAAATTGTTCAATGGTGGTAATACCTCTATGCACATTTCCTTCTTACATGATCCGAGGCGTTCAGTGGAGAAGTTTAAAAATGGAACGTTTGACTTTGTTTGCAATGCGGGACAATAATTTTAAAAAATGTTGTTTATGAAACTTGCTATGAAACCGTTCAAGAGCTAAGGATTGCGATAGAAAATGTTATTAGGGGCATACACCACAACACTTTGCTGAAGACTACAAGAAATGAATTTCAACGGCGACTAATGTTGTGTAGCCGGAACGACGGGGCTCATTTCGAACAATTTATCAGTTAAATAATTTAAGTGTTACAAAATTGATAGTAAAATAAAGTTGATGTAAGATTTAACGATTATTTTTATTTTTAAGACCTAATGTTTGTTAGAGAAACTTTATCCTGAATATTAATACTACCGATTAGTATATTAAAATAAAGTGTGTTTATTTTTTTTTAATTTTAGTTGGTTCGAGTCCCGAGCGAAGCAAGCGAGTTTAAAAAAATCTTTTAATACAGATTTGTTTCTTTTCAAAAATAAAGGAATGTCTCCTTTAAGTAAAATGAGCTAGCTTAAGGATTTAAAGTAGTTTCCCTCCAGGGCCTGAGTTTAATTTCCACACTGTATAATCTGCATTACATAGGATACTTTTTACAGTACTATTTTATTGGGCAAAACCGCGAGGCATAGCATGTTTGGTAGAATATATATTGAACCAGCTTACTAATACCTATTTGAACAAAAACATTTTCCAAAAATAAACATAAATCACACAAATTGAGTACCGTGTTTTGTGTAGTCCGTCAAACATTTATTTCAGAAGCTAATTAAAAGTTTAAACTTTGTCTAATATTTATAAACGAAGCCGTGGGTAGAAGGTAGTATCACAGTTTTACAATCCATCCATAGTAAAACTTTGGTAGTATATTGTAACAGCAATATTATGTCTCACGGATTCTCGATTTCCAATAATATTATACAAAACTTTCTATTTTTATAGACGAAGTTAATTTAGATCTACACACATATATCGATAATCGTCTTTTTCTATTCGTCATAATGAAAGATTATGTAATATTATTACATTAAACATTACTGACGACCAGATACGATATTTGTAATCATCCCGTTAACAATGTAAGTGGTTATGTATAACCGACTTTGAAAAAGCGATTTTCTCAGAAAATACTGATGTAATTTCGTTGCAGTTTTCGATATTTAGTTTTTCTGGGAAGGTTTTTAGAGTATAATATATTAATGTCTATTTTTTTACACCAAACTGGGTAGCACTTGATCACTATCTCACCTGATGTTAAGTGATGATGCGATCGATGATGGATTGTGCTTACCCAGAAGATACCTATTCACTCGCGATTTGAAGATCCCCAATTGTGCTTAACCGGAAACACAGACAGGCAGGGCATTTCATTCCCTGGCGGTTCGTATGATGAACGAAGATGCGAATCGCTTGGTTTGGGTAGATGATATATCTGCCATAAATCGGTGGCGCTTTTCGTATCTCTGGATTTTCGATTATTAAATGGGGATGGTGGAAACAAATTATGCAGTTCCATAGCACACTCTCCGAAATGTATCCGATAAAAAAACCGTATAAGCATTTGTATCTGATGAATATCTTCAGAAATATGGAGATTCACACTTTAACCTTGCTACTAAAAATTTCTGGTGCAGCATGAGAAGTTATTTTATTAGTTTTTTAACGATATTATTATTTTGTTATCATGTCATCCAAATCCGCAAAATCTAGCACATACCCCGTTAAGTTGGCAACACTACGACGCTGCCAAAACCTTACAAAATAATGACATCTAGTTTTGCGTACAACTTTTACTCCCATTCTACATCTGCGTCAAGGCAGATGGCATTTACACTGACCCACTTTTAGTTGACCTTCGATTCAGTAATCGAGTTCCAATTAAAATAATTGCACATCCGATGTATTGTTAATTTTATTTTGCTAATAAGCGGTTACCATTGTTTTGTGTATTGGTTGTTTCCTGGTCGGTAAAAACTGTGGCTTGCTTGTGTGGCATGTTTTTGTCCTAATATTAAAACTTAAAAAATGTTAGATAACTCCTTCCGTTTATCTCGTAGATGTAAAACTTTTTGCATATTTGTTTCCGAGGGGGGAGATTTTTGGAGATAAATATATCAAGGAGACAAACAGGAATAAATCTAAGCATTTTAGGTATTTATTATAGAAGTTCATATTGGTAGCAGAACAGAAACTGTTGTTGTAGTTAATTTATGGACAAAAATCATTGTGACTTGAGTTTTTTTATGATATAAGGTAACATAATAAGAACGATGCTCGCTTGAAGATAAACGATGACGTCTACCTATTACAGACACAGCGGCATACAACATTCTGGTAATCCAGAATTTTGTCAGTCACTGCACTCAGCACTGCGCCTGTTACCTTGAGACATAAAGATGTTAAGTCTCACATGGCCTGTAATTTCACTGGACACTTTGCCATTGAAACTAAAAAACATTCCTATTTCACGGAACTGAACTAATTGGAAAAGTGGAGGTACGGTACGCCCCAGGCGGACTACAGACGTACTACCATTATTATGTACATATAAGTGACTGAGTAACTAACCTATCCACCATCTGTTTGTTCAAAGTTCTGCCGAACAGCCATATATTGTACATTTGACACACTTTATTTGTGTTCTCTATAGCATCTAAAGTTGTCATTAGAATGTAACGTTACGTCCTATATCGTAGATTTCCTACCATTACATTCATATTGCGCGTAATACTGTAATATTAAAGGCTATTTAGTGTATAGGATAATCTAACTTGACTGGATGCTTATACTAAGTTCACAACTGCATTGTACAAATGTTCATTCGTTGAACAAGTGTCATACCGCTCAATTTTACTTCCATCATCATCATCAGAAGTTCTTTCTATCTTAAAGCCAGATGACTAACATTTCTTTTTCCCGACCTGGGCCACCACTCTGTCAAAGCTGTTTGACGGCCTTCCAACATAATGTATTTTATTTTATCTATAAGCGTTGTATGAAGGCGCTCATGAAAGTGGAAGAAGGGAAAGAGTTATGTCAGGATCGTAGCATGTGGAAAGAAGTAGTATCTGCCTACGCCAACGGGAAAAAGCGTGATTGTATAAGCGTTAATCGCGAAACAAAGAGTCTAACGTGATTTTATCATTAAAAAAAACTGGCCAAGTGCGAGTCAGATTTTTGTCTTGTTGTGATTTTTTTTGTCTTTTTTGATTTGTTGTGTAAGTATAATAATATATAAGTAGGTATAATATTATATTATATTACCGTGTCAATTCAATACCAAACATGCTTATTAACTACAACGCCATCTAACGAATATCTGACGAACTTCTAAGACCAACTAAGTGAACGTTAACACAAAGGTAGGTTATTAATACTATTAAATTAATAAGTTTATTTTTAATAAACTAATTAAACTAAAATACTAACTATGACTAATAATTAAAATAAAAACTACAAATAATAAATGGAATTTAGGTCGCTGTCTGCTGGTAGAGTACCCAAAAAGCTGGCGACATTACCTCTTTGAATCGCGAAACTTATACGTTGCCCGAGGTAAGCGCCAGCTCTTTGGTCGTGGGAGACATCGATTAGGCGTCTAGCTCCCTAACAAAACCGCGTGCTTGTTGACCCCACGGGCCCATGGTTTCGACCCCAAACGGAAGAAAAGCATAGTTGTCACCGATGCTTATATATTTCCTCCGTTTGAATAAGTTAAACAATCTTTCATAGATGGCGCTATAGTAAAAACATGTTTTTTGTATGGGGACCCCCTTTAATTTGAAATTTTGTTCAGTTTTTAGTATTTGTTGTTATAGCGGCA
Source organism: Cabera pusaria (assembly GCA_954871355.1). NCBI lineage: Eukaryota > Metazoa > Arthropoda > Insecta > Lepidoptera > Geometridae > Cabera > Cabera pusaria. Next base: position 12,661,483 of record OX940906.1, read on the forward strand.
ACAGAAATACATCATCTGTGAAAATTTCAGCCGTCTAACTATAACGGTTCATGAGATACAGCCTGGTGACAGACGGACAGACAGACAGACAGACATACAGAAAGACAGCGGAGTCTCAGTACTAGGGTTCCGTTGGTACCCTTTGGGTTCGGAACCCTAAAAACAAGACATAAAAAGCAAGAGGCCGTTCGTACGTTTTTTTTGTGTGTACTTATGTCATTCGTTTCCTGCCAATTTTCAGTCGATTTCAATGATTATTCCTTTCGTGCGTAAGTTATATATTTTAAGGGTGGTCTTTTAATACATCTATCAAGATAAGATGTAATGGGTATATTCAGAGAAATGGACATAAAAAACTTCTAAGTTTCTACTGAAATGTTCCGAGAGGCTCTTTGTCTTAAAAACAAAAAGCTTACTAGCAATGTAGGTTGCACATTACTAGTATTCTTCTTAACCCCTCTAAGCTAAATATGCTAGTATCTGGAGTGGGTTCACGTCAATAGTGCAATGAGTGGGGATCGAACTCATGACCTCTCGATCGCCAGACCGACACCTTATCCATAGTAAGACGTTTTCATTTAAAGTTTTATATGTTACGTGTATTGCCTTTGTTTTAGCATTTCCTTAAATTCAACCACGGCAAACATAATAAGTATCTAACAACAATCTTTTGTAACAGAGACCATCGAAATCAAATTCGACTGTCCTAGCCTCCATATCCCATCATGGAGTTCAAGTCCCTACATCCAAGCTCCATCGATAGATCAGTTCGATGGTACCATAATATTGCATTGTCACCGAACTTACATAAGTATGCCAAATTTCAGCTCAATCAAAAAGACCCACCAACAAGTGGATGAAATGTGGTTTGCAAATTTTGACGTACATGATACGAACATTGCAAGTTAAATTAAAGCTTATAAAAACCGTGCTTGTAAGCTAGACGTTGATAGAATATTTTCTTAGAAACGTACGCTCATGTTAGAGGTATTCCGTAGGAGATCTAGCGGAAAGTATTAATTTCCCGGTGCTCTAGAAAGCTGGACGATGACACAGTAGCTATAAATACAGTAGGTAAACACGCACCGATAATCACAGCATAGGATGATGTCGGACTTGCACGCATCTTTAATATTAGGCTTATGCTTGTTCAGATGTTTTTATGGAATGATATCTGAAAGTAATAATTCATTGTGTTGAATTTTATCTTAGCTGTAAATAAACTATCTTCAGCTCTTTATGTCTGCCTCACGTGATGTTTAATGACGATTGTAATTTAATAATTAAGATAGTTTAAAAACTAAAACAACCGACTTCCATGCCCCGCGAGTCAATTTCAGTAGCAAGCTTGAGACGTTTATCGTCATATCTCTAGAGGTACTTATCAAATCTAGATGAGATTACAATGGAATCACCTCCGAAATGAACCCTACCGATTAAAAAGAGAATCATTCAAATCGGTTCACAATTGACGGAGTAATTGCGTAACATACAGACGAATTGAGTACCTCCATCTTTTTGAAAGTCTGTTGCAAATGGAACTGTGTTAATCTCTGAATGGAAAATTGTGTAAGGTGTTGTATTGTAAGAATGTGTCAGAAGCTGTAATTCTTAATTGTGGTCTGAACCGACCTCAATCTGTGTAAAGAAAATTAAAATCCGTAATAAAGGAAGCGACAACCGCAGAGTCCGCACATTTGAATCTGTTGTTCACATATGCCCTGATATTTCTAAACATTTTTTATTATTTTTCTTATAGGTGTAGATGTGATAATGTTTTCGCGTTTCGTTAATAGAAAACGTCTACAAACTAAAATGTTTAATGATCACAGTTTTAATATACCAAGTAGATTAAATATAAGTGTATTTGGCAAAGTTCACGTACTGCTTAACTTGTATGTGGCACTGACAAAGTGTGCCTACCATTTGTAGCTGTAGATAACGCAACTTGATTTATAGCAGAAATACTATGCGGTACCTCGTTCGAGATTATAGTTACGATGAAAATGTCGTTAAAAAGATCTTCTATAGTATTAGGTAAGCTACTATCAACTTATTGTTTTATAATAAGAAACAAGACAACCAAGACGTTCGTCTAAACTTCAATGATTAATCTTAATCAAAGACGGGGACTGGGACTTTATTGCTCAGAGACTAAGCATCGCCATTCAATGGGGGAATACAGCCAGCATTTTGGGAACTTTACTTACTGGTAGTGGTTTGGTAGACTACATTTTAGTTTTTATTGTTTTTGTTTAGCTTTATTTATGTGTTTATAGTTAGGTAGTTTTAAAGTTTTAATAATGTTTATACTTTGTATTAGGTTTTAATAAATACGCTATGAATATTAAAATGTTACAAAAATAAAAGTGATATTGAAATTTGATTGGGTCGAAAGGTTAAACCATACCTGAACAAGTAACTTCGAAATAAAATAAACTCGCCGAGTGCGAATCAGACGCGCACACGAAGGGGTCCCTACCTAGTAAGTACCAGAGTTTTTAAGGTTCGGCTACTTGTACTATTCATTATTCTGTGGTTCGGCATAAAACCCTAAAAAAATCTGGTACTTTTAAGGTACGAACACACCGCAGAGTCCTGCGTGCGCGATCTAGACGGCGATCAGATAGCGCAGTAGTATTTGTACCGACTGGTTCACACCAAACGCGATTAAAAAACAATTGAAAAGTACTGAGATCGCGCCTGCAGATCGCAGGACGCCTCGGTGTGGCCGTTCCTTTATAGAGCCATAAAACATAGAAGAGATAAGACGCTGTAGTTAGAATTAGATTAGATGTTAATTTCAGTTTACGGTAAAAATATTGTTTGCTTTGCACATAGTTAGTTTTATTTTTATAAAGAACAGAAACAAATAAAAAGATAGGAATCTGAAAGTGAAATACGGTAATAAAACACTGTATAAGCGACATTTCGATCATCAGACTTGATCCCATCCAATTGTTTGCATTAAGTGCAACTGTTTCAATCCGTTTTCAGAGTCATCAATAAAAAAAATACAATTCCAAAACAATACACTTTTTTTAGTTATTTGTAACCATTCACAGCTTGAAACAAACAGAAAGAAAGCAAAGTGTCCAGACATCAAATCTATAGGTTTCTACCGAAACAAACGAAGCATTTTCATCACGTTTCACCTCTGACCTAACTTTCCCTGTTACTACAATGGAACTTCCGTCAAGTCATCGTGAACTTGAAAATAACAATCCTTGGTCTTGGAATATAGCGCCATATCACTTTGTACTCTGACGCGCCGTAAGGCCCCGGACACATTGACACAGGCAAAATATAATATGTCTCTAAAGAAGCTAGGCAATTTTTGTTGTATCGTCAATTTTTGTTGTATCGTCAATTTTTGTAGGTCTGTCTCAATCTAACTATGCTTAATTGCTCATCAACACCGCTACACCGCAATACCAATAAGAACGATGCAAAAGCCAGTATATGTAATTGTAATTTATTTCTTCTTTTCACTGTCAAACAGCTTCACCGATAGGCCTAAAAATTAAGTGATAGTCAATATCAGGGTGGTTCGATTGAACTCAAACTTGGTATCGTTGCGTAGTTTCAGTGACAATGCAATACTATTGAGTTAAACTGACTCTTATTATTCGTATAGAGCCAGGCTGGAACTCCGTAGTAGCAAATGGTAGGACCGTCAAGTTTGTGCTAGTATGTAGCTGTATTGTTATCATTAAATAGTACTTTTAACCGACTTCAAAAAGGATGTTATATATATATATATATATTACTAGAAGTGCCCCGCGGCTTCGCCCGCGTTAAAAACTCCTTTTATTTACTTAAAACTTTTCTTTTGTAAAAACGATTCTATAATTAAAGACAGAGAATAAGAATTAGCCATATCGGTTCACCCGTTTTCATGTTATCGCGTGACTAAGGCAATTTGGGATTCATATTTATAAAACCCAAAAAACCAAAATTTTCAGACTTTTTTGAATACCCGTTCCGTATCCGGGAGTAATTTATAGAAAATCCTTTCTGAGCGGATACCTACGTCATAATAACTATATGCATTCTAAATTTCCGCGAAATTGGAAACAATATTGATTTCAGACTTTGTTACCCCACTTCACCCTTTTAGGGGTGGAATTCCGACGGAGCCTGAAACACGTATTTACTTACTTAAGTACTTGTGTTAAGTTTCGAATATAAAAGACTATCTAATCGTGTTTCTTCATACAAACTTTGAGCCCCCGTTTCTTCCCCTTCAGGGGTGAATTTTGGAAAATCCTTTCTCAGAGTCAACGTCGTAATAACTATCTGCATGTCAAATTTCAGCGCAATCCGAAACAATATTGATTGTCACACTTTGTTACCCCATTTCACCCTCTTAGGAGTGGACTTAAAAAAACCTGAAACACGTATTTTCTTATTTTTTTACTGAAGCACTTGTGTGAAGTTTCGAATAGAAAAGACTACCTGATCTTGTTTCTCCGTACAAAATTTGAACCCCCACTTCATCCCTTTAAGGGGTGAATTTTGGAAAATCCTTTCTTAGTACACTCTTACGTACTGAGACAAATATACCCTCCAAATTTCAAGTCCCTACGATCAGCGGTTTAGGCTGTGCGTTGTCTGTCAGTCAGTCAGTCAGTCAGTCAGTCAGTATGTCAGGACAAAGATTCTTATAGTATTAGAAGATGTTTGTCCGCCGATAATTTCGTCGTTGTGTTCGTCTGATAAGTATCTCCAGAAATATGTAGATACTCAAAATTGCTACTGAAAATGTCTGAAATGGAATAAAATAGCGAAACTGAAATGAAATAGCGTGGCATTGAAGTCGGTTATTTTTAGTTTTTTAAACGATCCATGATAATGTCTTTACAAAAGTTTGAGTTTAAAAAAGTTCTGAACTAAAATTAGAATATAATAATTTACGTTATCGCTTCGCATAAAAATGTGTCTTTGCCCTTAGACCGTCGTTAATGAAACACCAAATGACTTGTGGTTATTAAATTAGAAGAACGATTGGACAATGGGTTCCGTATTTGAATAATATTATATACCTTTAATATATCAATCATTAAACCCATAATTTTAATCTAATATCTACATATAATTTAATGTGCAATCACTCTTATTAATAATTTTTTTTCAACCTTAATTCTATAAGTGTAAGGTTTAATTTAATCTTACAGTGTCATATATCGTGATGAACGGGTATCATTGGATATAATTTTATGGTGTTCATTATAAAAACTACTTGGTTTTGTTCGGTTTTTGTATACAGAGGGTAGAGATGATTTGTTAAATTTCTTCTCTTTACATTCATCACTTCACATCTCTCCTTACTAAGTAATGTCTCGATGAGTTAAGCAATTTTGAATCGCTTCAAATGTTGAACTTTCATATCGTTTGAAAACAACATCGTTTTTAAACACTTGAATTTCTTTGGATCAGATTGGACCTTGAATTGGTTTAGGTGTACCCAGTGGGTTTAGGTGTACCTCGATGGGTTTAGGTATTTTTATAATTTAAATTTTCATTATGCTTTTCTATTATTTTTTATTATGTATTATTAGAAGACCGATTTTTTTTGTTTCATTCCTTGATTGCCACACATTACTTAATTTCCATACAATTCGATTAAAAACATAAAAAATTTTTCGTCATCAATTTTCCACGCAACTTCACATGAACGTAAAAATCTCTTAATCAAACGCACTAAAATCGACTTCAAGTTTTAATGGAGCGGTAAACCGGCGAAAGAAGAAAGTTTCATGGCCCAAGTAAAGCCATTAAAGCCTTATACCTCGTATATCTGGGTCATATATCGCGTGTTAACAATATCGTAATAACAGGGGTCAGAACTGTAACGATCAGTGACCACACGGGACCGTTATGCCGTCTCAGTTTTTGTATTCAGATGTGATCGTTGGAGCATATTGAATCACTGACGCGTTCGATTTTTTGTCGATGATTTGCTGTTAACATTAGCCAGTGATTTTTCTGATAGGGTTTGTTTGGTTGCAAACTGTGCGGAACTTGTCCAAGGAAATGAAATACAAAAATATTTTTTATTTGGGCATATGCCATAACTATGCCGTTATTCGGCTTTATACAGTTATTCACTAGTAACACATTTCTAAATTACTACATTAAACATAAATTTCGTGCAATTTTCAGTACCTATTGAGCGTGCATAATTTATCTCGTATTGTTCTGTATTTACAACGACAAACAAATTATAGTTTTTGTTAAAAAATACACCTAGATTTTATTGTTAAATAATAAGTAAAATAACAGAAATGAGGCATAATTGGCGGGTGCCGTACCTCATGTCATAGATAGACCATCAATCAGCTCATCCAATAGTCATCATGATATAATGTACCATCTTTTTATATCATTGTTTCCCATATCCACAGATAATAGTACCTACCTAAGATAAAATTGTAAAGGGCCTCTTGATGTTGGCTTAGGCTCCGTCAATGCCCTCCAGAAGACCGGGCATGTCATGTACGACCCGAGAAATTATATAAATAAAATAATATTAAGTTACAAGTATATTTAATTTTTGGTATTACATAACAGACGTTCAGAACCTATGAACATTGAATTAGAAAGAGAAGGAAAGAGAGTCTATAAGAGACAATAATCTTGTGTAATAGGTAGGTAGGTAGTATACGTTGCGTTCTGCACTGAATGATAAACCACTAAATGTGTCTGTTAGAGACAATATTGTTGCGCCGTATGAGTCGGTATGAGCCAATGGCGTATCTAACTCCTTAAAAACATAAAACATCACTGCTGAATTTGTTAACTTTCAAAATTTTCTGGACGATTTACTATTAGTAGACTTAGATATTATCATTATGATTCTTTTATTTTGTGCCATCTTACTTATTTGATAAGTGTACTAGTTAAAGTACTGAGTTAGAACATAACTAATGTATTAATCTAGTAAAAAGCAAAGCTGCAAAATAATATAGGTGTACCTACTTAGTTAATTAAAAATTACATTTTCTACCATTTCGACTAAAACTTACATTGTTTGTTAAGATAATAATTATATTTTGTAGAAAGGATAATATCCCCAAAAATTGCCAAAGATAGTCTCTAATTGAATTTGAAAATTAAATTAAATTTTACAGGTCGTTGGTAGCGTATTTGAGCAGCGAAAATAAGGATAGGTATATCGAATTCGAAATTAGAATATATTTGACCTTTGGACACCTCGAATAATTATATTCGTAATTTAGCAACCACTTTTTCGTCTGCATTGTACAAATACTACTATTATTTATTATATGGTACAACTAACCCTACTTGTCAAAAAACCAGGTAGGTACTTACATATCCAAATAACTTTTTATATAAGTAGGTACCTAATTTTGTTCGTTTTTAGGGTTCCGTACCCAAAGGGTATACGGGACCCTATTACTAAGACTCCGCTGTCCGTCTGTCTGTCTGTCTGTCTGTCTGTCTGTCTGTCTCTCTGTCTGTCTGTCTGTCTGTCCGTCTGTCACCAGGCTGTATCTCATGAACCGTGATAGTTAGACAGTTGAAATTTTCACAGATGATGTATTTCTGTTAAAAGTAAGAAATACAATGTGTATTAATCATTATTTTTTGCTGGCGAAAAATGATAGTGGTATTTTTTGCTCGATCTTATAAAATACTGTAGTATGGTACGGAACCCTACTAGTGCGAGTCCGACTTGCACTTGGCCAGTTTATTTTTTCAATGCAGATAAGCAATTTGATAAAATAAAAGTACCTATGTTTCCTCTTAGTAAAGTTTGATTGATATCTTTAACATTATGTCCTTTATTATGAATGTGCTTCCCCTCTATGTGCCATCTTTGTGAACATAATTTTAATTCAAACATTTCCTCAAACGTACACAAATGGATTCAATAATTCGAATGCGATATTATTCTGTGGGTGAAGACTTGTAAAAAAATGCCTTTGTAAAAACGTCGAGTCACACTGAAAGTATGTTGAGTACGAATATGATTGTGCAAGTGTCACTTTTACCACTGACTTAACTTGGATGGAGGTTAAACGATTTACGATATAAGTTGAACAGATTGGAAACACAGACGTATTCTATAGGTACATACAATCACGCCGTTTTCCCGCCTAACCCCTTCCGCCTTTTCCCCAGTGTAGGCAGAGACTAACTTCTTTCGAAAGGCTACGATCCTGACATACCTCTTTCGCTACTTCTACTTACTTTCATGAGCGCCTTCATACATGCTCGCTGGTTTTAGGTACTTTTGACTAATCTTAAAAGCCATTTCACAAAATTACGCTAAAGTTTAGGTAAATACTAAAGCATCGCTTGCACAAGCCAAAGAATGAATGAGCTGATTAACTTGTTTTTATACTTGCATTTCATGAATAAAGAAAAGTAAATAGTGATTTTAAAAATTGTGTGGCTGACATTTTTCATTTAGAGTAATTTTAAATATTTTTTCGTGTCTAACAAAACAGAGTGGTTATCAAAAATTATTGAGATCAGATTAGTTGGAGAATTTATCTTTTATATAAAGTTTATTTTAATATAATATAGTTATGGCATTACACTTTACTTAACGTAATAAATCGTGTTAAACTGCGGATATAATTCATAGAAATTGGCGCAAGATCTTTAATATTTTTACTATATTTATGATTAGCTATATACTAATTATATATTAAGCTAGCTAGCACTATGTGTCTACAGGATTAATGCCTGATGCACAGAATTTTTTTTAAGGTTATTTGATGATTGTTTAACGCTAAATGATAAAAATGATAAATAAATCTGCAATTGCACAACTAGACGTTCAATGGTTGCGTCATTCGCAGTCAATGAGCTTCAATCAAAATTTCCATCATTCGCCTCCGTTCACAAATGACAATGGCTTCAATTGCCTCTGTAGACGATCATGGGTAAAAATTGACAATTGCGAATGACCATCTCCGGGGCACTTAATGTCGGTTTACGATATGCAAAATTAGCAGCTAATAAGATGAACGTTAGGCACTTAACCGGTCTTATTTAATCCTGCGTTATAAGTTTCGTATTTTGATAACGACATATACCGCTATCTGATTTCGCGGTCGTTCGTGTAAAATGTGTATCTCAAGTGTCTGATGAACACGCTAGGCCTATAATGGTCTGATTCTCAAAGGCTACGTGATGCTGGAACACCGTAAGGTTATGTCGGCAGTTTCTCTACTTGATGGTGGTAGCACAGCCGGAACTCTTTAGATGTTTTGGCAATAGATTTTCCAACTTGAGGGTCGTAGCTGGCCATGCGGACACTAAACTGCTATGCTGGAGATTTTCAACAAGGTTTTGCCTACACCCGAGGGCCACTATGAAATTACGTACGTAAAACGTACCTTTTTTGATACAAGAGTATATTGGTCGGCGGAGATTTCAACCCACTACCTCTGTTACATCTATTATAGCGTTGTATTTCAGATAATCAACTGAAATGTATATTAGGAATCGGGGAAACTGGCCTTTATTTGCTAGTCTGCCTGTCTACCACGATGTCTAATCGGTGAAATATATTTTTTTCGATTTTTTGCGCAAAGTTTCTTATAAAATAATGAAATTACGTACGTGATTCTACTTCCAGTCTTCAATGGTACCCTTAGTACTAGTTTTTAGTTAGTGTTACGATATCGAGTTTGTTATGAAAACTCGTACATTGTATTTTTTTTTTACTCGTACTAATGGTACAGTAACGGACGCAGTGTGGTGTCGCCCAAAATTCTTGCGTACACAGTACATATGTTATTGGCAGATTTCAACATCATCTAGTTGAACTTAAAACTTGGAATGTATATCAATTATGAATTAAAAGGAATGAATGCTTTCCTCAAAATTCTTTCACATTGACGTAACCTTTGGACGAAATCTCATTATTTTCCGAAATGATTATTTCAAATTAGCAGCGAGAGTATATCATTATCCGAAGTTGTTAAGAAAAGCAATATGAAAGTGTGTCTGGTCGGCAACTAGGGCGTGATTCACAGACATGCGTTACTGTTAACTTCATGTAGAAGGTACCTGACAGTGGCAGACTGCAATTTGAAGCAAAATTGTATTTATTTTTTCGTGGTAAGCGTAAAGGTACGACCACACCGCGGCGTCCTGAGTCTGCGTGCGCGTTCGCGATCCAATTGTCAATAGTTTTCTGATATCGCCGTAGATCGTTATAGCGTTTGGTGTGAACCAGTCGTTACAAATACTTCTGCGCTATCAGATCGCCGCCTAGATCGCGCACGCAAGACGCTGTGGTGTGGCCGTACCTTTAGAATGGTAGAGGGAAGTAGAACAATCTTCATACATAATAAAAATAAACTGGCCAAGTGCAAGTCGGACTCGCACTCGTAGGGTTCCGTAACACAGTTAAGTATTCCATAACTATGATTTTACGCAACTACAAAATTAACTTTGTTTTTCATAGTGTTTGTATGAAAAACAAAGTTATCTTTGCGGTCGCCATATCTCTAAAACTGCTGACTGTATCTCGTTCAAACCAATTTTCGTTGTTAGTTTTTATTAAGATCTACAGCATATATTTTTTTTAGATTTTTCACTCCCATACTTTAAAAGTTAGAGGGGGGACACACATTTTACCACTTTAGACGCGCCTATCTTTCAAATGATTGACTTTGAGAAAAAATGATTTTAGGTACCTCAATGTCATTCTTGAAGACCTATCCATAGATTACGTATAGGTTTGAAGAAAAATTTTATTTTTGTTTCAGTTCCATGTATGGGATGCCCCTTAAACTTTTATATTTTTTATTTTTGTATAAAAATCGGAAAGCGGTTCACAGAATACATCTACCTACCAAGTTTCAATTCTGTAGTACTAACAGTTTCGGAATAAAATGGCTGTGACATACGGACGGACAGACGGACAGACAGACATGACGAATCTATAAGGGTTCTGGTTTTTGCCATTCGGCTACGGAACCCTAAATAGGTATCCATCAAAGAGGGTTATTTAGGTGGCACTACCGTGGCCAGAAGGTACAATAGTACAAGGTTATTATAGATATAAATAGTTTTATGGCAATGTCATCACTAGAAAGTTCTTACAATTATCTCTGCCAACATTGCCATTCTGTACCCTTAGTACAAGTTTTCATACCAAAAACGATATCGTATATCGAGCAAATTTTGTATGAAAAACAGTACAGCGCTTCTAGTGGTTACTACACTTAACTACATTTAGACCAATCAGGGAGCCAGAATAAGTCCGAAAACTATGTGAGATATGTCAAAAGCGTTTACAATAAAACTCGTACTAAGGGTACTGGTAGTTTTTGAAATATTTTATTTACTACATTTTGCTGAACACTTTTGCAGTTTAACCGCTTTAGAAGATTGTTATTCGTGTCTATACCTCTCCATAAATAGGTAAGCGTGTGACTACTATCTCACCAGTCCAGTCAAAATACTTTTCTTTTATTATGCACGCCAAACGCAACTTTAAAATATATAGGATTGACAATAACAATTACTTTTGATGTACAAAAAGAAATGTCTCCCATACATTATTAAATTTGACTGAATGTATAAAAGGCCAACGACTATGTGATCGATGTTGTAACACGGATAAATTGTTCACTTGAGATTTTCCTTTCTTTTTACGAGACAAGCTGTTATTCATCTTGCAATGTTGGTACTTATGTACTGAGTACGATGTATGTCTCAGTGGTGCGTCTTACGAGAGGTCTACGTCCAGCAGTGGCCTGACACTGGCTGATTATGTTGACGATTATGTAAGGTGTCCGTTTAAACATTTTGTAACCATTTCAATCATTTTCTGGTATCTGATTGAGCTGAAATTTGGCTCACCAATGTTCGTCAAGGACAAAGCAATATTATACCATCGAGCTAATCTAATGATGGAGCGAGGATGGAACTCCTTTATAGCTAATCTAAAAATTATAAACAGGTAAAATGTGTACATGTTTGCGAGTTTGTTTGTAGGAAGTAGTCACTGGAACTACAGAACTGATTTTGTAAATTCTTTCCCTAGTAGAAAGCTATATTATTTCTGAGAGGCATAGGCGATGTTGGCACAGGTCAGCTAATGCTAGAATAGGATAGTCGAATTTGGGCTTGTATATTTTGTTTTCATTTGTAGGTACATACTTTCCATTACATTCGGATGTCTCGGATCGCAAAGCCTGTTTTAAAACATCAGGTAACGTTTGACCATAGCACACTTCTTGGTATATAACGATGTGGTCGAGGATGGTAGCACGCTAGGCCTAGAATGGGAACTGGCAAATGGCACTCAAGAATAGCTGCCGGAACGCACCGTTAGTTGTTCCGTAATAGGTAAGTACCTAAAATTATGAATGAATATGTTTCGCAATATTTTGTTGATATCCATTATTCGACAATAAAATCTATAAGATTGAACAAAAATTGTCACGATTATTGTAATTTTAATATAGGTAAAACAATTGTTATTCATGCTGAAAAATGTAGGATATGTACGTTTAAGGACTTATAAGTAAGTATTTGAGGATGTGATTGTTTAATCAACACGGTGATTGTGCATACAAGACTTTAGATAAATACAACTTAAAGTCTTAATAATTATTATGTATGGAAGAAATACACCTTAAAACTGACCATCCATCGTTATAAATATGAAAATACGGGACTTATCGCGCCTAAAACATTAATTTTATTCAACTCGACGTTTCGACCAAGTTGCATTGATCGTGGTCACGAGACGACTGAATGTTGTGAGTGTCCGCACTGCTATTTATAGGAGAGTTCGTTGGAAACTACCCTCAATTTATTTTTAATTTTTATCAGAGTTGCCATTACGACACACAACACTGACAATAGCGGCAGATTTTTGCTGCTTTGATTTTCGATTCGAACACTTGCTAATTACGGGGTTCCAAGTTGCGGCCAACCTAAATCCATCCTCCCGGTTGAAATTGGGATGCTTTTTTATTTCTACCGCTTCACGCACAATACGGGAGTAATAGTAGCGGTCAGTTGAGAGGATCTTAGGGTCATGTAGTTCGATCCAGTGATTAGGTCCGGATTCCAGTAAATGCTCGGCAATAGCAGATTCTGAGATAGCTCACATGCCCTATAATTTCACTGTAATGTGGGTCAAGTCTTGGAAGCTAAATTAGAATCACTTCCTGAAGTTCGATTAGGCTCAAATTTGGTATACTTGCGTCGGTGACAATGATTTGGTACCATCGAGCTGGCCTGATGATGGAGCCAGGCTGTAGGGACTGCAACTCCGTAATGGCAAATAGTAACACAGTTGAATTTGGGCTAGTATGTATTAGTATAATCTTGCACATGATAACGTCTTTACTAAAAGCCTGTGCTTAAGGGGGAACGCGGGGTGCACTTTTCCATTCAAATGTATTCCCCCGTTTCCTCCCTGGAAAATGCTACTAGAGAAAAACTTGTTTCTACAAAAAAATTGCTATAGCTACGCCCCTATCATTTGCTTTTTATAAATACGAAGAAGAAATATGACTCAAACATATTAAAGAGGAGATTAGAAGGATTATATTTCTGTTTACAATTGGTTGGTCAAAAAAAGCAAATTATATAGCAGACCTTGATTTTTTGAAGAAACAAATTTTGCTCTAGAAGCATTTTTCAGGGAAGAAACGGGGGAATACATTTGTATGAAAAAGTGCACACCGCGTAAAAACAATCACTTTCAATTTATTATATATCAATCTCTTTATTAACATAAGTAGCAAACATTATAAATATCCTCATATAATATGTAACACTTATAAGATTTCCGGAACTTTCGATATTGCGAAAGCAAAATACCTAAATTAGGTAATCTAAAACACTAAGCAAGTCTTATTAAATATTCCATTCTTAGTTTTTTTTTAATGGACATAGGCTTTTAACTATGAATATGTTGAACGAATGTCTGTTTTATCTAGGTGTTACATAAAATATGTAAGTGGATGCAAATCATTAGATTTCAATCCACTTATGTCCAGCCTAGTGTTTGTATTTATTTAGAGATCAGTTGATGATATAATAATTAGATACGGTTTAACAACCATAGTAAATAAATTGTAGGTAAGAGATATGTCGGACCATGCATAGTTTTAGTTTTCGTAAATGCACAAGTACTTTTTATTGAACGCTTTGAATGAAGCGCATTTAACGAATGTTGAGCTGAATTTCAGAGGATTTTTGTCCCAGCATAATATCAATTGTCCATTATATACATAAGTAAATACATTTTAAATAGAATATGAATTAGGATATGCAATTGACGTACAGGCGGTTTATCAGATGTCTTAATGGGCTATTAGAGACACCGATTGCTCCCAAGCCATCTCCTTCCTATTACACAAGACGACATGTGAAGCCTTGGACGCGAAACTCTTTTTATTTAAAAAACTTTTTTTGATTGATTTCAACAATTCGCCAGGGATCTTAGTAGTAGGATGATTATGTACTTTTTCCTCGTTGAAGCATACAATAATGCTATTATATTACTCGTCTCAAGATCTACATTTAATCTTATGCAAACTCTTGCAACGACCTAGATCAACATTGTTTAAAGACTGTTTTACTTGGATGCGAACATTACAAAATATGCCCCGCTTTTGAGCACGTTCTATGTCGCATTACTTATTTTGTTACATATACGGGTAAGTGTACCACTTACGACTTAATACGACTCGAAATTAGTGCCAAAATAAAAATTTCAAATTACAAAAATTGCATTGCAAGGGCTTCTGTATTTTAGCGCGGTTCATTTAGTTTGTCCTTTTTAGGTAGGGTTCCGTACCTCAAAAGGAAAAATAAAACTGGCCAAGTGCGAATCAGACTTTTGTCCCACACACGGAGGGTTCCGAACGCCATCAACGAATATCTAACGAACTTCTAACACCTACTTAGTAAACGTTAACACAAAGGTAATTAGTATGATTAAATATCTGGAAGACCAAGTGTTCGTAGTAATCGTACGACTAACTCAAAGAGAATATAAATACTACGTACGTGACTAACTTTCCACTGATTCTAGCTAAATGAAACTCTGTAATTACTAAAATAGAAGATATAATAATCAATACTGACTGTACACTACTACAATTAAAACTAGAGTAAACAAATCGACTGAGGCCCACAAATTTAACAAATTAAACGCTTGCGCGTGCTAATTTTTCCTGTGCTGCCATCTAGTTGCGTCGAGATGAATTAATTTCAAAGGCTATTTATTACACAGGTAAGTTATTTGTAGTTGATTGCAGATTGAACACCGCACAACTATGCTCGGTATTTTTTGCCACTTAAATAGAGAAACATGACACTTCCCGACATATATTGGCGAATAATAATACTATTTATTTTGATTGAGAGCAACTACACACATCAACACTGTCTAGGGATATTCTGATTATCTCAATTTTTTCCAAATGTGTTACAACTAACATACAATATGTATATATTTTTATAGAGCCCATTTATCAGACTATGCCTTAGAATAAAACAAAGTTTTTTGTTTTGCGTAAATATTTTTTTTATGAAATAAAGACAAAAAGTGAAATAATGGTAAACCTAAAGATGAATTTCTTTTAAATAAATAATATCGTTTAAAAACTAAAAAAGAACCGACTTCAATGCCGCGCTATTCATTTTCAGTAACAATTTTGAGATGTTTATCTCAATATCTCTGGAGATACTTATCAGATCTCGATAAAATTACCATGGTACCACACTTGGGATATCTCCGTTCGAACAAAAAAAGAATAATCAAAATCGGTTTATAAACGACGAAGTTATTCGCGAACAAACATAAAAAATATATATATATATATATATATATATACGGTCGAATTGAGAAACCTCCTCCTTTTATTGAAGTCGGTTAAAAAGTGAAAGTAAAGCAAAATTATCAGGTGTTTTGCAGTTACCCGAAAAATTAGTAGTCAGTAAAACCACCCATGACGTTAACCACGGTCCTGCAACGGTTTTTCGTGCTTCGAATCAAGTTATCAAAGTGCTAAGATGCAAAAAAAGTTGCTTTTCAGTCGCAACGTTTGGGGGAAAATTTCCTCAAAGCCCTTCTTTGGAGCATGTCCCAAGCGTGCTCTATGGGGTTTAGGTCTGATGATTGCGCGGGCCAGTCTAAGACCGACACGTCGTGCTCCTGTAGCGAACTAGTGACCACACGCGCAGTGTGCGGACGAGCGTTGTCGTGCATGAGCGTGAAAGCTTGGCCCATTTGCATTCGATGAGGATAGATTATTGGTCCTGATTTCGGTATTTTTCTGCAGTCTTGGTGTTACTGATCCAAACGAGATCTGTTCTTCCACCAACACGAAGACCCACCCAAACCATAATTGTTCCGCCGTGGTATGGATGGACTTCTTGAGGGTGTTGCAGTCGCTTCTCACGTCCAGGAGCTCGCCATATACGTATTCTTCATAAATCAGGATAAAAACCGAATCGGGACTCATCGGTTAACAGCACTACAGACCATTGGTTATCTTTCCGGAGCAAATGTTCTCGAGCCCACTCTAATCTTCGTCCGCGATTTCCTCTGCGTAGTGCTAAAGTACGAAGCGACCTGTGAGCATGAAGGTTAGCCTCAAGCAGTCTTCTCCTCACAGTTTGTTCACTGACAAGCAACTGGTGCTCTGACTGGAGCCTTTGAACCAACTGCATAGCCGTAACGTCAGGTTGTCTTCTCGCAGCCACTTGCAAATATCGGTCCTTTCTTTGGGTGGTTATGCGCTTCCCGCCTAGATGCCTTTCAGCCAGTGGTACGATAATGTCACCACAACCTTGATATCACGTTTTGTCTTGTTCTTATCTCCTCGGCTATACTCCGTTGAGTAGCCCCAGCTTGAAGCATTTTTACTGCCCTTAACATCTCGTCTCTCGTTAAATGGCGCCGCTGCATGATGCATACAGTTACATAAACTCGAAATTAACCGATGATTTTTATTAAAACTTTAATTTGAAACAAAAAATTACCAAAAACTAGGTTTTAATTTGTTAATAAAAACATTCGAACTTCGCTACAATTATGCCACGCAAAACTTTTGTTTTTAATTTATTTTTCAAATTCAAATTTGGAATCATTCATTAAAACCTATAAAATAAGCTTACATTATAATATTTTTAAACCGGCCAGTATTTTATGAGTTTAAGAAATATATAATACTCTTCCCGTTGACCTAGAATCATGAAATTTTGGCAAGAAGCAAGGTCTTGAAGCACTTATACAGGATTAAATGAAATCCATAATTATAAAGTTTAATAACGAAATCAACTGGCCAAGTGCAAGTCGGACTCGCACTCGTAGGGTTCCGTACCACACTACAGTATTTTATAAGATCGAGCAAAAAATATCACTATCATTTTTCGCCAGCAAAAAATAATAATTTTGAAACATTTTATTTCTTATAACGCCATCTAACGTCTAACAAAGGTGTAAGAGATCGACATTTCAATATAACGCCATCTATGGGACGTTTACCTAACTAAACGTTCATAGATAGCGTGAAATGCCGAATAAACACGTTTCTTGTATGGGAACCCTCTATAATTTATAACTTTATTCTGTTTTTAGTATTTGTTGTTATAGCGGCAACAGAAATACATCATCTGTGAAAATTTCAACTGTCTAACTATCACGGTTCATGAGATACAGCCTGGTGACAGACGGACAGACAGACAGAGAGACAGACAGACAGCGGAGTCTTAATAATAGGGTCCCGTTTTACCCTTTGGGTACGGAACCCTAAAAAGTGAATTTAATATTACATACTTATTGATTATTTAAAAAATATATACATAAATTATAAATAATGAAATGAAAAATAATGAATTAGTATTTGTGTTTTAGCGGGCCATAGTACCTATATGTATAATACATACTTTGTGAAAATTTCATATAGACGGTTGGACGGACGGACGGATGGACGAACTGGCGGACGGACGGACCGACTGGCAAATGGACGAACGGACGGACAGACTGACAGTGAAGTCTTAGTAATAGGGTTTCGTACGGAACCCTAAAGATTACTAAGAGTAGTTTTGGCATGTTGTAGGTTCTAGATTTCATAAAATCACAGGTTATTATAAATAAATACAAACCTTCAGTTTAGAAAACCTTTTAATAATATCCCACAAGAGAAATGAAAAAAAAAACAATTCAGTTGCACGACACACAAGCAGAGAGTGCACTTATATACTCGTATATATAACCTCAAACTCCAAAATGTCCTTCGACTCAGGTCGTTCGTTGTTCTGTTAGTCAATGTATTGTTTTATATTATGCATATATAAATGTACCTGCTGTACCGTTTGTGTCATGCCTGCCATTGATCTTCAATGGTGCCTACCCATCACCCGTCAACTCTCTTCTACATTATGTCTCAGACAATGATAAAAACTCCTAAATTCAAGAACATAAATATTACATTATGCAAGTGAAAGCTTAGACTGAATCTTAAATCTTTATAATCGTCTATATGCCATTCACATTTTGGTCATAAGCTATGGAACTATAGAAGATAACCGCTCAATCTTTTAGTTCTTCAAGCTATTGCAAGATCTCGAAACAATTAATATTAAAATTAATGAGACTATATGTATAATGGTATAGTCTCACATACATATTACACTATTATTTATTCTGTGACTATACGTTCATGTTTCCCCGATGTATTTTATAAATACTTTGGCATTTGCAAAGTAATTAAATTTTATTTTAATCCGACAGCACTTAGGTTTCAAGTTGAATTTTACTTTTCAGGTGTTTTGTTATCTTTTCAACCGACTTCCAAAAAGGAGGAGGTTCTCAATTCGTCTGTATGTTTTTTTTGTATGTATGTTACGCGATTACTCCGCCAATTGTAAACAGATTTGAATGATTCTTTTTTCTAATCGGTAGGGTTCATTTTCGAGGTGGTCCCATTGTAATTTCATCGAGATCTGATTAGTATCTCCAGAGATATGTCGATAAACGTCTCAAACTTGCTACTAAAATTGACTCGCGGGGCATGGAAGTCGGTTGTTTTTGTTTTTAAACTATCTTAATTATTGCTAATGAAATTAAACATGAGTGACCCAAAATAGTACTATATATACAAAAAATGTGTAATACAATGTTCACTTTTATTGCTTCGATAGTCTACCAAACAAATTTTGGCTGGATTCGATTTTACATGTTATATATATACGTCAGAGTTGTAACTACCAAGCTAACCGTTGCCCTTAATTAAGACCCATTTAGAACTTGCTATAAATTGCGAATTCAATATAAAGGATGTTCTGTTGCCCACAATATAAAAAACCGGTCAAACCGTTGAACTCACCCACCGAGGCTTCCGTACCAACGTTGGTATGTACCAATTAAGCTAGACCTCTAAATTGTATAAGCGCTCATATAACTCAGAGGTCTACCTTAATTGGCGTAAACTATGTATGTATGGGGGTTAGTACCCTTTAGTTTTCAACTTTTTTTATATATTGGATTTTTTTCTTAATTTGTGCTGTAAGACCTTGTTTCTTGCCAAATTTCATGATTCTAGGTCAACCGGAAGTACCCTATAGGTTTTGAGTCGAAAACCTATAGGGTACTTCCCATAGAATTGTCAATTTTGGTTAAAAGCAAGGTCTTACAGCACAAGTAAAGGAAAAATTCCGAAAAATAAAAAAAGTTATAAATTAAGGTACATTTTGGTACTAAGAAGTTTTCGCGAAAATCTAAATTTGTCCATATCTTTTTGTTGTGTTAACTCAAGACCTTGATTTTAAATTTACACCCAATAGGGACTATAGACTTCAGTATCAGGTATAAATTTCAAATTGCTAGGTCCACCTGTTCCTGAGAAAATCAGTGGTGACACACGGACAGACAGACGGACAGGCAGACAGACAGACGGACAAGAAAGTGATCTTATAAGTGTTCCTTTTTTATCTTTTGAGGTACGGAACCCTAAAAATTGCACGTATTCATTCCATCTACTCCCTTCTTCCATCGTAGATACTACCACCTTTCTTCTTCTCGCTCAAAGCGCTTTGCATCAACATTCGTTACACTTACAGCAAAGTGAGGGAATTCCCTACCAGAGCCTTATTTTTGTCTAGTATTTTTGTCTAATTACCTACAATTTGCAGGTCTTTTAAAAACGCAAATTAATAGGTATCTTCTAGGTTGCTTTTGTTTGCTAGTGTGCTTCAAAGTCAAACATCGTCGACCACAGTCATCGTCACTTAACATTAGCTGAGAGAGTGATCAAACGCTTGCCTATTTCATAAAACTAGCGTCTCGTCCCGGCTTCGCACGGGTAGAGCATATAATATGCCTACATAATTTGCATCAGCTTATTGCGTTGTGTATAAATTGACATCTTCAACGATTATCGTTAACCAATTCACACAAAACCTTAAAGAATGATGTACCTAAACCTTCCTTATACATCCCTCTGTCTATTGGTGAAAACTGCATGAAAATCAATTTAATCGCTTTTGAGTTTATCGCGAACAGACAGACTGACAGACAGACGCGTTTGTCTTTGTTTTATAATATGTGTGATAAAGAAAAAATATAATATAAAAAACCAGAAGACAATTACCAATCAATGTTACAGTATATAAGCGATTATAACATTCAATCTTTAAAGAAACTACAAAACCTCTGTTTTGTTTTCCGTATACAATTATCGAACAATATTTCCGCAACAAGAATCAAACCCATAGTCTTCTCTGCTAAAGACATCCAACCTACTTACTTAGCTATAACAACGAACGGGAAAATTCCTTGCGTGAAAAGAATATGCTCAATATGTGCATAGTTAAACTTTAACCAACAGATAAGCACATACTTACTGAATTATTAATTACTATAGGTATTGAAGTAAATTATCTCATACAAACCAAATATCTACCTCATCTATCTATTAGCATTAACTTTTTTTAATCACACACGAAAGAGCGATAAATTACACTGCTCCATTTACAAACTCTGATATTACTAACGTATAATTGAATAAAAATTCATCGTAATTGTAAAAAAACTTACCATTATAATCGCCATATAAAAATCCAAATTCAAATGTAAACCAGTAATTTAACACAAATTAAAAAACTAAGTTTAAATATTTAATATTCGATTAACATCACTAATAAGTAATAAACACAACACTATCGCAAAAGCGCGCGGGCGTAGTCTTTTTCTTTTTAATTAGTGGTTTTTATTTTTTAATTATTTGTCGCGTTCCAGTAAGTATGCAGTTGGCTGCATGTGTGAAACGTGCGAGTTTCGTGCCGGACTGTGGTCAACTGTTCAAGTGAAAGATTGTGCGCAGACGCTCTAAAGATGCGCTTGTCGCTGCTTGGAGATCTGTAGTTTACGAGAAATGTAATTAATATTGAAGTAAGCGATATGAGACAATGCGAATTTATATTGTTAGAAGTCTATGTAAGGAAATTGGTTTTTGAGTCAAGGATTTGGAGATTTTCGGTTGCAGAATTCATATGCACATTCATCATTTAAATATGTGGATATTTTGGTATTAAACAGTCTAATAACTGAAAATACATTGATAGTTTTTTTTGTAATAACTGTTTGTCTTTAATCCACCTCAAGATGATGCTCAAAGGCCATAAAAAAATTATGGTTATCTTCGTCCATGGCTCAACAATCATTGGAAAAATACGTCTACTTTAAACACGCTTTTAAAAAAATAAAAAAATTATAATAAAAAATAAATAAATATATTTTAATCTACCACCTAGACTGGTCACAATTTTGCTGTTGAGTGTGCCACACCAAAAGCTTCAGGGCTACACCAGACCAAAACGGAACTCGGCGAACCGATTGGCAACCTATCATTGTCCGATAACGCTAATGGTTGATATAGGCTATAGGCTGATATTTAGTTTATTTTATTGTATTCCGCAGCATCTGTATCGAACACAGACTGAAATGTTTTGCTAGGAAATACTAAGGAATAATAAACGGTTTAGACAACTTTGAAACAAGGCATTTTTTTTTGTTTTATGTTCCAGCCTTCAACTCTCGGCCGTTTTCCATTTCAAGATAAGCACGATTCCACCAAAAATCGCACTGTAACAACCCCCCCTTAAACGCTTTTTGGTTTTTAAACATTTTTCCTTTGAACGTGACTATACTTGATTACTTTATAAATTATACTGAAAAACTAATATATTAATATATGAGAATATTTAATATTGGAATATTAATCGGACTGGAATAAAATATTGGCCATTTGTAATCGCCTAGTTAGTGGTAGGACCCATTGTGAACCGTTGATGTAACCTAAATTCTTTTCAGGGAATCTCAAGACAAACCTAATATAATAACTAAAGACTAAATAATACAGGAAATAAAGCTTCTATTGTTGCAAGTAATCCTAAACACTGCTACAATACTATTTGTGCTATACTGTTGCTTTTTATACCCAATGGTGCAATTGTTACCTAGTGAAAGTGTTTGCAACATTTTCTCTAACTAATACTATCCAGTGTAAATATGTTATTATTAGTACTAATTTGTGTTATTCTATTATTATTAGTACTTGTAAACCTAAATATTTATGTTGGTACTATTTGATACCTTTTGGTGCAACTGTTACCTAGTGAAGGGATTGCACCATTTTTTCTAACTAATACTATTCAGTACAAATATGCTATTATTAGTACTAATTTGTATTATTCTATTATTATTAGTACTTGTAACCCTAAATATTACTGTTGGTACTTTTTGGTACAACTGTTACCTAGTGAATTTCTGAGTACCAATTATTTATCTAATACTAATTTGTACAAAAAAACTATTATGATTACTAATTTGTGTTGTATTATTATTATTAGTACTATAACGCTACATTATAGAATACAGCTGAACATTGAGTAATATTTTACAACCTTTGTCAACATTATACCTATAGACCCTAATAATATTACTTTTTAGAAATAACCATAACAATATCATCATCATCATCATAGTATATTCTCTGGATAATCTCTTACATTCACACCTTGCATTCTTAATTATATTTATCTCTAGACTTTCTTTGGGACTTCGATAGATTTTAATTTGATGATCTTTCTTTGTCAATTTCTTTGTTATTTTTATAGACAAAGTTATTGATCATGTCAATAGATTTAGTATAAACATTTTAGTATGTACAATAACAAAAGAGAGGAGGACAAAAGGGTGATAAATAAATACATGTATATATGAAAATATGTCTGATTTAGTACTTTTAAAGGGAGGATAGTCTTTGGGGTGTTTTTTACACAGCATGTACCATGGTTGGTTGGATCGGCGCGCCACCATTCGCTACCGAGCTATGGCATTCATCCTGAATTACTTGGGTAGCCCCTACTTGATCTAGTATCAAGCAACCATCCATGGGGGACCACCACTGCGCATGAGATGACATGACCTATATTTCATAATCGAAGTATCGACGAGAAATGAGGTTTAGTAGCTTAGCAAAATTACCTGCATTTCATTATCGAAACATCAACTAGAAACGAGGTTAAGCCCCATGGTGATGTCTACAGTAAGTCAAAAGTCAGTAGTACAAAAGTAATACATTTAATTAAATTTAACGTCTTAAATTGTATGTCAGTACTGAGTCACAACTAAAGTGAGAGGACATAATCTTTTATCAAAGAGAATAGTACATGTATGTCTGTTAGTCAGCCTACATACTCATCCACTCCAGCTTAATTTAGCTTGGAAACATTCGCTTGCTCGAACAACAGAGTTGCCTTGGATGGTTAGAAGGTCTCTGTCTATTAATAGAGCACAACATCCATCACCACCTGTTTCATTTAGATATTACTCTCTCTAGCTACTTAAGAGTGAGTAGTATCTTAGCTACCCTGCCTACACTACCTACTATAGAATTTCCTATCTATCTCCTATCAACCTATCCTATCATTCCTACTAACCCATACTGGGTCTATCCAACTCTATCTATACTAAATCCTATCCTGAACCGCAAAGTATTATTTCCAATAAAGGAATGACTCAATGAGCCAGGTTAATTGTAGTTGATATTGTGGTTAATGAAGATAATTACTGAAGCAACCCAGTAGGCTAGGTTCGCCAGCATTTTAGTTAAATTATTTCTCCACTCCGGAAAGACCCAGCGGTCCAAGATCACTTTATTGACGTAGTTGGTGATGATGTCGTTGCGTGATCATCTATGTTAAATGCTAGAGAAGACTCTGGCTATTCATTCAGCTTACAAGTCTCCCCAGGGTTGGGCCACCCGTAGCATAACACAGAATCTCACGGTCCCCTCAGGGAAGGTAATTCTCGAACATGTAGTAAAAGTGATTCTTTTCTCACTGAATTATTCCGCAGAATATGTAAATTTGAAGACACGTTGCGTGGTTGTCTATGTCACGAACTAGAAGATACTCTGGCTATTCTTTCAGCTTACAAGTCTCCCCAGGGTTGGGCCACCCGTAGTGTGACACAAACTTCCACGATCCCCGCAGGGAAAATAAATCACGAACAGATAATAGGCAAATCCACGCCATATGAGCAGCTTCAATAAGCACATATGTCCCGTAGGAAACAAAATCTCGTACATCCGTGACATTAAGTGAATCCGTCTCACTAAGTCATTCCAATGAATCAGGTACGTTGAATTTAAAGATGCTGATGTACGGTTATTTATGTCGGTGATATCAGGTAAGTCAACGTGACATAATATTCACGTCCCGTAGGAAACAAAATCTCGAACATAAATAATAAATTAATCTTTTTCACCAAATTACTTCGATGATGCAGGTACATAAAATTATATTAAATTATTGATGCATGATTATTTATGTCAGTGATAAACGTGTATCTCTGACTATTATTTTCAGCGTACGAATATCCTACGGCTGCTACCCTCAGTATGAATCGAAATCTCTATGCTTCCCATAGCAATATATAAATAAACCTCGAATGAAATAATAAGTGAAACGTTTTCACAATAGATAATTCCAATCATCATAATCATCATCATCATCAGCCAGTATCAGACCACCGGACATATGTCTCTCCTAAGTCACGCCACCGAGTCCGATCCTCGGCTCCCTGTTTCCAGTCACTGCCCATCGCTTCGCGTACGTTGTCGCTACACCTGGTCACAGGGCGTCCCACGCCACACTTACTGATTCAAGGTCTCCACTCTAATACGATAATTCCAATAAATTATTTTAATTAATGATGAAAAATCAACCAATTTAGGAAGTACTGAAATTTTGAATTATTGATTCTGCTTGTGAGTGATCCATAGGGTCACTACCTCTTATAATTGTAACAAACTGCCAAATATGATCGAAAAGGTGAATAATCTCACGAGATTACATTTTAAATATACAATGTAGATACTTAAACATCATCTCACAACATCAGGTGCAAAGTTGGTATATGAAAATTATTATCATCGTTCACGTACACATAAACAATTAATACTCTGAAATATATTAATTATTAAAATTATAAACAAATTTATGTTTTCTCAAGAGAATTGCAACATCAACACCATCAGATTACACAGTTGATAAATGAAAATTATTATCAATGTACACGTACCTATACATAAACAATTTATGCTCTGAAATAAATCATTATAATTATTTTAAACTAATGAATGTTTCCTCCAATCTATCTCAAGTATGAAAAGTTTATATCAGGTTGGTTCAAAAAACACTTAAAAATTAACACCAAAATTACAAATGTATTCACCAATTCAGGCTGTACATTTACTTGTCTTCTCCTCACAAATGTCTGGACCGATTCGGATAAAATGTTACATAATTGTCTCAACGTGAACAAAGCCACGGGACGCAGCTAGTTTTCTTAATCATATTAAAATAAATTATTATTATCATAATAAGTAACTGTTTCCTTTAATCTATCTCAAATATGAAAACCCCAATTTGGATGAAATGTTATATAACAATAAAACTATAACAAATAAATGTTACTTTAACTTCATATCCCTCAGGTTAACAAGTAAGACCATAGATCACATAACATCAGCACCGAGATTACAGATGTATTCATCAATTCAGGCCATATGTTTACTTGTCATCTCCTCACAGCCATGTTGTCTGGACCAATTCGGATAAAATCTTATATATTTGTCTCAATGTGAACAAAACCACAGAATGCAGCTAGCCTCCTCAATAAACTTCCTGTGAAGCATATAATATTTTACATGTGTATACTCAATCAAATCTGATTCCACTTATTTGAGATAATTTAATAGCGATCAACCACAACTATTGAATTTAAATAAACCAAGAATTCAAATACTAGATGTCATAATGTAGTATTGAAAGTCAGCTAGTTTCCTCATAATTTCAAAGTGTAATATTTAGTGAGAAAACTATCTACAAGGAGATAAAATGTATTATTTTACCTTGTAATTGTATCTTCTTAAATTTATTAGTTAATACCAACCGATAGAAAGTCAGTCAATTATGACTTTCTATTTTTAAATTTAGATCTTATAATAATAATAATAGTAAAAAAACCTAGACTTAAGATAAGAAAATAAATATGTGCATAATAATTAGGATAGTTCAAAAACCAAGACAGCCGACCTCCATGCCCCGCGAGTCATCCCCAGCAGCAAGTTTTGGATGTTAACAACCAACGAAGCAATCGTACAACATACACACAAAAACATACAGACGAACCGAGAACCTCCTTCCTTTTGGAAGTCGGTTGAAAAAGCATCATGAACCATCAGTGCTCTGTCCAAACAATTATTGGAGATTGAAAGCATTACATAGACACTTCTGTTTACCATCAGCAAGTAACTGGCAAGCCTGCTTCTTCTTTTGTAGCTGAGCCTCACGCCTAATATTGTATTGAACCGTAAAACCGCTTGAAATCGGGCACTATCCCATTACAATAATCATTTAAATAGATAATCTAAACGCGTTACAGTGACATCTTCTCATGTTATTGGAAAAGCCCACAATGCAGTTTTCCCATTAATAGATAAAAGGATACTCCCTGACTTCTTACTGCTCCGTTTTTCCACAATTTTAACACTTTTTAGCACATAAAAACTTCAAAATAACACTACACGTCCAGTAACATCTTGCTCTTTTTTCCTCCCGTAAACAAAAGTGACCCCAAGCTTCGCCGCCAAAAGTCCAGTCCCCCCGCATTTTAGCGGCAAAATACCCTTTTTACGCAGCAAATTTCGTTCGTTTTTCAAAAGCAGCCATAAACTAAGAAAAATACTAAATAAAAAACCAAGAAAATCCCGCGCTCTTCCCAAAACAAAAACACAATAATCCTCTTCTCCTGACCAGTGACAGCTCCTCCTGACACTGGCAGTTTATGTAATCTAGCTTTTTTTTTAACTCTGCACAGTGGCTTCGCACCTGACTTATATAGCGCCAAGTGTTGTTTTGTTTGACCCAAATATTTAATTAAATACTAAATGAGAACGATCTTATTTATGAATTATTTTGAATATAAACATAGTACATCAGTAAAATCAATATAAATTCGAAATATCACCTCATAAACCTGAACCAATCTCAATAAATCGTAGAGCTCGAAATCCGTTCTGTTACAGCACGGCACCTATTTCACGTAATCCTGTTAGGTAATCAGTTGCTTTTGCTGTTATATTCTTTTTATAGACAATTCTCCTAGTGACGTAATTTAATAATAGAGATTTTGAATTAGATATATAGGGCCAGTTTCACGGGTTCCTGATAATTCGTTCGATAGTTATATGACACATGATGCCATATAAAATATGTCAAAATTTTGTCAGATTCTTCATATTAGCGCTATCAGGAGCCGGTAAACTGACCCTTACAGCGTTTGTCCACAGCAACGGCACCGGGACGTCACCGGCAACAAAATGCCGGCGCCGAAGTAGCGGTACATATGTATGTATGGCAGCTTGTCCACAGCATGATCGGCACCGGGCGACGTCATCCCGGCCGCCGATATTTCGAGTAGATTGGCGCGACCGCTAGAAACCAGCCAGAGATTTTGACGGGCCGATGTGCCGGCATTGGCTCGTAATACAAAAACACGTTTGATCTTGCCACACACTGCCGGCGCCCGGCGCCGTTCGATAGGTTATTGTTTTTATCTGAGGTTGTTTGTTTTATTTCTATGGAAGCGCATCAGCCACGCATGAAAGCTAGAAGAAACAGAACCACCGGAACCGGTGGCGGTGGACAAAAAATCGCCGGCACATCATTTTCAAACCGGCCCGAAAAAATCTCTGTGCCGGTGACGTCCCGATGCCGTTTCTGTGGACAAACGCTCTTAGTGTTCATTCCGCTTAATCCCGGCGCAAAAAGGATGGAAGGATGTACTCGTATGTAATCTATGGATTATAAGTTTGAAGTGTGACCTTCAAAATTTAAAGTCATTACTGGCTAAAATATGGATTTTCTGGAAAAGGATAAATTAACGTCTGAACATAATCCTCTACATAACTAACATCTACATAATCCTCTAATTTAAGTACTTTAATTTCTTACATTTAAAAATCACGGTACAAATATGTAATTTTATCGTATCAAAAGTGAAATGAACTATACGTGTGTACGTAGTGTTGTTATTAGAAAACTGTGTGGGTGCATTGGGTGATCACTTTCTTACCCTCTCGGGAGCGGACAGTGCGACTCGAGCTACTTTCACTAAATAAAATATTATGCCCAGGTTCACCTGACATATTTGCTTGATGCTTTTGTTACTTTGAGAAAGCTCTCTAGGTTATGATTTGAAAATGGAATTTTTAATACAGTTGCTCAAAAAGTGGCGTATTGCAGGGACGTATAGCGTTCGGGATGTGGGCTATTACATACTCGTGTTTTTTTTTTAATTTTCCCGAACTCCTGCGTTCTCTTTCCCAACTGTCAAAATAATGTCTATTAAAAAGAAAAACCAACCATGAACTTTTTACTAAAAAAATTCATAGAAGTTTTTATGATTCATACAAATACGTATATTTCTAAAGAAGATCTAATTTGTTTCAATATCAGATTTAATGATTTGATTCAACGACTTCAGTTAGGTTTCATCTCATTAAATTTCATTTTCATTTCATATCAATAAAAAAAATCTACTGAAGACTTAGCCGTATGCTGTATGGGCATAGTTCCCTTTGCCTACCAGAATGGGTGAAGAAGAAAAAACTCAAACTTATATTCTACGGTTGGCGCCATTTTTCAGAAATGTTATTTGCGAGTTTAGTTGTTTGTTGCAGAAAATGAGTAATTTCGACCCTAGTTTTTTTGAATTAACACCACCGGAACTCAGTATAATTGCACAAAATGCTTCGGAGAACATTTTACCGGAAAAGTCAAAAAGTCGCTACATATCTACATACGACGAATTTATTGCGTGGAGAGAAGAGAAAAAAGCAAATAGTTTTTAATTTTTTCGCAACTGTATTAAAAATAGTCGTTCAGTACACGTGCGGAACCGTCATTGCAACTTGTTCCGACTGTCAACCCTCGCCATCGGCTGCGCCTCGGCTCGGGTAGACATTTGTCGGAACTCTTTGCAATGACAGCCTTTCCGCACTTGTAATGAAATATACTATTTCATCCTATCTATTCGAAAATTGATGGTTTGTTCCTAGATAAGTGCGCGCAAAATAGGTCTTTCCCGCCCTTGGGCGGGAAAGTAATTTTTTAATTTTTGGCTTTGACTGTTCTTTTATAGTCTAAGGAGTTTCAATAATAATATTGTACGGAAAATGTAACTGTCCTATTGAGTAGAGAGCGCGCGGCGTTAATTAAGTTAAAAAAAATATGCAGCAACGTCATACAGACGGGGAAACAAATATAAAAAAAAATTAGCGCGCAAAAGTGGCACAATACACATATATTGTGGTGGCCAAGAAGAAGAAGAAAAAAAGCGCTAGGATTATTGGCATTTTTAGTCTGTGGTCACAGACAGTCATAATAACACATTTAACCATGGAGTAGGAAATACATATAGACATGGAGGTGCCGCGATACAATTGCTTGTATGGATATAACTTCAAAAAAAAGAGCCTAGAAGTCATAATGGAACCTAAAAAGACTGCCATTGATTGTCCATTGGTCCATTGATGACCTTGATTGACACAATCCTATCAATGGACCAATGGACAATTAATGGCATCCGTTTTAGGTTTTAATATGCACCTTTTTCCGCAGGTATTTCATGTCCTTATGTATAATATGTCAATGAGTTAAGGGTAAAATGTTAATCGGGTGAAAACTGCAAAAGGTGCAATTTTTTTATCGGAAACTGTATGTATTTACTAGAAGTGCCCCGCGGCTTCGCCCGCGTTAAAACCTTATTTTATTTACTCAAAACTTTTCTTTTGTAAACATGATTCTATCATTATAGACATCAAATAAGAATTAGCCAAATCGGTCCACGCGTTTTCATGTTATCGCGTGACTAAGGCAATACAGGATTCATATTTATAAAACCCGAAAATCCCAAATTTTCAGACTTTGTTACCTACCCCATTTCGAAAAATCCTACAACACGTACTTAATCTCATCTTGTTTTGCCATACAAACTTTAAATCCCTGTTCCGTATCCGAGAGGAATTTTTAGAAAATCCTTTCTGAGCGGATACCTACGTCATAATAACTATCTGCATTCTAAATTTCAGCGCAATCCGAAACAATATTTATTTTTAGACCTTATTACCCCAGTTTATCCTCTTAGGGTGGCAATTTGAAAAAGTCTGAAACTCGTATTTACTTATTTAATTACAGAGGTACTTGTGTGAAATTTCGAATAAATGACTATCCAAACTTTGAACCCCCGCTTCATCCCCTTGAAGAGTAAATTTTGAAAAATTATTTCTTAGCTGATACCTCAGTCAAAATAACTATCTGCATGCCAAATTTCAGCGCAATCCGAAACAATATTGATTACAGACTTTGTTCACCCACTTCACCCATTTAGAGGTGGAATTTCAAATTTCACACGTTTTTACTTTCTTAAGTACTTGTGTTAAGTTTCGAATAGAAAAGACTATCTAATCTTGTTTCTTTATACAAACTTTGAATCCCCGTTTTATCCCCTTCAGGGGTGCATTTTGGAAAATCCTTCCTCAGAGGGCACTAACGTCGTAATAACTATCTGCAATCAAAATTTCAGCGCAATCCGAAACAATATTGATTTTCACACTTTGTTACCCCATTTCACCCTTTTAGGGATGGAATTTCAAAAAAACTTGAAACACGTATTTACTTATTTTTTTTACTGGAGCACTTGTATGAAGTTTCGAATAGAATATACTATCTAATCTTGTTTTTCATACAAACTTTGAACCCCCGTTTCATCCCCTTCAGGGCTGAATTTTAAAAATTATTTCTCAGAGGTAACTAACGTCGTAATAACTATCTGCATGGCAAATTTCAGCGCAATCCGAAACAATATTGCTTTTCAAACTTTGTTACCCCATTTCACTCTTTTAGGGATGGAATTAAAAAAAACCTGAAACACGTATTTACTTATTTTTTACTAAAGCAATTGTGTGAAGTTTCGGATAGAAAAGACTATCTAATCTTGTTTCTCCATACAAACTTTGAACCCCCATTTCATCCCCTTAAGGGGTGAATTTCGGAAAATCCTTTCTTAATACACCCTTACGTACTTAGACAAATATAACCTCCAAATTTCAATCTCAATTCAATCAGTCTCTACGACCACCGGTTTAGGCTGTGCGTTGTCTGTCAGTCAGTCAGCCAGTCAGTCAGTATGTCAGGACAAAGATTCTTATAGTATTAGATTGGTTTATTACGTTTGTTTATGTTAGTCAGCGTCTTTTACAATATTATGCTCTTGAATTGCTATTTTATAGAGCCTTTTATTTATTCCCTTTTTTCATAGAGGGGGATGAAAAGCAGAGTGTAAAATCGGCTGCAATATTATTTTCTCTCGGCTGACGTACTTTAAATCCCTCGCTACGCTCAGGATTCTACTGTATAATCCCTCGCTACGCTCGGGATTCTACTATAGTGTCCTTCGCTTCGCTCTGGATTAAAAAAAGTGGCAGAAACGTACTATATTGCACCCTTGGCACTTTGCACATTCTACTATTAACATTGTAGTCATGTTAATAATAGTTAATTACACAATGCCATATATACAATTATATTCTTCGCCTATACATATAATATGCCATTGCAAATTATATAGACGAAGAATATGAATGTAGATAATTATTACTAGAATGTGCTAGAAGAAATATTCCGATTCCCGAGTCATCCCGTCCCGAACATGTTAGATGCTGTAAAACTACATTTAGGTTTAAAACGTTTTAGCTGTTTTGCTCACATCCTCATTTTTTTTAATCAGGTAGTAAATGCATATGTGGCCGCAGTGAAAAAGACAATAGAAATAATTAAGATAGTTTAAAAACTAAAACAACCGACGTCCATGCCCGAGAGTCAATTTCAGTAGCAAGTTTGAAACGTTTATAATCATACCTCTGGAGATACTTATCAGATCTCGATGAAATTACAAAAAAAAACACTTCGAAAACGTACCCTACCGATCAAAAACAGAATCATTCAAATCGATTCACAATTGACGGAGTAATCGCGTAACAAACATTTAAAAGAAACATACCGACGAATTGAGAACCTCCTTCTTTTTGGCAGTCGAAAATAGTTTAAAATAAAATCTATCATTTCTTATCACAAGCGAAGTACTGTAGCTGTAGAGACGCTACCTCGTTACCAAATCCAAACAGGCGTAGCACAGCTAAAAAGACTTCGATGAAATTCAGTATTCTTCATGCTTAAACGTTTCTTGGAATT
The DNA here is from genome assembly GCA_954871355.1 of Cabera pusaria. Lineage (NCBI taxonomy): Eukaryota > Metazoa > Arthropoda > Insecta > Lepidoptera > Geometridae > Cabera > Cabera pusaria. The sequence goes on from OX940906.1 coordinate 12,694,330, forward strand.
GAAAGATGCTCTACCTATTGAACTGCATCTTATCTTCCTAATATAACACCTCTAAACGTGACTTATGCGATGTTTATTTCAACTTCATCCGCAATCACAAAAATAAGTATATCGCAATCTCGTACCTATGTCACGACGCAATCGTAACCCTTCATGCAAAAAAGGTGTTATACGTTTGACTGGTGACACACGTCGCTGAAGTGTCGTAGATTCATAGCGCTAAAACTTATTGATTCAGTGTTAGCTTTTATGTTTTAAATGTATTATAAGAAGTATTCCTAGCTAGGATTCAAGAAAATCTGTTCAGCCGTTTGAAGATATTTGATTTGAAGTTATTTTCTAGTTGATGGCTCAGGCGGAATAAGAAGTCTAGACCGAGGCCCGCCGAACAACGCACTGCGGCCGGTAAAATTACACCTCGCCGTGTACATACACAGTAACACACACACGCATATAACGAAATTACACCTTACCTTGTCAGTCGAGCTATTCCGGCGCGCGGAGTGTCACGTTATAATAATTCACAGTTTTATGGAAAACAATGCCGAATTGTTTTGGTTCTCTGTCGAATTACCTCGTTCCGGACTCTATCCCGCAGAGAAATACCGAGCATAGCTCTCTCCATAGCTCGCTGACCGACTTTAAACTGATGGACCAGTCGAACTGTGAGTGTCTCGGCTCCGTATGTCATTACAGGTAGGACGCACTGGTTAAAGACCAGACTTTTGTCTTTAGACACTGCGGTATAGGCGACTAGAAGACTCGGAGACGGAGTTTTCCAAATGCTGCCCAGCCCAGCTAAATTCTTCTCTAGATTTCCTTCTCAAAGTTGTGTTTGCCTAGTTGGAGCGTCTGCCCTAGGTAAACGTACTTAGTGACAACTTCGAGTGGGATTCCATCTACGGCAATTGGTTCCGCAACAACCTGCTCGTTGTACTTGATACATGACTTTGGTTTTATCCAAATTCATCCGGAGACCGATGCGACGAGAAGAATCAGCTAGGCCATTCAACATTCTTTGTATGTCCTGCAGCGTCTCTGCCATAATGACGATGTCATCTGCGAATCGTAAGTGAGAGATGTACTTTCCGTTTATGTTAATGCCAGAATCTTTATAATCCAACGTCTTAAACATATCCTCCAAGGCGTTAGTGAACAGTTTCGGGGATATGATATCCCCCTGTCTCACTCCTCGACGCAGGTGGATATTTTTAGTTCGCTAGTTCTGTACTTGTACAGCCATCGTTGCGGCATTATACAGACATCTCTTCACTTCGATATATCGCCAGTCAAATTGGCAACGCTGCAAGGACTCGAGAACAGACCAGGTTTCGATTGAGTCAAAGGCCTTCTCATAGTCCACAAATGCTAAGCACAAGGGCCGATTGTACTCTTCGGTCTTCTGTACAATCTGCCGCACCGTGTGGATGTGGTCTATGGTACCGTGACCGCTTCGAAACCCAGCCTGTTCCGGAGGTTGAAACTCGTCGAGTCTTCGCGCAAGACGGTTCGTGATGACCCTTGAAAACAGCTTATAGACATGGCTCAGAAACGAAATCGGGCGGTAGTTTTTCAATAGGGTTTTGTCTCCTTTTTTGAAAAACAACCACCATGCTTCTGTTCCATGCCTGTGGAGTCCTCCCAGTGAAAAGAACGGAATTAAAGAACTGCTGAAGCTGTTGACTGCTGGAGCTCCTCCGACCTTTAAAAGCTCTGTTGTGATTCCGTCTTCTCCTGGGACTTTGCCATTTTTGAGTTGTTTAAGGACCATCACGATTTCGTCTCGGCTAATTTCAGGCAGATCTTCTGTGAAGTGGCGGGTTAAGGTGGCTCTAGAATCCTCAGTATCGGGTTCTGGCCATGAAGCACGCGATGCGTAGAGCTTGCCGTAGAAGTCTTCAACTTCTGACAGAATCTCCGGCTTGGATGCGACGATGATCCCCGTTGACGTTGTCAGCTTTGTGAGGTGGCTTCTACCCAGAGGCTGGACGAACACTTTCGACCCCCGATTCTGCTCAATTGATTCATTTATCAAGAGCGTGCTAGAGGATCGGAGATCGCGTCGTACCAGCTTCTTAATGGATTTGTTGCGCACCAGGTTAGTTGACAAAGCTGACAAAGGGTCTGTTCGTCTCTCTTCCATTAGCCGAAGTGTTTCTGCCGAAAGTTTGGACGTACGCTTGCTCTCGCAAAACTTCGTCCTTCATCCCAGAAGATTTCCACCACTTCTTCGAGTTTCTGGTCTACGTCATCTGTGGTTTCCAAGGCAGTGAATCGATTTTCCAATTTTAATTGGAACGTTTTGGAACCAACAACGGTTTGGACGTAGCGTAGACTTCATCAATTGGAATATTTCGGCTTTAAAGTTGATATCCAGAGAGCCTTGTACATGTCCGTGATCACTTCCAGTATTAAACCTAGTGATCACTGAGACGTCTCTACGAACGTAATGATGAAGTCAATCTCGTTTTTAGTGACAGTGTCGCGGCTTTTCCACGTCCACTTCCTTTGGGGCTGTTTCTTGAAGAACGAGTTCATCAGGAAAAGCCCCTCTTTCTCGAGGAAATTGACAAGCATTTAACCCCTGTGATTCCTACTCTCAAATCCGTGTGGTCTTATAGACGATTCGCCGCAAGTTTGTACTCCTACTTTGGCGTTAAAGTCTCTCATGACAACGTTGTAGTGAGCCTTTGAGATGGTGTGTAAAGCTCTAGAGATACCCTAATACATGCTCTCCACCTCATCATCCAAGTGTGTCGAGGTCGGTGCGTAAACCTGGATAACCTTGAGGCTGTACCTCTTGGTTAACTTAATTATGAGGTACGCTACCCTGGTCGACACACTGGAGATTTCTACAACGTTGTCACTGAGAACCTTGTTGACCAGAAACCCGACGCCGCCTTGGGATGGCTGATCTCCTTCTCTGTAGTACATAAGATGGCCCGATTCTAAGGTTATTCTAAGGTGTCCTCTCCCTGTCTTCGGACTTCACATAACCCCAGTATGTGCCGTCTTATGTGTTTCAGCTCCTCCTCTAGCTGCGCCAGATGATCGTCCAGCCGAATCGTACGTCCGTTGTATGTTGCGAGGGTCAGTTTGTTTTGGCGGCCTACCGTAGCCCGGGGATTCTTAGCACCACCTGCCCTGCCGTTACCGTGAGCGCTGCCGTGGTCAGGAATAGCAGGGTGGCCGGGAAGGGGGGGCCGCGGCATATCGTGACCTATCATATTGCTTTCATACCTTGGGAGGGATATGCCCTAATCGCCACGCTGGGCAGGCGGGTTAGCGATCGCAGGAAGTAGCTTCTCGCAACGGTGACGCTGCTGCCCGTCACCGGCCTGTAGTATTTAACTACGCCATAATTTTTGAAATGGTTATACCGCCATTTGTCGGTCGCCAGAGCCCCGTCTGTTGGTCAGCAGGATGCACCACGGGCAGGTGAGCACTGAGGTCGATTTGTGCTCTCTTACATTTCACTCGGATACATTAGAATTCGGAAGCTTCTTTTTGAATTTTTAATATTAATAAATACGTGAGCTATTTTGTCGCAGAAACCTTTCCTTTTAGAGTCACAGATTTTTTCGAATTGAAATATCAAAAGTAACCGATAGGAACATTGTGAATTGTAAAGATCCAAGTCGAAGTAAAGGCAGTTCCCGAATCCGAATTTGCTTTCGAATGATAGAGAACAACCCTGCTGTTTACTCAAACACTTTTACGTAAAAATATTCTTTACTTACTTACTTATGAAATCCTCTTCCATATTAGTAATTATCTAATATTGTTAAGTGCATTAGGGTATAATACGTTTCCAAGGCTGTTATACATCGGAGTACACGTAGGTACTGTCATTTACAAAGTATATTTAAACCTATTTGCTGGCATTTTGTACGCATCCGAATTTGCTTTCGAATGATAGAGAACAACCCTGCTGTTTACTCAAACACTTTTACGTAAAAATATTCTTTACTTACTTACTTATGAAATCCTCTTCCATATTAGTAATTATCTAATATTGTTAAGTGCATTAGGGTATAATACGTTTCCAAGGCTGTTATACATCGGAGTACACGTAGGTACTGTCATTTACAAAGTATATTTAAACCTATTTGCTGGCATTTTGTACGCACAACTCTTTTTTATTAACAGTGACTTGTGGCTTTTCTATATTTAGAAGTTCTGACTCCAAATACTAGATGGCGCTGTTTGATCAATAAAAAATAAATTGTATATTTTGTTGAGCGCATTACTTAAGAACAGTTGAACCGTTTTGGAAAACATCTTGTAAATGTCCGTAATCGTTTTTAGATAACGATAACGCTGGCAAATGGAAAAGAAGAGACCACTAAAATGAAAATCAAAACTTAAAAACAATAAAGTAGGTATGTTATAATAGTTTAATTTATAAATAAAATAGCGGTTTATGTTTTACAGACTACATTTTATTAAAATAAGGTACATTCGATATTCACTGACACCATTCACACATTATGAAGCTGACTGAAATTCAGATAAATATCTACAATAAAAAAATACAATTAGTTAATTATTTAAAAAGTTAACAATGATTTAATGGCACTCATAGCCTAAAATATTTTGATGTTTTAAGGTACCTATTTGAAACACTGTTGACTTATTATACATTTTATTTATTATTATATTTTTGTTAATATATAATTTTATTTATAACTCATCATTTTTCACCTTTCATCACTTTCTATATCCCATAAAATACCTAAATAAAAACATTAAATTACATTTATTATATTTCGTTGTTTAGTGTCGTATTAACAAATGTCTTTTTACAACGAACTTGCAACAAAAGTTACCCCTCTAACTAATATCTAATTAATATTCTATATAATTACGAATATACCTATACTTATACATTTATTATATTATTACCATGCTTTTATAATTATTTTTGTACAAGTGCCTAGATTCCTGAGGAATTATAAATATAAGGCACAATTTCATTCGTACATATTGACTAAATAATGCATTTGATAACGTATGCCCATATAGCTCATATAGCCATATAGCCCGTATAGCCAAAAAAGATTAAACCTCAACTGGAGATTGCATTACATAACATTGCTGTGAAGACAGCTCACATTTACCTTAGGAACAGTCTGTAATATTGTGTCATACAAGTACTCTAAAAACAAAGAGAAAAAAGGGACTTTTATTAGTTGAGCAAAAACATGATTTGGCGTCTTTAAAGGTCATATTTTTAGTCTTCAAAGTGTATTACTACATGCAAAATCATTAGAGTATAATCTTCTTGGTATAGCCTAAGGCAGGTTGCTCATGGGTCAGTAAGGTTGCGATGCAGTAAGTAAAGTCTATAAAGTCTAGCAAATAAATTCATTATCATAGCGTTGTACTTATACTACGCTTAGTTTTTCTCGATGTTTACCGATCCATGAGCAAACAGCTTTAGTTTTATTAAAAATCTATAAAATCTAAACTTACTTGTATTCGTACACCTTTTGCAATATTATGCTACGTTTATTTATTTTTTTATACTGAATATTAAAAAAATTGTTTATTAATATCCTGTATAAGTATTTTTTAACGCTTACTTGAAGCCAGCCTATCGTGACCAGCCCGGATAGTCTCTACATCGATAGCGATGACTTTGCGACCGTTTTACAGAACAGTATGCACCTTCAGTGTATTTAATGAGCTACATTTTCCTCTATTAGAAGTTAGCAATATCAGAGTGTGTCGATGTCAATTTAAAATGCCTACAGCATAGATCGAAGCTTCCAAATTCAAATGTATCCCAAAATATGTTAATTAGCTTCATTTTGCGTTTTGAATATATTTAAACCTCTAATAGCTTACGGATATATATATCCGGGAACTATTTGTTTGCCGCCCTTTCCGATTAGAATAACAGATTTTTTAAATTGAAATATCAAAAGTTACTGAACAGAGCATTGTGAATTGCAAAGATCCGAGTCAAACAAGAGCCAGTCTCCGAATCCGGGTTTGCTTTCGAATGATTGTGAATTGTCCTGCAAATTTTCTTGATTTAGACGATCGTGATTGTCGCTCAAAATGCTCAAATCTGAATGGAAAATCAAACTAACAATTTTACTCGATTTCATCCGGGTTGTTTTTGTCGCGTGTTAGCGATCGATAAAAATCAGGATTACGCAAGGACAGCTAATTTTGACGATCGATAATCTGACTATAAAAAATACTATACACATAGTGGCGATCGACATTATATACAAAATGGATCGTATGTTGCTTGTATATCTTACATTTACTCAATTTTGTTTAACTCACATGCGCCGATCGTGAATAATCGATCTACTCTATAGGCAGCTTTAAAGGTTACCAGCCCAGTAGTTGATGAATGTATTAATTGAAAATGTCGTAATATTTAAGAGTAAGAGAGTCTTACTGAAAGCTGCAACATATTTTTATATGTTGTGTAAGAGCGAAAACAGTTTCTCGAATATGGCAGGTTAAATGCCTAAATAATATTCCAGTGTATTCTCCGCCCAGAGTTTGGTTCAAACAATAAATCAACCCTAATGTACAATGAGAGTTGCCAGATGTTCGGGAATCATCTGGATTGTCCGGAGATTTCATAGCATGTCCACACGAGTAAAAATATAGAAAAACTTGTTACGTTGGAATTCCAGGGGTTTCAGTACTATTTTATTTTATTTTATTATTTTTTCACATTTTGAATCACAATATACTATTTCCTAGCCATGCTTAAACAACATGCTACTGTTGTTAGTTGTCTCGCTCGTGGCTTTACTTCCTCACACATTTTTGATGCAAACGCAGCTTAACGGGGTAAAATGGGCATTCTCATCGCTGCTTGGTCTACAAGTTCAATATTAAATTTGTATATTATGTGAAAAATAACGGATGTTGTACTATACATTTTATTAACTGTTAGCTTGGCTTCCATAGTATTGAGCTTATTGCATGCGGACTTGATATTGGTATTTATTGTACCGTTTATAAAGACGAGCCATTTCACTAAGCCAATCAAATGTTGGCGTCATCTAGAAAGAGACATCCAGTGCAGAGGATAGTCTTATTAACTGAGATTTTGCATCTTGATAGGGCTGCCTTAATGTAGTCTTAAAGCCAGTGAATGTCAACCTTCTTTGTTTTATAAAAGCTGAAAGTTTATCAGCGCATGCTTTCACAGGACAGGTTGTAGTGGCAGGACTACTGCTAGTGATCCTGGGGCGGTACCACCACATTGCCAATTAATTCAGCCGTGAAATAGGAATGTTTTTCGGTTCGAACGGCATAGTGTCCAGCATTTTTATGTCTCAAGGTAACAGGCGCAGTTACATGCAAAATTCTGGCTATCCAAAATTTCGAGAAAGAAAAAGAAAGAGAAGAAAATTTCAACATTTTCTGGCTATTCAAAAAGGTATTACGATCTGTGATAGGTAGATGTCATCGCTTACCATTAGGCAAGCGTCGAGCTTGTCCTGTTACCCTTTACCATACAAAAATGTATAAAGGATCGACGGGGTACTGTAAAATTTAAAGTTTGGGTTATCGTGGCATTTGCAGGTAACAGGTAGCAAAGGTGTGTATAAAATACCAGTTTTTGCGGACAAAAATTGTCTGAAATTCTGAAACATGCATTGGGGGTGCATATAATGTACGGTTACCTCTACATTAATTAAGGGAACAATTGTTTTTAGTAGTCTGACGTGGACGATTGTATTACAACTGAATGGCTCATTACTTGTCTTTTTTTTTTAACCGTATGATTATGTATGCTTTTTTTTTTGTTTAGAATAATTATTAATATGATCTATTTCACGTTGTTAGACATGTGTAATTGCAGATTTTATTCTGCTTATATAATGAATAAATGATTTGAGTTTTTAGATATTTGAGTTTAGATACTTTACTTACTACTTTCATAAAATAAAGAAGGTCTGGCATTTACGAGCTCTTTCTCTAATGGCTTGGCTTACTGGAATGGTAAATAAATGACATATTGTAAACTACCTTATATTAATTATTGTCTACTCTCTATACTGTCTGGATCGCATTCGAAATTCGAATCGAGGTAAATTCAGTTTCATTTCCGGTTGTGCGCGCAGGAGTTTCAGCGCTCGGCCGATAGATGGCGGTGGTAGACGTGGCGTGGTGTTATCTGAAACGCAGAGAAAAATACAATTAATATTGCATAGAAATTATAAAAAGGTTCAATTAGGTATGTTTGAACTCGTTTAGTATGTATTGGTATTTTAGATACATTTTTCTTTGAGGTAAACACAAAAATAGTATTGTATAAAGAGCGCGTTGAAGTCTTTGGTACGCATAGATTACGTAGAAACTATGTTGCTTATCGTCGTGACATTACAAACCGATTTTGCTATAGCCGGCGCCAGACGTAGCTCAAACATTTGGGCACTTATTTGAACACACATTTGAGCACATGTGAAGCACGGGTATTTGAGTATTTGTTCAAAGTTTGCTCAAAGTTTGAACAAAGTTTGGCACTTTGCCATTTGGTGTCGGTTTTTCGAGCGCATATCAAAGCGTTCAAAGTTCGAAACTGCAAAAAGTGTTGTTTGCAAAGTATGTGTGGCAGGTACCGCAAATAAGTGCTCAAATATGTGACAAAGTATGTAACAAAGTCTTTTTCAAACATTTGTTTGTGTCTAGCGCCGGCTTATCTGTCTGTCCTGTCTGTCTGTCCGTCCGTATGTCACAGCCATTTTATTCAGAAACTGTGAGGAGACTACAGAATTGAAACTTGGTAGGTAGATGTATTCTGTGAACCGCTTTCCGATTTTTATACAAAAATAAAAAATATAAAAGTTTAAGGGGGGGCGCATCCCACACATGGAACTGAAACCAAAAAAAAATTCTTCAAACCTATACGTGTGGGTCTATGGATAGGTCTTAAAAAATGACATTGAGGTTCCTAAAATCATTTTTTCTCAAAGTCAATCATTTGAAATATAGGCGTGTCTAAAGTGGTAAAATGTGCCCCCCCCCCCCCCCCTCCCCTCTAACTTTTAAAGTATGGGAGTGAAAAATCTAAAAAAAATATATGCTGTAGATCTCAATAAAAACTAACAACGAAAATTGGTTTGAACGAGATACAGTCAGCAGTTTTATAGATATGGCGACCGCAAAGATAACTTTGTTTTTCATACAAACACTATGAAAAACAAAGTTAATTTTGTAGTTGCGAAAAATCATAATTATGGAATACCTAACTGTGTTACCGAACCCTACGAGTGCGAGTCCGACTTGCACTTGGCCAGTTTATTTTTATGTGTGTTCGCGGTTAACTTCGTTTTTTATAAACCGATTGTGATGATTATTTTTTTGTTGGAAAATAGATATCCCAAGGGTGGTACCATAGTATATGTAATTTCATTGAGATCTGATAAGTATCTCCAGAGATATGGAGATAAACACCTCAAACTTGGTACTCAAAATTGAAAGTGCGGCATTTGAAGTCGGTTTTTTAGATTTTTAAACAATCTTATGAATTATTAGCAGAAAGTTTGAGGTGTTTATCTCATTATCTCTGAATTGATAATTAAGGTATTTATATATGTATACATATCTCATACTACATTCCCATCTTTATAACCTATTAACATACGAGAAATGTTTTTCACAAATATGAATAAAATGTTTTAAAGAATTGTATACGGAGTTACAGAGTAATTAGCTATTAAAAATATAAAAAAATTTCAAACTCGTTTAACAATCGGCGGAAAAATTAAGTACTTATAACATAACACAAAAAATATGTAGTGACTCCCTCTTTTCTTTGAAGATCGGTTAAAAAGTAATGATTCGGTTAATAAACTGGTTGTAACTACTTACCGACCCTATATCGTATTAAATGGTGTCAATTTAAATCAGTGGGTGGCCGTATAACTAGTTAAAATATCCGACGACCATTAAACGTGTTTCTAAACAATCCGCCTTTGCGTCATCGGTTAATGATTATACATACAAATATGTATTTAAAGTGATGTACTGTATATATATTATGTACCTATAGTTTTAGCATATGTTACAAATACATGTATAATATTTATGATACCATTCCCAATTATTACTTTACATTAGGTATTAATTGTGCTATGGTTTCGTTTTTTAGGTTCGTTTTTAATACTACTAAGTATTCTACGTCATTCGCCAAATATATATGTGTATTTTAACAATTCCATAATTTGGTCGTCTGGAAGAAATCACTTTATGCGATAAAACTGCTCAGTGTATAACTGAAGTACGTTATTGCTGTCTAGAAATTTCTTTTTGGTTTACCATCTAAAGAGTTATTCTATTCTACCAAAATTTTGAACGTAAAGAACTTAATGAAAACAATGCCTAGGATAGTAATTTCCAGATAACCAAGATAGATAAATAGATAGAAAATTTCTGTATCCTGTTAAGTACAATCCGCGGGTCTTCATATCGCGAGTGAAAAAAGTGAAGGTATATTCTAGGCAAGCGAGCTACGTAGTGATATAGTGGTCAAACGCAAGCTTATCAACTATAAAAAAATCTTTAATGTCAAAACACCTCATGACATAAAAATAACATACAAAGCATTCATTTAATTAATGTTGCAATAATGCTTATCGCTAAAAGCGATTTCTTATGATAGATTATTGTTATTTCTTATTGTAGATTTGTATTTGAGGCATTAGATAGTCCAGATAGTCTGAGCACGGCTAACGACTTCATGAGGCACGCTCTGACTTGCTACTCGCGAGTACATTATTAGTTAGGGTTTAAAGCTGATAACCAATCTCCTCCTTACTCCTAATTTGCACCGTGGCACCCAAAGACCTAGGATTCACTACGTTATTGTGATATTAGTGAATCCTGGTCTGTGGTGGCATCCTAGGTAAATTTGAGAGGTTGCATGCGAGCCTCGTGATCCAAGGTCAGCATCATCGCATCTGTCCAAACCGCGCGCGGCGCGAGCTGCTCAGACTGAGGCGCCTTTGAGCGTTAATAAAACCGACAAATGCGGTCGAGCGGTACTCGGCCGAGCCAACGTGCGCCCGAGTCAGCTTGAGCCCCGTGCAGTTGAGGCATTAACTCGAGGCTGTCTCGCAAGCCGTGCTCGCACAGTCTTAACGCGGCTATCAGCTAAGAAAGGGCATCACAAAATGCGTGAAAATAGGATGTACTGCGAGAGGCTGGTAGTGTTCAAAAAAGTTCGTCACTTACTAATAGATGAGATAGTGGTGACACGCTACCCTGTATGCCAAGAAAAAAGATATGACAATCACCTGGGTGCATGTCTGGCTCTGTGCATATGAGGAGGCATCTCCCTGCGATCCATCTCATCAGGTCCCAGCTGTAGACCAGCCACCAGCTGCATGATCTCTCGCTCCTTCTTCAGCTCTTCACGACCTGACTCCACCTGGAAATTATAGAAAAATGTATGAATAAAATATAATAATAATAAATGTTTAAACTTTAAGACGAACTGACCGAAGCCAGTGGAATTCCTTGACTTGATTGGTACAATCTGGATTAGTGTTGAAAATGACTATATTGACTGAATTTAACTGACTGTCATTTACGGTCCAATAGGTCGAAAACAGTCAATACAAACTAGCCAAGTGCAAGTCGGACTCGCACTCGTAGGGTTCCGTAACACATAACCGTATTCTATAACTATGATTTTTCGCAACTACAAAAATAACTTTATTTTCCATAGTGTTTGTATGAAAAACAAACTGCTGACTGTATCTCGTTCAAACCAATTTTCGTTGTTAGTTTTTATTGAGATCTACAGAATATATTTTTTCTAGATTTTTCACTCCCTTACTTTAGAAGTTAGAGGGGGGGGGGGACACATTTTACCACTTTAGACGCGCCTATCTTTTAAATGATTGACTTTGAAAAAAAAATGATTTTAGGAACCTCAATGTCATTTTTAAAGAACTATCCATAAACAACCCACACGTATAGGTTTGAAGAAAAACATTTTTTGTTGTTCCAGTTCCATGTATGGGATGCCCCCCCTTGATCTTTGATATTTTTTATTTTTGTATAAATATCGGAAAGCGGTTTACAGAATACATCTACCTACCAAGTTTCAATTCTGTAGTCCATTAGCACTACACTAACTATTAAGTTTCGGAATAAAATGGCTGTGACATACGGACGGACAGACAGACAGACAGATAGACATGGCGAATCTATAAGAGTTCCGTTTTTTGCCATTCGGCTACGGAACCCTAAAAATGGTCATTAATTGTCAAAAATTGTAATTTTCAGTCATTTTTATTTTAGTAATATAGAAGTTTTTTCTTAGTTTTTGTGACTGATAAAAGTCTACAATTTTTGGATGTCTTCAAATCGAGAATGAGGTATCTTCGAGGAAAGAATTTAAGACTATATTTTATTTAAAAAAAAAGGAGGTGGCTCTTAATTCGTCGGAATATTTTTTATGTATGTTCACCAATTACTCGAAGACGCCGGAACCGATTTGGAAAATACTTTTTTGTTTAAAAGGATATACATCCCAGGTGGTTCCATTTAAATTTCATTGAGATATGTTCAGTATCTTCAGAGATATAGAGATAAACACCTTAAACTTAATACTGTGAGACGTTTGAAGTCGGTACTTTTAGTTTATACAAACTATCTTATTATTATTTAAAAATACAGACATGTTTGTTTCATTATTAACCGACATTAAAAAAGGAGGAGGTTTCCTAATTCGACCGTATATATATTTTTTATTTTTTTTAATATTTGTTCGCGGATAACTTCGTCGTTTATAAACCGATTTTGATGATTATTTTTTTTGGAATGGATATATCTCAAGGGTAGTACCATAGTAATTTAATCGAGATCTGATAAGTACTGAAAATGGTAACTGAAAATTACTAGCGTGGCATTTGAAGTCGGTTATTTTAGTTTTTTAAACGATCTTATAAAGTTTTCTTTCTAGCTCCTCGTCGTACTTGTACACATACATTTATTTACATCTACGTGCCTCGAAGTTATATCTATTGAGATATTTGTACATGTAGCTCAAGGCGTGGTCAGTTCCTGATGTAGTCATTCACACCTTTCTCCGTTTACTACTACGTATGTTATTTTATTACATGCACTAAACGCCAAGGGACTGGCAACTTGAGTCGGAAAATGAAGAAATCTTCTATGAAGGTGTTAAAGGAATCATTTTTGTTTAAGATGATTTTTGGCCTAGAAATAATTTGTAACCTATTTAAAAAAAGGAGGAGGTTTCTCAATTTGACCGTATATTACATACCTATATATTTTTTTTTGTGTTTGATCTCGGATAACTTTGTCGTTTACGAACCGACTTTTGTTATTCTTTTTATGTTGAAAAGGAGATAGCCCGAGTGGAGTACCATGGTAATTTCATCGAGGTTTGATAAGTATCTCCAGAGATATGGAGATAAACACCTCAAACTTGGTACTGAAAATTAATAGCGCAGCATTTAAAGTCGGTTCTTTTAGTTTTTTTAACGATATTATTATAATTTGTTCCGCTGTCATCTTACTTACTAGTGTTTTATATTTTCTTATTACCAAAATCATTCTTAGCCCCATCTATCATTAGAAGCCTTGTCGATTAGTAACGAAGCGTAATCCGAGGTCTGTTAGAAGCTCTTTGATTTTATAGTTATCAAATCTCGCCACTCCTATAGATATTACTTTTCTAGTAGAAAAGTCGATACTGCATAAAATAACTGGAACGGAACAATCAGGCGTGTCAATTTTGCCTTCCAACGGTTTAAGCTATCTATCACTATAACCACCAACTGAGATTATGGTCAAATGCTTGCCACCAGTAAAAAAGCCTAATGTAGCGCTATTTCCATTGTAATTTAACAGTGTCTATTATACGTATTATCACCGTGACAAGTTGATGCATGAGACGGTGTTATGCCGCCCATGGCACCGCATGTTAAATTGCCTATCATAAACGCGAACTATTACGTTTACGTTCGATTCTCACTACGTAACTGATTGTTGCGCAACTGTGACAGAGTTGCGATAATAGGGATGTGCTAGCTGTTATTCTAAGCAGTGTTCTTAATAAATAAGTAGTCTCTATGTTCTGTAATAATTAGCCTATGGTTTTAAGGAAAAGTACCTGGGCTTACGTGCTTTGCTGTGTGTTTTTGCGTTAAATCGCGTTTTAACAAAACAAATTACTATATAGGTAAACTGTAAGCGCTATAAACACAAAATATCTCCAAACCATTAGCGCCGTTGCCGTGATGCGCAATTCGCGACAATTTGAGATTATTGAGGTAGATATTTAGTTTTCTAGCAGAAGTAATTTTGACCCTGTCAATCGGAGTAAGCTCAGCATTGTATCAGTGACCTTAGTACTTAGCGCTGTTCTATCTATCTAAACGTTATCTTGCAGAGTTAAATCTATTTTATACTCGGTGGTCTAACCAATAAGAAGAGTGTTCTATCTAAACATTGTCTTGCAGAGTTAAAACTATTTCATACTCTGTAATCTAATCAATAAGAAGAGTGTTTTAATTATCTTCATTTTCAAACAAATTTAAAGCCCAATGCTAATTATTTATAATCGTACCTCCTTACGCAAATAAATTAAATCGAGTCCATTAATATAAGCACAAGTGAAATCTCTAGAATATATTTCCTTCGACGGAGATTCTGTCGGTCAGTTAGGCACACGCAACTCCAGGTAAGCACAATGAAGCGAAACTGCATGTTATATGAAATTGGGTCAAAGTGACTCATGAACCTTGAATTGTGAGAGCCGGCTAGTTCAATCCTCGGACTATCTATTATTATAGCACTAGTAAGACTTGAGTTACGTTAGTTTATTGTCTAAATGGCTCCAAATATTGAGCGTATTTGGTCATTGTCACTCTGGAAGAATTAAAAATAAATCTGTAAATGTAATTCATAGGCTTTAGACGCAGGTATAGATATAAGTGTAGGTAGGAAGTAGAAGGTAGGAAGAAATTACCTTTTGACCTAAGCAGTTGGTTCAGGGTAGCCTGAAATGGAAATTGCCCGGAGCAAAATGTCATAAACCGGCTACACCAATAGTACATTTGTATCTATGAATGAACCCATCGTTGCAACAAATGACGTTAATCAAAACGCAAACGCAAGCTCCTCGCGCAACGAGCTTTAACGTAGCACGTAGCGTAAGCACGTAACTGAATTTGAAGACACCATCTTTAAAAGGTCCCATTCCGTAGCTAGATGGAACGATCGCGGCGAGCCCCATCTTACAGTTACGTTGGTTGGTAAAATAATGTCGGTTGCAATATTTTTTATTGCTTAATAATTAATCAAGTGAGTGAACATCAAAAGTAACCAACTCTAACGTAAGTTTTTGTTTCAACAAGTGTAAGTTGACTCACACATTTTCAGCGCAATATTTAATTAATAACACCTGCTGGCCTAATTATGGAATATGTACCTAGGTATTAACTACAATGTTACATTTTTATTACCTTACCTATTCACAAATAGCTATTTTATAGAGCCCGATACAGATCTAAATCGCAATCTCAACGCGTTGTTTTAGCGAAGTAGGACCTCAATTAGATCATCGCATCGACAAGCTAAGTTGAATGAGGAAAAGTATGCCATATGATTTTCTTGAATGCAGTTAAAGTCAGAAAGATTAGTTATTTTGTACAATTTTGTGAGTGACTTAACATTATGAGTATATAGACCAACTGTGCGCAAAATCCGACACCTTGTTCAAGTTTTAAGAGCCCCGTTGGCGTAAAGGCTTGACTTCTAAGCAAGATGTCGCCGGTTCACATCCTGGCAAGGGTGTTCTCGTCCACAGGTAGTAGGACTGTATTATATCGATGCTCCGTCTGACTTTCTACCAAAAAGTATTTTAGCACCATCAAAGAGAAAATCTGCCCCCATAACCTTATGGTGTAGGACAGCACACAGCCCTTGAGTGTCAGAGTATTCTAGGCCTAGCGTGTTCACCGTCTTCAACCACATCATCGCTTACCACCAGGCAAGATAGTGGTCAAACGCTAGCCTATAAGATAAAAATCGTAATAATAATAAAGTTACGTTACTTACTGTATATTTTAATAAATCGAAATATCTTCAATGTCAACATTACATAAACCTCCAAGGTCTTCGATTACTGACATGCCTTTAGACACGCATGGCATGGCGCCATGCCAAGACGCATTCCACGCAAAAGGTATTGTGATCGTAAATATTGTGAAATGTTTGGCAAATGATGTTCACTTCATACAACTAAGTTTTACAAACCAAAATGCTCTCCTTGTATACTATTGGAAATAAAGTGCTCTTTTGAAAAGTCAGATGTTGAAGTATTTGTGTATTTTCTAAGTTACTATGACAAAAGATTTGCATACTGCTGTTTCCTGTAATGTTTTCTTATTATTTACTAAGTGATTATGAAGTATGATTGTATATCACTCTCCACTCCATTCAAAGGTTGTCTGGAATAAATCACGTTAAGCCATAAGACCGTCCATTATACTAGTTTAAGACTTTTCATGTTGTCACCTATATATTGTGTACAATAAATAGTTATCACTTATTCGTTTTATTGCCTTTTTACTAAACGATCTTATCATATTGTTATTTTTGTACTATATTTAGCTACTGTTGCAATATGATGTAAAATAATGACCACTGCAGGAAGAGTGAATCTCACAACACAGGGTTTCCTAGTGTGAGATTCAAAGCTCATAAGCTTTGTTGTAGTATATAAGCAATTACGAAACTCCGTTTTAATGTGCTAAAGTGCAAATAAATTATTTTATTTTATTCATTTCATATTCTCTGGTGATAGATCCTTAAAGGACCTTAGATCGCGAGATGGAACGGTTATATTTATTGGGACATCAAAGCCAACAATTGAATATTGGTTTTTAGTCGTTAGCACCTTGCCAAAAACTGAGGAGAGATAATTTATATGAATTTTCTAAATTCATTTTATTTTAAATACCTTATTGTCTATTAGCGTTTGACCACTATCTCACCTGTTGGTAAGTGATGATGCGGTCGAAAATGTTAAAGCACGCTAGGCCTAGAATGGGAATAGGCTCTCAAGGATAGCTGCCGGAACATTAGATGTTTTGACGACAGATGTTCTAACTTGAGGGTGGTAGCTGGCCAGGCGGACACTAGATAGTGTCCTACCACCATGCGGGAGTTGTTGGTTTTTTAACGATGTTTTTCCTTCACCGGAGGGCCACTGTGAAAAGCGCACATACATTTTTCGATAGAAAAATCCATTGGTGCACGGCGCTTTGAACTCGGTACCTCTGGCATCAAAGCCAACCGTTCTCCCGATTACGCCACCGGGCCCTTAGACCTCAGTTTTATGAGTGCAAATCCTGTATTTTATACTGCGTAATATTATAATTACAGTATAAATGCTATAAGTCTTGAGTTTGATAGATTTATCTGATATCAAAAGCCTAACTTACCAACAAATTTTGGACAATCTAACTCGCCAAAATCGTTAGATACAGTGAAAAAACAAAGTAACTAAACATATATATACCAGTACCTTTTTTATTGCAGGATGTACCTATGGCAGCCAATATTTATCACGCAAGATAAAAAAAGACAGTAAACACTATCAATGTAATGACATTTCACAAGCTTTGTGTGTGGGCTTGAATCTAATCACAATACTAAACAGCAGTGGAACAATAAGCCTCTTTAGACCCCCTCTCCCCTCCTCCCCCTCCTTCGTCTCCGTCACGATGAATATTTTGACATATCGTAGTTATGTCTCGATGAGGCACTGACAACACTGGTATAGATAGGCCATTGAATAGAAATAAATGTAGGAATGTGTAGAGTAAGTACATTATATTTCTGCTCATAAATAATTTTATGCACCTAACACGAACTAACACGACACGTGACACTGGCGTGACACTGGCTAGACAAAAATTGCCCAGGAGAGAGATTCGTGGAAGGCTATGGGGGAGACCTTTGGGGGAAATTACAGGTTAAGAACATAAAACATTTTATTGCAACTTCAGTGACTTCGATTCGACATTTCTTTCGATTTGATAATCAAACAAAATAGGGTTTCCTCAGTATTTAGAAAAGACGCGTCATTTTATATTACTGATGAAAATTTGAAATATTAGACAATGGGACAAGATAAATCATCTATTAATTAATATATATGTAGTTTTGTTTATATAATATGCAGAAGTATTCGATTCATATTTTATTTACATAGACAAGTTAAAATATGATTTTATTATATATATTTTTTTTGCAAAATTCGCTTGTTTGATTACAACAGACGCTTTGGTTAGTTACCGAGCAAGTTTTAAAATGTAGACCCACGCCTGCCTGCTGTCGTCATTCACCGCAAAGGTTAAGACTTTCTTATTTTTAAGCTTAGGTGTACAGGATATCATTATTATAGTAACAAGTATTTTGGGTGTGTAAGGCTAGACCTCTATGCATCCGGCATATTCTCGCCGCGGCATCGGTGCTATGGAAATTGTTGGGTGAATAATATAACATAACTCTGAATGTACGTTTAAAGTAAAATTGGTCGACCCGTTTAGCCATGAATAGGAACCAAAATAAACATACTACCTTCCATGTTTATGATTGTTGAGGTGGTGATTTGATAAATACCTGAATAATTTTTCTAGAAAAAAGTCAAATGTTGTACAAAACTTCTTTGGCTTGCCAAAATGAGTTTTTTACCGTTTTGGATTACTCCCAAGACCCAAATCCTAATAGATAAAAACTCTTTCAGCTTGAACTGTTCCTATTACAAATATCTCATATTTTCTGCCGCTAAAGTCCGCTTTTGTGCGTATATAGAGGAGGGTCATTCTATAAGCACCTAGACGCACACGTTCTGAAACTGGTTTCTGGGTTTCAAATCGATGACTCAAGGTAGAACCGGAGACCAAGTAATCAAACGTATCAAAACCGTTATAGTTCGCTCCAGGCTTTGATGTACACACGCAAACCAAAGTAACTCATGGAACTTGAACCTTGTTTCCAATGGTTTATATTATATATATTTGAGTAAGACGAGAAAGCCCCTTGCCTTATGGAAGCGAATGTACATTCTGTACTAACTAAACTATAACTAAACAATAATCAATATACCTATCAAATATTCTGATACGATTTCACGACAAAAGGACAAGACTCTATTGGCTGAATTTTTACTCAAAGAGAACCAATATAGTAAAATAGTTATATTAACACTTTATTGCAATTTAGAATGTAGATGCACCTTCACAGTTTACATAGTATATAATATCGTTTAATAACTAAAAAAGAACCGACTTCAATGCCGCGCTATTCATTTTCAGTACCAATTTTGAGATGTTTATCTCAATATCTCTGGAGATACCATGGTACCACACTTGGGATATCTACTTTCGAACAAAAAAAGAATAATTAAAATCGGTTCATAAACGACGAAGTTATCCGCGAACAAACTTTAAAATATATATATATATATATATATATATATATATATATACGGTTGAATTGAGAAACCTCCTCCTTTTTTTGAAGTCGGTTAAAAACAAAGTTACTCCCGCTGTCTGTACGCTTAGATCTTTTAAATTACGCAACGGACTTTAATGCGGTTTTCATCAATACATAGAGTAATTCAAGGGAAACGTTTATAAATGTTAGTCTGAGGTTTATAACAGGATTAAATGTAGTCAAAGCCGTGTAGTGTCGCTAGTTTATTAATAAAGTAAGACTTAGGATACCTTTCAATGCAAGCAAAGCCGCAACTATTACAAATATAAAAGTTCAAACAGGATACTTCAAACCGCATTCTTTTTATCTTATAATTTTATTCTAAGGCTACATAACACCTACTATCTATACTTATTTAAATTCAGATGTATTGATGGGATGGAGTAAACTAGTTCTGATGTGGTCAGTCAAGGTGAAATGTCGATGTTAATATTCATTATAGCAAAGCTATTGCCATTGCCATGTGTTATTTAATAAGCGTAACTAAAAATAAATAGAGACCTAGGTATTATGCAATTCTAGACATCAAAACATAATATTTTTATTGCGTTTTAACAAGCACCTGACCAGTATTTCAACTGATGTACTTATACTGACCACAATGCGATCTAAAGGGGTATTACATGTGTGCAGTGTAATAACACATAGGGAGTCAGGGCTATTATATAATCTGTGGTCAGGGTGCCTAATTAGGGGACAAGACCATCCTTAATTAGTGACATAATTCAGTATGGTGTAATAATTTTTAAGAAGGTATCGTGTAATGTAATATAATATCGTGGCCTAATAATACAGAGTGAACCCAAAAATATTATAATGTTTTATTTTTATGCACACTGACCAAAATGTAATAAAAAAAGGAAAATAAACTAGATACTCGCATATTGTTGGCACCATTCTTTTAAGCTGGTATTAAAGACTATTTTTAGTCGTAAGGTTTCGTTACATTTTAACATAGCAGTAATTGACGGAGCTAAGCGTAGGTCTGCGATTCAGCTTGGGAAAAAATTATTTCGTATGGATGTCTGGATTTCCGAATGTCTGTTCTCCTCTACAGGTCGCGTTTCTCAAACGATTTTCGTAAAATGATGTGAGCAGGTTCGATAATTATCTTTATAAAAAATATCATAATAATAACCCATCATAATTACAATGGATTTTTTTAGTCGATTAATTCAGGGATTGGACATTTTTCAAAACGACTGTACGTCTGTACGACTGAAATTTCACAAAACTTTTTTGTTACCCTTATTAAGACGCACATTTTTTGTCTGAACAACATTTGGGTTGGATTTAGAATCGTTTGGCACGAAAAAGGGGGGGTAGAGGGGTGGAATGGAAAGGGGAGGGTCCCCCCTTCACTACCTTACCACTCCCATTACACGGTAATGCATAGTTTTTGAGTTATGCCTATTTTTGTTGGGTTTGATTTTGGATTTTTGGTTGAATTTAGGATCGTTTGGCATGAATTTCATATAAAATGTTATGGGGATGGGTAGAGGTTAGGTCCCTGATTGTAACAATACCATTCTTATAACAAGGTAATGCAGTTTCCAATAAAACGATATAAACAAAATCTAACCTAAAAATATACTAAACCATAAAAACAAAGCGCAAATAATAATTACAAGGGCTAGATAACTTAGTAAAAATTTTAGTAATATTATTTACCACTACTAAATTAATAAGAACACCCCACTAGAAAAAAAACTAAGTTAGGTTAGGTTGAAACTGCGACAACACAACGCGCGAGCCGAGCGAGCGAAGCGAGCGTGCCGCGGCTGCGGCCGGCGAAGCGCAAAAAGTCTGTTAAACATCCAACAAAACAGTGATATTGATCAGCAAAGTGTTACAAAAAAGTGAGGTTATGATTTTACAAAAATACGTATAACTCTAAAACTATGCATTACCTTGTAATAAAAGGGGTGGGAAAAGGAAAGGGGGACCCTCCCTTACCCCCCCATCACCTCACCCTCCCTTTTTCGTGCCAAATGATTCAAAATGTTTACCAAGTGAGGTTATGATTTTTCAAAAAAAATCATAACTCAAAAACTATGCATTACCTTGTAATGAGAGTGGTGGGGTAGTGAAAGGGGGACCCTCACCTACCCCTTCCACCCCTCCATTCCCCCTTTTTCGTGCCAAACGATTCTTAATTTCAACCCAACATTTTTATTCGGGAAACGATAATTCAAGGTGTTTGTCAATTCGCGATACTCGTGAGGTCTTCAGTTCACAGGGCCACTACTAGTTTAAAAAGCGATAACAATCGTATGAATAAGTTAGTCGTGTAACAAAAACATTAGCAAGCACGAAGTAAACATTAAACTTATGAACTAAATACTAAAATATAGCAACTTATTAACAGAATATTACCTATTGTTCCGCTGGTATTTTGTACCGCAGCCTTGCTCGTCATAAATACAATATAATACACATAATACACATACACATAATACACATTTAAACCATAAAGTCTAGATTATCATTTGTATTGTCTCGAACACTAATTACAAATTCAAATAAGCTACCGTGAACGCGAAAACAAAAGTCATTTTCCTCTTACTTTTATAAAGTATGCAGATTCCGATTGTTATCTTAAAATTTCTGTAACAATATATTACGAAAACGTGTGTGGTGTGAATATTAAACGTTTTGTATATTTTGTTAATTATTAACCACCTGTGCAATTTGAGCACAAATATATAAGGACTCCACTAAAATTTGCCAATATTGTCAATGTTGTGTATATGTATAATATGTATGTATATTTATATTTGTACTAGCGTGGAATATTACAATTCTATACTTCTATAGCGATGTGTCCCACAATGGCAACTCTAATAAAATGTAATGAATGAAATAAAATGTAAATGAGGATTTGTTAGGTCTAACAAATCCTCATTAACAAAAATTTCGATATCCGCAATTTCCAGTCTTTTCGTGACCACGGTCAATGCTACTTGATATAAAACGTATTTTTTTGCGCAATAGTTCCAGTATTACATAAATAAGTCTGTACATGTGTTCAAATCGCCAGTTTTATATTTTACCTTAAAACAGGGTAGCTAGTAAGTAACACATGGCAAGGATCTCGATCTCTTTTTATTAAGCATTTCGTTTTAAAACATTTTTTCTACAATAAAATGAATAAATATTACAGCAAAGGCGTTCCATTTCCATGAAAGGTTTCGATGCAAATCGTACTGGCACCAGCATATTTGTTTTGTAAGATGTCTTACTTTCTACCGACTACTGTGCAAACACTGCCTCTATGATAACCACAGTACAGAGCTTATACAGTAACGCAACACCAGGGCCCTAATATTGTAAGCTAAGCAAACCTTTATATTGCAAGAATTTGCAAGCTACTCGCATCTCTCTAGCCAATATTGACGTTCGTCGTCTGTACGCCAATCACAATGGCGCATTGTGGGCTCTAAGTTCTCGATCAATATCTTACGATACAATATTAGGACCCACGTGCGTTGAATAGTAAGATGCCATTCCCAGTGTGATGCCGTATCTGGAAGGTTAATACTTGAACTATCTTGTTGAACTACGTTGGAAAGTAAGATGCCATTCGCAGTATGATGCCGTATCTGCAAGGTTAATACTTGAACTATCTTGTTTAGAATAGTCACTTGGCAGTGCTTCATCTTATTGAATTCTTCGGCTTCCAGACAAGCATATACCTGCACCATCTACACTTTACCAGCGTATAACCACAGAATTATTAATAGTAGGGTATAGCCACAATATTAGCTATTAATTCCTGAATCCTGCGTAAAATTTCAAACAATTCAGATAGGGCGTTCAGCTACGAAGACGCTTGATACACACATTTTTGCATCCATGTGTGATTCGGTCGTGAAAAATAAAGTATACCCTCATTCATAAATTAACTTTAAACTCCAATATACATTCAACCCACACAAAACCAACATACATAAAACACCCATACTGTTTATAAACACGATACGTCATTACTTAGTATGCGTATGAGCATTGAGCGGTCTAAAGACAGCTTACTCAATGAGGCCTTTGGAAATGGAGCTGGTTTTCTAATTATAAAAATATGTATATGTATGTGGACTCAGTTTATTATTTATATGTATGTGCAATCGAACCCTGTAATACTGGGCTTGGCACTGGCTGGCTACTCTATTGGCGTTCCGAGAAATTTTGCTTTCATCAAGTGTAGAATTGCCAATAATTTGTACCTCACCAGTTTATTGTCATCTAAATAACAAACCTAAAATGTAGTCATTTTAAAGTATTAAAATATACGGATTAATTGAGACTTAAACCTGTAGTATTATATTAAATCAACATTCAGACAATGGTCAATTTAGGAAATCAAATTCAAATTGAATTTTTTAAATTGAAATTAAAATCGTTTTGAACATTATTTGGCAATACAGGGCAATATGGGCAGTATATCATATATGCCAAAATATATCCTATGTGACTTTGGGAAACCGTAGCCTAAAATCAATAGTTCTATGTTCTATTTCTTGTTTTTATTACATATAAGGTATCAGGAAAACCACGCCGCTTGCTTAATGGTCAGCGATGACATCTACCTATTAAAGATACAGCGGCATGTAAAATTCTAGACAGCCAGAATTTGGCATATCAGTGCACTGCGCCTGTTACCATGAGACATAAAGATGTTAAGTCTCACATGCCCGGTGATTTGAGGGCCCGGTGGCGCAATCGGGAGAACGCTTGCCTTTGATGCCAGAGGTACCAAGTTCAAACCGCCGTGCACCAATGCATTTTTCCATCGAAAAATGTATGTGCGCTCTTCACAGTGGCCCTCCGGTGAAAGAAAAACATCGTTAAAAAACCAACAAACCCCGCATGGTGGTAGGACACTATCTGGTGTCCGCCTGGCCAGCTACCACCCTCAAGTTAGAAAATCTGTCACGAAACATCTAATGTGTTCCGGCAGCTATCCTTGAGAGCCAGTTCCCATTCTAGGCCTAGCGTGCTTACCATCTTCGACCGCATCATCACTTACCAACAGGTGAGATAGTGGTCAAACGCTAGCCTATAACGTATAAAAAAAAAAAAAAAAAAAAAAAATCCACTGGACACTACCATTTCAACCGAAAAACATTCCTATTTTACGGCTTAATTAATTGGTAAATAGGTGGTACCGTTCCAGGCGAACTAGCAGAACTCCTACCATTACAAATTGAGACTAGTGACAAAAAATTACACTGCCATCCAGCAATGGAATGCAGCTAGCATTTTGGGCACTTTTCCATCCGCAAGCTGTTTGCTAGAATAGGTAGTTCCTTAATATTTGATTGTATTATATTTGTTGGTTTTATCTCTGATTAGTAAATAAATATTTAAGAATAAATTGTTGTTACTTATTTACTGCTATTACTTTAATATTATTAAATATACATAAATATCTGTGTAGTGAATGCGCTTCAATAAATTGTGAGCTAGCTAAAGATCGTTCCGACGTATATCAGCGCAAACGGCCAATAAATACACCGCCTTCCTCATTCCACGCTAATCGATGATCTACAGACTTAAATAGACTTTAGTACAACTTCGTGATAAAGTTATGTTCTTTGAAGAAGGGAAACAGATGAGTAGGACCTGAGGGATAATAAAGTAAGAAGGATTTGCTTTGGGAAGACGCTTTTATAGATCCGAACGTAGTACAGACCAGGATTTACTGACATGACAGTGTCAGACCATTGCGTTAATTTTTAACCGACTTGAAAGAAAGAAGGAGGTTTCTCAATTCGACCGTATATATATATTATACAGAAAACCCAACGCAATGGTCTGACACTGTCATGTCAGGGAATCCTAGCACTACCTGTGGTACTACGTTCGTATCTATAACAGCGTCGTCCCAAAACAAATCCTTCTTACTTTATATATTATTATAATAGCGCGGCATTTGAAGTCGGTTATTTTAGTTTTTTTTAAACGGATAGGAAATAAACTTTACAGGAAATAAAATGTATTTAAAGAAAACACCTAATTAATTAAAATATATTTAACACTCACAGATTATAACAAGTCGTTAAACTCGAACATATCTCCACATTTATAAACATAGCAAGACTTAGTCATAAATAATTAAATACCCATAATCACGACTGTGAATAGCAAACTGCTGCACCATTCTTAAACTACAAGCGCTTTAAACATACCAATGAGGCGTGTTTTTAACAATAAAAAAAAATACTGGAGATTTACAAAACAAAATAAAAATTATACAGAAATATTGTGTAGGTACCTCGTCTATTAGTAGACCATCAAATCTAAGTTGTTTAACAAAAAGGATTGTATCTGATCTTTACAAAACGAGAAAGAAGATAATGTGTCATTTGATAAGGAGAAAAACTACTTATAGGGGGTGCTTTAACGATAAAATTAACTGTATTTTGCTTGTCGAATCCTTTTGTGGGATCCCTAAAGGTCATCGTTGACCGGACATACTGTATATAGAATGTTTGGTAGAAGGACCGATAACATTTTTTGGAGGGTTAGGGGGTCATGAGCAAGTTTTCCCCGGTAGACCCGAAGTCTTAAGTGTTTTAGATACGTTTTTTTTTAAATCACCCAAAATTTTGCCTTTATCGTGCTAACTCTTTTGTTTGTGGTTATAATACGATGAATAAACTTGTGCTGTATTGAAAAAAAAACAAAAAAACATAATATCAAACACCCTAACACTTAGGACTTCGGGTCTACCCAGGAAAACTTAAGCAAGACCCCCCCACCCCCAACCCTCCAAAAAAATGTATCGGTCCATCCACCAAACACCCTGTATATGAAGTCAAATGGTTTGTTTGCATAATTTTCTCTTAACTGTACACTTGGCACGTATAAACAGCCTCGACTTATGATTTCTCATTTACATTAGTTAGCATTGATTTATTAAGTAATTAAGATGAGGCCTTACAGTATTAGTTGCGCCTAATTCAGGGGCATTGGCCTTGACTAATTCAGGACATTTTGATTGAGTTATATCAATTTTGCTGAAAGGTGCTGAGCAGTCGGGCTTGTTTGTATTTTTCGTTTTATTGAAATGTATATATTTTTATTTAAATTAGTAGTTCCGAACCCATGAATTTTTTAAACCTACATTCGACAAAAGCTATGAAATAGTATTGGCTATATATATTTACTCCTTATTTAATAAGAAGAAAAGTGTGATACATATCTTTTTGAAATAAAACAATACCTTCTTATTATCCAGAGCTTACCATCAGGGGCCTTATTCAGTATGACCAATGAGATAACGCGTTCCTTAACGCGCCACGTTACGTTATTGAAAAATTGTATTCTGTATGCCACACTAAAGGTAAATTATACAAAACGCGCGCGTTACACGTCTTCATATGTCACGACAGTTTTGACAGTTCAAAACGCGCTTAAAACCTTACCCTACTACGTTACCGAATTTGAAATTGGCATAGAGAATACCATAACGCGGAGATAACGTAACACGGCACGGTAAGACTTTAAAATGGTCATACTGAATAAGGCCCCAGAATGTGGTAAGCTACCAATCAGGTCGGTCGGCCGTGATTGCCAAACGGCTATTATGGTAATCGACAGTTACTATATGGGCCCTTCACGTACTAACTATTATCGTCATCTGTGCCCTTAGTACCTACCCGCATGAATGGAAAGTCGCGGCTGACTGCGTATTGAGGTGTATGCAAAATTACTTTAACTGGTTAAATAAAAAAGATGTTGCAATACTTGCTAAGAAATAAAAATATATAACGTCGAATTGAGAGCCCCCCTGTTAACCGACTTTGGAAAAGGGGGAGGTTCTCATTTCGCTTTTTTTATTTATTTATTTTATTCTGCTTGTTTATCCGTCATTTATAAACTGATTTGAAAAATTCCTTTTTTGTTTGAGAGTTTATACGTTCCGTGTCGTCCCATTGTAATATTCATCGAGATTTTATAAGTATCTCCTGAAATATGGAGATAAATACCTCTGTCGTGCAACTAAAAATGACTAGCGCTATGTGAAGTCCGAGTGTTGGAATGCCGAAATATTTTAATATTTTAGACGATCTTAAGGGCCCGTTTCACCGGTTCCTGATAGCGCTAATATGAAGATATCTTACAGATATTTGACAGCTTTTATATGGCGTAATGTTACAGATAACTATCTAACGTATTATGAGGAATCGGTGAAACTGGCCCTAATTATTTTATTTCATTGGTAAAGAGACAAGTATGTTCTAAACTGCCCATGTATTATTTACTCTGATATACGTACAAAGTACGAGTACCTATCTAATGACGGTAAGCGATCACTTTATTGTTGTTGACCTCGCAAATCTTACTTTTTGAAAGTGATATTATGCTTTAATGTATGCTATTTGATAAGTTATTAAACAATTATAAAAAAGCCTTTTTATATCCAGTAATCAAAGTATAACAAAATAAATTATTAAATTAAAGTCATTTATTATACCTTTATCGTATACATAAAATACATTAGTTTGTATATTATTAAAATCTAACTCAGATCATTCGATAAGTTAGTAACTATAATTAGTAATTACATATACCTACAGGAATAACACTATTTTAATGTAATATGGAGGGATAATAGAGTGAATGTCGAAAATCCCATTTCGCCTAGACGGATTTTTCATTTTGTGTTCAGTATTAGAAAAACAAATTAAAAGAACGTCTGTGTCTTCTTACATTTGGCGGCAATTTACGTTTATAAGCCACAAATAACAACTTTATGTAGGTGCGAAGCTAGAACGAGCGAAATCAACGCAACGCCAGACAAAAGAAAGCCAATTCGAATTCAAATTATTCAAAATAAGAACCACGCGAGACTGGCCGGTAATTAGAGATGTGCCGAAAAAAATCATTCAATAGTGACGTTGCATTTGTAGGTCACATTGTCCATTCACATCGTATGCGATGTCACGAGGCGAGGCTCTGTTCAAGGTTACAGCTTTCACACAATCAGCTGGTTTAAGCCAGGTACTACGATTTGGCACGCCCACGGCAGCCAGGGTTGTAGACTTGTAGCCTATTCGTGCATCGACACTCGAATTCCAAACATAGCTGTCGAAGCCTTGAGCAGTTAGTTTATAGCTGAATTTGAGGCGGTGATCATTTTTATTGATATTATGCGAAGTTATATTTGAGATGTTCTTACGCTGTGGTTAATTTGTGTTCTGTGTATTGGTTATTTAAATAGTTAAGAAAAGACTGGTTGACGCGAGGCGATTCTACCTATATAATAAACAGATATTTAGCAGCAGTAATGTTTACAAGTTGTATTCTATATAAAATTAAAAATACATAAAAACCTACTTAGTCGCAACTGATGCATTTAATTTATAATTTGTTGGACTGATCCTTGATGATTGAATTTGTACGCTATATATACGTATACATATTGATAAAATTAAAAAAATGTTAAAACTGTTAGAATTCAACACAATCGTGAACCATTCTGCCTAGCAACAATTATAAAAAATATTCTCAGACCTTAACAATGCGACATTAATTTTATTTCCAAAAACGACTACATGGCACGAATGGCACAAGCCAACGCCGGCGAGAAAGTAAAATACACAAAAAACTCGCACGTCAAGTTTCTCCCGCCAAAACTGAGATCAGTGACCGATTGACATTCGATAGAGACCCGCCCCGTGCTACGTCGGTATCAATACCAAGAATATGAATAAATGAATACTCATTTTTTCCCATCTCATTCGACCGAGCCCACCTGTGTGTCAGAATAAAATATGAATGCCGGTGTAATAATTTATTGTCAGTGCCACAAATTGCCTGTTTCTGGTGAAAAATTATCATGATAATCATAATGCATCTAGAAAATTATTCAAAGAAGCCGATGATGTCACGAAATTTATGCATATTCAAATCAAGTAGGTGCCTACAATAATACTGCCCGCATAACTCAAACTGCAGTAATCGACATTTTTGGGATATTGACTTTTTTCAAGAAATGGGGCCAGTACAGACAGCCAGACAGTATTAAACACATGCTAAAGAAGAATGCAGTACTTGTTAGAATGTCCTAAAACAAAGTGCAGTAATAGCCCCAATAGTGGGGCCCCATTTCTTGAAAAAAGTCAATATCCCAAAAATGACGATTACTGCAGTTTGAGTTATGAGGGCAGAATAGCGAGATAGAAAAAACTGTAGTAAAAAACTGTAGTACTTACTTTACTTATTAAAACCAATTTATGTGTGAGGGAGACCTATTTTATTTAGGTACAAAATTAACATAGGAATGAAAGTGTATTCTAGGCCTAGCGTGTTCACCATCTTCGACCACATCATCGCTTACCACCAGGCGAGATAGTGGTCATATTACATTTTAAATCATATCAAAGTAATAGTAATGTCTATTTAACGGATGAATAATCCACAAAGAGGTCATACCTCAGACAAGCTAACTAGAAATACAATATGTAATACCTACCACTAAAAGTACGGACACACCGCGGCGTCCTGCGATCTGCGGGCGCGATCTCAGTACATTTCAATTGTTTTCTGATCGCGTTTGGTGTGAACCAGTCGATACAATTACTACTGCGCTATCTGATCGCCGCCTAGATCGCGCACGCAGGACGCCGCGGTGTGTCCGTACCTTAAAACATTCAGTTATTCAAAGCCTGATATTTTATTTCTACATGAACAAGACCACAGTTAAGTTTAGTAGTTACAGACTACCTAAGGGCGCTGTCAAACTGAGTGCTATAAATGATAAATGAAATTAGTATGTTGGTACATCTTGCGACCCGAAAATGGCCCTTTTTACAAAACGGTTATTAGTTCTGTTCGTTATGTATAGATCTGAGTGTTCGGCCACGAAGAAGCGGGATGAAAAAATATTGCATGTGGCGGAAATGCGAATGTTGAGATAGATGTGTGGACTGTGGAGTCATAAGAATGAATAAAATTCGGAATTAGTATGTGAGGGGAAGTCAATGGACATGATAGTCGACAGCTATAGAGGAAGACGAAGACCGAAGAAAGTGTGGATGGACTGTGTGATGGAAGGTATGGATGTAAAAAGATAGACGCAAATGGAAGATAATGACATGTTGCACCGACCCCACTTAAATGGGATAAGGGTAGGAAGATGATGATGGTAAGTGATGCGGGCGATGATGGTAGCACGCGAGGCCTAGAATGGGAACTCTGGCTCTCAACGACAGCTGCCGGAACACATAAAATGCTTGGTGACAGATTTTCGCACATATATTTTTCGATAGAAAATGTTATTGGTGCACAGCATGGAATTGAACCCGCTGCGCTGAAAGTGGGAGAACTGTTGGCCTAGAAGACCTCTGGCTTCAAACTCCCCTACTTCTCCCACTGCGCCACTGAGCCCTCAAAAGTTTAGAGTGGTAGTAGGTTAAAGTGGGAAGGTCATATAATAGCTCCATAGTAGAATATGAACCGAGCCATTTTTGAAAAGAAGGTTTTATTCAACTTTTTTTTAACTTTCTTCAACTTTGGTGAAGTCTTGTGGCGTTGCTTATTAAATAAATACTAGGTTGATAGCGCTCAGTCTGACGGCGCCCTAACCAGGAGCATCAGTTCCCACGGCGGCTCGGAACCGGTCGTCGGCAGTTATTGTCGTTAAGACAACTGTGCATCTATCACATTACATAAATATATGTTGAGAAAGCTTATGGCTACCAAATATCATCACTCATTGGTCGGGACACTGTTAAGGATGACAGACAAGCACATAGTTGTTACAAGTTTTAGTGTCTGGAGTGTATCGAACTATTTTCTTAAATATCATATAGGCTAGCGGTTGACCACTATATCACCTGTTGGTAAATGACGATGTGGTCGAGGTTGGTAGGTAGCACAGACAGACTGATTTCTCAACTTGAGGGTAGAAGTTAACCAGGCGGGTACTAGCCAGTGTTCTACCACCATGGAGAAACTTTAAGCCGTAGGAAATATATATGTGTTTACAATTTGAGTGCTGTTTCAAGGATTTGCCTGTGCAAAAGATGCATTTAGTTGCTTATATGTAAACTGCCTTCGCCAACTATCTGCTAGCAAGACGGTCTTGACCTGATGATATAGTATGCAAGAGATCCTTAAAAATAGTAGGTAGACGTCTTGAAAAAACCCGTCTAAAGATAATAACGGGGATACCAGCTGCAATGGAGTCATTCTACCAATTTTACAAAAATAAATATATTCCACTGCTATGT
The DNA here is from genome assembly GCA_954871355.1 of Cabera pusaria. Taxonomy (NCBI): domain Eukaryota; kingdom Metazoa; phylum Arthropoda; class Insecta; order Lepidoptera; family Geometridae; genus Cabera; species Cabera pusaria. The sequence goes on from OX940906.1 coordinate 12,726,096, forward strand.
CAGGTAAAAAGAGATCTCAAGAGATACCTTTTTACCATTTCAAAGACCATGAGACCATTTTTAGGGTTCCGTACCCAAAGGGTAAAACGGGACCCTATTACTAAGACTCCGCTGTCCGTCTGTCTGTCTGTCTGTATGTCTGTCTGTATGTCTGTCTGTCTGTCTGTCTGTCCGTCTGTCACCAGGCTATAGCTCATTAACCGTGATAGTTAGACAGTTTAAATGTTCACAGTTGGTGTATTTCTGTTGCTGCTAGAACAACAAATACTAAAAACAAAATAAAGTTAAAAATTAAAGGGGGTCCCCATACAAAAAACGTGTTTTTAAACGCCATCTATCTAATTAGTTTCGGCAAAATGACATAGATGGCGCTGGTAAACGAGCTCCGTCTTTCTAGATCGCGACCAAACCAAATATTCTTGGTAATATCAATTAATCAAATATATGAGGTTGAAACTCTGTTATGTTTCGTATTGTACGGAACCCTCCCGAAATGTGCGATAAGAGACGCGATGCTGATTCGCACTTGGCCAGTTTTATTAAACATATAGGCTAGCGTTTGACTGCTATCTCATCCTTCCTGTTGGTAAGTGACGATATGATCGAGGAATTCGGGGATGACAGAATAGCACGCCAGGCCACAGAATAAATAATAGTGCAAGTGTAGCTATGCTTAGAATGGGAACTGGTTTACAATGACAGCTATCGGAACTTGATACACGCCATCGTAGACGCCGTTAGATAATTATTGGCTACAGATTTTTTTTGACTTGAAGGTGGTAGCTAGCCAGCACCAGACAGTGCCCTTTCAAAAGGGTTTTCGAGCACTGTGGTTTTTATTCGTAGCGGTTTTTATTCGTCAATCTATAAACATATAGATTTAGGACGGGAATTTAACGTGACTTACGCGATGTCGATATAGCGATCGACATATGTTTCGGCCTCATCCGGAGGCTTTCTTCAGGATCTTGAGTGCGGGGCGCTCGCCGACGCGTTCAGCCTCGCACTGTCAACTCGTCATCGCTATATCGACATCGCGTAAGTCACGTTAAATTCCCGTCTTAAATCTATAAGTTTAAAATGAACGTGAGTTTTTATAATAAAATCTATAAACAACATTAATTTGCTAGAGTCCGCGCACTGCGGAAAAAAAACGTTTGTATATTTTGTACATAACAGTGCGATTTAGTGCCGCAACGAATAAAATCGTGGTGCACGCTTAGCCTAATGCAATTTTGCTGTGTTAATTGTAGCGCTATGGCAAGATAAGATATCTTCTTTTACCATGAGAAACGCCATGAGAATTCCCAGGTTAAGTTCACCAATTACTTAACCAGTGGCCATGAAGTTGACAATTGCTCCTAACTCAATTAAGTTGTTCGTCATTGTTATTCACCGAGCTTCGCTTCCGCCGTCGACATTTCCTCTCAGTAAAAACCATTTAGGAAGACCTTAGGCGCCTTTGCTTTGCTTTATCTAATCTTTAAGGAAATTAGGCAGGAGTTTGATTATTTTGGATTATTTAAGTTACAAGATAGATCTTAAGTTACAAGATAGAAGTGTTTTTATATTTTTAAATTCAGTGTTTCGATTGAATACTTTTGACATTTCAATTCGAAAAAATCAGTGATTCTAGTCAAAAAGGTTTCTATCATTGTCCCGATAGTCGTCTCTGCAAACGGCCTAATAGCGAAGAGTCTCGACCAACATCTCAAGAGACTCTCGCTAGAGGGCTGGATCAATTGCCAGATACAGAAGGCGGTACTTCTTGACACGGCACGCATCGTCAGAAGGTTCCTCTCTCTGCAGCCCTAACCACCGGTAGCTTGGGCCCTGTCCCACTGCCGGCGGCACCATAGATTAAATTAAGAGTTAATCTAAGATTAAAAGAAGACTGAGATTTTCCAATTTCTAATGTATTTGATTTACATTAGAATACCTATGCATAATTATTGAAGAGGTTAATTAATAATAGAACTTTAGCAGAAGAAAGCAAGGTTCAATGAATAAGGAACATCAAGTAAAGCCTGATTAGTTCGCCTGTGCCGTTGCCGGCCGCATTCCAATGTTCTACTTGCCATTTGCATGGGCCTACATAAAGGTATGCGCCCACGCAACGAATGTTTACCATACCAGATGCCGAGTGTGATGATACTGCAAGTTAATATTAAGTAATAGTTAGGTATTACGGAAACTATGTCAAAATTTAAAATTGTAGAGGACGATCCGAGCACATTTTATTAACTCCAAGATTTATATGTTTCAAGGATTCAAAAGGACCGAATTTGGAGTTTATGTGTTTCTCTCTATAGATATACATATATCTCAGTCTTGTTGTGACCACGGTCAATGCAGGATAATCGAAACCTGGAGGTAAACAAAATTATTTGTTTAGTGCGATGAGCCCTGTATTACAATATATATTTTTTTATATATCTCATAGCCTAGCGTTTTACCACTATCTCGCCTGGTGGTAAGCAATTATTGTGGTGGAAGATGGTAAACACGCTAGGCCTAGAATAACCTCTCAAGGGCTATGTACTGCAAGAACACCGTAAGGTTATGGCAGCAGAGTTTCTCCTTGATGGTGGTAAGCTAACTTTTTGGTAACAAGTCAGGCGGCTCCTACCACCTGTGAATATAATATTACCCCTTAAACGTCCTACCAACTAATTATTTTAACCGCAAAAGTGTAATGTTTATAATCAGAAGATACCTGTCATGCCTTAATAACATTTGTATGGGACCAAACCATCCAACTTATATTATCTACTTTTTCGAATAAAAAAATATGTAGTTTCAAACTACCCTATTCATCTAATAATATTTTTCGAATAAATAAGTATACATTACTTATCAAGTCGGCCAACGAATGACAGAGTTCTGAGTCACGATTTGAGGTAAGTCTACTCCTTTTGTGAAGCACTCAATATCTAGGTTTCCTTTATTGTTAAAATTTGGATGGATAAACTTAAGGGATAAAATATATGGAAAAAAATATAAAAATAAAATATTTATAAAAATTGTATGGCAGCTTATCAACATTACCATTATATAATGGTAAAACGGATTCAGGTCCTAGAATAGCTGTCATGAAATCCTTATTAATAAAAATATGTGAAATATACACCACTTCATTATTTTTTATTTGTAATACTCATGTGCCGACTAACCGTGTGTTAAAGACACAGATATATGAATAATACTACCTTATTATTAATATTTCTGTAGTTACAGAAAATACCTTTAATCTCGGTTATCTACTCAAGCCTTTTCTGTTAATAAGGCTGTTATAGCTACAAGCCTGAATTACTCTTGACTTTACCATCTAATCATCCAATTGTCTATAAATACCACAGCATCCTACAAAAAGTAAAAGTCTCCACTAAACTCTGTTAAGCATCACTAATGATGTGTAAGGCCTGTATTTATCATTACGCACTTTTTTATGTCGCTATCGCTATCTTTAGTTTTCCTCTCCAAACTGCATTCTAAGCTGTTATATTGCATGGCAGCGGCTTAATTACAGAGTTAATGTTTTAAAATGATAGGTTTTATGAGTTCTATCTGCGGTGTTCGCCGGCGCATGACACAGACTAGACTAGTTCTGCCGCATGTGATGTTGCGCAATCGGTATGTGAGGGGCTGATGTTGTCTAGTATAGTTTTAATCTATGGCTTAGTTAGGGTTGTAACTCGGACTCTATTCAGAGGATTCTGAATAGAGTCCGTGTTACGATAATAAACTGGCCAAGAGTAAGCCGGATTCGCACTCGTAGCGTTCCGTAACACAGTAGAGTGTTAATATAACTATCATTTTTCGCCAGCAAAAACTTTACGATTATTTTGAGGGGCTGGTGGTGTAGTGGGAGAATGGTCGCCTTTGATGCCAGAGGTAGGTACTGAGTTCAATCCCCGCCGTGTACCAACGGATTTTTCTAACGAAAAGTGTATGTGCGCTTTTCACAATGGCCCTCCGGTGAAGGAAAAACATTGTTGTATCAATTGCCTTAACATAAAATCAAACGATTAGCTGTATTTTATTGAAGTGAAAACTTCTTTAGCGGCTTTGTGCACTTTTCTTGGGATGGGTAAAAATGTTAAATACGCCTCAGGGTCACGTGTCCTGATCGTAAGACGAAAATTCGTAAGACGGAGCGCAATTATTTTTTAATCTGATAGACTAGCTTGAACTCTGTCTCGCCTGGTTTCATTGAATGATGTGGTCGATGAAGGTTTTTCTCCTTGATGGTGGTAAGCTACTTTTTGGTAGCAAGTCAGACGGAATATTAAAATAATGCTTCTATTACCTGTGTTACCTATGTGTAATTGCTGCAAGATTTTTAAGCAGATTTTTAAAAAGGATTCGCTATACTACAAATATTCTATTACGAAAAAAAACGCTCTTCCACAAATATTTGCCATTAACATAACTTAAAAACACCTTAAATTTTATAGAGTAGAAGTATTATAAAAATAATACGAGTAGAGTGACTACAGATCTCCAAAACGAATGAAAATTAATAAAAAATGCACCAAATCGTTAAATAAACAATTAAACTAGAAAATACGCTATTAATTCGGTATTTCCTGTTGCATACTCTCATCCGTTCCGATTTAGTGTTTTCTACATAAATTGTTAGTAATTACTAGAAATCTTTATGACTCGGGTTACGTGTGGTCTAGTCTCTAATAGCTTTAACAATGTCTATTACAATTAGGAAGGAAATCTACGCTCATTGGGAGAATAAGACAGGAAGTACTCAATTCGATTGAATGTTATTTTTTTTACTACAGTTAATAATTGGGTATTTTACTACAGGTGAGAAATGGTTGGAACATTTCTGAATCAGACAGTTAGTCATAGGAAATAAGTACATAAGATACATTTTATAATTAATTTTAAACATGTTATACAATTCTGTTTGGCTTGCGCATAAGACTCCAATTGAATATTAAGATAGTTTAAACACTAAAACAACCGACTTCCATGCCCCGCGAGTCAATTTCAGTAGCAAGTTTGAGACGTTTATCGTCATATCTCTGGAGATATTTATCAGATCTGGATGAAATTAGGATGGGACCACCTCGGAAATATACTCTACCGATTAAATTAAGAATCATTCGAATCGGTTCACAATTGACGGAGTAATCATGTAACATACATACAAAAATATATATATATTTATTTATATATATATATATATATATATATATATATATATATATATATATATGTTGTATGTATGTTACGCGATTACTCCGTTTCCGTTCCGTTCCGTTTTCGTCAAAAAAAAAAACTGATGAATTGAGAACCTCCTACTTTTTGGAAGTCTGTTGATAATTGATACCAATTCTAATTTATTACAATGTGCAAAGTCATGGGGCACAGCTAGTTATAAACTTTACGTGGTATTATAAATTCGATTAAAAATTTTCTTAACGCGGTAATAAAATATGAAATACAAGAACGATGTTAATGACCCAAATAAACTCTTACGCACGCTGAATATTTCGCGTAATATGTAAATTAAATGCATTAAGATATTTCGTCTTATCAAAATGCAAATCGTACCGATTCTGCGGGCAATTTGAATTTTTTCAACAGCACAAATTAATTCCGCCGAACACTTTACCATCGTACTACAGACTAACTGATATGGGGTGATAGCCCATATACATGCTGGACATTCTATTCCATAATATACTCGCACGATGCGTTTTGCTTCCACATTCATCTAGCTGCCAAATCACGTGCTGCCAAAGAATTTCTTGCTAGTGCGTTTCCCGATAAATACAATATACTACTGGGTACCGGGGTTTCAATTCGCGAGTAGGCTTCTAGGTCTAGCGTGCTATAATCCTCGACCGCATCGTCACTTGCCAACAAAATCGCAAGACATATTTATATTTTACACAACGCCTATTCACAACAATCACGCGCAGGCGCTTACATTGGTATGATACTTGTAACTATAGGTACTGTTTATGATAATAATTTGATCACTATTACCAATGTCACGTAAACGTTAATGTAAACTAATCAAACACTTAATGCAAGAAAACCAGTGATTTCATTTTTTTAGCGATTAGCAACTGCATGTGGCAAGCTTAAATACGTAAGCGCAATTTTCGCAATGGCATTCCTGCGCCGAGGTAAAACCTAGTTGAAGTCTTCAGACAGTAATTTGGCCGTGTGTACTAAACATCAGAATCGTCTAAGAGAATAGTTCCATTACACTCGCTAGGTGGCTTTTGAAGCGAACCTATTGAAATATCACTGCCAAAAATGTCAAAGTGAATCTTTGTTTATTATTTTTAGCAAAAATATTTCAAAGGTCATCGAAAATAACAAGGAAATAAAAATAAAATAGGAAATCTATGGAATGAAAGCGGTATGAATATCAATTGAAAACAAATGAAAAGAGAACAAGAGGTTTCATAGAAGTATTCAGTATGACAGTCTCAGATCACTGCCATAGATTATATAATAGTTATTACGTAACACTGCGTTCATTTTATAAGCCATTTATTGAGCCTCCAGGAACTTCATGGTTTTCTTTATACGAAAACGCCTCATTCCAGCATTAAATTTTCTAGTCTGTACTCATCAAACCTTGAAAATGTTATTTATTAAAATGTAGCACAATAATACATTTATGTATTTATTTAATACAAAAAGCATCGATACAAAGGCAATTTTCTAATACTTAATTGTTTCCGGATTACTGTAAATAATGTTGCTATATTAATAAATAATAACGATGCTATGCTGCTAGTACTGATTTTATTCTCTATAAATACTTATCAATAAAAACTGAATAAAAGTATCCGGTAGGAACGATATTGACTAGAATTGTACAATTAACTATGTACTATATTTAAAAAAAATACTAAATAGCGGCAATATCCACTTGTTGTAGACCTAAAAGTACCTAAAGTACCTACTATCATAATTCTGGCATTAATAAAAAAATACAAGGCAATACCTATTGTCTATTGTCAAACCAACTGATTAAACTGCAGTTCTGGGTTTAAATAATTTGTTGTCACTTTCGCGGTTAACGGGACGACGCGCGCGCTGTCGTAAATTCCGTAAAACCACAGATTACAAATAGTTTAAGTCCCTTTTAGACTGTACATTTAGCTAGCCTATAAAACACAAGCGCATCACTTGAGAATGGCAGAAACGATCTGGCAAAAATTATCGTGAATTTTTCAATAATAATGATTTATGTACTACTGATGATGAGCGGTTGGTAAAGAATAGCTGAAGATCGAGCTCATTGGCGTGCCATAGGAAAGGTATAATTATGTCCAGCTGTGGACGGAAATTGGCTGATAATGATGTTGATGATGTACTACTATGATACCACCTGTAAATGTTATTCACGTTTAATAAAATAAATATTATCTTTAGTATTGTACGCCAGAAAAGGGTAAACCGTTGATCATCATCATCATCATCATCATTGACAGCTCATTTCCGCCCACTGCAGAGCATAAGCCTCCTCCCTCTTACGCCACTCATCCCTGTTTTGAGCTACTCTTGGCCAGGTCCTATCTGCGTACTTTTCGATGTCGTCGACCGACCTCTGTATAGGTCTGCCGCGGCTTCGTTTTCCTACACGAGGCCACCATTCTGTTAGGGACTTACTCCACCTGCCATCACGATCTTGCAACGTGTCCAGCCCACTGCCATTTCAGTTTAGTTATACGGGATCCGATGTCTACCACCTTGGTTCTCTTTCTTATCTCCGTATTTCGAACTTTATCGCTTAACGTGATGCCTAACATGGCACGCTCCATGGCCCGTTGTGCGACTCGCATCTTGTGCACAGTTTCCTTGGTGAGCGTCCATGTTTCTGTACCATACTGTGGGTTACAGTGTGGTTACATGGTACATTGTGGGTAAAACACATTGGTTGAACAGACGGGTTTTTTGAGGCATTGCGGCATTTTTCGGTCTTTTAGGACATCATCGAGTTTTCTGAAAGCAGCCCATCCCAGCTGAATGTGTCTATGTATCTCTTTCTGTCTATGCTCTCTGCCAAAAGATAAACAATGTCCAAGGTAAGTATACTGAGTAACTACCTCCAGTAACTCACCGCCGACTTCAACAGTAGTCGGTGATACGCCGGAAACATTAGTCCTAACCTTAGTCTTGGACATGTTCATCTTCAGGCTCACTCCTAGAGAAGCATAGTATAGGTCTTTAAGCATTTCTTGGAGATCTGATACATTTTCACTGATAAGAATCAGATCATCTGCAAAACGGAGATGTGATAGATGGACACCATCTATTAAGATGCCTTTATTCTCCCAAAAGACTAGCTTTAAGACGTCTTCCAAAACTGCTGTGAATAGTTTGGGTGATATGGTATCCCCTTGCCGCACACCACGTTTAATGGGGATTGATTCGGTGAGAGCATGCATTCGTACTTGCATCGACGCTGATTGGTATAAGTTTCGGAGGACATCAACATACCGTGCAAACCGTTGATACTACAATGTAATGTAACGAAGTTACCATCTACTTGTATAAACAAATATATATTTTTAATTGTTTTTAATGAAACATGAGTAAATAAATCGTTTCTTTACTCATTTTCCTGAAACTTGGCGTTAAAAACCATAAAAAGAAAACAATTTAACATACGTACGTAATTAAATTATCTACAAAGAAACTGCGATGAATGGTGAGTTGCACAAGATGAGTATAATATGTAAAATGATCTTGCTTACACTTTCTTTAGAGTGACAGTAAACAATTAGAAATACTACTTAGGTATTACTCACTCATATATATATATATATATATATATATTTTATTTTTTTATATGTTATAGGCAAGCGTTTGTGCTCTATCTCACCTGTTGGTAAGTGAGGATGCGGTCGAAGATGGTAAGCACGCTAGAATGGGAACTGGCTCTCAAGGATAGCTACCGGAACACCATTAGATGTTTGACGACAGATTTTTTAACTTGAGGGTGGTAGCTGGCCAGGCGGACACTAGACAGTGTCCTACCAGCATGCGGGGGTTGTTGGTTTCTTAACGATGTTTTTCCTTCACCGGAGGGCCACTGTGAATAGCGCACATACATTTTTCCATTGGTGCACGACGGTTTGAACTCGGTACCTCTGGCATCAAAGCCAACCGTTCTCCCGATTACGCCACCGGGCCCTATATATCTTTAGAAGAAATGTTGGCATTTGATTACCATTAGACGAGCCACATATGGTAGGAACATTATATCGATGTTCCGCCAGACTTGCTACCAAGAAGTACCTTACCATCATGGAGGTACATATACATCCATGCTTACCACCATCAAGGAGAAAATCTGCCTCCATAACCAATCCATAACCAAATTATGGTATTCCGGCAGCGCACAGCCTTTGAGAGTCAGACCATTCTAGGCTTAGGCGTTTAAAATAAAATATATCGGTGAACTTCACCCAAAGTCCTTTTTTTTTAGTTTTATTATGGCTCCACACGATTAATGTATTTAGCCAGTGTCAAATATTGAAGTTCTTCAAGTTTTAACGAATTTTAGTCGTAGAGATGGGACAAAGTCACATTTCAGGTCAGTTTTCAAGTAAAAGTCTTATCTAAGTCATACATTCAGTTAAGATGTGGTGTTAATAGCATGTTTTTCAACATTGTGCTGTTACCCTACACTCGTACACATTCACCGTTAATAATCCACGTTTATTACACATTAACTCGCGGAAGAACACACTAGGTTTTAGGAAAAAATACAATGAGATCACACACACTTTTCCACGTTCCCGCCAAAATCCAAGTACTTATTTACTTTAACATGAAACAGGTACAGCGCTACACCCAATATCAAACCGATTGGCCAATAACATACACACGACAACACGAGAAAAAAAACCCATAAGCAATCACAAAACAGGTAAAACTCGTGCCAGTTTGAGTAAACATTATTATGTAAATATTTAATGTTTTAGTATTCGGAAACGGTCGTACAAATGAAGATACGCTTTCGAAATTGTGTACAGTCTGTTATTATGATCAATAACGTTTTAAATGAATTTCAATGATACTGCGTATATCACTTTGAAGAATAATATCAGCCCCGGTAGCCTTCAGATTGCTAACTATTTATATATATTTATACATTTATATATATTTATTAACCAAGAGTGTTCTTAGTTTTGATTCCTGAAAATCTGTACAGACTTATTAAGACTATAAGCTTTTTCTAGATGATGACGCTGTGAGTTCAACTTTCATATGTCTGATCAATCCGAAATTCGGTATCCTCTTACTTTAATAAAAAAAGAAAAAAAGAAGAATAGAACGTTAGAACGAAGTAATGGTAGTACTTCTGCTAGTCCGCCTGGGAGGGTACCACCACTTTGCCAATTATTTTCAGCCGTGAAATAGGAATGTTTTTCGGTTGAAATGGCAATGTGTCCAGTGAAATTACAGGGCATGTAAGACTCAACATCTTTATGTCTCAAGGTTATAGGCACAGTGCAGTGACATGCAAAATTCTGGCAGTTCAGAATTTTGCATGCCGCTGTATCTGTGATAGGTATACGTCATCGCTTACCATCAGGCGAGCGTCGTATTTGTCCTGTTACTTTTTACCATAAAAAAAACTATGTTCTTACAATAGCATTAACATAATGACATGTCGAGTAATTTGGGCTGGTTTTCTTTTCTTTACTCGTGTGCCGGTGCTAAAGAATAGAACGACAGTCAAACACATATCCACACTAAAGCATAAAATGAAGCCATTTGTTTGGCTGAAATCGGGCTTAATCAACTAAATCAAATAGCTTCATTCTTTGCTAAGAGCAGGTAGATCTAGCCTTGAGTATCTTCTTAAATATCGGCCTTGGAAGAGGAGCGATGCTGCTGTATTATTATTACAATATTGCAGTTTATAAACATGAAGCAAAATAAGTGTCTAAAATATGCCAACTACAATTCTATTCCTTCTATTCATTTTTAACCCACGACGGAACGGAGACTGTATATGCGTTTGGGGTGAGAGGATGTTTGTTTGTTTGTGTGTGCAAATCCATGATGCCATTTTTCTCCAAAACTGCTAGTCCGATTTTAATGCAGATTTCAGTTATGGGTTCGGGTGTAATTGGTGCGTGTTTTTAGATAGGTGTTACAGTGACAACTCACCAGGGGGCGCTGCAGTAATCATTTGCTGGTGCAAATCGATGTTGCCATTTTTCTTCAAAACGACTAGTCCGATTTTGATGCAGTGTTCTGTTATGGGTTTGTGTTTGATTGGTGCATGTTCTTAAATAGGTGTTACGGTTTTAACTCACCAGGGGGCGCTGCAGTAAACATTTGATTGTGCAAAGCCATGTTGCCATTTTGCTCCAATACTAATTCGATTTTGTCTTTAAACGGTTCGTAATTAATCAGTGGTGGTTCTTAGATAGATGTTATGACGTTAATTTTCTAAAGGACATTGTCGTGGGTGTTTATTCAAAATTTTAATTTTGTTACTTGTCTCTTCGTCTTGCCAACAACAAGCGTGTTGCCAGATGGAAAAGACCTGCATTTTTTATTACAGTCTGAAAAAAATCCCTCATTTTTTTCATAAGCTTAGCGACTTAGCTACTCAGGTAGGCTAGCAAAAAGTGCGTACCGCAAAACACTTAGATTGTGTCGCGCGATAAGAATACTGTTATGATTTGACATACTATATCGGTACCGGTTTATTTTTTAACCCCCGACACAAAAAGAAGGGGTGTTATAAGTTTGACGTGTGTATCTGTGTGACTGTCTTGTTGTTGATGTAGTGCCGAAACGGATGACCCGATGTAGATTTAGTTTTTTATAGGTGTCTTAATCGAGAGTATTCTTAGCTGTGATTCATGAAAATCTGCTCAGCCTTCTGAAGACTATAAGCATTTAGCTAGCTAACATTGCGGTTCGACTATTCGGAAGGAAAAATCAAGTCACGCTTTGAAGTCTTTTGTATCGCAAACTTAAAAATTGGGATTAGCAAAATAATGTGATTACAATTATATATATATATATATATATAACTTAGGTAGGTATATGTTTTATTGGAGTTTGGAATAGTTTAATAATTTAATTATTTACGGTTTTTGTTCCTAAAATAATTCAATTGTTACATAGGTAGGTACGTACATACTTACATACATACATACAGGTTGAATACATAAACTCCAAATCCTGAAACCACCCCAACCAATTTCTATAAAATTTTGTTAACGTGTAGATATTTTTGCAACTTGAAAGATCGAATAGTTTTACAGCGGATTGATGTTTGCTAGTAAATAAACACCTCAAAACCAACACTATAAATGAGAAATTCAGGTTTTAAATTAGTTTGTTACCTCTTCACGGTCAAACGTCTGGAGCGATATCGTATATCGACCGAGTATCGTGGAATAGGATACCAATATAGGATACTTTTTAACGCGAGCGCTTTTTATAAAAAGTAAGGGTTCAAAGACATTAGCAACTCTGGTTTTTGTTATTCTGAGTTAGGGTAATTTCTATTTAATCTGAGTTAATCTCTATTAACGTCATGAATAACTTGGTAATTTTGTATCATCATCAGCCAATATATACTTAGTCCACTGCTGGACATAGGCCTCTCCAACAGCACGTCTCTGAGCACGATCCTCGTCAACGTTTATCGGTTCTTCGGCCGATGTATCCGGCCCACTGCCACTTCAGTTAAGGTCCGCACACACCGCAGCGTCCTGCGTGCGCGATGTTGGCGGCGATCAGATAGCGCAGTAGTACTTGTACCAACTGGTTCACACCAAACGCGGTCAGAAAACAATTGAAAAGTACTGAGATCGCGCCCGCAGATCGCAGGACGCAGCGGTATGGCCTTTAGCTAATCCGATGACTTTAGTTCTCTGTCAGATCACCTTGTTCCGGATTCAATCCTTCAGAGAAATTGTATGAGTGTCACAAATAACGTGTCCACGAATGTATGTCATAGTTAACCTACCAAGACGAGACCTGACGAGATATGATTATCGGTCATCGTCTCGACCGGTGCGACCCATAAAACAAATGTGCGTAGCGTAGCGATGGCGTATCGTACAGTTTTCGTACTTCAATTAGCTGTAACGGTAGGTTGGCATATACCAATCAATATAGCGGTCATTTAGAGACATACAGGTGCAACGGTTTATAGACTTTTGTATGGAAAAAAAATGGAACGACAGCTTAGTCTATGAAAATATGGTAAGTAATTTATTAATAATTTATTTTTAAATAACCTAGGCGTACTCGATAAAATACCTATGAAATCACTTTCGAGGCCTGGTTGAATTGAACATGACTTCATATTTGATCGATACGTCTCTGGTCTAGTGGTTAAATCGATGAATAGTCTTAGTAAATAACCTCTAAAAAGGGTCAAATTTAAATGCTGCGAGATTTAAATAACCAGATTAAAAATAAATGGAATGTATATACAATACATGGATATTTTGTCAATATTGACGTTGGCTAAAAAGAGATAGAGATAAACACCTCAAACATAGTTCTGAAAAAAATTACTAGCGCGGAATTTGTAGTCATTTTTTTGTTTTTAAACCATCGTTACTATTAAACATAATATTTCTACATATTGCCCTACTTTATCTTACAACTTATGTGAAAATTACACAAGACAAAATTCCTCGTTGCAAATATCTGTAGCATTCCTACGAAATGGCAGTACAACAGCACTTTCACTCCAACTGAGTTAAGGTCAAAAGTTAACTTAACTTACCGACCTTAATAAATGGTACTTTACTGTGAATGTGATACTTTAGTGCTGTAAAGAGTGTTTTTAGGTATTTTTACTTGCTTACCAGAGTTTTTAGATTTATACTCGCGTAAACTCCCGAGGATGTGCATCGGACATGCATGAAACCTAGGTCGAGACAGTCGACAACAATCAGTAGTGAGTATAATAGTCGGTAATTTATAATTATCTTATCAGATTTTTTAATACCTGTTGGTCCGAGCATTTTGTCTTTGATAAGGAAGGCACAATAAAGATGTATTTAAATATAGCCTTAATTCGTTTGTTACCTCAGAACTCCATCAAATCTTGACCGATTTGAAAAATTTTTTTTTTTGATAGATTATGCTTCCTGTGTGGTCCCATTCACATTTTATTGAGGTATGACAATTATCTCCAGAGATATGGAAATAAACAATATAAACAAATGTTATACCTTGATGACATCACTATGACTATAGTGGATATTTTCTCTATCGCGGCATGTGAAGTCGGTTTTTTCGTTTTGTAAACGATCTTATTTATTATTATTATATAAATATATCTGATAGGTTAGCGTTTTATTTGACTTCTATAATAATAAGAAGATGGTAAACACGCTAGACCTAGAATACTGACTCTCAAGAGCTGTGTGCTGCCGGAACACCGTAAGGTTATTGGCGTAAGGTTATAAGGCGACAGATTTTTTCCTTGAAGCTAAGCTACTTTTTTGGTAGCAAGTCAGGCGGAACATCGATATACTTAATGCGTAAACGTTTAAAAACCTGTGGTACCTCCTAAGGTACCTAAGTATTTTCACTTTGTACAAAATATATTATGACCATAGAACACTGATTAGCATTTTCTACAAAATGAATAAAACACAAGAAATATAATGTATTTCACATGCGCAAAGTAAATATTTTCGCAACCCTCATCATAGCTATTGTTTATTTACAAATGTTTTGAATTGAATCATTGATGCACATGTGTTCTACATTTATAGAGGTGACTCTGCTATTATAATAGGTAGGCAAGCAATTCCTAGCAGGTATGCAGTGTTATTTCTAGTAATAAGTATTTTTTGAGACAACTTCAACAGCCTATTTTTTGTTCGTATAATATGCAATTTCTGACTTAAAAAAACTCGAATCTCAATGTATCCGTTATGTATAATAGTAATATAAAAATATTCACAAGTAAAATATCATTACAATTATTAGAAAAAGTTCAGAAGTTAACGCTAAATTAAAAAAGATAATTATTAAATTCAGATCTCATCCAATAGTCGACGTCAAATTACTATAAAAATTACACACACTCAAACACATCCCCTGAACAATGTAGGCTTACCGACTGTGGTACATTTTTATAACGCGCACCCACAGTACGCATTCTTGTTTCAGACAATTTTGTCCAAAAATTGTGAAATAATTAAACATTAATTAGGTAATAAAATACTTCCGACTGGAATATAAATATTATAAGTTTACAAGCATCTTTTGAGCAAAATATTTTCACATCGCTTGTAACATATTAGCGTAGCTCACTTATTATCTCTAGTGTATCTCAATATACCCTAAGAACGTCCATCCAAGATGATACATAAACATGAAGCGGTTCAACCGTAACAGACGAGAAAAACAATACCTTGTTAACTAGATAATAACTCTCATTGTGAACCAACTTTATAGAGATGCAAAAACAATGACCTATTTCGTTGAACCAAATAAAAAATTGCAAACATGTAACTCCAAAAGCGGAACGTATACAAGATGTCGCATTTTTTATATTATGTAGGCTAGCATTTGACGACTGACTATCTGGCTCATTCCCACTAGTTCAACCAAACAGTTCAACCGTAAAACTTTCTTTTTATATCATATAGGCTAGCGTTTGACCACTATCTCACCTGTTGGTAAGTGATGATGCGGTAAAGGATGGTAGCACACCAGGCCTAGAATGGGAACTGGCTCTCAAGGATAGCTGCCGGAACACATTAGATGTTTGGCGAGAGATTTTGTAACTTGAAGGTGGTATGGTAACTGGCCAGGCCGACACTAGATAGTGTCCTACCACCATGCGGTGGTTCAGGGTTTCTTAACGATGTTTTTCCTTCACCGGGGGGCTACTGTGAAAAGCGCACATACATTTTACGATAGAAAAATCCATAGGTGCACGGCGGGGATTGAACTCGGTGCCTCTGGTGTCAAAGCCGACCATTCTCCTGCGACACCTCTGGGCCCTCAAAACTACTTTCCCACAAGATCAACTGCGGATGATTTTCTTTAGCAGTTGAACTACTGGGAACTATTCAAATTTTACTCTCACTATCTCGCCTGTTGCACAGAATAATTCAGTGGTAGTGGTAGTATGCTATAGGGAACTGGCTCTATAGGACAGCTGCCGCTGGCGACAGAATTTCCAAATTGACGATGGTAGTTGGGATACTAGCTGCGGGAAACATGGGATACAGGCGGATACTAGACAGTGTCCTCCTAACCACCATTCAGGGGCTGGCAATCTTCCACTCTTGGACTGATAGCTCACGTTCGGTAAGGTTTCGATATAGTAAGTAAGTATGCTATAAATATCGACGCAGAGGAAGGTCAATAAGCAACTGCAGGATGACGTAGATATTTTCCGGCCACAGACAGCATTAAATACGGATAGGTGGAAAATATAGTGGAAACCGTAGCGTAGCTCAGTGAGTTAGGATGGTCAATTAAAATAAATAAATCCAAGCCATCTCTCACCGCTGCCGCACTGACCCGTGTGCAAGCGGGATGCAAAATATATAAAGCAACAGCCGATCGCCAATCGGCACATTGGATGCATACCGAATGCAGTTATTGCTCAATGATACCTGAACCATGAGCAAAAGTCCATAATAAATAAAATAAAACCAAACTTCCTTAGTATCCTTATAATTAGAATATTTTAAAATAATAATAATTATCACAAATCATGGGTATGAGTATTTATTATTATTTATTTATTATTAATAAACTTTTAGACTCATAAATTAAATTAAATGACGATAAATCTTTCAGCTGCATTTTCCATTACGTTATAATTTCATTAATTGTACAGCTGTACGACTCCGTCCTTGGCCCATTGTTCAGAATGCACGCACTCTAACGTGACTTGTTCTCATGCTAAACCATTTCATTGTGCATTATAAAATGATCAAATTGTGTTTTCACGCTCAGCTATTTTCAAATTGAGATTTTCAGGCAGATTAAGTCGTTATATTCTCACTGTTTCTAGCGTGGATTTAGATGGAATTTGAATTGCTGATTTGAATTGCTGATTTTTTTCTTAAATTTATTTTTTAATTAAATTCATTTATGACTCAAATTAAGAATCCACAAGAGGAAGTAGGTACCTCCTCTTGTGAATTTACCAAAAACATGAAAACATGATTAAAAGTCATATAAAAAAGAGTTGAGAGCTAATAAAACAGTAATAAATTATGAAATTCAGGCGAATGACTTGGCGATTCTCTAACACTAATAAAACGACAAAATGCGTACTTCCGCGGTACAACAACTTCCTACAAACGTACGAACTCGACAATTATTCTATTGCGGTGAATATAAACTATTTCAGTTGCACAATAATCGCTAAAACTGTAATTTGACAGTCACTTGTTTCGAATTACTGTTTCGTAACTCGATGCCGTGATATTTGCAACTCTGTTGAATCGACCAAGGTATTGTTTTAGTTAGTCCATAATTAGCTTTTGTATAGTTACATCTAATTTAGAATTATTTTGCTGTATATGCCGATGATGATTGATGACCTAATCAGGTTTACCTATAGTAGTCCAACTACAGTTATTTTTCAGTTTTCTTTCGGTTATTTAAATAGATACTCAAAATAATCAGGTTTATTTGTACTGATTTTCCTGCGCTATAGAAACACACACCAATGAACGCACTTTCGCTCGTAGTTCTAACAGCTATAACTAATAGGTAGCTATAGCAGCAGGGGTTCCCAAACTTATCACGCCTCCCTACTGCTTAAAATTAATATGCCTACGCCTCCCCTCGGCCCAGGGCCCAGCAAGTAGCAGCAAGTGGGCTCGTCAAGCAATTGTAAAATAAAATAAGGGTATAATATACAAGGTTATTCCTACTTGATGCGAACGATACTTTCAGGTAAGTACAGAATCGATTCCAATAGTTTTTAAACCATGTTACATTTTTCGTCAAAAATATAAGAAAATTTTGAAAGCCTGGACGCCGTTAGAAACCGCGCCCCCCTGTAGATGTCTTCGCGCCTCCCTAGTGGCGTAGTATTATTATCTTTTCTAAGCTAGTGGGGCGCGCCCCCCACTTTGAAAATCAATGGATAACCGTGTTATATTTCCTTCAAACCTCTGATTCGTATACAAACGAATATAGATAATAAACAGCTTATTATCTAGTTAAAAGCTTATTCTACTATAGATATTTTATCCGTAGAGTTTAGTATAAAAGTAGAGATAAGTTAGTGTTGCCAACACGATAAAAATTCCGCCATATCGTCAAAGAACTAGTTTTAATTACAAAATAGATGTTACAAAAGGCATCGACCCACAAGTTTTTCTCGAGTCTCCCAAGCCACAGTTACACTGCACTACTTTACTTAAACGGTATGAATCAACGACTCTACGTGCGACCGTCTACCATTGTAGTGTCTGCAACTTTATCTTGCTGTTCTGCTAATCGAATGTAACCTTTTTGTAGATAAAAATAAAAGTGAGTCCAGTTTCGGTGAAGGTTGTAAGTTCAGTGTCCCACGCGCCGCGGTTGCCGCGTCGGTTAATGTTTCTGCTTGTCTATTAAGTTTGATGTAAGGTATTTAGGAATTCCGCAAGCCATAATCCGGTAATCAACTCAATTAATTACTTATAATAATACTGTTTAGTTATAACTAATGAAAATCTTCCATCAATTATGTTCTGAAAATACATATATCTACGTCGATAGTGTAGTCTGAAATAAGCTTAAAGCAGTAATTGAAGACGGGTAGGAATAGTTTCACTACCCGAATATGATTAAAAGACTTTTTAGACTTTTTTTTAGACTGAACCCAGTTTATCGACTTCCAGGTCAGCACGAATTCATCTTAGACCATATATAATACACTCAATGGTCAAGGTCTTATATATTTAATAATAAACAATATTACATACAAACAAAGAAGCTCTAGAAACAAAAAAGTACTATAATATCACAACATCAAAACATCTCATACAAAAGACTTCAACGCGCTGCGTGAATATGTTTAGGGGTGAACAATGTTATACAAAAAATAGCTCGTTAATATTCCTCAAAATGAACGACGAGCGCTCTATAATACTGATGGTAGACATATCTTGATAGTTGTACTACAATTTTCTTTCGTAATTTCAACTAAGATGCTCTTTGCGTTTAATTGTATGACAAACAACTTCAAACAAGCATGTTCCTAGTAGTTAACCATGACTTAGCTTAATATTATGGAATCTATGTCTAAGGTAAGGCTTCATGCATCATAATCAGCAGCTGTCAGTACCACTGCTAGACTTAGGCTTTTTCCAAGACAGGCCCTTGAGCATGATCTTCAGCTCTTCTTATCCAGTCACTGCCCACCGCTTTGCGTATTGTCTACTTAAGGGTTGATTATAAATTTAGTTTGTATATTTGCTTGTTTGATGATGATGTTGATTTGGCTGATTTTTTTGCACAGAAATAGTGAATAAAGTAGAATAGGATATAAGATACTTTTTGACGCGGGCACAGCCGCGGGGCCCTGCTATCCTATATCTAATTTGCGTTGTGAGTCTTTACATCTAACAACAAATTGATAAAAATATAATAGAATTATTTACGCTCCGTCAATCATCAACTTTTTTTAATGGGAAGAGTTGATCAAAGACGACCAAGGGTAACTTTTTGTTCAAATTACGCAAGCATGAGCTCATGTATAATATGACGATAATTCTACGTTATTGGGTTGTACTTATACGGATACACGATTAACATAATATTATTGATTGATTCAGCTTGTGAAGGACTTTTTGCAATAATAGCGTATGTTTTGGTGTTATTTACCTAATTAGATCTATATTGCAAGCTTTTCGACCTCACTATCACAATTCGAGGTAAGATTATCACAAACAAATTCTGTCATCATTTTCAGATCTTCTTTGTAGGTGCACTAATAGTATTAATTTTAGACTTGTTACTTTTAAAATAATTAAATCATGAAGTGTCATTACACGACAAAAATGGGTGAATCTTTTGCATCAAAACAATTAATAATAATTAACAAAAAGAACTTGACAGCCACAACCAACCAACAATCTCTCTGCTCTCTATCGTAATTTTCAGTAGATAATGCTTACATTAGTTTCGTGTTAACGTCAAGCTACAACTAGTTTATCGCCAGAAAACAATACATATCTATATATCACAGTGACGGGTATTATCACTCATTCATTAGATACGATGTTTTATTGCACGAATGCGCAATGACATCATCTAGGTATACGTAGGCATTAACAAGTGCCTAGTCTTTCACTTTTTTAGTGACCGATATACCATAATATACACAGAACAGATGATAATGTAGTAGTAGTCTAACTATTCTGTGATAATATTGATAGAGGATACGCCAAGGACTGTCATATTATGATATTACCTTATAGAGACCAGAAACGGTGGCCAGGACGACATGCTATTTATTATCAGCCATATATATGTATATGTATTATATATATATATATACACTAAATACACAAAGAAAAATGCCTTTATTTTTCAGTGTGCCGTTCGTTATAATATAACACTTAGTTTTCTCCGGCCTCAGACTGAAAGAGGATGCATTACACATTTTGGTTTACTACCTGAATATCTTAAAAAATTCATTGATGATATGGTTGTAAAATCTTAGTAAAATCATTATTTGGCTTGGCTACAAATGGTACATTTATGCATAGAGGTGGTATAGGTCTATGCATTTATGATGAATGCTGTCTTAAAATATTTAGCGGCACTTTATGCAAGCAGTATTAGCACAGAATACTTAATAGTACTAAGTAGTATTAGCACAGTTTTACAAAGTATGTTGACTATGTTCTCACTATTTGTTTGTTGATGTTATTGCACGAACGTTTTGCGCCCTTTTATAGTCTAGTCTTTGACAGAACATCAAAAGTCCGCACTCGGAGTCTGTCAGCGAGCTATGGAGCGCAGTATATTAGGAGTCAAACTTTCAGACCGCATCAGAAATAATATACTGCGTTCCAAAACTCAAATTGTTGACGTTGGTCATAAAGCCGCCAAACTGAAATGGAACTGGGCCGGACATATATGCCGCATGTCGGACAATCTGTGGGCCAAACTCTCTACAGAGTGGGTTCCACAGAACGTTAGACGACGACGTGGTAGACCCAGACGGAGATGGCGGGACGAGCTGGATAACTATTCTAGCACCTGGACCCAACAAGCAATAGACCGCGATGTGTGGAAGGAGGGAAGGGAGGCCTTTGCCCTGCAGTGGGACAAAACAGGCTAAATAAAAAAAAAAAAAAAAAAAATAGTCTAGTCTAGGCTAAGCAAGATGTTTTTGGATCTAGTAAATTTTATATTTCTTAGGTTAGAGTTTGAACACGACTTAGGTAACTTACCTTACCCAGGTACCTTCGTTTTTGGTAAATCACGGTTATGTTAGCACGCTAGCCTATAATAGGCACCCCCCTTACGCTGCAGCGCGTTATTTAGACTTTTCACTCGTGACTATATAAAAGAGAAATTCTTTGATACTTTGTACAATCGATTTTCAAGCAAGTCTCCGTGTATGCGTGTGTGAGTAGATAGAATACCACCAAGCGTTGTCGTTTTAAAAACCACGTCCGCTCTTCCCCATTCCACCGCGCCCGCGACATTCTCGTCCGAAAGAAAACGTTACACGCTATGAGATCGGTTGCATCAGTAACATTTCGAACAGGTTACGCCGCTTGCCGTAACCGCAGGGACCGCGATGTAATACCGGGTAACTGCATATTTTATAGCTCATTTTCTATGGGGCTGCTTGTGACTTATGGACAGACTCTGCCAAAGCTGAGCTGCTCCCTGATTCTCATTTCAAGCTTATTTCATTTTAAATCGGAAGCGTCTTTTTGAACTTCGAATATTTATTATTCTGTGAGCTATTTGGTCGCGGAAATCTTTTCGATTAAAATGAAGAAATGAAGAAGCGGGTGCAACGTTTTCGGTAGATATTCAGCATATAAGTGTGATGGAAAATACCACATTAGTATAGATTAGTCCGTAATTAGGTTGTCTGGAAGAAATAGCTTTATGCGATAAGACCGCCAATTGTAAAACCGAATTATTTCTTTTTGTTGTTATTTTAATTTTAAGTTCTTTTAGTTTACAATAAAGAGTTAATCTATCTAATATATCTATCTATAGACTACTCTACGAATACGTCATGGCATAACAGTTTCGACGATTTCTCAGAAAATATATACGGTCGAATTGAGAAACCTCCTCCTTTTTTTGAAGTCGGTTAAAAACTACATATAAGGCGGTAAGCCCGTTAGGTGAAATAGCACGTAATTGTAGCCCCAACTCTAAAATACAAAGCATAATTAAACAATCAATTGCAACACTTAAATAAAATTAATTAATTTCACAATATCAAAAAAATTACTTTGTTTTCCTTTCAAATTCCAACACTAGCAAGGTTTGCCGAAACCAGTCTCTGCACAAAATTTTAGCTGGATTAGAATTCAACATGGCCGTCGAATTCATTCATGTTTTGTAAACAATCTATACTGGCTCTGATACTGATTGCATGAATGGCAAGATTAGCAAGCAGGTGGGCAGGTAGGAAGTTCTGGCTTTCATCTTAATCTAACATCAGATCCAGCCAGCGAATGACACTCGCTCTTTTAATTATCTCGCACTCTCTAATTATTTAAAGGGGGCTCTCCCACATACCTAACAGACTTGATTTTTTTGCCGTTTTTATAGATACGGAACCCTTCGTGCGCGAGTCCGAATCGCACTTGGCCAGTTTTTTTTCATGGTGTACCTACCGCTTTAATTCCTTAATTTTCTAACATTTGTAATTTTTGACGATATTTGTATAATTAAAGTTTATAATCATAAATATTTTCACCATAAAGACCAAAAATCAAAAGCCACCCAGTGAGTGTATTTCAACTTTTTTTTTAATATTTAATAAGCCTTTCGACCAATATGTCGCCCGGTGGCTAGCGATGCACTCATCGCTCGAAGATAGTGAACACGCTATAATGGTCTGACTCTCAAGGGCTGTGTGCTGCCGGAACACCGTAAGGTTGGTGTTAAGCCACTTTTTGGTAGCAGGTCAGGCAAGTCAATTTTTTTAAATGAAAACGGCTTTTTGCAGGCTAATTGTTTAATTGTTAAAAGGGTAACAAACAAACTAAATTTCGCATTTAAAAGAGCTTGTGATTGCACATTTCATCATCCACCAATTTTTGTAAGCCGAGTAGCGTTTGAGTGAAACCGACACTTTAATGGGAAGATCCCTCGTTAACTTTTACTCGTAATGTTTACCTGCAGAATGAATGGTCATTGCATAGAATTTTTTACCTTGATGCCCAACGCGTAAGCAATCATTTCAAAACAGGTAAAATTCTTCTGTTGGTAAATTCACGATACCTTTTATAATTACGAGCATGCAACATGCACGGTGACCGTGGAGTAAAGGACCAGAGTTCATTGCAGGTTTGGAATTTAGTTCTTCAAGTTTTCTTTTACAGTTGGATGATTCCGAAGTCTGGCTTCAGTTGGCAAAGAAATCAGAATCACTACTAATGAGTAGTCATCAACATTAAACCAGGCAACAGAGCAATTTTCACTCATGAATTTCTAATTTAAGTATACATATATCTTCGACTGTGGTTTGAAATTGGCTGGAAGGACTATGATAGCCACAATACAAAACCATTCAGCCAACGCCTACGTTTATTAAACAGAATAATAAAGTTATATTCGAACCCCGAATCTCTGAAGTTAGAAAGCGAAACTGCTAACCGCCAACGTTATAACGAATTCTTCTTGTGATGAATACTGCAAAATGGAAAATCATACGATAATGATGGGTGGTTTTGGTGATTTAGCTTATGATGTTACAGCTCTTGAGGCGTATGTTTTGTGAAAATTAGTGAGTTGGATCCTTCTATATCTAACAGTTAATATTGGTAAAGAGACCATTTATAATCATTTGCCGAGTCGAAGTTGTGTATCTAATAGATGTTCAAAAACTTTAGATTGAATTCGCTAAAGGTCATGTTGACAGTAAGTAGCAGGCTCGTCATGCATTCATTCCATTTGTTTTAGTATCAATAATTATTGTGCAACCAGCCGAGTCTCCATAAATAAATTACAATACTTAATTGCTGACTGCAGCTGATTACCAAACTGCTATTTTGTCACGTAAACGAAACGAACAAGTAAACCTTTTGTAAAGCGATGTTTTACGTGGAGAAATCTTCAACCGAAGGCGCGGTGACGTCACCGCTTATCGATTTCTGAGGAAGGCTGAAGGTATCCGGGATTTTGAAGTTCAAATGTCATGTGTTTATTTTGTAGATTATGAGTAGGACTCACCTCAGGCGGAGCGGCGAATTTCAAGTTGGCGAGAGAGCCGTGCGACCTACTCCTGTGTTCCTGCCGGATGCTGTACGAGAAGGCGCGTTCGTTGAGGTGTCCCTTCTTCCTGTAGATGCCGCCGGCGTCCTCCACTGCCTCCAAGCCGGTCATGCTCTGAGCCGCCTTCAGCGCCGGCGGGGGTGGCGGCTTCGAGCGCCGCGGGTCCACCGTGGCGTACTGGATGCGGCCCCGGCCCTGCGGCGGGCCCGGCGGGAAGGGCCCCGGAGCCAGGGCCGCCGGCACGCGGCCGCGGTGCCCCAGCGTGGCGTGTCGCGCGTGCGGGAGCGTGGCCGCCGGGTGCGCCATCAGCACCATGGGGTGCGCCGGGTGCCCGCCGGCCCACGCAGGCGGCGCGCGCCCCAGCGACCGCCCGTTCATGGCGGGGGCCGGGCCCGCGTACAGCTCGTCCGCCGACGCGGAGGACTTCTTTTTACTCTTTTTCGTTGTACCCTTCTTCTTGGGCTCCTCGGGCGGAGGAGGCGGAGGCGGCACGGACGAGGGTCTCGTAATCTGACGCGGGCGCGGAGCTCGCGCGGCGTGCGGGATGTCGTCGCTGGCGTCGTCGCGCTCGATCTCTCCGATCCACACCTTGTGGTTCTCGTCGCCGTCGTACGCTTCGAGCTCCTCGTCTCCGTCGGGCGGGCCGTGCTGCGGCGCGCGCTCCGCCTCGAGCCGCTTGGCGTACGAGCTATCTGCGTATGCGTGGAAGCAGCAGCGCACCAGCGCATTAGCGGCCGCCTCGCGCCGGCAGACGAAGGCGTGGCACTCGAGCACCTTGATGCCCTGCGTGCGGCGCAGCACGGCGGCAAACAGCGGCGGACGGCGCGGTGCCGGCGCGCGCGCGAACGGGGAGTCGAGCGGCAGGAACCGCGGAGCGCCCTCCACGGTAACGCGGCGCACGGCCGCGCAGTAGTGCAGGCTCGATATGGGGAAGAAGCGCGCGACCCGCGAGCCGCTCTCGTCTACGTTCTCCAGCAGGATCCCGTTGGACCAGACGGACAGCCACGAGTCGATGCCGCCCGTGGTGGCGCCCTTGTCCGGGTAGAGCTCGCGCAGCGGCTCCTGGATGCCCTGCAGGCCGTCCTTGCTCTGCTGCGGCACCGCGGAACCGAGGTACAGCACGCGGCACCGACAGATCGGCGTCGATTCCATCTCACTGCACTGTCACACCATCACACCGAGGAACTGAGAGCGCGAGCGAGCGGGACGTGCGGCGGCCGCGACACCCGCGCGGATCTGAGGTGAGCGGAATTCAAGATGGCTGCCGCGATGCGGGCGCGCGGGCCGGGGCCGCTACCTGCGCGCCGCATACGCACCTGTGAAGACACCTCGGACCTCGGACTCGATCGGGCACGGGTAGGTAGACGGGTAGTGCCGATGAACCGGCATTGTGTCAAACGAATCGTCGCGAATTCGGCCGCATTTCTCCCGGCGCGTCATCACGTCACCGACGTGACGGAATGTCTCACTTTTGTCTGCTGCAGTGAAATCTGAAGGTCGATTGTCCGATGGGACGCGAGTTTCCTTTTCCTACATCCAGGATGTAACTCTCGACATAAACTCGTTACAAAGTCACACTATAAGTAATAGTAATAGTAGGTAGGTACTCAAAAAGATTGACATCATGTAATATCACGCGCGATGCATTGCGTGCTTATTATTTACCTATCCGTTATTGTCATGCGATATGTTGTCATAAATAAGTGTGATTCTTATAATTTCATTACATTACATTACTTAACGAATTACCATTATACCACGGTAATGATAATTTTAATAGAAATAGAAAAAAAAAAGGTGACGAAAACTATTGAAGATGTCAAAAATATTAAAGTAAGGTCATTAAACCACATTCTTCTGTATCATTATCACCAGGTAGGTATCATTAAAAGTTACTTAGTAGTCAAACCACAGATTTAATATTCGACCGAGTTACTTACTAACTTGTTTTACATAGGTAAAACACGTTGGTTCTGAAGATTTTTACAAATTTTGCAAATACATATATATTGATATTTTTATATCTTACTAGCAACGTAGGTTGCACATTACTAGTATCCCTCCAACTAAGCTAAATATGCTTGTGTTTGGAGTAGGTTCACGTCAATAGTGCAATGGGTGGGGATCGAACTCACGACCTCTCGATCGCCAGTCCGACACCTTATTCATTGGGCTATTGCCGCTTTTAAGATTTTTATTATTATAACGTATTCGTAGCTAACAACGTTAATTTATGGTACATCACCGTCTGCTACGTACTTCCTACAATTAATACCTGCTATTGCAAAGGTTGTCTGGAAGAGTTTGATAGATTGTACTTAATACAAAGGCCGGTATTAACCCTTTAGTTATAGTAATTGTGTTCTTTGTTTTTATGTTTAATGTTAATATACAATAGTTTATATTGTATTGTTATTATGTAACAATGATTCCTATGGAACTTGATAAAATAGCGTTGTAAATTTTATTTTAATGGAGTCCATTCAAAATGCAGATTTTTAAAATATCTTATAGGCTAGCGTTTAACCACTATCTTGTCTGGTGGTAAGCGATGATGTGGTCAAAGATGTGAACACGCTAGAACTAGAATACTTTAACTCTCAAGGGCTATGTGCTGCCGGAACACCGTAAGGTTATGGCGGCATTTTTCTCCTTGATGGTGGTAAGCTAGTTTTTGGTAGCAAGTCCGGCAGATCATCCACGTGTAAAATTAATATCGTTTAAAAAACTAAAAAGAACCGACTTCAATGCCGCGCTTTTAATGTTCAGTACCAATTTTGAGGTGTTTAGTCCATATCTCTGAAGACCTCGATAAAATTACCATGGTACCACACTTGAGATATCTCCTTTCCAACAAAAAAGAATAATCAAAATCGGTTCATAAACGACGAAGTTATCCGCGAACGAACATAAAAAAATATATACATACGGTCGAATTGAGAAACCTCCTCCTTTTTTTGAAGTTGGTTAAAAAAGACCATGTACACACACAGGACACCATGTATACAGGACTTAAGCAATAAAACACTAGTGGCCTAAATTTCGACCAACATGTATTATAGATTGATTGAATCATTGTATTATTTGTATCACATTTTTCAACCGACTTCCCAAAAAGAAGGAGGTTCTCAATTCATCGTATGTTTTTTGTGTGTATGTTACGGGATTTCTTCGTCAATTGTGAACCGATTTGAATGAGTCTTTTTTTAATCGGTAGGGTTTGTTTCCGAGGTGGTCCGATTTTATCGAGATCTGATATCTGAGTATCTCCAGAGATATGATGTTAAACGTCTCAAACTTGCTTCTGAAATTGACTCGCAGGGCATGGAAGTCGGTTGTTTTAGTTTTTAAACTATCTTAATTATTAACGTATGTGTAATAATGTAATAATGAACGATAAATGGTTTTTATTAATGTAATTGGTATTATACTGTTTTAATCGAATAAATGATTAAATAAAATAATCTGAAAAAAAAATTGATCGTGGTCGTCAAGATGCCGCGTAGTTTAACTAGTGAAACAATAAAACACACATTTATATTTGAAATTAATTTATTACAAATTTAACTAGCTATCTAATCCTTACTTACTTTAAAAACACAAGATACTTACATACTTCACACATATATATAAACTACCTACAAATAGTTGATGCCAAATGCAGAGACTATATTATATAACTTATTGTTAAAATTAATATACCAGTTTCACCGGTTCCTGATAAAGTGTCAGATAATTATCTGACATTTACCGCCATATAAAAGTTGTCAAAAATCTGTCAGATAAGTTCCTAATAATCTAATCCTACCGGTGATACTGGCTTCTAAGGCAAATAGCCAAGTAATATTTTAAATACATAATATGAAGATAGTTAAAAACAAAGGTTTTTTTACATAGGAGATAAGCAAGCGTTTGACCACTATCTCACCTGATGTGAAGTGGTCCGTTACGGCTCTCAACGACTCATATCGTGTCTTATAAAAAAAATCTATACAAGTGCGAATCTTACTTGCGCACCGAGGGCAGGCCTCCCTCACCCGCCCATAGCTACTGCGCTTTATACCTAAACTTTTGTCAACGCCGGCGGTACTATCTGCCAGTCGGTTGTCACTGCTCACGCGCGCGCAACGTATATTATTATTCAAATGACGGGATAACTGCGCATTCGTATTCTATATTAGAAACAATTAAAATTTTTCATTTTGCGGGTTTGACAAAAAACAAGCATAATATTTTTCTTTTTTATGCTAACGATACTAAAATGACAAGATAGGGCGTAAAATTCACTTTCTCGACTTCAAATTCGACTCTTAGTTAGGAATTTTGATATTATTTTGTGAGGCAAATAAAAAGAATTCGTAAACTTTTTTTTTATTTCTTTGAGTCAGTTCCTTTACTGTAGTATAAGTAATATCAACGCTAAGTCGAGCGCCTTAGACACATTTTTGCTTGTATTGTCTGAAATAAACGTTGGTATTGTGTTTTTGTAGGGGAGTGAAGTATCTGTTACCTAGTAACTATTATATAATCTGTGCCGAGGGTTCAATTTACATAATATAAATTTAAAAAATGCAATTAAGAAACTATCCTTAGAACCAGTTTCACCGGTTCCTGATAGCCCTATCAGGAACTAATCTGACACATATTTGACAGCTTTTGTATGAAGTCATCAGTCAGATAACTATCTGTCACTTTATCATGAACCGGTGAAACTGGAAGTTCTTGTTTTTCTTCCATACAATAAATGTCACCGATTCTTCAAGTGTAGAATGGAGAAACGTAAATGTGGGCAATATAACTACAAATTAAAGATGTTTTTCATCTTTGAGAGTTTGACAGAAGATTAAATCTGTGAGAATGAGTTTCTATCGTTAGTGTTCGTCTATAGATGCTTCGTCTAACATAGGATGATATTTTTGACAGCTGTATGGACGAGGTAGTGTATAATCGTCAATTAATTTATTCGATTATTCTAACGGAACTTCGAATCGATAATTGCATGGCATGTTGTATAATAATGTTTAATAATCGATTAGGTACTGTGTATATACAGTTCGATTTAGTAGTACTTTACTAAGGGGGCGGGTTAATGTGACAATTTGTATGAAATAAATTTTTCAGCGCCCCTACCGGGCGTCAATGAAACTAAAATGTCCACCAAATTGCTCACGTTTAAACGAATACCTAAACAAAAGAAACTCGTGCTAGCCCCAGATTGTTATTACCTTAAGTGATAGAGTGGGATAGAAAACATACCGAGGTGAATGAACTTATCTTCGGAGCATTGTTCTACAAGCAATCTCCACATATTGTCTTATCTTCTTGATATAGTTCTATAATAGAACTATTATTAAACTATATGTATTTAGAGGCCTTAACGGTTGGTTCATCTGCACTTTTAGATTTCGGCGTTTTCCGCTTTTGGATGATGTTTTGAATCTGAAAAAAAAGATTTGCGATTAGTACACATTCATAAAATAATTTTAAAAAATTGTTTCAAATTAAATTTCAATGTCTTGAAACATCTCAAAACTTAATATCTAGATGTCTCAGGGTTACAGGCGCAATGCAGATGCACTATGTTGTGGAAATTCAGATTTTTTACGTGCCACAGCATTTGTTGTAGGCAGGCATCGTTGCATTATTTTAGAAGAGCGTATTGCGTGTCAAACTACTTAATATTTTGGGAGTTATGGTCAATCGCGGACGGGTGAGTCGTTTGTCACCCATCTGCGTTCGTAAGTTTCGGCCTCAAATCCTGCCATGCCAGGCCTGGGTAGGGTTCTAATCCACTTTTTTCAGTTTCATTGTGGCTCCAAACGATTAGTGTATTTAGCCAGTGTCAAGAATTGCAATTGTTAAGTTTTTGTAAATTCAAGTCGTCAAGTTGAGTCAAAATCTTATTTCGGGCCAAGTTACTTTATTTCTATATGTCTCGAGGTAACAGGCGCAGTGCAGTGACATGCAAAATGTTGACTATCCAGAATTTTGCGTGCTGTATCTGTTATAGGTAGACGTCATGGCTTACCACCGGAAGAGCGTCGTGCATGCCCTGTTACCTTATATCATAAAATAACTCCACTCCCGAGGAAGAGCGACGAAAAGGTCGCGAAAATTCTACTAAAGATACGTAAACTATAGGCGGCAAATACCATCAATAGTATAATTTAAAGTTTTTACACATTAAATAATATGTACCTGCTGCCACTCCCTGTCTAGTTCTGCCTTCTCGCTCTTATCCTTAGTCTTCCTTGTCTTACGTCCGTCTTGTGTCTTCACTCCGTACTGGAAGGCGGCTTTTGGTAGCGCCTCTTTGCTGCTCATGTATGCTGAATATTCTTCTTGTGTGTCGAAGTCCCAGCGACCTGCACAGAAATATAGCACAATATTAAGGTATGTTACCGAGGGAATGTCAATAAGTTAGGTTGTCGTCTTTTATTTGTGCGATGAAATCTATCGAGTCGTAATACGCCCGGACCTTGCGGTATTCTTTTAACTTAATTACCGCTGCGCGCTCTGTATTTATTAGGACAATAACATTTCCCATACAACATTATTATTGAGCCTCCTTAGACAGGGCACTATTAAAGAACAGTTATAAGCCTAAAATTGAAAATATACTTTCCCGCCCTAGGGCGGAAAAGACCTTTTTTGCGCGCCCTTATCGAGGAACAAACCATCACTTTTCGAATAGATGGGATGAAATAGTAGATTGTATAACAAGGGTGGAAAATAATACTATTCTGCGAGGCCGCTTTTTTAAATCCAGAGCGGAGTGAAGGATTCTAAAGTAGAATCCTGAGCGTAGCGAGGGATTTAAAGTACGTGGGCGGAGGGAAAATAATTTTGCAGCCGAGTTATACACTCTGCTTTTCATCCCCCTCTATGAGAAAAGGAAATAGTTAAAAGGCTCATCATGTCATGTCATGTAATGTCATTTAATGTCATATAATGTCATGTAATGTCATGACATGTCACTTAATGTCATGAAATTACATTTAATGTTATGAAATGTCACGAAATGTCAAAAAATTTACTAAAATGTCATTAAATATCACGAAATTTCTTGAAACGTTATTGTATGTCATGAAATGTTACAAAACGTCATAAATATCATGAAATATAACGAAATGTCAAAAAATGTCACGACAGGTCATGAAATGTAACAAAACGTCACGAAATGTCATGAAATGTCACGAAATGTCATGAAAATTTCATGTAATGTTATGAAATAAAAAATAAAAATAAATCGCGAATGAACAGGTATCTACTACTAGGTAAGCGTGCTACATCGTCGACCGTATCATCACTTAACATCAGGTGAGATAGTGGTCAAACTCTTGCTTATCTAGCATAAAAAAATATCATAAAATCTCAAGGAATTTCATTGTATCTCCTTAGACCGGGCACTATATTTCAGCAATAAAAGTATTTCATTTCATTTCATTTCTATAGAAGAACATTCATAAGCCAAAAATTAAAAAAATACTTTCCCGCCCTAGGGCGGAAATGACCTATTTTGCGCGCACTTATCGAGGAACAAACCATAACTTTTCGAATAGATGGGATGAAAAATGTTTAACCTTATGTTAAAGTAAATTTTCATGAAGAATGTATCTAAGAACCTTGATAACAGTTGCAGCTATTATTTTATGTAATAATGGGCAAACAAGCTAACAGCCCGCCTGATGGTAAGTGGTCACCGTCATTTATGAACTTTTTTTTTACACCGAACTGGGTAGCACTTGATCACTATCTCACCTGATGTTATGTGATGATGCGATCGATGATGGAGCGTGCTTACCCAGAAGATACCTATTCACTCGCGATTTGAAGACCCCCATATGTACTTAACCGGAGACATAGACTCGAGCAGGGTATTCCATTCCTTGGCGGTTCGTATGATGAGCGATGAAGCAAATCGCTTCGTTCGGGAAAATGGTATACCTACCATAAATCGGTGGCGCCTTTTAGTATCTCTAGATGTCCGATTGACTGCAACACCATGAGTGCTGTTGATGCGTTATTGATCTTTAAATAATTTATGAATACCCTTTTTAAAAGATTCCATCCCGCTATATTCGATTTTTTTTTATGTTAGATAGGCAAGCGTTTGACCACTAACTAACTCACCTGATGTTAAGTGACGATGCGGTCGGCGGTGTAGCACGCTTCCTTGTAGATACCTGTTCACTCGCGATTTGAATATAATATTATGACTAGTGATATTACGATAGCGATAGTCTATCGATAGTATCGTGATACTATCGTGGCCTTAAAAATCAATCGTACTATCGATAGCCCTATCGAAACTATCGACCCTTGACGATACTATCTATGGTATCGATAAATGAAAATAAGTAATGATTAAGATCAATAGTATCGACAGTATCATTACAAAAACTATCGATTTCGATAGTATTGATAGTGTCGATAATATCGATAGTCGTGCGAGCATTTTACGATAGTATTGCTTGGTGACAATACTTAGTCACGCGCTACCGTGTAGTAATATTCGAGTGCAATTATTTACATTAAGAGGGTAACTAGATATAGTGTCACTGTATTACCGACCAGATGTCGTTTTATTCCCTGTCAATAGAATCGAAAATACGTCGATAGTTACTAAACCAATACTATCGATAGTATTGCAGCATTTCGATATTTTCGATAGCACTCCATAGAGTGCTATCGAAAATACTCGATAGTGCCATAGCACTATCGAGTATTTTTCAAGGTTAACAATCGATATCGAAACTATGGCAACAACACTTATTATGACTGCACTAACCTATGGGTCCTTTCTTATTCCCGGCGTCCATCTTGGTATAGTCGACCTCATCGTCGGAGTCGTCTATGGCGTCGTCCATCTCTCGCAGACCGGGGTAACACTCAGCGTACCCCTCGGGCTCCGCGGCCAGCTTAGACAGTAACATGGCGGACCGAGCGTCTCGGTCTTCGGACGGGGCGTTTGGTCGCCGCGGGAGAGGTCCTGGACCTGAACAAAATTATTCATATTTATAAAAATGTTGAAGGTTTCAGGGATGGTTCGCTTTAAACAGCAATTTGAAGCGATTGTGTGGAACCGTAATACTGAAAATTATGAATTAAAACATTTTATTTTGCATTATTTAGTTATTAGTTTTGAGGCGGCAATAGCCCAATGGCTAAGGGTCAGCTCAGACCGCGACGCGACGTGGCGCGCACTTATTAAGAGAGTGATACAAAAAAGAACCTTATTTACTACACAAAAAGATACACATTTTATTTAGTTAGTTCGGCGGCTTCATTCTGAGCCGCGCGGCTTCTGGCTGCACCACGCGACACAGCGGGAAGCCGCGAGATAAACAATTGAACTTTATTATCTACACAATAAGATACACATTGCATTGAGATAATTAGGTGGCGTCGCGCGTTGCGCCGCGCGGCGTCGGGCTGCGCCGCGTGAAGCCAAAGGCCTCGTCACGTCGCGTCGCGTTGCGGTGTGAACTGACCCTAAGGCGTCGGCCTGGCGATCGAGAGGACGTACGAACCTACGACCTCTCGATCGCCATCCCATCGGGATCGAACCATCCCAACCAATTGTACTATGGACGTGAAACCACAAGCATATTTAGCTTAGTTGGAGAGGTTAACAAGACTACTAGTAATGTGCAACCCACATTGCTAGAAACCTTTAAAAAAAAGAAAGTATGTATGCATTGAATACAACTATTACTATTCCGTCTTTACACCGAGATAGTGGTCTTACACACCTGATGTTAAGATAAAATTGTGCTTCTCTGAAAATAGAATGGAATGGACGACATTGAGCTAAGACACTGACTTCAGTCTATCCACCCTACCCGTCTTCCAAGTCAAACTGAGTATCATCAACATTCATCATCAGCCGTTCTGTCCATTGCTGGAGGCCTCCCCCAAGACACGTTACTAAGCCTGATGTTCGGCATTTCTTTTGCAGTCACAACTTTTTTTTTTTTTGACGTGATAACGTCTTTTAATTCGATGAACACCAGCTGTACGCACGAAAAATTGTCACGTTCTGCGTGCAAGCCAGAGCGTGAAGTTATCACTTAAAATTATCGTCCGTAAACAGACTTTATAGGCAACCAATTTTTCGTTCATATTTTCAGATAAGCTGGGTATGTTTACCTTCAATATCATCCTTAAGATCAGCAGGTTTATCAAAGTACACCCTGGGCCGCTCGTCTCGTCTGTCCTCTCTCCGCTCGCCCGGCACGTAGTCGCCGATGTTGTCGTATATGGAGTCTTCGTTACGACCCTTTTCTTGTTTATCCTGGATAATATACGAGGACATTATTTAGTAATAAGATCGTTTAAAAAACTAATAATATCGTTTAAAAACTAAAAAAGAACCGACTTCAATGTTCATTTTCAGTACCAATTTTGAGATGTTTATCTCAATATCTCTGGAGATACTTATCAGACCTCGATAAAATTACCATGG
This sequence comes from Cabera pusaria, assembly GCA_954871355.1. Taxonomy (NCBI): domain Eukaryota; kingdom Metazoa; phylum Arthropoda; class Insecta; order Lepidoptera; family Geometridae; genus Cabera; species Cabera pusaria. The sequence continues at coordinate 12,761,002 of OX940906.1, forward strand.
TACCACACTTGGGATATCTCCTTTCGAACAAAAAAAGAATAATCAAAATCGGTGCATAAATGACGAAGTTATCCCCGAACAAACATAAAAAATATATATATATATATATATACGGTCGAATTGAGAAACCTTTTTTTGAAGTCGGTTAAAAATAACCGACTTCAATGCCGCGCTATTAATTTCCAGTACCAATTTTGAGGTGTTTATCTCCATATCTCTGGAGATACTTTCAGACCTCGATAAAATTACCATGGTACCACACCTGGGATATCTCCTTTCCAACAAAAAAAGAATAATCAAAATCGGTTCATAAACGACGAAGTTATCCGCGAACAAACATAAAATACATAAAATACGGTCGAATAGAGAAACCTCCTCCTTTTTTTGAAGTCTGTTAATAAAGGTTTATCGTTATTCACCAATGTACCTTAATCTTACATGTGATCTGTGGACGGGTGATCAATCAACACCATTATTATAAATCCGAAAGTCAGTTTGTTTGTTTGTTTGGGACTTCTTCACGGTCAAACAGCTGGACTGATTTAGCTGAAATTTTGCACAAGGATAGCCAGTACTATGGATTAGGCTATAGGATACTTTTTAAGGCGGGCGAAGCCGCGGGGCATAGCTAGTGAGTAATAATTGGTGGTCGAAGCCTACCACTAATGTTTGTCCAGCATTACAATGATGGTCCTAGATGGTCCTGTGAAGCTCATGACATTTATCTTATATTTCACATTCTCCGAAATGTATCCGATAAAAACTGATAGACCAGCGACTTGCGGCAATTTTCTAGAGCAGGGGTTCATAAACTTTAAAGATAACTGTACACCAACCAAATACCTTTTATTTAATGGAACCCCATATCAAATGATTGATATGCCAACGCGCAACGTCGCGAAATATCTCTGGCTACGTGCGATGCTAGGCCAGTCATAGTCCGGGCTGAATGCTTGCGAACTACCTACCTATTTACATAAAAGTAATGGGTTCTTCTCATCACATATTTTGCGCTATTTCAAAATACTTCTTGTAACCGTGATATTATTTAATAGCTAATAATAAATAATTTTGACGGAACCCTGTGATGACTATTCTACAAAACCCCTAGGTTCCGAGGAACTCAGTTTCGTAATCCCGAGAGCGTTGAATATCGCCGCAAAGTTGCTCGCGAGTCTCTAGACTCTTGAGTCTAAAACCTCTTGTCTATAAGACGTTTGTCTTGGCACTCCTCTCAATGACTTCTCCAGCTGATATTTCTTCAAATATATTTTTTTGTGTTTTTACGGTGAAAGTTAACAGGAAAAGTACGACGCTCGCCTGATGGTAAGCGATGACGTCTACCTATTACAGATACAGTTTCTGGACTGCCAGAATTTTGCATGCCACTGCACTGCACCTGTTACCTTGAGACATAAAGATATTGAGCAGAACTATCCCAGTCCCAGAGGTAAGAAGAGTAGGTACTCTATGATTGATCGGACTTGTGCTTGATACAAGTTGAGCTAACTCACCTTAGCCTTCTTAACTTTGCGATGACGTCCGTGTCTCAGATAGGAGAAGATCTGCGCTAGTTTGTCCAACACCACATCGTTGGCACTAGACGTGGAGCTCCTCTCGTCTACTTCCGGCACATCCGCCTTGCTGCGGGTCAATGTGGTGGGGATGTCGCTGTCTATGGTGCCTTCTTCGTCTAGTTCAACCACGTAAGCCATGCGACCCGGCGCGAATAGCTCGTTACGGGTTACTTTTTTACTTCTGTAAGGCATTATATATTTTTTATATTTTATTTTATTTTATATGGTATGCGGCATGCAAAATTCTGGCAGTAAACATTTTGCATGTCACTGCACTGCGCCTGTTACCTTGAGACATAAAGATGTTGAGTCTCACATGCCCTGTAATTTCACTGAACAAAAATAATTTATTTATTTTCTCCAATATACAAAGTTGCATATACAAATTATTCGTAACTAAAGTGAGACTGATGCCTGTGTGTATTACAGGACACCAGGACTTCACGCAGATAATAGTTTTAGTATTTGGCATTATTTAAATAATACGAATTTTCAAAAAAGTATTGAAAATAATTACCAATATTCCATTATTTATGTATGGATAAATAAGTATAAATATATTAGCCTAGTAATTCAACGAGGTAACGTCGCCAGCTTTTTGGGAACGTTACCGGCAGACAGCTGTGACCTAGGTTCTGTTTTTTATTTATAACTATATTAATTTTAATTTATAACATTTTATTTATTCTTAGTTCGAATAGTTTAATTTATTTTTAATTTGTATATATGTACCAATTGTAAATACTAGTTGAAATAAATTAGATATTCTGTAGATCTTAATAATAAATATGTATAAACAGTAATATTGTCAATGCGAAATTTAGTTTATACATTTGTAACGTCTTCACGGTCCAACAGCATGGAGTTGAATGCAGAAATTACATAACAATTCAAAAGCAAATACATAAATCATCGTCGAAAGATGCGAGAAACATAATTTGCGATTTATTACCGATTTACTGTTATAAAAGTATTTTGAGGGAAAAGTAAACTAGATTTATACTCTCATTAAGGGTTACTTTTTTGCTTCTGTAAGGCATTATAATAAATATCAACAGTAATATTGTGATTGCGAAACTCAGTTTATACATTTGTAACGTCTTCACGGTCAAGCAGGTTATCTCACGTGTTGGTAAGTGATAATGTGGTCGAGCGTGGTAGCACCAATGAAAAATCATAAGTCAGGAACTCTAATTCAGAACAAATTCCACACAAAAAGTGGCCATCCTTCAAACCAAAACGACGTAGATTCAAAATAAGATCTAAATAAAATCGAAATCACTTTAGAAATTACAAATAATTGGCTTGGAGATTGATTTAAATTCGAAACGAAAGCAGGGATTGGTTCGCGCATGTGCTGCAATATCTGTTATGATATGACAATTGAGTCAAACAAGACAAATGTCCGACTAATGACGCGCTGGGCACTACTTTTAACCCCGCCTGCTTGGACACGACTTTTGTTGGGTCATTTTTATAACGCATTTACTTTTCCCGACTTATGATTTATTCGTAGGGTAGCACGCTAGGTCTAGAATTGGAACTGGCTCTATGGCTGAAATTTTGCACAGAGATAGCCATTAGAGTAGAGTTAGGACACAGGATACTTCTTAATATAGGTGAAGCCATTGAGTATAGCTTGTGTTTTTATATCATCATCATCAGAAAATATAAAGTATAGATATCACTTAAAGAAACATAACATTTGAAATATTTACTTTTGTTCTGTAATCATGTCAAATATATTCTTCCCCATTTGTGTCTTGAATTGAATTTCTTCTGGCTCCAACTGCAATCAAAAACAAATATGTATAGTCTGTGCAAAGAGAGAACTGTCATGGCTCTACGATGAACTAACATTCAAAGGTAAGGAAGGATGGTAAATACCTAATTTATTTACCTACCTAGTACCACCCGATAATTGTCAGAGTAAGTACCTACCAAGGTATCAAACATTTCCAGTCGTATTGGCATTGACAGAGCAATGTTGCTAACGCGAAAAAAACAGTCAATTAGAACTATCAACATGCGCGCCCTCAATTTCTACGACAATTCTCTTTTTGCACAGACTCTATTAATAACACAACATACTCCAAGAGTAGTGGATCCAGAATATAAACACATATACTCGATTAATACTGGCCTAAGTGAATGAAAAAGGCAGATTCTAAGCCATTTTATTAAAAAAAATTATTCCACTACACTCGCTAGGTGGATTTTCATGCTAACCTACGTCATAGTCATAGATAACATTAACGTGTCTTCGCAGATGTCACTGTCACAAGTGTCAAAGCGAATCTGTGTATATTATTTACTAGCAGCCCGCCCCGGCTTCGCACGGGTAGAACATATATGCCTACAAAATTTGCATCAGTTTGTTGCATCGAATATAAAATATGAACATATTTAACAACCATCGTCATATTTCATCCAATTTACACAAAACCTTAACGAATTATGCACCTAAACCTTCCTCATAAACACTCTGGCTATTGGTGAAAACCGCATAATAATCCGTTCAGTAGCTATTGAGATTATTGCGAACAGACAGACAGACGCAGTGATGAACTTTGTTTTATAATACTTACGTATTGATATTGGACGGCCCTTTGGCGTAAAGTATAGTTACCCTGATTCTGACCCGACGGTCGTTGGTTCTAATCCTAGCTACCAATGAAATTTTTATGTGCATTCATGAATCATGAGTTTTCGTACAGTGGTAGTGGGATCATTAAATGTACCAAAAAGTAGCTTACCACCAAGGAAAACATCTGCCGCCGTAACCTGACGGCGTTCCCCGACGCAAAATGTAGGGGTAATATACGTTTTACGTGTGTATCTATGTGTCTGTCTGTAGCATCTTAGCACCTAACCGGATGAACCGATTTTGTTTTTATTATAGATAGTTTTTTTTGTTTGATAGATGTCTTCATCGAGAGTTTTCTTAGCTTTGATTCATGAAAATTCGTTCAATCGTTATAAAACTATAAGCTTTTTTCTAGTTAATTGCGCTATGAAATCAACTTTCATAGGTCTGATCAATTCGAAAATCTTCTTCTTCAACGATATTGTAAGAACATGGAAGCCTCCTGGACTCGACAGAATACTCAAATCCTCACCAACTTACAGCTCAGATTTTAAATGTCGTGTTTAGAGTCATTGGAAAAAGCTATTATACATAGATCAGTCGGGGTGGTTTAAAATATTATATTATATTATTATATATATAGATGTATATTATTTTATACAATAGATCATATTATTATACTATATTGACTTCAAATTGATTGTGATCGGTGGGGATCTACAGCATAGCTAAGCTTATAATAATATTTTCGTAGTAACTATGACCTAATCTGTGGTTTCACTGCAAATATTTTATTAATTTTGCTATGCGTGTTTGTGAAATTCGTGATATCTTCTAGAGTTTTAATTTGAATTATATACTGTAAAGGACAATTTTAATCTATGATATGTGGCCAAGCTAATTAACGTAAGTTAATTATTAGGGTAAGGATTAATACAATATACTTGAAAATAGCCCTGGAAGTTATGTAATATTTTTTAACAAAAATTTTAAGATTAAAATGGTTACTGTGAGTCAACCTTAAGAGATAGACATATGCTGTCGCGGACTTTTTTGTAGGTCTTATTAAGTTGTTCAACTCTTGCATAGAAAATATTCTTCTATCTATTTTCAATTAAGCAGCGTTCGTAAGAAACGTGTTTTTTCGACCGTTTTTTTGTCGACTTAGGTTGCAAATTAGGTCTCCACGAATGTACCTTTGATTTAAACGGGATAATATATAGCCTATTTTTATTTCGAAAGTCCATTTTATATAATAGTGAAAGAATTTTTTAAATCGGTCCAGTAGTTTTTGAGCCAAATCATTACAAACATACAAAAATACAAATGTTCTCTCTTTATTATATTAGTATAGATTATATTTATTTCGTAAATGGAGCATTTAATTGAAAAAAAGTATCAGCAACCCCTAAGTCATTTTAAAAAACCTAATTATTATATATATTACCTACCTACCTATTACCCCACACGATGGGGTAGACGACGAAAAAAAATCACCCCACTTCTCATGTAGGGGAGCTACCGTAAAAAAAATTTTTTTTTAAATTTTATTTCACCACTTTGTTGGCGAAATTTATATATATACCCCTACAAAATTAGTTTTCTAGTATAAACGTTCTCTTAGCAATACCTCGGACAGACAGACAGACGGTTATGACGAAACTATAAGGGTTCCTTGTCAGGACTACGGAACCCTAAAAAAAAAGCTTTACTGTGGGGGGTTGCACATCAGTAGTCTTGTTAACACCCTCCAACTAAGCTAAATATGCTTATGTCTGGCTGGAGTGGGCTCACGGCAATAGTGTAATGGGTGGGGATCGACCTCACAACCGCTCGATCGCCAGACCGACGCCTTAGCTATTGGCCAATTGCCGCTTAAGATGAAATAAAGGTGAAAACGTATTAAAAGATAGCTTTTACAGATGACGGTGACAAATCACTGACATACAAGTTTTTTTAGGGTTCCGTACCTCAAAAGGTAAAAAAAGGAACCCTTATAAGATTACTTTCTTGTTACTTGTCTGTCCGTCTGTCTGTCCGTGTGTCACCACTGATTTTCTCAGGAACGGGTGGACCTAGCAAGTTGAAATTTATACCTGATACTTAGGTCTATAGTCCCTATTGGGTGCAAAAAATCAAGGTTTGAGTCAACACAACAAAAAGATATGGGCAAATTTAGATTTTCGCGAAAACTTGAACTTTTTTATTTTTCGGAATTTTTCCTTTACTTGTGCTCTAAGACCCTGCTTATAACGGAAGTACCCTATAGGTTTTGGGTCGAAAACCTATATGGTACTTCCCGTTGACCTAGAACCATGAAATTTGGCAAGAAGCACAAATGAAGGAAAAATTCCAAAAAATAAAAAAAGTTGAAAAATAAAGGGTGTCCCCATACATACATAGTTTGTGCCAATTAAGGTAGACCTCTGAGTTATATGAGCGCTGATAGAATTCAGAGGTCTAGTTTACTTGGTTGGTACGGAAGCCTCGGTGGGCGAGTTCAACTCGACTTAGCCGGTTTTATTATTTATAAGATAATGCCTCTATTATGTTCCTATCTATGGGTATCACATTGATAACACGAGAATCGTATTTAATATGCTTTTATCTTCATGTTTAGCTCTTCACTGACATTTACAATCAATGTAGGTAGATTTACATATTTATTTCTAACTACCCTACAATAATTACTCATTTTATAAATCAATACATTACACCTCCCTTTAGATTCATTATTGCCTATCTAATAAATTATATATTACAGAACTTCTATTAATTAATCTAATCTAATTATATTGATTTAATTCTTCAACATCCGATGGTGGAATAACAATATCATCCTCCTCTCCACTCTGTATATCATTTTCAAACTGTTCATTGCTATTTCCAGGTACTGTATGTAGTGGCCTCGTCCTTAGCAGTTGGTCTATATGCCTGCGATGTGTGCTACTGTCAGCTTCGCTCTCTACCTCATACACACCCGGTTCAGACATTCCTGTAATCAAACCTCGCTGCCATTTTTTGTCTACATTATACAATCTCATTAGAACATAATCTCCAACCTTAAATGCCTTTTTATTTATTGTATGTTTCCCTTCCTCTGTGTTGTTTTCCATATCTGGGTGCATTTGTGAAATCAATGTTTTAAATTTTCTCCCATTCAGCAACTCGGCTGGTGTTTTTCCAGTGACAGTGCTTGGTACTGTACGCATGTGAAATAATACCTTATCTATGCGCTCACTCCATGGTAGATAGGACAGCTTTTTAAGTTTTGCTTTCATTGTCTGAATGGTTCTTTCAGCCTGTCCATTAGTAGAGGGATGGTATGGTGCACCCGTGATATGACGTTCGCTTGTCTATGACGACTGGTCAAGTGCCTAAGTCCTGGAAGCAAGCAAACGTGCAACCCGTGCCGAAAAAGGGTAGTCGTGCAGACCCTGTCAATTACAGGCCTATCTCAGTCACTTCCATACTCTGTAAGACTATGGAACGTGTACTGAACCACAGGCTCCTGGCATACCTAGAAGTGAACGATCTCCTCAGTGACCGACAATACGGGTTTCGCCGAAACCGGTCTACTGGGGATCTTCTAGCGTATGCCACGCACATCTGGAGCGAAGCCATCGAGAACCACGGCGAGGCGCTGGCCGTCTCTCTTGACATCTCGAAGGCTTTCGACAGGGTTTGGCACGATAGCCTTATTAGCAAGCTTCCTTCATACGGCCTGCCCACTGGTTTATGTGTTTGGATAGCAGATTTCTTGAGGGATCGGTCGATTCGAGTGGTCATCGATGGCTGTTCTTCCGACCAATTGGCTATAAATGCCGGAGTCCCTCAAGGATCAGTACTCTCTGCAACACTTTTTCTGCTGCATATTAATGACCTGCTTAAACCCGGTATCTTTGGGTACGCAGATGACAGCACTGTTGTAGAGAGTTATACATCCAACGCACGAACCAGTGCATTACAAATCCAGTCTCATAGAGAAGCGATGGTCGAACGCTTGAACTTTTCTTTGAAGGCAGTCTCTGATTGGGGCGATGCCAATCTGGTCAAGTTCAATACTGCGAAAACCCAGGCGTGTCTTTTCTCCGCTAAACGGAGCCCATTTCTACTGGCTCCTACTTTCCGGGATGTGTCCGTTCCGATAAGTAACAATCTCGAGCTTCTTGGCATCTCTTTGACACCAACTCTCAATTTCGGCTCTTATATTGAGTCTAGAGCCCAGCTAGCCTCAAAAAAGCTTGGCATTTTGGCTAAGGTGAGACGGTACTTCACACCGGGACAGTTGCTTAATCTTTACCAAGCACAAGTCCGGTCGTGTATGGAGTACTGTTCTCACCTTTGGGATGGTTCTGCTAAATACCAGCTGGAGACACTGGAAGCTATTGAGAGGAGAGCCAAAAAACTCATCAGCGATGACCTATTAGTAAGCAAGAGACTCCAGAGTCTCGCGCATCGCCGCAAAGTCGCTTGTTTATCGGTTTTCTATCGGATACATTTCGGAGAGTGTGCAATGGAACTGCATGATTTGATTCCACCATCCCCATTTTATAATCGGACATCCAGAGACACTAAAAGGCGCCACCGATTTATGGTGGATATACCATCTACCCGAACGAAGCGATTTGCTTCTTCGTTCATCATACGAACCGCTAAGGAATGGAATACCCTGCCTGAGTCCGTGTTTCCGATTAAGTACAATATGGGGGTCTTCAAATCGCGAGTGAATAGGTATCTTCTGGGTAAGCACGCTACATCATCGATCGCATCATCACTTAACATCAGGTGAGATAGTGATCAAGTGCTACCCAGTTCGGTATAAAAAAAATAAAAAATAAAAAAAAACGTATGTGATTCCTCTGAAAGAATTCTTGACACTCGCTTGATGTGAATGCTAATCCATTATCTGACACCACCACATCTGGAAGACCATTGTCAGCAAAAGCCTTCCGTAATACAGCTACAACAGCTTTAGTATGCATACTTGGGACTATCTCCAGTATAGGCCACTTGCTATACGAGTCCACAATCAGTAGAAACGTTTTTCCTAAAAAGGGACCCATGAAATCAATATGTATGCGAGACCATGGCCTTTTTTCTGACTTCCACTCATGTTCTGTTGTTGGGGGATTGTTTCTTCCCATTTGACATGTTTCACAGCTCGCAACAGCATTTTCAATATCTTTATCTAGTGACGGGAACCAGACATATCCACGTGCTAGCATTTTTGTCTGTACTATTCCATTGTGTCCTTGATGTAATGCTTTTATGACTGATTCTGGTAATTTGGTAGGTATCACCACTATATTTGCCCACACTACACAGTCTTTATTCAATGATAAAGCATCTTTTCTTGAATAAAAAGGTTGTATACTTGCCTCAACCTTATCAGGCCAACCATTCAGTAAAAAAAACGTAACTTTCTTCAGTATTATATCCTTCTCTGTTTCCTTTGCAATCGTTTTTGGACTAAATTCTATATCCATTTGCTCTATATGCTTATAAGCATAACATCTTCTTCTATCTCTTCATCTTGATCAAAAACTGTAGGCCATCTGCTTAAGCTGTCAGCGTCACCCATTTGACTACCTGGCCTATATCTCAATTCATAGTCAAAGGTATTCAATGTTAATGCCCAACGTAGCATTCTCGCTGACAATATTTCTGGTATTGGTTTGCCACGACCAAAGATTCCAAGTAGTAGCTTATGGTCTGTTACTATCACAAACTTTCGGCCAAACACATACTGTCGAAACTTTTTAAGTCCAAACATTATAGCTAGAGCCTCCTTGTCCAGCTGGGCATAACGTCGTTCATGAGGTTGTAATGTTCGGGAACCCATTATTATAGGTTTTTCTGTTCCATCAACCATTTTATGCACCAGTACTGCTCCAAGACCATATTCACTAGCATCGCAAATCAAATGCAAATCTTTCTCCAGACTATAATGTGTTAGTGTAATATCCGATGTCAATAACTTCTTTGCTTTATCAAATGCTTTCTGCTCTTTGTCACCCCAATGCCCCCCCAATGCCCACTGTCATCTTTCAGTAATTTATATAATGGCTCTAATACTTCAGCTTTATCCTTCAGGAATCTCTCATAGAAGTTATAAAGTCCTAGGAAGGCCTTCAATGAACGTTTGTCCTCCAGTGCAGATTTGTTTTTGATTTCTTGTATTTTGTCTTCTGAAGGATGTACTCCATCTTTATCAATTTCGAATCCAAGAAACTTCACTTTCGTTGTAGTGAATATACATTTGTTCTTATTCACTTTTAAACCAATTTCATTCAGCCTTCTTAATACTTCTTCTACTCTCTCATTATGCTGCTTGATAGAGTATCCGCATATTGCGATTTCGTCAAACAGACAAGCCACACTGTCGATTCCTGCCAATACTGTTGACATTAGCCGCTGAAAAATTGCTGATGCAGTGTTCACTCCATAAGCTAATCTATTCATTTTCATCAAGCCTAGAGGAGTATTTAATGTCAATAGCTCTGCTGTAGCTTCATTTACTTTCAATTGACTGTACGCATGTTTTAAATCAATTTTTGTAAACCAGTTTCCACCAGCCAGTTGAAAAAATGCTTCATTTGATGTCGGCAAAGGGTAACTATCCACTAAGCATGCCGCATTCACAGTTCTTCTGTAGTCCCCACATAATCTCAGTGATCCATCTGGCTTTGGGACTATGGTAAGTGGAGTAGCCCAACGTGAATGCTTAATTGGAGTAATTATGCCGTCATTGATCATCCGTTTCAATTCCACATTGACTTTTTCCCGTAATGGGAATGGGACTTGTCTGGCTCTCATAAATACTGGAACACTGTCTTCTTTACATTCAATGTGCACTTCTGGTCCTTTGTAACCGTCCATTTGCTCAGAGAATAACTCTGGAAACTTTTCCATTAATGCATTAGTATTTTCTTCCACCGAATTGACTTCCAGTGAAATTCCCAACGGTTCAAACCAGGTCCGACCTAATAGTGGAGGTCCATTCCCACAACTCACTATAACAGGTAATTCCACATTTTTGTCACCATACACTACGTTCACAGTAGTTTGGCCTTTGACTTTGAGTTCTTCATTTGTCCATGTAACAAACTTCACCCCACAGGGTGACAATTTTGATGAAGGCGATCGGATACACTTTTCATAAATGTGGTGCGGAACAATTGTTCGCGCTGATCCCGAATCGACTTCCATTTTCAATGGTACATTGTTCAATCTAACTTCTATCATGATCGGGTCGATGCGTTTTTTATCTTCGCCGGTGCCAACACACTGAACTTGAATTCCGAACATCTCCTCGTGATGGCTGGATTTCGTTGTCGCAGAACATTCACTACATTTATTTACATTATGCTTGTTTTTATCATTAGACGTCTTTGATGTACACGCTGCTTTCAAATGACCTTGCTTGTTACATTTGTGACAAATTGCATTGCGATATCTGCATTCAGAATTCCCATGACTTTTAGAACAATGCACACACAACTGTTTCAATCCGGCATGATTTTGCTTCTTCCATTTCGAGCTATTATCGATTTTGTTGACCTCCATTGGCTCACAATCTCCCTTCTTAGGTAGTGTGACATCTCTCTGGGAGCCCTCTAACTGCGAATTAATGCCAGATTGTATCGCCTCAAAATTGAGTGCTTTTTGTACTACCATTGTATATGTCAATTCTTCTAGTTTGATCTTCAGCAGTTCTTTCTTAAGATTAAAATCCTTAACTCCCAAAATGATTTGTTCTACTATCCTCCTGCTACTATCATTTCTGAAGTCACAACGAGAACTAATATCGTGCAGCGCTGCGATAAAATTTGTGAATGTTTCATTCTGGCCTTGTTTTCTCTTGTAGAACTTATCAATTTCTAACACTGGGTGAGGTACTGGAGTGAAGAACTGATTCAATATGTAGATGATCTCCTCAAAACTGGCCTGACTTGGTTTTTGTGGTTACAATAATGTTCCTATCAAGGCATATGCATCTTTTCCACATTGAGACAGGAATAGGGCTCTTTTATGCACGCTATCTGTAATGTTAGCGGCTTCTAACGCGAAGTATAGTTGTTCGCGATAGTTTTCCCAGGTATCACTCTTCGGATCGAATTTTCCGGGCAAAACCAAACTTGCTATGGTCCCTGCCGCCATCCTTATTTTCGTCATCGCCAATATTATGTTCCTATCTATGGTATCACATTGATAACACGAGAATCGCATTTAATATGCTTTTATCTTCATCAATGTAGGTAGATTTACATATTTATTTCTAACTACCCTACAATAATTAATCATTTTATAAATCAATACATTACAGCCTCATTAGGAGACGAGACGAGTTATGTATTCAGTTCATTTAATTCTGTACTTACAGCTGATTCTTCTTTCTTCTTCTCTTTGACGGGCTCGGCGGGTTCTTCAGGCTCGGCCACAAGTCGTTCCATCTCGGCCTCTTGTTCCTGCTCTTTTGTTTGTATCTCCGAACGGACCTGAAATTACATTATTAACACATAACATATGAATTATTGTACAGAACCTTTCGGGAGACCGAGATTTTGAAGGCTCAGTGGAGGCGTCTCAGGAGAATGGTTGACTTTAACACCAGAGGTACCGAGTTCAATCCCTGCTGTGCACCAATGGATTTTTCTATAGGAAAGATTATGTGCACTTATCACAATGGCCCTTCGGTGAAAGAAAAACATCATTAAGAAACCCCCATGCGAGGGTCATGGTGATAGGACACTATCTAGTGTCCGCCTGGCCAGCTACCACTCCCAAGTAACAAAACCTTTCGCCACACATCTAATGTGTTCCGGCAGTTATCTTTGAGATCCAGTTCCAATTCTAGGCCTAGCATACCATCCTTGACTGCATCACCAACACCAACAGGTGAAATAGTGGTCAAATGCTAACCTATATGATATAAAAAAATCATGGGTGAGTCTGTCTCATACTTAGCAGTTTTATTTTTTCTACATCATAATATGTATACCATATGAATCGTTAATATGTATCACCTTTTGGTAAATGATATGCGAGACCTTAAGGGGAAGATGTAATATATACCACAAGCGGAGCAGTAACTTTGTGCAGAAACTATCGCATTCACCTCAAATTAGTGTGAAACTAGCTTACCTTTTGAAGAAGAGCATAATCTAGACCTTTCACCAAGTGAGTGTGCTCCATATCACCTCCAAGATATTTTGATTCCTGGAAATAACAAGATAAATATGTCATACTGTAACAATAAACTTGCTCTTTTAGGAAGTATTTAAAATGACATGAGACAAAATGCCGATAGTACTGGAAACAATCTGTAACAACCTGAGATTGTTGCCAATACTTTAGAAAGTGTCTGTATTTGAAAGATTTAGGTCTTGAGTTGTACTGTGTACTACATAATTTGTAGTGTGCACTTTCATCAGCAACCTGCATCTGGCCATCAGAAATCAAGCTCAGCCATTTGTTTTATCCTATTGATTGATGGAGAGTTTAAGCGACCACTTTAAACAATAAGAAGACTACACTTAAACCCAAAATTATTTCAGTTCCGGTTTCCAAACTATGTATTGTGGTGTTTTTCAGGAGTATTTTTATCAATATTTCTATTGAAATCCTAGATCTTCATTGTATAATGCCCAGAGTAAAGTGATTTAACTGATATTATGTTTAATTTGAAGTGTTACACACTTTATATTTTTGTAAAAGCACCGGAACATGTTATTCCGGAGGTTGCGGGTTAAGTCCCGTCGGTATGATGAAATTTTGGATTGTGTTTAACAATTTAACTGATGTTTTGAACTAAATTATGAACAACAAGTATTAATAACCTGGATCATCTGCCGTCTTCTTTCCTTTGCATCCATGCCAGATTTTACATCTGGTGCTACAGCTCTGAAACAAATATCTATAATGTTAAAAGCTTATGGAGAATACTAGACCAAGGACAAAAGCCAATTTCTGCTAGCAGTCATGCCAAGCCAAATGCAACTTTAAAATATATGGGAAGACAATGACAATAACATTTGTTGAGGTGAGGAAATAGAATTGGATTGGACTAATATCAGGTGTCCAGTGCCTTATCTCACTATCATCTATATACAGACCAAGAATTATTCTGATATTACAAATGATTGCATTCATGTAATGCTCCCCCAATTCTATAGGCGGTAAGAGTATTTTATCAATGTTCCCCCTTCCTCCTACCAAAAATTAGCAAACCACCATCAAGGAGAAAGTCTGCTGCCATAACCTTATGGTATTACGGCAGCACACAGCCCAAAACAAAATTACCTTAATTCAGGTGAGTTAATGGCCGTGTATTTGACAGTATGACATAAAAAAGTCCAAGCTATAACTAACCTGTAGGCACTGCTAGTGTTACTAGTAGGATCTGTAGGGCCAATCTCATTGACTCCGTCTCGTCTTTCTCTAGCTCTGTCTCGGTATTTTTCTGCTAACTCAGCTAATTTGTTGTCTTCCTGCTTTTTTAATGCTGCGTAATATGATTTCTTTTTTCGACGGAGCTCGCTTTTATTCTCTGTTGAGGGAGGTGGCATGGATCTGTAATAGAATTGATATTCAATACAATTAATACTCAGTCAGTTTAAACTTGCCTATCTTTTTGAAAACAACAAAGTATTACTTTACATAGATTGGAGCTTTGTCAATGGCAATACTAGGACAACAGCAACTCAAGTAGTTCTAGGATACTTAGATTGACAATTTTTTTTCATGAGGCTCTATAGCCTCAGATATATAGAATATACAAATTATCCACACAATAGTGTGTAGATAATTTGTATTATACATATTCTAATCAATTGATTGCATTGCTCTGATGGAAAATAAATACTAAATGTATTTAAATATTATGTTTCTTTGAAGTGTTACACACTTTATATTTTTGTAAATTGTTAAACACAATCCAAAATTTCATCGTACCGACGGGACTTGAACCCGCAACCTCCTGAATAACATGTTCAGGTGCTTTGTCAATTAAGCCACAGTGCGAAGTATTGTTACGACGACATTAGTGGATTGCATTTGTTAACCCAATTATATATATATATATATATGTATTTATTTACCTATAATCCTAGCACTGGAATAGGTTGTTCATTTAAAAATATACATTTGGAGTGGATTCAACAGTAATTTTTCTTTACGTTTCTCATGGAACTTAATCATCAGACGCCTAGACCCTGGATGCTACTACTTCTATATTCAGGTTATCTTTATTCTAGATAACATTAAACTTAGCAGCAACCTTGCCCCTAAACTAAGAATTATAAAGTTTGTCTAGAAAGAAGTTATATCAAATAAGTAGAATACCCAGAGTTGGCCATAGCCTCTCGCACAGATCCCGAAGGATGTGCACCCCCGGCGCCACCAGGCGTAGCCCTGGGAGTCATCAGGAGCTTCCTGAAGTCATCGTTGGTTAGCCTCTGTGAAGCAGGAGTGTCCTCGACGCTCCGATCATCCATCTTGCTTATTTTTAGTTATCTGGTGCACAAAATATTTATTCGGCTACAAATTGTATCAAGAGTATCCAGCTCTAGTAGAAATACAATCACAATTCACATTGAAATTATTTAGAAATTCTAGATGAACACCACTTAACCATAATATGATAACCACAGAACACTACTACTCTGAGTCTGATGATAACACATAACAGAAAACCGTGCAGAAAACAGTGATTTGACAATTGACATTGATATTAGTTTGGCATTCATAGATTTTTGATAGCTTTATTTAAGCTCCACACGATTAGTGTATTTAGCCAGTTTTCATGTTTTCGTAAATTCAAGTAACAAAGTTGAGTCTAAATGACATTTCAGGTCAAGTTGAAATCCTAGGATGATGGTTATAATCCATCATCCTAGTTGAAATCAGTCTAGTCCAAGTCATATCCTCAGTAAAGATATAGACTTAACTGAACATTTTCAGTGGAATTTTGGTAAGAACACAAGTTTTAGGAAAATATATAATGAGAGTATACACACTTTTTCACGTACCCGCCAAAACTCCATTTTTAGGGTTCCGTAGCGGAATGGCAAAAAACGGAACCCTTATAGATTCGCCATGTCTGTCTGTCTGTCTGTCCGTCAGTATGTCACAGCCATTTTATTCCGAAACTATTAGAACTACAGAATTGAAACTTGGTAGGTAGATGTATTCTGTAAACCACTTTCCGATTTTTATACAAAAATTAAAAATGTAAAAGTTTAAGGGGGGGCATACATGGAACTGAAACAAACTTCAAACCTATACGTGTAGGGTGTCTATGGATAGGCCTTTAAAAATGACATTGAGGTTTCTAAAATCATTTTTTCTCAAAGTCAATAATTTAAAAGATAGGCGCGTCTAAATTGGTAAAATGTGTGTCCCCCACCCTCTAAAAAAAATCTAGAAAAAATATATTCTGTAGATCTCAATAAAAACTTTCAACGAAAATTGGTTTGAACGAGATACAGTCAGCAGTTGTTGAGATATAGCGACCGCAAGTATAACTTTGTTTTTCATACAAACACTATGAAAAACAAAGTTATTTTTGTAGTTGCGAAAAATCATAGTTATAGAATACTCTACTGTGTTACGGAACCCTACGAGTGCGAGTCCGACTTGCACTTGGCCAGTTTTTTAATATTTTATTTAGTTTCATTATGGCTTCACACGAGTAGTGCATTTACCCAGTGTAATGTATTAAAATTCTTCAAGGTTTTTGAGTCCTAGTCAAATTTCAGGTCAAGTTTCAAGTCAAAGTCTAGTCCAAATCATACCCTCAATAAAGATAGTCTTTACTGAAGATTTTCAGTAGAATTTACGCGAATATCATATTATTCAACATTGTCATGTTTCCCTACACTCGCAGACATTCACCGGCACTTAATAGTTGATAATCCACATTTATTACACACTAGCTCACCCGGCGAACTTCGTACCGCGAATATAAATAAACTATCCAAGTGCGAGTCAGACCCGCACACGCAGGGTTCCGATTAATAATATTTACCGGAAAAATACGTTTAATTTGGTAGCCTTAGTAACCTTTAATTTTTAAGAAAGATGATGGATTATAATCCATCATCCTAGCAAAAACCTAGGATGATGGATTTGTGGCGACCTCGCCTTATTTTATGATGTTCGAACTCTTTGTTGACAGTTTAATTTTCTCATCCGACATATTTGAATGTTTTCATATGTCGATGGTAGAATTGGTTGTCAAGGATTCTGACATTATTTTTCAGTGTAATAATACTGATTGAATTTAATGTAATAACTATTTACTAAAGCATGCGCTTTGATTGTAGAGCATCAAGGCCATGCAATAACAATATAACTTAAGTTCCAATATTTTCTTGAATATAACAACTTATATGAAACTGTGTTTGCTTGAATAGTGAAGCCCAGAGCATTCCACGGTCCGTTCGGACTAATATATGCCCGGGACCGTCGATATAAAAGCTAAGTATATTTTCATTATAAATCTAGAAGAGGACCCCTCTCTGTTCTTCAAAGAGGACCCCTCTCTGTTCTTCATCGGCTTTTACGAACCAGTCGTAAAACGCCGAAACTGCAAGTGCCATCCCATTCCTGTCTCAGTATCTAAGTAGCAGTTGATAGGGTTGGCACACGTAAAAGTAACTGGGATTATCCCGGGAAATTTCCCGGAGGTCCCAAAGATTATTCATCCTAGTAAAAACCCATGTATGGAAGCGTCATAATGACAACCGTCGAAATATGTCAATACAATTTGACAAACATTTCAGAACGAACCATCAATGCAAAGAGTAACATAATATATACTGACTCATCAACGACAACCTGGGACAATAATAAAAAATATTAAAATTTCAATATCTACGCGATAATCCGAGTAATGTGGAATATATTATGTTGTCGATTCAAAACCCTTAATTTAATACGTGCTTCAAATTTCAATTCGAGAGTGGAACAGATTCTACCGTACCGAAGGGACGAACGTCATATGTTTGACAGGAAAGTAGGTAGAACAGTTTATATAGGAAAATGAAATTGTTGTTATTTCTATGTTCCTCGCAATTTTTCCATATTATCTAACCGTTTAAACCTTCCCTGGACTACGACAAACATTTCAAAACCAAAATCAGCTAAATCGGCCCAGTCGTTCTCGAGTTTTAGCGAGACTAACGAACAGCAATTGATATTTAACCGACTTCACAAAAAAGGAGGAGGTTCTCAATTCGTCTGCATGTTTTTTTTTTTTTTTAATATATAAGAAGATTAACTCGCGGAAGTACATAAGTTTTAGGAAAACATACAATGATAGGTATAGATGAAGGATAGCCGTGGTCGTATCCGTCGTATGTCACCTACCGTAACCAAACAATATACTGCAAAGTAGCATACGACCATGGGTATCCACTGAACACCACTATTCATATGCATGAAATACAATAAAATATCTATTACAAGTAAGTTGTTTATATGCTACACGATACATATTGAATAGTTTGTACATAGCGATCTCAGATGAAAATATTTTCTTGTTTCATACTTTTTAGTGTGATTTTTCAGTAGTCGGGTTTTAGTTTTTGAACTTTTTTTTTTAAGCATTTTGGGTTTTTAGCATAATTTTATACATGAATATATGTCAACATATTTACATACATACACAGCGATCAACAAACATAACCCTCCCTATTGCTTCTATGCGACGCCGCGCCGTGGGGTAAAAATTAGTTTTCTTGACTTCGACGGGATATATCTCGCAAACGCTATGCTTGACAAAAAATTGATGTAACAAACCCTACCTTTATTTTAAAATCCCTCGTGTCCTCTAGAGGGCGCCACATTCAATTTGTTGTGACGTCATATAGCCTATAACCAGCAAACAAATAACACGCGTCCAACGACACCTCATTTGTCAAATTATGATAAGTAGTTTAATTATTATATATTTAATTATACATACATACCCACATACCGGTCAAAAACATCCCCCCTCCTCCTCCCAAATCCAAACCCTCCTTTTTGCTTCGCCGTAGTCGGGTAAAAACAATTTTCACCCCACTCCATCGTGTGTGGTATCGTTGAATAGGGATTTTAAAATGAAGGTAGGGTTTGTTACGTCAAATTTTTGTCAAGCATAGCGTTTGCGAGATATATCCCGTCGAAGTCAAGAAAACTAATTTTTACCCCACGCGGCGTCGCAAGGAAGCAATAGGGAGGGTTGTGTTTGTATCTCAGATGATAATATTATTTTCTTGTTTCATTCTATTTAGAGCCTGATTTTTCTGTAGTCGGGTTTTAGTTTTTTAACTTATTTTTTATTGTATTTATTGTTCAACTTCCTGGGGAAGTGGGGATGTACTTTTCTTTCGATTCCAAGTAACTACTTTACTTTTAGTATCGATACTTTGAAGTTTGACCACTATCTCGCCCGGTGGTAAACGATGATGTGTTCGAAAATGGTGAACACGCTGTGTTGCCAGAACACCGTAATGCCTTATGGCATACTATTAAGTATTGTGTGGTTATGGTGCAATTTTTTCCTTGACGGTTTTGTTAGCAAGTCATGCGGAACATCGATATATTATGCTCCTACTACCTGTCGACAAATACCCGCGCTAGGATTTGAACCGGCAACCTCTCGCTTAGAAATCAAGCCATCTATCCTTTACGCCATTGGGGCTTTGTGGGCTGGGGAGGATATGATATTGTTTGTTACATAGCTATTTTTTTTTTCTCACCAACGCTCATGATACAACCTTACATTTTGAGCCATTGACATTTTTTTACCTACAATAAACATTTTGTCTCATAAGTAACATTTTGCTTGAATATTTATAATACACTGGCTATAGTGAAAAATAACTAAATTCTATTTTTAAATTACGGAAACTGCGTTAGGTTTGTTTCCGTCCGAAAAATAATCTGAGTTACTCTCATTCTCAAGTCACGGCTAAAGTTTTACTTAAAAAAATAACGAAATCAAAATCGCTTCATCCATTTGGGCTCCTCTATCTATCCTCCGTGCGTTTGGGCACACACATACACAGTTACACACGACAAACATAAGTTTGTAATGAATGTAAGAATGGGTGTTATAAAACACCCATTCTTTTCTGGAAGAGATCGCTTTAAGCGATAAGACCGCCTGTTGCCACATTGTTTTATTTACCTTTTTTTTTAACTTATAATTTGTATGGTGTAATAAAGTGTTTATCTATCTATCTATCTTTTTGCGTCGGGGGTTAAAAACAACAATATTAAAAACATTATTATTTATTGTGCATTAAAAAAAAAAACAGATATATAGCTAAATAATCACGTTATGCTTAAAATGAATTAATAAAAGTAGAAACATAGGTAGGTACAGTAATTAAAATGTTTAACAAAATTGCCAATCGAATCTTTAGACCCAAGATTTCTTTGGAATAAACAGCCACTTAATTGGGATGGTATACATGATATTACCCAAAAATATCATGGAATGTAGTTCCCTTAAAACCTACATTGGCTGTTGTTTCATCCTGGAATGTGATATACATCCTGAAACAAAAATAAAATAATAATATGTTTTAAAAATGTTCTATTGAATTTCCATGAATAACCTAATCTTCAACTCAATTTTATTAAATATTTTGCTGCTGATTTTCTTATTATCTAAAGGTAGACAGTGTGCCGGCATTCCCAGCAATCCCTTTAATGTTGCAAGTGTCTGTAAAGGTCAGTTCACACCGCGACGCAATGCATTTGGAGTCGCGCGGCGCAGTCAGATGCCGCGCGGCGCAGCCCGACGCCGCGCGGCGCAGCAAAACGCGCGACGCCACCAAATTATCTCAATGCAATTTGTATCTTCTATTGTATTTGTATATCTATTGTGTAGTTAATAAAGTTCAATTGTTTCTTCCCGCTGCGCCGCGCGGCGCAGCCATAAGCCGCGCCGTGCAGCCTGAAGCTGCCGAACTAACTCAATGAAATGTGTATCAAAAGACCGGGCTAGGCCCATGAGCTAATAAAACATCCATACTAATATTACCAATACGAAAGTAACTCTTATATCAACATCTCCCTGTCCCTATATTCTTTGTATGTTTGGTATAATTTCACAAATAAATGGCTAAATTCTAAATTCAACAAATGACGGCATGAGAATATCTCTATATTTTCATGTCCTGTACTACCGTAATTCGTATGTACACCTGTGCAAAATTGCAGCGAAAATAGTGCAGCCGTTTATTTGTGAAATTATACCAAACATACAAAGAATATAGGGACAGGAAGATAGTTGATATAAGAGTTACTTTCGTATTGGTAATATTAGTATGGATGTTTTATACTCTTTAATATTATTTGAAAATGTTTAATTGAGTAAAACAGTAAGTTTAGTCAGTTAGACAACAAAGATAGGTGAAAAATAATCCAGTCTGATTAATTATTGGATATCCATTTTACACCAATGTATACACTGTACCACCTAGACCCACAACCTCAAATCATTTCATATATTTTACCTGTCATTTTTGACACCCAGTTCTTTTTCAACGACTTCATACAGAACCTTTGCATGTTTTTTATTCAGTTCCACACCTAGGGCTCCAATTGACATCAAGTTAGCAATAGCACATGGCTCCGTTGTGCCTCCAAAGCTCATGAGCACATCTGGTATCACAGATACCACACAATACTGTGAAAAGAATAATAACGAAATTGATCAAAAGAACAGTACATCACCACATTTTATAAAACAAATTCCCTTGCCGCATCTGTCTGTTAATACCGATAAACTCAAAAACTATTGAAAGGACATTCATGGGGTTTTCACCAATAGACAGAGTGGTACATGAGAAAGGTTTAAGTGTATAATTCACTAAAGTGTTGTGTAAATTGGTTAATATATGAGGATTATTGTGGAAGATGTAGATTCATACTGGACACAACCAACTGATGCAAAAACTGAAGGCATATATGCTCTACCTGTGCAAAGTCGGGTAGGTTGCTAGTTTTTATTAAAAAAGATAATACAAGTATATATTTTTTAAATGTATAATGATAGGGTGGGGTTTCACACTATCTCGCCGGATGGTAAATGATAATTTGGTTGAAGATGGTGAACACGCTAGACCTAGATAATGGTCCGACTCTCAAGGGCTGTATGCTGGTTATAATATGGTGCTCAAGGTTATGGCAGATTTTCTCCTTGTTGGTGGTTTGCTACATTTTGGTAGCAAGTAAGGTAGAACATTGATATAATGCTCCTACTACCTGTAGACGAACACCTATGCATACACAGTAAAATTCATTAGTGCACCAACTAGGATTAAAACTGACAATCTCACAGGGTATATCCTTTAAGTCAACAGGCCGTCATAGCAAACTATTATTGTATTTGAACTCTTGACTGCCTTTTAGAGGAAGACAAAGACTAAGAAACTGTAAATGGGCAGTGTGGTGTGGTGCAATATGTGGTGGCATGAGGAGTGAATACAGAAATTATAGCAGATGTAGTGGGAAGATGATGATGATTTTGGCAGTGACTGTTCTAAGGTATTGATCCAATTATCTGTACTATCCCCTTAATTAAATGCTGAAAATATGGCTTTTCTGGGGTCATTTGTTTAAGCCCAGTAATTAAAATAATCTAATAGGCTAGCATTTGACCATTATCTCACCTATTGGGAAGTGATGATGCAGTCAAGGATGGTAGCACGATAAGCCTAAAGCTAGTTGGTAATGGGGGCGATAAGACCTGCATTGATGACCCTCTCAGAGTGTATTGTGCATTTGCCCCTGCCGGTGTGTACCCAAGCCATCTCAGTTCCTTGACGAAGAGGAGTATAGCTTTAGGTAGCTGGTATAGCGCTTCGAATGGAGAATGCTAGGCTTAGAATAGGAACTGGCTCTCAAGGACAGCTGCTGGAACACATTAGATGTCTGGCGACAGATATTCTAGCTTGAGGGTGGTAGATAGCCAGGCGGACACTGGATAGTGTCCTAACACCACGCAAAATAAGCTTTTAGATTACTAGACAAGGCACATAATAAATAACAATACAATACCTACCTACAGCTGAAAATATCAAAATTATAAAAACGAGTGATTGAAATTGAATACCTGTTCGGGCTTTCCAAGTGCTTTTGCCAAAACTGGCACGACTTTCGTTACGAAATCAGCTGGAATATGGCTCCGTGGTACATTTGTTTCTATGCGAAAGTGCGGCATTGTCCTGCTAAAACAAAATTTGTAATAACGTAGTATTATATTCTCTTTGGATTAGACGGAAAATGTCCACGAGACACAAGATAAATACAAATTGTAAATTGAATTGAGATTTGAGATAAAATTCCCTATATAAAAAAGTACTCTGTGGATAAAATCACAGATTACTATATGTGTCAGGATAAAATTACGTAGTATTTATATTCTCTTTGGATAAAATCTTCGAGCATTTACCAATCGAGATGTTAAACGCAAGGCGTACCCCTCTGCTGGCCATATAGCCATTTTTGGCCATATGAGCGAGTGTAACTACGCTGTATTTTTAATACTGTGTGCGTGTTTCAAGCTAGTGTGCGGGATCGTTAAAGTGAGTGGTTTGTGTATGTGCAATGCGTGTTTACCTCGTCCCCCCTAAGTATCGGCAGAAAAAAATGTTTGCGGATTACAACGTTAACATCTCCATTGGTAAATGCTCAAAGGATAAAATGCAAAATTGCCAAAGTTTTTTTTAAATTTTATTATGGCTCTACACGATTCGTGTATTTAGCTAGTGTCAAGTACACGGATAAAGACAGAAAGATAAGATCGCTCTCCTTCTACCAAGAGTAGAGTCTATTCTCCGTGGTCAAGTATTAAAATTCTTCAAGTCTTTGTGTGTCCAAGTTCTACGGTCCAAGTCATAAATATATGTAAAGATGGGTCAAAGCATGGAGAACGTATATATATATATATATAGAGAGAGAACATTAGCGTAAATACCTCAGAGCAATAATTACTAAAGTACAGAGCGCGGCTATGAGCCCGCCTTTTTTTTTTTTTTTATACCGAACTGGGTAGCACTTGGTCACTATCTCACCTGATGTTAAGTGATGATGCGATCGATGATGTAGCGTGCTTACCCAGAAGATACCTATTCACTCGCGATTTGAAGACCTCCATATTGTACTTGATCGGAAACACGGACTCAGGCAGGGTATTCCATTCCTTAGCGGTTCGTATGATGAACGAAGAAGCAAATCGCTTCGTTCGGGTAGATGGTATATCCACCATAAATCGGTGGCGCCTTTTAGTGTCTCTGGATGTCCGATTATAAAATGGGGATGGTGGAATCAAATCATGCAGTTCCATTGCACACTCTCCGAAATGTATCCGATAGAAAACCGATAAACAAGCGACTTTGCGGCGATGCGCGAGACTCTGGAGTCTCTTGCTTACTAATAGGTCATCGCTGATGAGTTTTTTGGCTCTCCTCTCAATAGCTTCCAGTGTCTCCAGCTGGTATTTAGCAGAACCATCCCAAAGGTGAGAACAGTACTCCATACACGACCGGACTTGTGCTTGGTAAAGATTAAGCAACTGTCCCGGTGTGAAGTACCGTCTCACCTTAGCCAAAATGCCAAGCTTTTTTGAGGCTAGCTGGGCTCTAGACTCAATATAAGAGCCGAAATTGAGAGTTGGTGTCAAAGAGATGCCAAGAAGCTCGAGATTGTTACTTATCGGAACGGACACATCCCGGAAAGTAGGAGCCAGTAGAAATGGCCTCCTGAGCCGCCTCGCCGCTGAGGAGAGTCGTAAGCAGATGTGCTATAGCTACGTACATTGATATATAGGTCTTGCGTAGGGATGCCTGCAAAGCAAACACCCGCGCGCTTATCGATGAAGCGGGTGACACGTGACGACAAAAATGAATATAGGATATTTATACATTGAGAGGAATGTTATATATTTATCTCAAGATACACAGTTTGTTTTTTTCCTCGATTTCTCAGTCATTATAAAAGTCTATAAAAAGTCTTATAAAAGTCTTATAAAAAATCTTAAATGCACGAAAGAGATAGTATTAAGGTAATTAAGAGTACCTAAAATATAATCCTCCTTCTTTCGCAGTCGAGTAATAAATATGACATTCAAAGTTTATAAAAGTCTTAGTTAGGTTATGAGGGGGTGGGGAAGCGGGAGGGGAAAGGGAGAAGAGGGAGGAGGGTAGGAGAGGGGAAGAGGGAGGGGAGGGGTCTTAGTGAGGCGTGGTACGGCGCGGTGTAGGTGGGCTACGTATGTGTCTTATTTGTAATATAATTAGCCTAAATAATTAAAAATACTACCCAAAGACACTATTCCTCGCGGATGAAGTTGCGAGGTCGCGGGGCACAGCTAGTAACTAATATAAAGCTAACCACACAAAAATCTCAACATTAACAATTTAGAGCATCGGAGGTATCATTCCTTACTACGATATCGCTTGAACGTAAAAAAATGTAAATAATATCGACAGCACGCATATCACTACTAAATGCATCACCGGCGAAGCGGCGGGCGGTGTAGTGGGACGCGACTCGCAACCGCACGTCTCACGTGTACTTCACCTCCGCTATCATATATACAATAGTATATCCGTTTAAAAGTATGAAATACTGAAGTGCCTGTGAAATGTTATGTTGCATTTTAGTTTGGTGTGTTTCCTTGTGCCATTTTGACAAGTTGGCACCGCACATTTCACCATTTTCTCGGCAAAAACGGAATGAGATGTTACAAAACGCACTCTGCTCGAACTCAGAATGTCGACTGTTCGCGCTTGCCGGTGGACAGCGACGATATTCTGACCCGTGCTTACTGTTCGAACTCGAGTAGCCGCGCTCTGTACTTTAGTAATTATTGCTCTTAGGTATATACATATATACATACATATATGGGTACAATATGGCAGCTATCCTTGAGAGCCAGTTCCCATTCTAGGCCTAGCGTACTTACCATCTTCGACCGCATCATCACTTACCAACAGGTGAGATAGTGGTCAAACGCTAGCCTATAACATATATATATAACTATAATTGCATATATTTAAATATACACAACCAGTGACATCCTAACCACTGAATGTCAGAGTTAAATGAACTTAACGTACTTTATTACTGTAATATTAATATATGTGATTATAATAAAAATATAAATTCATCGAATTATATTACCTTTTGCATGTTTATGAAATATTATTTTATTATTCGTTTGATATTAATAGTAAATAACGGATTATAAAGACTGCATATGCAGTTCTGTTGCCAGTTATTAAAGGTCTACCGCTGATATTAGATAAGTAACGCTATTGATATCTACGATAAGATAATCGTTATAATTATGATCCGATAAACTATTGGGACGCAGTGTGTATAATTATGCATAGATTAAATATAAATATGGGAACTATGTATCTAATATTTTGTTGCTAATTTGAGTAATGTTTAAGAATTATTGTATTTTATTCATGATTGTTAAAACCCTGTCATGCTCATCAGCCAATTTGAACCAATGAATACCGAATGGAGATGCAACTATAGACACGTATAGCTGCATCTCTTTCAGTCATAGATGGAAAATTAAATAGACAAGACATTAGCGTATGCGAATGAAATACCTATAGAGATAAAACCCGACTAAAATGATGGACTCGTGATACATATGCCAGCTATCAGATAAAATGAACAACGTAATTTGGTCGGGTCATACATGACAGCGGGTAAAAGCTAATAGGTGGCCTAGCGCTGGGAGCCAGAACTGACTCCAAACAATAAAATAGCATTTGTAGAGAAGAACTGCTACTAAATGTTTATAAGAGAAATAAAAAAACACGATCACTCTCCGGGCTCGTACCACATTGACTGAGCGCCTTAACTCCTGAAGTGTCATTCCACTGCACGGTGGCCAGCGCACTTCGGACCTAAATATTACCATTCCCTAATTAGGGGCACTTACTGCCTTACTCTTATTTCTCCTCCCTAATTAACAAGTTAGGGCCCCTGATTCAGTGTGGAGTAATACTCTTTTAAGCAAAGCAAATGTCATTTTAAGGTCGTTCGATGTCATATGACTCATATGTCTACAACCGTAGACAGAGAAAACGACTGTTTTTAGCGTAGAGAGACGGTTTTTAGAGTTTTGGCGGGAACGTGAAAAAGTGTGTGTGCACACAGAATAATGAATAGTACTTGTACAGAAAACGCACTCCCTGAATCCAAAACTACGAGACTAGTCCTAGTTACAACGCCGGTAACGTTCAAAATGCGCTTCACGCCTCGGATGCGGCCTTGAATTTGCGTCTCAGTATAAACTAATAGTAACTATGAACCGCGTGTTGCGCAGCGAGAGTCTGAATAACTCGGTCAACTCGCGGGCTCTCCTATAGGTTTGAGTTGAGTGTTATGAGAAAACTTATTGAAGCCTTTAATTTGTAGAAGAATACTCTAAGGTAGAATAATGTAATGAGTACATGACTGATAGTAAGTGCCACATTAATTTTTAATGTCGAGGTAGGATAAAAGTACTACATTTATAGGTACTAAAATACGTTACATTCAATTAAAATTTAAAATTGAGTAAACTTTTACACTGCGTAAGTTAAGGATCTACGTAACCTACAGTAAATAATAAAATAACCATCGAATTATAACCTACAGAAACCAAGTACGCGCTCGTCATACTCACCGTTCATTTGGGTCGGAATCCGACCTAATCGACGCCCGCGTAATCAGTGCTCCGAGACACATGGTAGCGAGTGCGTCTCACGCAAAATTATCAAAATATGACATATTGTACAGTGATTTTGTGCCACAAAGCATCGGAAAAGGATTATAAGGTTTCTAGAGTATAATTCCACAGTTAATACATACATTTAATTACGTTAATTGTGTGATAAAACAAATAAAGTGAATCAAATTAACTAGCTCTGAGTACGAGCGGAGTGTTGCCAGATGAGTGGGTGTGAAATTGGCCACATTTATTTATACATTCTTTACCAAATATTTTTTAATTTTCAATAATTAAAAAAAAATTTGGTACATAATATACCTA
This sequence comes from Cabera pusaria, assembly GCA_954871355.1. Lineage (NCBI taxonomy): Eukaryota > Metazoa > Arthropoda > Insecta > Lepidoptera > Geometridae > Cabera > Cabera pusaria. The sequence goes on from OX940906.1 coordinate 12,789,230, forward strand.
AACTAAACTTTACTTGTTTACTTATAATAATTTAGTTTTGTAGTGGGTTCTGTTAATTACTTATTTAGTACCTAGGTTCTGTTTAGGGTCGTCTCGAACAGTTACACAATATCTTCGTCGATTGTGAATGTATTATTACCCGACTGCGCAAGGAGGGTTATATTTTTGGAGTGTGTATGTATGTATGAGGTTTATGTAAGTATGTATTAATGTAAGAGATTTATCCGCATTTAAAAATGAAGATGATGATGAAAAGTTCACTTCCCCGACTCACAAACGATATCTATGTAAAAATCACAAATCATCCTTTCCCAACTTTCAGCTAAAAGTCATTCTTACTGGCAACATTATAAGTGCGTCTGTGTGTGTGACATGGCAAGTAAACACAGCGCAGTTCCGCACACATAGCGAATTTTCGGCCTAGCTTCCGAGCAAGCGTTGTTTAAAAACCTACTTTCTGTAGGTAATAATTCGATGAAATTAACCTACCAATTTCAAGTAGGTTACAATTAATATTTTGCAAGATGTAATGTCGATAGAAATTCCCTAAAGATCATAACCTAAATTATCTTGAAACATGAAACTCAGCTGATTTATACCTACCTACCGTTTTATGTGTAACATGACGTCGTTGTGTGTGACATTCTTTGCTATTTACATAAGTACATGTGCAACGCGACGACAAAAATTGACAAATAAAATGAAAAAGAGTCAAAGAAAATATTGTAATGTTATATCCCATTATTTTTTTGTTCAATTGATATAAGTATAAAACTAAAACTAGCATACACTGACCCTGCATTAGAAGGCGGTCACTAGTAACTGGGACGTCTACTTACACTCGTGTGCATCGATTTTTTTCCTAAAACTTGTGATCTTCGTTGAGTTAATGTGTAATAATAAATAAATAAATAAAAAGCCTTTTATTTCTTGCTTCATTACAGATTTTACAATTTAAAAAAACAACAATGTACATGCATTAACTAACAATTAATTATTTTGGTTAATTTATTTAAGTAGTTATTTAATTAATTATTTAAAATATGGTTGCAAGAACCCCTCTCAACGGAAGGTAAAGGCCTCCTCAGAGTTGACCAGTGTTCTCTATCTTTTGCTACTCGCATCCAGTTGGTACCTGCTATTTTTACAATGTCGTCTGCCCAGTGCGCGTTTGGTCTACCTCGTTAATGTGTAATAAATGTTGAATATTAACCTTGAAGTGCCGGTGAATGTGTGCGAGTGAAAGGGAAACAGCACAATGTTGAAAAACATTCTATTTGCGTTTTCAACAAAATCCACTGAAAATCTTCAGTTAACTCCACATCTTTACTGAGGGTACGACTTAGACAAGACTAGACTATGACTTTAATTTGACCTGAATGTGACTTTATGACATAAATCTATGAAAATTTCATTGTATTCCGTTGTATCCCAATACGTTGACACTGGTGACTGGCTAGACACACTAATCGTGTGGAGCCATAATGAAAGTAAAAAAAAAAAAAGTCTGTGGTTGGGTGAATACCCGATCCGATCCCTCCGGTCCGTAATTCCGTTCCGTAACTTCCGTACCACAGACAGAGAGATTCGGTACCGTCAGTAATGGACAGACTAACGTAGTATTATATTCTCTTTGGGACAGACAGGACAGAGTACATTACATAAATTACAATACATTTTGAAATTGAATATGTGCCGGACGGATCGGCGGATGGGTTGTGTTGTGTTATTTGTGTTGTGCTCCGTATCCTTACATTTGCAAGTTATTTGATTTTGATAGTATACTTATAATTTGCTTGCCATCAGCGCTTACAAAGATAAATGATGAGGACTTGAGGAGCATTGGCCGTGTTGAGTGTTGTGAACACCTACCTACCTACCTAGTTAATTTCTTCTTGTAAAATTATTTGTGTTTAACGTAGTATTATTATATTATCTTTGTTTGTGTTGTTAGCGAGGAAGTGGCCATTGTTTTTTGAATTCTTGAATGTTTTACGAATATTTAATAATTGTACCTACATATTTGAAGAGTTTGAATTGAAGGCTAAACAAAGAAAATGGGTTCAGAACAATCATCAAACAGGTAAGTTATTATATTTTATAATTGAGCGGTAAGCTCATCACAGACGTGAATTTAATAATATAAGTAATGCAAAGATAATTTATTAATAAGCTAATAATGTAGGTACTCTGATAGCAAGTCTGATAGCTTGCTAATATAGCAAGCTACAGTTACTACACGGCAGTGTTACCAGATGAATATTATAAACTACCGTACTACCAACTTAAAAACACCGTGTTTTAGTCTTAAATTACCGTGCATTTATTTAAAAAATACAGTGTAATTACCATGTAAAATAATTGCACAAAAACAATAATTAAATTTCGATATTTTATTTGAATTTACACATTCTTTAATTCAATCATGCAAGCAAATTTACTATTATTATTATACGAACAATTTTCATATTGATTAAAAAGTGGACTTACGGCTACTGAAAATCCTTTTTTTATTAAGTCGTATTACATTATTTGTTTGGGGATTTCCCCGGCAATCACAAGAACAAAAATGTGTTGCCAAAGGAAGCCGTAAATTGATTTTGGAGTTACGTGTATTTTGTAAACTGGTGTTTCATAATTATTTACAAAATGTATCTACACAGTAATTCAAAGTTCAAAATACCGTAGAAAATAACACGGTAGTGAATTATTACCGTAGACCGTGTTCTAGCCAAAAATACCGTGCATCTACGGTAATTACCGTGTATCTGGTAACACTGCTACACTACAGTTATACTATAGGTAATATATATATTGCAGTCATTAGTTCTGCGGTAATAAATCCTATATGATCTTCTATATATGTTCCTGTTAATCTATTATTATAAACGCGAAAGTTTGTATGATTGGATGTTTGTTACTCTTTCACGCAAAAAAAAACTGAACCGATTGAGTTGAAATTTTGTATGTAGATAGCCTAGACCCTGAAATAACACAGGATAGGATTTTTATCCCGACATGCCCACGGGAACGATGTCTACGCGGGTAAAACCGCGGGCATAGCTAGTAATACCCATAAATTAAATACCATTTTTAATTCATTCGCGTGCGAGTCTGACTTGCATATTGTACAAATCATGTGTGAAAATTTCAAGTATCTGCCTATAAGATACAGCCCTGAGACAGACATATTATGTTTGGACAGACTTATAGCTTAGTCTTAGTAATAAGTTCGCCTTGGCACCCCTTGAGTATTGGACCATAAAATACAATATAATAGCGTTATTATATGTTCTATAATAATTGATTTAAAAAAAAAATATCTGTATAAAAGCTACACTTGATACATTATCATCATCAGCTGGTGTCAGTCCACTGCTGGATGTAGGCCTCTCCGAAGATACGCCACTGAGTACTTCCCATCATTGGGAGGGATATAATGCCCAGATTGTCATGCTGGGCGGGTGGGTTAGCAATCGCAGGATGTAGCTTCTCGATCCAGTAACACTGCTACCCGTCACCGGCCTGTTGTATTTAGCTGTGCCATAATTGTGAAATGATTATTCCACCATTTGTCAGTCGTCAGAGCCTCATTCTTTGCTCAGCAGGGTGCACCACAGGCAGATGAGGTTGGTTGAAGCACTGAGGTGGTGTTTGTGCTCCCTATCCTTTCACTTGAATGCACATCATCAACACCAATAGTATAAATGCAAAAGTCAGTTTGTATATTTGTTTGTTTATTTGAGAATTTGTCACGGTCAAACAGCTGGACCGAATTAGCTAAAATTTTGCACAGAGATAGCCAGTATTATGGTTTAGGCCATAGGTAGTAGTACTATTAATTATTCTTTGCCATAGGACACTACGCAGGCAAAGCTGAAGGGCACAGCTAGTTCAAAAAACTGCTACATAGTAGATTTAAGAATATTACCAACAAAAATGCATATCAGCTATGGCACAGATTTAATGAATAGTACAAGTAGCTATGGACTGGTCTTGCCTATGTAGAAGTGATTGAGTCTAAACCATATTTTTGACATCCTTTACAAAAGGACACAATACCTACCTATTATTAAATGTTGCTTTTTAGGGTTCCGTAACCGAATGGCAAAAAACGGAACCCTTATAGATTCGCCATGTCTGTCTGTCTGTCTGTCCGTCCGTACGTATGTCACAGCCACTTTATTCCGAAACTATGAAGACTACAGAATTGAAACTTAGTAGGTGGAGGTATTCTGTGAACCGCTTTCCGATTTTTATACAAAAATAAAAAATATAAAAGTTTAAGGGGGGCATACATGGAACTGAAACAAAAAAAAAATATTTTTGTTCAAACCTATACGTTTGGGGTGTCTTTGGATAGGTCTTTAAAAATGACATTGAGGTTTCTAAAATCATTTTTTCTCAAAGTCAATCATTTAAAAGATAGGCGCATCTAAAGTGCTAAAATGTGTGTGTGTGTCCCCTCCCCCTCTAACTTTTAAAGTAAGGGAGTGAAAAATCTAGAAAAAATATATTCTTTAGATCTCAATAAAAACATTCAACGAAAATTGGTTTGAACGAGATACAGTCAGCATTTTTTGAGATATACCGACCGCAAAGATTACTTTGTTTTTCATACAAACACTGAAAAACAAAGTTATTTTTGTAGTTGCGAAAAATCATAGTTATAGAATACTTTACTGTGTGTTACGGGAACCCTACAAGTGCGAGTCCGACTTGCACTTGGCTAGTTTTTATTTATTTATCCATTACAAACAAACATACAAATATTTTTTTCTTTATAATATGTTCAAATGAATATATCTCTAATTTTACATACAAATAATGATAGGGTTTATTTAGTATATTATATTATACTTATTATTTGTAGAAAAAATGTATTTTTAGTTATTCAACACCAAACTTAGGCTGAGTGGTGCCATCTTACTTTAACCGTAACATAGTATTATTTTATTTTCTATGCCGTAACTATAACTGGTGTTTTTATGCGGAATGCGATTGATTTTTACGTTTGGTATAGTTAAAGTAAGATGGTGCAACTTGGTCTTAGACTGCCAATAATTTTTTTTTACACTCCAAAGGTTGTCCGGAACAGATCACTTTCATAGTCAGTTTCAGTGACAAACCATCTCCTGCATGTTTTTGTATGTAAAGTTTGTAAGATGTATTGGTTTATTGTTGGTGTTCAATAAAGAGTATCAATCTATCTATCTAAATCAGTGTTTTTGTATAATCTATATCAATTCTATTTGTTTTTGTAGCAAAGAAAAAGCTGCCACTGCTAAAGATGTGAAGAGAGCTCTGGATGAACAAAGGAGAATGTATGAACACAGGATTGCGGGCCTCATAAGAGAACAACCAACCACAACATCTCCCTTGCAACCGCAGCTTGCCACATGCACTAAGTAAGAATTATTATATCAATTAAAAGCAAAAAATATTTTTTATATAAGAAGATAAGTGTATCCAGCTTCCCCTACCTAACCTGTTAAAAGGGAAGTGCCCCAAGCTTTTAAGAATATAGATTAGTACCTACCCGCAAAATAATTACTTGGATTTATTTAAACTTTTTATTTCATTGTCACAGATAAGTGCTTGTTTTAAAATTTTTTTTTTACTTTTTGGTAGGTATAGGATAGGTAATGCCTGAGTATTTTAGAGTAGGCGTGTTTTAAAATATTCTACGGATATTATGATGTGATTTTGGGTAAAATGCTTTTCAAGGCAAATCGATTGAGCTCCAATTTGGTGAGGTTACGTTAATTTATCACAGAGATGCCGTGGCCACCTTCCAGATTCATCATCAGACCCGTCTGTCTGTCTGTCTGAGCGTAAAGTGCTCATACTAGTAATATGTATAAAATCTGAACATAAAAATAAAATAAAAACTCTGGCCTTGTCAGAGAAGAGAAGAAATTAAAAAATAAAATGTTTAATCCAGTTTATAAAATATTTGTGTGCCAAATTTCATAGAAATTCGTTTAGTAGTTTTTGTGTGAAAGATTATCAAACATCCTTAATTCCATCATAAGCATCATAAAATATCGTATTTATAATTGTTGTTAACCTATTTGTATGTATACCAAGTAGTTATGTAAAAGTGCATCCTATTTATATATCTCACTAGCTGCGCCGGCGAACTTCATACCGCGAATATAAATAAACTGTCCAAGTGCGAGTTAGACCCGCACCATAGAAGAGATAATAATACTACTTACGCACACGCAGGGTTCCGATTGAACAATATTTGCCGGAAAAATACGTTTCTCGTATGGGGACACCCTCTTTAATTTTTAATTTAATTTAGTTTTTATTATTCGATCTTATGGCTGCTATAAGATGCAATACACACCATGAGAAAATCATGTGTTTATCAAGTCTTTATCTATTAAGGTGTGTAAGATTGAGCATAAAAAGCCTCAAAAACACGTTTCTTGTATGGGGATCCCCTGTATTATTCAATTTTATTTTGTTTTTATCTATTTTTATACACAAATAGCGAATACCCATGTATGGAAGCGCCATAATGACAACATTATTATTATTTTCTTTGTTTTGGCTTGTGCGAATGACAACATATATTATGTTACTCTTTGATGACAACCATCAAAATATCGCAACGCAATACAATGACAAAAGTGTCTAGTCTGAACGAACCAACAATGACAACCTGGGACAACCATCAAAATTCAAAATATTAAAATATAAATATATAGGACCAGTGCTGTGGCGACTGGCGAAGCTACCTGGTCCTACTATCTTTCGCTACCTGCGTGACTATGATAGGTAGGTAGGTCGTCGGCTGAAGAAATACAATCTCTGATCTCGTTCCAATACTTATATTTCGAGTTGGCTAATTGCTATATACAAAGCACTTATTATTATATGGGATACAAGGATGTCTGATACACAGGTGGTTCCTCAACCCGGTTTCTACCACCTCGGATAATGAAACCGTGGGCCGAATGAATATAATACATCTTATCAATAATTGCTTAGTAGACCTGTTGTCATTGTGTGGAAATATCACCATGACAACCACACAACATCCAGACTAAGGATCTCGCCTTGAACCACAGATCGTTTGATGCAGCGAGTCATTGCAGACCGCCACAAATACTACGCTTCGAGCATATACCAATGGAAATGTTAACCTTGTAATCCGCAAACATTTTTTCTGCCGATACTTACGGGGGACGAGGTAAACACGCATTGCACACACTCAAATCACTTACTTTAACGATCCCGCACACTAGCTTGAAACACGCACACAGTATTAAAAATACAGCGTACTTACGCACGCTCATATGGCCAAAAATGGCTATATGGCCAGCAGAGGGGTACGCCTGGCCTTACCATCTCCTTTGGTAAATGCTCGAAGATACTACGCGATAATGCGAGTATTGTGGATATATTATGTTGTCGATTGATGATAGTCGATGACAAACGTCAAATGTTTGACAGGAAAGTAGGTAGAACAGTTTATATGGGAAAAATGAAATTGTTGTTTTTACTATCTTCCTCGCAAATTATTCCATATTTTCTAACCGTTTAAACCTTCCCTGGACTACGACAAACATTTCAAAACCAGCTAAATCGGCCCAGCCGGTCTCAAGTTTTAGCAAGACTAACGAACAGCAATTGATTTATAGGGTTCCGTAGCCGAATGGCAAAAAACGGAACCCTTATAGATTCATCATGTCTGTCTGTTTGTCTGTCCGTCCGTATTTCACAGCCATTTTATTCCGAAACTGTTAGGACTACAGAATTGAAACTTGGTAGGTAGATGTATTCTGTGAACCGCTTTCCGATTTTTATACAAAAATAAAAAAATTAAAAATTTAAGGTGGGCATACATGTAACTGAAACAAAAAAAAAAAATTTCTTCAGACCTATACGTGTGGTATGTCTATGGATAGGTCTTTAAAAATGACATTGAGGTTTCTAAAATCATTTTTTCCCAAAGTCAATCATTTGAAAGATAGGCGCATATAAAGTGGTAAAATGTGTGTCCCCCCCGCCCCCCTCTATCTTTTAAAGTATGGGAGTGAAAAATCTAATAAAAATATATGCTGTAGATCTCAATAGAAACTAACAACGAAAATTGGTTCGAACGAGATACAGTCAGCAGTTTTTGAGATATGGCGACCGCAAAGATAACTTTGTTTTTCATACAAACACTATGAAAAACAAAGTTAATTTTTTAGTTGCGAAAAATCATAGTTATAGAATACTTTACTGTGTTATGGAACCCTACGAGTGCGAGTCCGACTTGCACTTGCCCAGTTTATTAATTTTTACTAGCTGACCCGGCGAACTTCGTACCGCGAATATAAATACAGAACTATTCAAGCGCGAGTCGAACACGCACACGCAGGGTTCCAATTGAACAAAATTTGCCTGAAAAATACGTTTCTTGTATGGGGGACCCCTCTTTAATTAGTTTTTAATTTAACTTAGTTTTTATTATTTGATCTTATAGCAGCCGTTATATTGCACACCATGAGTAAATTTCAAGTTCTATTAACCATCTATTAACCATCAAAATTTAAATTGTTCAAATCTAAATACCTACGTGATAATTCGTGTAATGTTATTATGTTGTCGATTCAAAACCTTTAATTTAATACGTCCTTCAAATTTCAATTCGAGAGTGGAACTGTCTTCCCTACCGTACCGAAGGCACGAACGTCAAATGTTTGACAGGAAAGTAGGTAAAACAGTTTATGTGGGAAAAATGAAATTGTTGTTTTTACTATCTTCCTCGCAAATTTTCTCACTGTTTAAACCTTCCCTGGACTACGAAAAATATTCCAAAACCAAAATCAGCTAAATCGGCCCAGCCGTTCTCGAGTTTTAGCGGGACTAACGAATAGCTATTGATTTTTATATATAGGATTATTAACTTTTCTTTTAGTTTGGAAAGGCAGAGGACACCCTACAGCTACACAAGTAATAACCTCCAAAGTCAAGTGCAGTATCCAGGGGGCCAAAATCTGTACCCGAACCTGTTTGGAACTAATTCTAGCAATGCCCATGTAGCACCATGCAATGTGGCCCCTGGACCGAATTACGCTCACTATAACAACTTTGCCCAACCTCAAGCTTCACAACCTACACAAAGGTAAGTGATTAGGTTACCATGGACCCGTGGGTTTTTTTACGTGGCTTGTCCATGGGCCAGCCAGACGCTTGATAGATGTCTCCCACAACCAAAGAGCTGGCGCTTATCTCGGGTAAAATATTAGTCTCGCATTCAAAGAAGTAATGTCGCCAGATTTTTAGGCTTCCGTAGCCGAATGGCAAAAACGGACTTATAGATTCGTCATGTCTGTCTGTCCGTCCGTATGTCACAGCCACTTTATTCCGAAACTAGTTGAAACTTGGTATGTATGTGTATTCGATGAACCGCTTTACGTTTTTATACAAAAATAAAAATAGTAAAAGATTAAGGGTTACATTGATTTTATTTTCAATAACCCTATACGTGCGGTGTGTCTATAGATAGGACTTTAAAAATGACATTGAGGTTCGTAAAATCATTTTTCTCAGAGTCAATCATTTGATAGTTTGGTTTGAACGAGATATAGTCAGCAGTTTTTGAGATATAGCAACCGCAAATATAACCTTGTTTTTATACAAACACTATGAAAAACAAAGTTATTTTTTTACTGGCGAAAAATTATAGCTACAAAATACTCTACTGTGTAACGGAACCCTACGAGTGCGAGTCCGACTTGCACTTGGCCAGTTTATTGGGTACTCTAAAGGTACGGCCACACCGCGGCGTCTTGCGTCCGCGTGCACGGGCGCGATCAGATAGCGCAGTAGTATTTGTACCGACTGGTTCAAACAAAACGCGATCTACGGCGATCAGAAAACGCTTAAAAATAAAATCGCGCACACGCAACGTCAACCTAAAGTCGAGTTTTAGGGTACTGTACCTCAAAAGGAAAAAAGGAACCCTTATAAGATCACTTTGTTGTACGTCTGTCTGTCTGTCTGTCAAGGCCCTATTTTTCAGAAAAGCGTAAAGATATTTATATATTTTGTTTATAATTAAATGTATGAATGAAAACAGAACCTATTTAGAGAAGATAATATTTTTTTAGGGCGGGTAAATAAAAAAAAAAAATGTTTTAAGAAAGGTCCCTTACATCCTTTAAAATATTTAACCAAGATAATTTTATCTATATAACATTACCGTGACTTAACTTAACGCTTTAATTTTAGGTAGGTATCTACAATGTAGGTACATATCTACTTTAAAATATTTAACTAAACGTTTTGATTTTAGCTTCCAACCGTCAGCACCGCCGGTAGAACTTTTGCCAAATACCCACAATACCACAAAGTAAGTTTACCCTATCTTTTATCATTATCGTTTTTCAATTATTTGATATAATTACAATCAAAAGTATTTTTGATTGACTGCACAAAAGGTGGTAAGGACTCGATTCTTATGCGTATTGCGTTTATTATTTGTTAACTCATGTGTGTGTTAATCGAAAAATCTTTCTAACGACAATATTACGCACGCAACAAAAATGTTACCTAGCTATACTATAATAACGAATCTATAGACACCACAAGAGACATACGATTGAAACATACGTAAATAAAATTATAGCTACAAAGATTTCAAAACATTACCTTTCCGTAGTTGGGTAAAAAATTTAAAAATAAACCTCTACTAGCTATTATAATATAATACCTATTTAATCAAGGATCTGTGCAAAAAGAGAACCTTCGTGGCTTTGCGATGAACTAACATTCAAAGGTAAGGAAGGAAGGTATATACCTACATAGTAACACCCGATAATGAGTAGCTACCTACCTAAGAGTACCTACCTTGGTATCAAACATTTTTAGTCGTATTTACAATGACAGAGCAATGTTGTTAACGCAACAAAAACAGTAAATTAGAACCATCAACACGCGCGCCCTCAATTTCTTCGACGGTTCTCTTTTTCCACACTTGACATACCTACTGCCTAACTAGTTTAACGTAGGTGTCTGTAACCTTTAGTTTTTACTTGCCATCGACAGCATTCGTTCACATTCGCGCCAGAGAGGTTCAGAGAAAGGGCCAGACGATGACATTACATGTCGCACATGCGGCAAAAAGTATGAAGATAGAATATTCCAATGTAACCAGGGACATAGCTCTTGTGCTATGTGCAAGACGAGACAGGTGCCTTGCGGACAATGCCGTCAGCAGATTACTACACAACGGAACTTCGACTTGGAAAAATATGTGGCCGAGGTAAGCCATCTAAAATGTTTGTTGCAAATTTTAAATATGTCATTAGCAAACTGTTCGACTCACTTGCTGGTATTCCGATTGAACTTAAATTTGGCATGGTTCATCTACATAATATGTAAATTTTATCTAGGTGTCAATGCAGTATTATATGTAGTTACGAGCTAATCTGATGATGGAGGCGGATTGTAGAGACTGAAACTCCTAAACTCCGGTTACATGGTGGTAGGACACTAGATAGTGTCCTACCACCATGTAACCAACAAATTGGCACGCTAAGCTTGGAATGGGAACTGGCTCTCAAGGATACCTACCGGAACACATTAGATGTTTGGCGACAGATTTTCTAACTCCAGGGTGGTAGCTGGCAAGGCAGACACTAGATAGTGTCCAACCACAATGTAACCAACAAATAAGGTGTTTGATAGATTTATTCAGCAAGATAGTGACATAACAGTAGGTTCTGTAACTATCACTGGGCTCATCTCTAAGTTGAGTCTCCTCCAAGTAACACGTTTAATTTTTTTTTGTAAGAAAACGCTTTTGTGTCGTAAATATCTGCTCATATAACGTGTTCTGATTGCAGAGGAGGGTGAAATGTCCAAACTCTGCCGACGGCTGTCGCCTGTTTATCAAAATAGGTGAAATGGCAACTCATACAAAAGAATGTCCCTTCAAAGAGATGATGTGCCCGACATTAGCGTCGACTTGCTCCTGGAGAGGTATGTAATCGTTCATTAATTGTTGTTATATGATGTATTAGATCAGGGCTGTCCAAATTACAAACCTTCGCGGGCTAATTAAATTTACTACAAAAGCTGTAGGCCGCAGAAAAATATATTCAGTTCTTAAGTAAAAAAAAAAACTTTTCGGGAATTCCCTCAATAATAATAAAAGATAGCTTCACTTTTTAAATGTCATGCGAATGGAATATTACAAGAAAAATAAAAGATAAATAAATTATACCAAATATTTATGTTTTGACAAAGAATTCTATTATCTAAACTTTTTATGTCAAAAACTATTTTCTGATTAAAACATGCGTCGCGGACCGCAAGAAAACAAGCCGCGGCCCGCATGCCCTTTTCTGGACAGCCCTGTATTAGATGACCCGGTGAACTTCGTACTTACCAATTTTCAAAGTAGTCCAATGTGGCAATTCCAATACAAAATTACCAATTATTATTATATATTTTGGTATTATTATACAATATTTCAGTACAAAATTAATTGCTAATTATTAATTGTATCTTTATTCCTTAAGCCCCATCCTCACTAAGCACGTGAGATAGTGGTTAAGCGCTTGTTTAGCCACAATAAAAATAAGTTATTAGGTATAAGAACAATCTTAACTAGAATCGTCAGGAATAAACCGAATACACATAATAATTAAATTGTTACCATTGCCACTTAAAAAAGAGCACTTTAATCATCGATAGCAGTGAATAAAACGCTCTTTTACTCACTAGGTGAATAAAAACATTTTGAATTTGGGAACTAGCACGAAATACTAATTATGTACAAAAAATAAATAAACCTTGCTGAAAGTACCTACCACAGAGTACTTTTTTATATACTGGGTTCCTACTAGCTGGCTAAATTGAGGTATACCGTAGAAGCTATATATCATTAAATAAAAATAATAGTCCCGCCAATTTTGGTTATTTTTTTTTTGTTTTTATATTGCTCCACACAATTAGTGTATTCAGCCAGAATAAAATACAAAAATTATTCAAGTTTTTGTAAATTTAAGCCATAAAGTTGAGTCGACATCACATTTCTGATCAAGTTGAAGTCAGTCTAGTCCAAGTCATACCCTTGGTAAAGATGTGAACTTTACTGAAGATTTTTAGTGCAATTTTGGTGAGAACGCAAATATCATGTTTTTCATGATTGTGCTACACACACATTCACCGGCACTAAAGGTACGGCCACACCGCGGCGTCCTGCGATTTGCGGGCGCGATCTCAGCACTTTTCAATTGTTTTCTGATCGCGTTTGGTGTGAATCAGTCGGTATAAATACTAATACTGCGCTATCTGATCGCCGCCTAGATCACGCACGCAGGACGCTGCGGCGTGTCCGTACCTTAAATGGTTAATAATCCAGATGTATTCGCTGCTCTCGGGATCCAACTTAGTCCCTCGAATTAAATTGCCTTTTTATTCACTTTTTGTATAATCTACTATTTTACCATTGCCACTCGTTAAAGAGCACTTTATTCACCGACAGCAGTGAATAAAACGCTCTTTTACTCACTCTGTGAATAAAAACATTTTGAATTTGGAACAAGCACAAAATACAAATTGTGGTCAAAGAATAAATAAATCTTGCTGAAAGTGCCTACTGGCTGGCTAAATGGAGGTAAACGATAGAAGCTATATAATAAAATAAATATAAATATCCCGCCAATTTTGGTTAAATTCTTTTTTTGTTTTCATTATGGCTCCATACGATTAGTGTATTCAGCCAGATTCAAGTATTGAAATTGTTCAAGTTTTTGTAAATTCAAGTCATAATGTTGAGTCAAAGTCACATTTCTGTGTTGTGAGTTCTGAGTCAAGTTGAAGTCACAGTCTAGTCCAAGCCTTACTAAAGATGTGAACTTTGCTGAAGATTTTCAGTGGGATTTTAGTGAGAACACAAATAGCATGTTTTTCAACATTGTGCTGTTTCCCTACACTCGCACAAATTCACCTGCATTAAATGGTTAATATTCCACATTTATTACATATTACTAATAAAATATGATTAACATAAATACTATAAGTAGGTACTATTATTTATTTTCTCGCAGTCAATGGTAAAAAGAAGATTACACGACTCATTAATAAAAAAATTAATCTCGGTCCTTGTATCCCTCGCTCCGCTCAGGATTCTAATCTAGAATCCTACTCTACTCTTCTACTCTAGGATCCTTCGCTGCTCTCGGGATCCAATTTAGTCCCTCGAATTAAATTGCCTTTTTATTCACTTTTTGTATAATCTACTATTTTACCAACTACACCGATCCGCGTCGCAAGTACCTATTTGTGCTGGAATGTTCTACAATGGTGCTCTCTCGCTCTATTTCTAAAATTTTCGCGTACAAACTGGTCGTCGTAACAATATGTTCACATTTTCAGGCAAGCTACCCCAACTATTACAGCATTTTGAGGCTATGCATCCTGTTCACCGACAAGCCGACGTCGATAAGGAGATGCTTTTGTCTATCAGCAATCCAAGCTACACGATGCACTTTATTCAAATAGGGTCCTTTAACTTCTTAGTACATATAAAAGTCTTCGAATCAAAGTTCTGTATGGCTGTCCAATTGATAGGCACGAAACACAGCGCTGGCAAATGGTATTACGATATTCACATATTCAACAAGCGTGAACCTCGTAGAAAATTCCAATACATAGACAGGTGTTCCTCAAACAGCGAACCTGTTAATGATATCTTTGCAGACGGAAAATGCGCTGTTATACCAAATTTACACGCTGTCACTTATATATGCGGCGGTACTGTGGCTTACAAGTTCTACATAAAAAAAGACGAAGATGCAAAAGTTGCTAGAGAGCCTGTAGGTAACAAAAAAAATTACGTACCGAGACGCAATTATAATAAGAATACAAATAATAAATCTGTGTTAAACTAGCTCAAATAATACGAATCTCAAATATCTGACACGACTTAATTAAGTTTATTTGAAATTCTATTAAACAGAACTAACGGCATTGTTACCAAAATTCTGTACTTAATTTAAAGCAGTGTTTTTCAAACTTTTTCGTGAGGCGACCCCATAGTATAAAAAAAAATTCGCGACCCCCTACATGCACTGTTTATAATCTATATTTTAGTATGTTAGTAGTTTCTGCCCGCGGCTTCGCTTGCGTGGCCTACAGGAAACAAATAACATATTTTTCTTTAGAAACAAATATCATAATTATGCGCTCTCACTCCATCTCAATTACAACACCTACAAATGTTAATATTTGCCTAATAAAAGTACAATTTTCAAACTTTGTTTTTTTTCTTTTACTGAGGCTTTGCGACCTCCCGCGACCACCTTATAGAGGCTTCGTGGCCTCCCAGGGGGTCGCGACCCACACGTTGAAAAACACTGATTTAAAGGATTAATTTATTCGATGCTATTGTAATGTATCTACCTAATTAAATTATTCATTAACATTTTATTTTTGTAATACATATACCTATGTGATGTGCATATTTGAATTTGATGCCATTTAAATTGTAATGACAACTGGGCCAGTCTAATCGGTTTCTGATAAAGTTTCAGATATTATCTGACATATGTAGTCATAAAAATGCTGTCAAAAATCTGTCAGATGAGTTCCTATTTTCCTAATACCACTATTATAATTTATTCTGTGCTAATATCAAGAACCGGTGAAGTGTAACTGACCCTCAATATTCTAAATGCGAAGATCTTAATAGGTACAATTTGCAGTTTATGTGTATAATTGCCCCCCATAGCACATTTAAACTTCTCATCCGATTTTGTCGTCAATCGATTTGTGACATTGGCTATAATTTTCCGTTGTTGGGTATTTTAGTTAATCCGTTATGAGGTGTTTTGTTTCTTGTCTGATCTGCAAAGATTGCATTTGCATGCATTGAATATAAGTTTTCAACTTGAATGTACCTACCTATTCCAGTAAGGTGCAAAGGTAATGGGGACATAACCGTTATTAACAATGTGCATGCCAACTTTATCGACGCTTGGTTCTTGGTATATATGATGAGAGCACGTATGTAACCTAAGAATTAGTACCTAACGTTACTGTAAGCAAAATAAAAACCGATAAGCGAAATATGACGCTGTAAGTATACTGTTGTGGAATTTAGCAAGACTTGGCAATAGCTAAACACACAGATATCATATATATACAGATCTGTGGTTAAACATAAATAATTTTTAAGTATTTAGTTGTTTTTTTTACTTAGTAGTTGATTTAAGAATTGCTTTGTATCTTAGCTTAAATTATTCAATTGTTGAGATATGCGTAGCTAGATTTTGGAGCCATAATAATAATAATCGTTTAAATTACTTTATAGGAATCAGTTGCACATGGCGCATTTAAGTTAAATTTTTAGCATTTCTCGCAGATATCCGCCCATCAGATCTCAATCATCTCAATCAAAGATCAGATATCTCAATTTGTCAAGCCAGCGTCAAGCAAACAAAAAATGGTTTTATATAAGTAGGTATCATAAAAAGTAGACTCCGGCTCCATCGCTTTTTTATCAATTTTTTAAGGGCCGATCTATTGAACTATTCAAAACTAATCATATGAGCCCAAACTTGAGGGTTTACTGCTTAGTAGCCACTTCAGAGTTCCACAATCAACCTCCTAGCTCCAACACCAGGTAAACTCCAAGATTATAGTTGTTGAATATTTATGTTATGCCGATTATTTACAAATAGCTAAGAGTTCTTTTACATCTGTATGTCAGAGTTAAATTACCCTAACGTTCTTTATTAATGTAAATAATATTAATATGTGGTAATTATAAACATATAAATGTATCGATTATATATAACGTTTTGAAGTGTTTATGAAAGTAAATGATTAAACAGACTGCATATGTAGTTCTGTTGCCAGTTTATTAAGGGTCTACCACTGGTGTTAGATTAGTGAAGTTAATGTTAAAGTTAACTTAACTTACTAATAGATTAAGATCTACCTTAACATTGGCTTTGAGCCTTATTGTACGCCCGAAAAGGGTAAACTGGGGCCTTATTCAGTATAACCATTTTAAAGTCTTACCGTGCCGTGATACGTTATCTCCGCGTTATGGTATTCTCTATGCCAATTAAAACGCGGTAGGGTAAGGTTATGAGCGCGTTTTGAGCTGTCAAAATATCGTGACATATGAGGACGTGTAACGCGCGCGTTTTGTATAATTTACCTATCGTGTGGCATACAGAATACAATTTTTCAATAACGCAACGTAGCGCGTTAAGGATCGCGTTATCTCATTATATATATATATATATATATATATATATATATACACATAAATATAGGTACTATGTATTTTGATGCTAATTTGAGTAATGTTTAAGAAATATTGTATTTGATTGTTAAAACCCTGTCATACTCATCGGCCAATTTAAACCTATACCGAATGGAGATGCAACTATAGAGCCGTATAGCTCCATCTCTTTCTGTCAATGAGGGCGATCGTTTTTTCGCTCACCAGGAGGCGTCACGTATAAAAATGGTCCTGATGCCAGGTGTCAACCACAGATCTATATATACCAACTTGGTTAATTGTGGAAATGTTTAAGCTAACAAGTTTCCGAGTTCCTTATTAGTGTTAACTTTAGTGGTCGGCAGCCGCGATCAGGGTGATTCTGTAAACTAGCTAATTATTATATATCACTTGCGTTTCGCTTGCCAATTTCGACAGCATTCGTAGTCCGTAGCCAATGGCTGTCTTTGGTCGCTAGCTTAGAATTATTTTATAATAATTATTAGAATTAGGGCCCTAAAAAGCCTAGACTTGGCCGCAATTTAAAATATCAACAGCTAATACATTCTATAATGGCTTATATTATAGTAATCTAGAGCTATCATGTCAAAATATTGTATTAATTTTGAAAGCCAAGTTTTATATTATTATTATAATAATTTCCATTGCATGTTTTTGGATAAATAAAGAATTAATAAAAAGCACTGAAGTTTTATTCACAATTTTACGACTGTATAAACTAGTGTACCTATACGTATCCTATAGTTCCACAGAAATATGAATATTAAGGTATTTATTCATATTTTTGTGTATATTTCCTATACCGAGCGGTGACAGAGTAAAATAAGAACGATCTACATCTATACAGATAAATAAAATATGTGTCTGTTTGTAATTCCAAACTGTATATGAAAGTATATATGGTACTTACGTAAACATTTTATTTATTTATTTTTGTCTGTCTCTCTGTCTGTTTGTTTCGGCTAATCTTTGAAACGGCTGGAATGATTATAACGGGACTTTCACTGGCAGATAGCTGATGTTATAAGGAGTGACTTAAGCTACTTTTATTTTAGACAAAAATAAAATAGTGTTCCGCGAAATCAAAATTGAATTAAGTACATATATATGCATATGTATGAAATTTCATTCTCCGTGCGAAGCCGGAGGGGGGGGGAGGGGTTCTAGTTATTCATAAAAGAGGTGGAGCGTGTGAAAATCTCTTCTCTTTAGCAGTGTAACACAATCACAATATTATACATTCTGGACAATTTATAATAGTAAGGGCCAGTTTTACCGGTTCCTGAGAGCCCTATCAGGAACTAATCTGATACATTTTTGACAGCTTTTGTATGAAGTCATCTGTCAGACAACTATCTGTCACTTTATCATGAACCGGTGAAACTGGCCCTAAGTCAATATCTTCTATGTGTCTTAGACATAGAAATAAGTCGAAAGTATCCTAATTTTATGGTAAAGTATATACTCGTAAGCAGTGGAGTCAACATTGTTGTAGGCAGGTTTTTACTGAGCAAGTATGCTCCATCCCCGACCGCGTCGTCACTTACCATCAGGTGAGATACCGGACAAACTTGCAAAGGTTGCGATAAAAAAACTTTCACAAGATATTTGAACGAGATATTTATATGTATATATATTTCTGCGCACGGCGCTGGTGCTGTTGCTAGCTCGAAGAAAGTTTTTAAAAACTTGAATAAAACTAATTTAATTAAGAGCAAGACTTCATTGCTCGGAACATTATTATTATTTTTGTAGCTCGGAAGAACTATTACCCATTGACCATCCCCATCAATGGGGATTAGAGGAATATTTTCTCCACCAATCCCCATTAGAGCGCTATGGAACGGCAATGGGGTATTGTGGAAAAAAAGTTCACTAATCCCTATTGATGGGGAATGTCAATGGGGATTTGTGGAATAACCCGTCGAGAATAACTTTAAAACCTAACATGCATTACACCGTTCTCATCTTTTGCTTACGTTGCGTCTGGCACCTCGCGTATTCTGCGTAGGCAGGCGTTGTGTATGCACATTGTTGTACTCTCACATGTGATGGGAATATAACAAGGTACTTTGTGAGTTCCATTTTCACAGAGAAACTATCGATTGCGGTATAAGGATTGTTTACGCACAAACGGAGCGGTCTACCCGCTTTCGCGCTATTTTTGCAGGTTCGGTGCCCTTACTAGGTACATGCTTCTACTGAAACTCGATCGCGACACCCCGTATATAATATTTCTCTATGCGCGACACACAATGGCAATATTTTCGCGTTTGTTATTTTTGCTCGGGCATTTATATGATCTACAAAGACCAACCACGGGATGCCAGGTATTTGACAGTTTGAACTTTGAACCCGACCTCAGTGTGATGTCATACCTCTTACCCTTACAGAATTCACTTTGTTATTCATACTTACACTTAATTCGATGTTTATCATTGTACCTATACTTAGTGTATGGGGACCGCGCTAGGGCACATGCGCAGACTTATGGCGCGTGGGTTGACCTGTATTTCCTAGCTCGATGGATTGGGATTGGGAGCCATTGTTGTGTTTGTTTATCTAACTTTTTGCTAACTTTGGTTTATAGGTTGAATAGGTAACCTCTATTGCATGAGTAGTAGCACAGAATACTTAATAGTACTACGTAGTAGTAGGCAGGACTGTAGGACGACACAAAGAATGTATACAATTTTAAGAAGTAAGTAGTAAGTATTTTTAATGAATATTACATTTTGTCCTAACGACCACCACTGGCGGCCGTTGGTAAGAAAATTAATAATTTGTCCTAACGTCCCCCACAGGCCTGTTTTAGGGGGGGTCGTTGGGAATAAACCCTTAAGAGGAAGGCAAGGCTCTTATTTGTATGAAAATGTAAAAGAGTAAATTAGGTTACCAAACTGTAAATACCTATTGACCGAGCGAGCGAAGCGTCTCAGATTCGACTATCCCTTTAGTAGGTTTTGAGATTATCGCGGACAGGCGCGGCGGGGGACTTTGTTTTTTAATATGTAGTGATTTTTGTAGATCGTGTTTTTTAGGGTTCCGTAGTCCTGACAAGGAACTCTTATAGTTTCGTCATGTCCGTCTGTCTGTCCGAGGTTTTTCTAAGAGAGTACTAGAAAGCTGTAATTTTGTAGGAGTGTGGGTTTTAGGGTAGCTCCCCTACATGTTAAGTGGGGATGAATTTTTTTTTGCCGTCTACCCCGTCGTGTGGGGTATCGTTGAATAGCTCTTTTAAAATGAGTTAGGGGTTGCCAATACTATTTTTCGATTTAATGCTCCATTTACAAAATATAAAAAATATTAAAGTTTAAAGTACACATTTTTGTTCCAGTAGGGCGTCCCCCCTCCCCCTCTCCCTCCAAAAACTAAACTGCTAGCTTGAAAAATGAATACTGCATTTCATGAACTTCAAAGGAAAATTATAGCTCACTTTATTACTTTAGCAGTAATAGTCGTGAACTTGGGTGTTGGATAATTTAAAAATTAATTACTTATGTTAAATATTATTCTACTACGGAACCCTACACAGCGAGTGGCCCGACTCGCGCTTGGCTGGTTTTATTTGATTGGACGGAAAGGGGAGAAGTTCTGGGGGGGGGGATGGGGGAAGTTTTATAGTAGTGTCATTTATCGACGAATTTCAATCAAAATTGAGAGGCACACTAAGGACATCAATCTACTATAGATTATAATATAATCTGGGGTAGAATTATGTCAAATTATAATAGTTACTACGTAACCTAAAGACAAAAGTCTTTAATCAGTGCGTCCTACCTGTCATGACATAAGGAGCCGAGACGTGAACACTCACGGTTCGACTAGCCCACCAATTTAAAGTCGCTCAGCGAGTTATAGAAAGAGCTATGCTCGGTGTTTCTTTGCGGGATCGAATCTGGAACCGAAGTAATTCGCCAGAGAACTAAAGTGCTCGACATAGCTCAGCGGATTGGCAGAAAGTACTCTGTGATTGGCAGTGGGCTGGTCATATCTGCCGTAGGACCGATAACCGTTGGGGCAGACTGTTACAAAATTATACTTAAAATATTAATTAGTGCCATACGAATATAGTATCAATGTGTAAAAGAGGAGAACTTATATTTGTTTGATCGTGTAATGTTACTTGTGTCGTTTTAAAAATTGAAAATAAAAATCCCTTACGGAACAATAGACCGCACACCGCTGTGCCGCAGCAACGCTTCACCCCCGCGAAAACGAGATAGTTGTTATTTTTGGACTCGCTCGCACTCGCGCGACCTGTTGACCGGTTTGTGTTTAGTGTACACTCACGCGCACAAGTTTGACTTTTACCGACCGACTACCGAAAAAGTGGAGATACTGATTTTGATTTTCGTGAACCCACATTACCACGCGGAACATAGTTTGTGTTTAAGATTAGTATCGGTACAACAATGAGTGACCAAAAATCACCACCCCATGCAATCGGCGTTGTAGTGCCTGCCGCTAACTTCGGCGGGTCGCACCCCGACCTATCGACACTAGGTGCGATGGCAGCGGATTCACAGATTACTTTCCGTAAAAGAAAACACCCTGACTGCTGTGGATGCACCGAGATAAAAACAGTTCGATCAGAGTTATCTCGCATTGGTTCATTGCTGGAGAAATATGTTGGATCTAACGAGCAGATAATGACCAAGATGCAGGAAAGTATAGCAGAAGTTAAAACTGAAATAACTGAATTAAAATCGTTTAACGAACAAACCATAAACTTAATTCGAGAAAATGTAACACACATTAACGAGGTTAAATCCTCGACGTGCACAATTATTACTGAGCAAACAGTATTAAAAGCTAATGTTTCACAGCTAGAAAAGCAAATTTCCATGGGAGAGCATACCATTCAACGGCTCCAATCAGAACTCGATGCACTAAAACTAGCCTCGTCATCCTCTGCTTACAATATCGATAATCAATCAAGCCTTAATGAACAAATTATCAAGGAGGTACAAGAACGTAACTACAGAGAGAAAAATATAATATTGGTTGGTTTACCAGAGCAAAAATGCTCTAGTCTTGAAGAGAGAGTATTCAAAGACGAAGCTGAGGTATTAAAATTGACTTCCTTAGTAAGCAATGACCTGCCAAAACCGATTAAAGTCATCAGAATTGGCAAGTTCTAATCAGATAGAACCCGGTGCGTCAAGATTTGTTATGAAATCTCAGCACCGGCTAAGATGCTTCTCCGTAACAGAGAAAAAATGCCTATAAATGTAAAGATATTCTCAGACCAAACGCTTGCGCAGCAAAAATACCTGAAATCCGTCCAAGACGAGCTAGCTCGCCGTGTAGAGAGTGGAGAAAGTGACCTTACAATAAAATATGTCAACGGTACACCCACGCTAGTAAACCCCCCTCCAAAAAACTCCAAGATTTAAACAGGACTAATTTTGTTACTCCTACTACCAATTCTTTTCAATTACTCAACGATTATAACAAACTCAACACTAACAAATCACGGCTTACTTTTTTCTATCTCAATGCACGCAGTATACGAAAAAAAGGCAAATTCGACGAACTGAAATGTATTCTACGATGTCTTCCAGTAACAATACATGTTATATTAATAACTGAAACGTGGATAACTTCTGAAATACAAGCTTTACAGCTTCAAATGGAAAACTACACACACTATTACAACTACAGGAGCGATTCACGAGGAGGTGGAGTTTCTGCATATGTCCATAACAATTTAAAGCATAGTCTAAGTGAATCGAATTATATTGATGGTAATAATTATCTGTGGATAAAACTAGAAAGATACGCACTGGAAATAGGCCTCATATACAACCCTGGCGATACCAACTATAAGGACTTTTTAGAACAATATGAATCACAACTGCAACAAAGAAAAAGAACAATAGTTTTTGGAGATTTCATTATCGACCTACTAACAAAAAATAGGAATACCAAACTTTACAAAGACTTATTAAAGGAGGCTGGACACATAATACTGAATAAAATTAACCAGAAATATTGCACCAGAGAATCATATACGAAAAATTCAATCCTAGATCACGTGACTACAAATTTGTCCAATGAATATTATCATATGGCGATAATTAACTCTTCGATGTCTGATCATAAGCAAATATACCTGGAACTGAAGAAAACCAAAACTCCACCGAAATTACGGACACAGTATGATGCACTTAACTATGAGGGACTTTACAACACAGTAAACAATATACATTTTGATGAACTAGACAATGACTACCTGAAACTAGAATGTAAACTGAAGACCTGTTTAGAAAATAATAGACATATTAAAACAAAAATATTAAACCCCCCACAAAATGATTGGATACATAAAGGCATTATAGCTAAAATAAATCTAAGAAATATACTATGGAAGAACTATATAGAAAACCCTAATGACGACACCCTGCAAGAAAAATTTATTACAAAAAAAAAGAAGTAGCTAAATTTATACAAAAAACTAAAAACTCCTATTACTATAAAGAATTCACAAACTGCGCAAAGAAACCTAAAAAAATGTGGAATTTGATAAACACCCTAGCCATTAACAAAAATAAGCAGAGTTGTGTTCCTCCAAAACTTTTTATTAATAATATAACCATTACTGATCCTGACGAAATTTGTAAAATATTCAATGATTATTTTGCCAACATAGGTTGTCAATTAGCTGATGAAATACCTAAATCTTTTCACGATAATCCGTCTCATGCATTATCTAAACCTTTAACACAGGAAAATCATAAATTATCAACACTCAATCCTAGCACTGTGACGGAAATTTTAAAAATAATCGATAATCTAGATTCTAGCTGTAGCACTGGAATTGATGGGATCAGCACAAAAGCGATTAAATGCATTAAGATCTTGATAGCACGGCACTTATGTAACTGTTTTAATAAACTTCTATTGAAAGGTGAATTTCCTGATACCCTTAAAGTGGCGAAGGTTACTCCTATTCACAAATCAGGATCGACAATGGACCCAGGTAATTACCGACCTATATCCGTCTTATCAATTTTATCAAAAATATTAGAAAAAGTTCTGTACAACCGGCTAAATACATACCTTGATTCTATTAATTTTATATCTGATCGACAATATGGATTTCGACCAAAGAGCAATACACTAACAGCGACAATCGACTTAGTTACTAAAATAAAACTTAACATAGATAATAAAAATATAGTCTTAGGTATCTTCATAGATCTAAAAAAAGCTTTCGATACCGTAAGTCATCAACTACTCTTAAAAAAACTAGAAACACTAAATATAACCGATAATGCTCTAAATATGTTCAAATCTTATTTAAAAAATAGAATGCAAGTCGTGAAAATGGATGACAATAAATACCAAAGTAACGCCGCGCATGTAACATGTGGAGTCCCACAAGGCTCAATCTTAGGTCCTCTTCTTTTCTTAATTTATATTAACAATATTCAGGAAATAGGACTACTAGGACATCTTACACTATATGCCGACGACACATGCCTTTTTTACTTTGGATCATCTATAAATGAAATAACTACACAGGCTCAACAAGATCTAGATACATTGTTTCAATGGTTTCAATATAATCTTTTGACAATTAATATTTCCAAAACCTGTTACATCATATTTAAAACCAAAAACAAAAAGATTCCTCCATTTACATCACTTACCATAAATAATGTCCCAATTCAGCATAAAAACTGCGAAAAATATCTTGGTCTCAGAATGGATAGTGCATTATCGTGGAACGCTCACTCAGAACATATAAAAGCTAAACTTTCGGCACTCCTCGGATCACTTCGCAATAAAGTCAGATGTATACCTCGTAATCTACGTTATACTATTTAAAACAGCTTAGTCAAACCGCATCTATTGTACCTAATCGAAATCTGGGGTAGTGCTGGTAAAACTAAATTATCAGAAATACAAATTGCCCAAAACAAGCTAGTAAAAATTATATTCAACTACCCTTTTTTAACATCAACCAACAAAATTTATAAGGACACCAACATTATGACCGTTCGACAATTGTATATTTATAATGTGTGCATTTATATCCGAAAAACATTAAATAAGACCATTCATACTAATTTGACATTTACTAAATTAAAAGAAATAAATAAACGAAACGTCCGTAAACGTCGAGCTAGTCTTCTAGTGTTACCCAAATGTAGAACTAACTACGGCAAAAAAATGATAACTATTGAAGGAGCGCAACATTACAATAAGATAAGACATAAAAAATGTAAACTCACTTAACGCATTCAAACATCAACTGGATAAATACATTAAGAATACCTTCTAACTATTGAATGCATTAGGTGGGTAGTTTTTAGTTTTTATTGCAATGAGCACTGTAAAATATGAATTTTATTAGTATTACGACAACGATAATTAGTATTACTATTTAAACTCTGTTCTCAAGTAAGTGACTATTTTAAGTCTTATTGAGAATACATTTCTTTGAACCTAGGAGCGACGACATTCGCAAAGCGGTGGGCAGTGACTGGAAACAAAGAACCGAAGATCGGTCTCAGTGGCGTGTCTTGGGGGAGGCCTAAGTCCAGCAGTGTACTGATACCGGCTGATAATGATGATGATGTATTTTTTTAGGGTTCCGTACCCAAAGGGTAAAACGGGACCCTATTACTAAGACTCCGCTGTTCGTCTGTCTGTCTGTCTGTCCGTCTGTCACCAGGCTGTATCTCATGAACCGTGATAGTTAGACCGTTGAAATTTTCACAGATGATGTATTTCTGTTGCCGCTATAACAACAAATACTAAAAACAGAATAAAGTTAAAAATAATAGAGTGTCCCCATACAAGAAACGTGTTTTTTTCGGCATTTCACGCCATCTATGAACGCTTAGTTAGGCAAAAGTCCCATAGATGGCGTTATATTGAAATGTCGATCCATATCTCCTTTGTTAGATGTTAGATGGCGTTATAAGAAATAAAATGTTTATTTATAATTCTTTTTTGCTGGCGAAAAATGATAGTGGTATTTTTTGCTCGATCTTATAAAATACTGTAGTGTGGTACGGAACCCTACTAGTGCGAGTCCGACTTGCACTTGGCCAGTTTATTTAAATCATCTAAAATCACGAGAACAATTAAATTGTCCACACTCCAAGTGTAGACAATCTCATTGTTTTCTATCCATCCGCAGACGGCGGCAGGACTGCGTTCACGACCTACGCTCGGAATTCAACCAAACGCTCTAACTCCGTTCACGACCTCAGAGCGTCACATTCGCTCTAGGATGATGGATTATAATGGATGGCGCCATGTCAGCCATGTAACGTTGTCAGATCGACTTTCATTCCATCAACACATTGTCCTACACTTTCTATCACAGGGGTCGCGAGTTAAGAGTAAACGAGAAAGCTAATATCAAATTGACAACCTCGCGCATGGGTGATCGTGTCAATTTTTGACCGGCTAGCAGGCCATAATATAGCGACCCATCATACTAATAAATTAAAAATTAAATAGAAACATAGCTTTAAAGACTGAAACCCTGTTACATGGTTAAATTATGTCGTGTTGTGCAGTGTTTTATCCATCAAGAACAACTAAAGGAGGCGTAAAAGATCCAGAATTATCATTTCACACGTAAGTGTTTGTGGGCATTTATTCTCATATACAACCACTTTTTAAATCAAAATATTTATTTTGCTTACATTATATACATCTTTTTCGTCATATAACTACCGAGGTGGTAAATGGTTATCATTTTAAAGCTTTAATTTATGTAAATAACAAACATTATTTTACGCCGCCCGGCTAGTGATGTACGAGAACCCTCCAAAACTTTTTCGATAAATATAGTTTATAGTTTTAATAAGTTTTTATAAAAAAAGGAATATATGAATTCCTTTAAGTGTAATATTATAATATTACACTATTTAAATCGTGTATATACATTTTACACTAATTCTATACATATAAAAAAATTGAAGTGTCTGTTTGTAATTCCAAATTAACAGCTTTTCACTAAATGCATATGAAAGAATATACGGTACTTAAATAAAAAACAAAATTTTAAATGTTTGTCTGTCTGTCTGTTTGTTCCGGTTTATCTCTGAAATGACTGGACCAATTTAACGGGACTTTCACTAGTAAAATGCTGATGTTAAAATATTAACTACCAAGTAACTTGGCTACTTTTATTTTAGAAAAAAATAAAGTTCCGCGAAATCAAAATTGAAGCTAATGAAATAGAGAACAATATCTGATTCAAATAGGGAAGGTTAATGTGCAAATTAAGCAGTGTTTTCTACCGCGCACAGCCCACGCGCATGTTGCCGCTGTCATTAAACGCGGACAAAGCCGCGGGACCCAGCTAGTTGATTTATAATATGAAGATTTTTTTTAATAATGGAACGGTTAGCTTAGGGCCTTGATTAGAACGAAATTTGAACATTTTTAACCGAATATTATGTTTCTTTGGAGTGTCTCACACTTTATATTTTTTGTAAATTGTTAAACACAATACAAAATTGTTTTGAGACACTTCAAAGAAGCATAATATTTGATTTACGCAGTGCAACATCTCTCGTCGGATTTGAAAACTGTAATGATTTCTTCCGAATGATTAACTTACGTAATAAGTAGTCATAGATGGCGCCACCAATGCATAATTGGGTTAACAAATGCAATCCACTAATTTCGTCGTATCGATGTATCGAACCGTGGCTTAATTGGCAGAGCACCTGGACGTGTAATCCGGGGGGTGCGGGTTCGAGTCCCGTCGGTACGATGAAATTTTGGATTGTGTTTAACAATTTTTAACCGACTTCACAATAAAAAGATGAGGTTCTCAGTTCGCCTTTTTAGGGTTCCGTAGCCGAATGGCAAAAACGGAACTCTTATAGATTCGTCATGTCTATCTGTCTGTCTGTCCGTCCGTATGTCACAGCCATTTTATTCCGAAAATGTTAGGACTACAGAATTAAAGCTTGGTAAATAGATGTATTCTGTAAAAAGCTTTCCGATTTTTATACAAAAGTAAAAAAAATAAAAGTTTAAAGGGGGGCATCCCATACATGGAACTGAAACAAAAAAAAATTGTTTTCTTTAAATCTATACGTGGGGGTGTCTGTGGATAGGTCTTCAAAAATGATATTGAGGTTCCTGAAATCATTTTTTCTCAAAGTCAATCATTTGAAAGGTAGGCGCGTCTAAAGTGATAAAATGTGTGTCCCCCCCCTCTAACTTTTAAAGTATGGAAGTGAAAAATCTAAAAAAAATATATGCTGTAGATCTCAATAAAAACTAACAACGAAAATTGGTTTGAACGAGATACAGCCAGCAGTTTTTGAGATATAGCGACCGCAAAGATAACTGTGTTTTTCATACAAACACTATGAAAAACAAAGTTAATTTTGTAGTTGCGAAAAATCATAGTTATGGAATACTTAACTGTGTTACGGAACCCTACGAGTGCGAGTCCGACTTGCACTTGGCCAGTTTATTTATGTTTGTTATCTCATAACTCCGCAAGTTCTTAACCGGATTGGAAATTTTTTTTTTCGATAGATTATTCTGCCCGTTGGGTCCATTGTACATTTTTTGAAATCTGATAAGTATCTCCAGAGATATGGACATAAACACCTCCAACTTTATACTGAAAATGGATAGCGTGGCATTTGAAGTTGGTTTTTTCGTTTTGTGAACGATCTTAAAATATTATTAAAAGTGATCAAAGTAATTATGCGCAAAATTAGTAGTAACTAGGTACCTAATTATATTATCAGCACTGATATTTACTCGTATTCAATCTATTATTACTTATGATAATGCCATTACATATATTTTTATGAAAAATGTGTCACAGTTTACCACATTAATATATTATATCATTTTGTTGTAGGTTTCCAAAATGTCCGAAAATCCAATCAACTGGATAAAGGCAGTAAGGCGTGAAAATTAGGATCCAACTAAACACTTCAAACTTTATTATGTTTCTTTAAAGTGTCTCACACTTTATATTTTTGTAAATTGTTAAACACAATCCAAAATTTCATCGTACCGACGGGACTCGAACCCGCACCCCCCGGATTACACGTCCAGGTGCTCTGCCAATTAAGCCACGGTTCGATACATCGATACGACGAAATTAGTGGATTGCATTTGTTAACCCAATTATGCATTGGTGGCGCCATCTATGACTACTTATTACGTAAGTTAATCATTCGGAAGAAATCATTACAGTTTTCAAATCCGACGAGAGATGTTGCACTGCGTAAATCAAATATTATGTTTCGTTAAAGTGTCTCACACTTTATATTTTTGTAAATTGTTAAACACAATCCAAAATTTCATCGTACCGACGGGACTCGAACCCGCACCCCCCGGATTACACGTCCAGGTGCTCTGCCAATTAAGCCACGGTTCGATACATCGATACGACGAAATTAGTGGATTGCATTTGTTAACCCAATTATGCATTGGTGGCGCCATCTATGACTACTTATTACGTAAGTTAATCATTCGGAAGAAATCATTACAGTTTTCAAATCCGACGAGAGATGTTGCACTGCGTAAATCAAATATTATGTTTCTTTAAAGTGTCTCACACTTTATATTTTTGTAAATTGTTAAACACAATCCAAAATTTCATCGTACCGACGGGAATCGAACCCGCACCCCCCGGATTACACGTCCAGGTGCTCTGCCAATTAAGGCTTAATTGGCAGAGCACCTGGACGTGTAATCCGGGGGGTGCGGGTTCGAGTCCCGTCGGTACGATGAAATTTTGGATTGTGTTTAACAATTTACACTTCAAACTTTGTTCTAAACATTTTGAAAAATCAATTTTGTACCTACTAGATTATCAATCAAGCTGGAACTGACACCGAGGAAACGAAAAGAATAGAAGCTAGTGGAGAGCAAGATAGAAAGTCTTCCTATAAGTCTTCCTATAATCTTCCTCTGTGAGCAATGAAGGATGATGAAACGGTTTTGAAAGTGTTTTAATCGAAAGAATCAAAAGAATCAAAGCATTTATTCAGTATGTAGGCAGTATAAATATACGCACATATACACGTCAAAATCATAAATCATAACCAATTATCAAGTAAACATAGCAAAAGCAGAATTTTACGCTTTGAATTATAAAAAAAAAAGTAATGAACCATTCAGCTGTCATCCAATCGTTTACGTCAGAATATTTT
Organism: Cabera pusaria; assembly: GCA_954871355.1. Taxonomy (NCBI): domain Eukaryota; kingdom Metazoa; phylum Arthropoda; class Insecta; order Lepidoptera; family Geometridae; genus Cabera; species Cabera pusaria. Next base: position 12,819,665 of record OX940906.1, read on the forward strand.
AAAAAAAATTAAAGTAGGTTAAAACCAACCATACATGTAACTGTGTGTTTCAGTACTTCAGACAATTTTTATACAAAAAAAATAAAAAAAGTGAAATAGTGAAACACAACATAGAGAAACGCATACCGATCACAGTACATATCATGATCCAAATGGAACTGATAGTCCGTCTGTCAGCTGCATAATATTGTTTAAATAAAAATAAAAATGGCAAGCCTAGAAAGAAAATCTGCGGACAAAAGGGGAAAACTGAATGGCTGTTGAATCTACCGGTGTTTCGGAAATACTCCCATCAGAGAAGAAACACCAAGAAACTCTATGGGGCTTGTCTTGTCATTTTATCTTTTTTTTTAAAATTAATTGTACATGTCAGCTTTAAAATTTTAACAATATATTAATAATTATAATACAATTTATATTTGTTCTTGGAACTTGGGGCATTCAGGCCATGCATTTTTGTCATCCACATAGTCACCTATTGTATAGTATGATTTTTTCATCAAATTGGATTTTACATAGACTTTAAATTTGCTCATAGGCAATTGATCAATATCTTTAGGTAGCTTATTGTAAAAGCGTACACAGTTCCCCATGAATGAACCACTAACTTTCTGCAGTCTGAAATTAGGTATAATTAATCTATTTTTATGTCTTGTATTAAAATTATGTACATCAGACCTTTTCTTATAATCATTTATATTCTTGCGTATGAACATAATATTTTCATAAATGTATTGACATGCCACTGTTAGAATTTTAATTTCCTTAAACTTTTCACGAAGTGAATCTCGCGACCTCATACTATATATAGAGCGAATTGCTCGTTTCTGCAAAACAAATATTGATTGGATTTCAGCGGCTTTCCCCTACAATAAAATGCCATAAGACATTATACTGTGGAAGTAGCTGAAATAGACCAATCTTGCAGTGGCTTCGTCCGTTAAAAATCTAATTTTACGCACTGCGTATGCAGCGGAGCTTAACCTACCTGCTAGAATCGATATTTGAGAACCCCATTGAAGCTTTGAATCCAGGGTGATGCCCAAGAATGTTGTGGATTCAACAAGTTCTAATGGTTCATCATTTATTAATATACTTCTATTTAGGATACCCTTTTTTACATTTGGTAGAGAGAAATTAATACATTTAGTTTTTTTTGCGTTTAACAATAAGTTATTGGTTGTAAACCAATTCAGAACCTGTGTTATTGATTTGTTTACATCGTCAAAGTTAGGTGTAGTCCTATCTATTTTGAATATCAAGGAAGTATCATCTGCGAACAAAACAATATCACATAGGTTCTGTACGAATGACGGTAAATCATTGATATAAACTAGAAATAAAAAAGGTCCTAGGATCGATCACTGCGGGACTCCCATTTTTATGAGGGATCCAGATGACCTGACGCCATTGACTTCAACCATCTGTGTTCTATTACAGAGGTATGATGATACCAGATCAATCGCCTTACCTTCAACACCGTAGTATTTTAATTTGTAAATTAGTGTTTCATGACAGACACTATAAAATGCTTTTGATAAGTCACAGAACACGCCAATAGCATCTTGTGCTTTCTCCCATGCATCAAATATATGTTTAAGAAGACCTATTCCTGCATCAGTAGTAGAACGCCCTTTAGTAAATCCAAATGGCTTGCTATTTAATAGATCATTCATGTTGAAATGTGTTAAAAGCTGGTCTAATATTACTTTTTCAAAAATTTTACTCAATGCCGGTAGTATAGAGATTGGTCTATAGTTAGATGGATCATTTTTGTTTACTGATTTGAATAAAGGAATCAATTTACTTTTTTTCATTAAATCCGGGAAGACACCTTGATCAACGCATCTGTTAAAAATAAAAGCTAAGTATGGGCTAATAACAGTAATAATGTAACTGAGAACTGTGGTTGACATTCCCCACAGGTCCTCGGTTTTCTTTTGTTTGAGCATTTTAAATGTTTTCACAATTGAGTCTGAAGTTACGTGTTTGAACTGGAACAAGGTATCACATTTATTTACACACTTTGATAATATAGAATAAGCATCAGCGGGACTAGAATTTATGGACTGAGTGGTAGTAATGGGTACTTGAGAGAAGAACTCATCAAATGTATTGGCAACCTCATTACTATCCATGATTAATGTATTGTTAACTTTTAAGATGATCTTACTGTCTCTTTGTTTTATTTTTCCAGTTTCAGTATTGATGATTTTCCATGTTGTTTTTATTTTATCATCAGCATGCTTCATTTTTCTACTAAAATGCAAAGATTTTGCTGTCTGACAAACCACTTTAAAAGTTTTGGAATATAGTTTTAAGTGATTTATGAATTTAGTATTGTGTAAATTAATTTGTTTTTGTGAGTATAAGATGTACCTACAAATTATTTCTACTTTTGTAAATACCAGGAGTAGCCCAGTCATCGAACCGAATTTTCCCAGCTCTTGTAATAGTTTTAAATTTAAAAATATTATTGAACTCTGCACCCAACATTTGACATAAAGTGCTGTATAGGTCATCGGGATCCTCAGAAAATATTAAGTTCATTAGTTGCTTGTCAATGATATCCACAAACTGTTCAACCCGATTGGTTGTAATGGGCCTGTATGTGTATTCTTGACCTTTGGTGGATGTTTTACATGAAAATGTGGCACTCTGTCCCAGATGGTCGGAGCCAAGTTTATCAAAGATTGCAATTTTCTCAGGTTCACAGTTGCAAAACACATTGCCCAAGCAGGTTGCTGATGAGCTAGTGATTCTAGTCGGCTGGTTAAAAAGATGCTTTAAATTGAAGCTAAGAAATAAATTTTTTAACTTATCACTGAGCGGTGACTGCTCAATTAAATTAACATTAAAGTCACCGCAAACTATCAAAGATTTCGGGGTGTTGAAGACTTTCATCATGACTTCTTCCATAATTGTCTCAAACATTTTATAATCAGCCGATGGAGGTCTGTATACACAGATGACTATATGTTGCCCCAGCTCTATACAAGATAATTCAATACATCGTTCAACAGACAAAGCTACAATGTCTTACGCGAAAGTGTTATAAGCTCTGATACATGAAAATCTGTTTAGCCGTTGTAAAAGTATGAGCATTTTTCTAGTTGATGGCGCTATGAAATCAACTTTCATAGTGATTAATTTGAAATTCGGTATCCTTTTCTTCAAAGACAAAGGACACTGAAGCATTGACATGTTGCTGGGACATCTTCTGGAATCTGCTGAATTCTCAACTCCTCGCCAACTTACAGCTGAGATGTCGTATTCAGACTCATTGGAATATTTTTAATTTTCATTATAGATTATACATAGATCAGTCGGGTAGATTTCAAATATTTAGTATTGGAGAGTGAAGATCGCGAAATGGCAAACGTAGCGTAGGACGTCCTGTGACCAGGTGGAGCGACGGCATACGCAATGCGGTGGGCAGTGATTGGAAAAGAAGATCTGAAAATCGGGCTCAGTGGCGCATCTTGGGAGAGGCCTACAGTCCAGCAGTGGACTGACACTGGCTGATGATGATGATGATACAATAGATCAGATATACTATATTGACATCAAATTACTTTATATCGTTAGCATTTACAAAAGAGATGAGCTAATTTTTCTGTAGTGGTAGAACTTCTGCTAGTCCGCCTGGACCGGTACCACCACTTTGCCAATTAATTTTCATAGGAATGTTTTTCGGTTGAAATGGCAAGGTGTCCAGTGAAATTACAGGGCATGTGAAACTTAACATCTTTATGCCTCAAGGTAACAGGCGCAGTGGAGTGACATGCAAAATTCTGGACTGCCATAATTTTCCTGTATCGCTGTATATGTAATAGGTAGACGTCATCGCTTACCATAAAGTGAGAGTCGTGCTTGTCCTGTTACCTTTTACAATAAAAAAGCTGATTACTTTTTACAAAGTAAGTATGGCCTAATTTGTGGTTTCACTGCATTTTTAGGGTTCCGTAGCCGAATACGGAACCCTTATAGATTCGCCATGTCTGTCTGTCTGTCTGTCTGTCTGTCTGTCTGTCTGTCTGTCCGTCCGTATGTCACAGCCATTTTATTCCGAAACTATTAGAACTACAGAATTGAAACTTGGTAGGTAGATGTATTCTGTGAGCCGCTTTCCGATTTTTATACAAAAATTAAAAATATAAATGTTTAAGGGGGGGCAACCCATTCATAGAACTGAAACAAAAAAAAAATTTTTCGTCAAATCTATACGTGTAGGGTATCAATGGATAGGTCTTTAAAAATGACATTGAGGTTTCTAAAATCATTTTATCTCAAAGTCAATCATTTCAAAGATAGGCGCGTCTAAAGTGGTAAAATGTGTGTCCTCCCCCTCTAACTTCTAAAGTAAGGGAGTGAAAAATCTCGAAAAAATATATTCTGTAGATCTCAATAAAAACATTCAACGAAAATTGGTTTGAACGAGACACAGTCAGCAGTTGTTGAGATATAGCGACCGCAAGTATAACTTTGTTTTTCATACAAATACTATGAAAAACAAAGTTATTTTTGTAGTTGCGAAAAATCAAAGTTATAGAATACTCTACTGTGTTACGGAACCCTACGAGTGCGAGTCCAACTTGCACTTGGCCAGTTTTTTTAATTATTTGCGATGCGCGTAGTTTTATATGATAATTTATCTAATACTATAAGAATCTTTGTCCTGACATAATGACTGACTGACAGACAACGCACAGCCTAAACCGCTTGTCGTAGAGACTTGAAATTTAAAGAGTATATTTGTCTTAGTACGCAAGGGTGTACTAAGAAAGGATTTTCCAAAATTCACCCCGTTAGGGGATGAAATGGGGGTTCAAAGTTTGTATGGAGAAACAAGATTAGATAGTATTTTCTATTCGAAACTTCATACAAGTGCTTCAGAAAAAAAAAGTAAATACGAATTTCAGGCTTTTTCAAAATGCCGAAGTGGGGTAACAAAGTCTGAAAATCAATATTGTTTCGGATTACGCTGAAATTTAAAATGCAGATAGTTGTTATTTTTATTTTTTTATTACATTATTTATTTATTAAAAAAATAATCGTCCTGTAGTCCAGTAGTTTTTGAGCTAACTCAATACAAACATACATGTTCTCTCTTTATAATTATTTTATAATTATAATTATTTTATATTAGTATAGAAGTATAGATATATAGTATAGGTAGCTCAAATTTGTAATATTTAATTGACGTATTGAAAACAAAAACATTTAAGATTTGTGTTATAGAAAAGGGCGGTATAGATTTAAGGTTGCCTAATTACAGTTAAGTACTGTAGCATTTTTTTAACAATAACTAATTTCCATAAGTTCAATAAAGTAACTACGTATTTTATCACATAAATTGTTTTCTTTTTACATAAGTTTTAGTTTTCTACAATTTTCACCATTTTATCGATATGTTCTACACTAGTGATCACTTCCCTACTCACGCACACTCTAGCAGTTCTAGACACTAACACAAACAGAAAATGGACATGCTGCCAAAGTTTTGACTCCATCCATTATAATCCATCATCCTAGCATTCGCTAATCGAGTAAGAGAGAGACAAAAAGAGAATACAAAAATATAAAGTGTGAGACACTTTAAAGAAACATAATATTTGATTTACGCAGTGCAACATCTCTCGTCGGATTTGAAAACTGTAATGATTTCTTCCGAATGATTAACTTACGTAATAAGTAGTCATAGATGGCGCCACCAATGCATAATTGGGTTAACAAATGCAATCCACTAATTTCGTCGTATCGATGTATCGAACCGTGGCTTAATTGGCAGAGCACCTGGACGTGTAATCCGGGGGGTGCGGGTTCGAGTCCCGTCGGTACGATGAAATTTTGGATTGTGTTTAACAATTTACACTTCAAACTTTGTTCTAAACATTTTGAAAAATCAATTTTGTACCTACTAGATTATCAATCAAGCTGGAACTGACACCGAGGAAACGAAAAGAATAGAAGCTAGTGGAGAGCAAGATAGAAAGTCTTCCTATAAGTCTTCCTATAATCTTCCTCTGTGAGCAATGAAGGATGATGAAACGGTTTTGAAAGTGTTTTAATCGAAAGAATCAAAAGAATCAAAGCATTTATTCAGTATGTAGGCAGTATAAATATACGCACATATACACGTCAAAATCATAAATCATAACCAATTATCAAGTAAACATAGCAAAAGCAGAATTTTACGCTTTGAATTATAAAAAAAAAAGTAATGAACCATTCAGCTGTCATCCAATCGTTTACGTCAGAATATTAAAAAAAAATTAAAGTAGGTTAAAACCAACCATACATGTAACTGTGTGTTTCAGTACTTCAGACAATTTTTATACAAAAAAAATAAAAAAAGTGAAATAGTGAAACACAACATAGAGAAACGCATACCGATCACAGTACATATCATGATCCAAATGGAACTGATAGTCCGTCTGTCAGCTGCATAATATTGTTTAAATAAAAATAAAAATGGCAAGCCTAGAAAGAAAATCTGCGGACAAAAGGGGAAAACTGAATGGCTGTTGAATCTACCGGTGTTTCGGAAATACTCCCATCAGAGAAGAAACACCAAGAAACTCTATGGGGCTTGTCTTGTCATTTTATCTTTTTTTTTAAAATTAATTGTACATGTCAGCTTTAAAATTTTAACAATATATTAATAATTATAATACAATTTATATTTGTTCTTGGAACTTGGGGCATTCAGGCCATGCATTTTTGTCATCCACATAGTCACCTATTGTATAGTATGATTTTTTCATCAAATTGGATTTTACATAGACTTTAAATTTGCTCATAGGCAATTGATCAATATCTTTAGGTAGCTTATTGTAAAAGCGTACACAGTTCCCCATGAATGAACCACTAACTTTCTGCAGTCTGAAATTAGGTATAATTAATCTATTTTTATGTCTTGTATTAAAATTATGTACATCAGACCTTTTCTTATAATCATTTATATTCTTGCGTATGAACATAATATTTTCATAAATGTATTGACATGCCACTGTTAGAATTTTAATTTCCTTAAACTTTTCACGAAGTGAATCTCGCGACCTCATACTATATATAGAGCGAATTGCTCGTTTCTGCAAAACAAATATTGATTGGATTTCAGCGGCTTTCCCCTACAATAAAATGCCATAAGACATTATACTGTGGAAGTAGCTGAAATAGACCAATCTTGCAGTGGCTTCGTCCGTTAAAAATCTAATTTTACGCACTGCGTATGCAGCGGAGCTTAACCTACCTGCTAGAACCGATATTTGAGAACCCCATTGAAGCTTTGAATCCAGGGTGATGCCCAAGAATGTTGTGGATTCAACAAGTTCTAATGGTTCATCATTTATTAATATACTTCTATTTAGGATACCCTTTTTTACATTTGGTAGAGAGAAATTAATACATTTAGTTTTTTTTGCGTTTAACAATAAGTTATTGGTTGTAAACCAATTCAGAACCTGTGTTATTGATTTGTTTACATCGTCAAAGTTAGGTGTAGTCCTATCTATTTTGAATATCAAGGAAGTATCATCTGCGAACAAAACAATATCACATAGGTTCTGTACGAATGACGGTAAATCATTGATATAAACTAGAAATAAAAAAGGTCCTAGGATCGATCACTGCGGGACTCCCATTTTTATGAGGGATCCAGATGACCTGACGCCATTGACTTCAACCATCTGTGTTCTATTACAGAGGTATGATGATACCAGATCAATCGCCTTACCTTCAACACCGTAGTATTTTAATTTGTAAATTAGTGTTTCATGACAGACACTATAAAATGCTTTTGATAAGTCACAGAACACGCCAATAGCATCTTGTGCTTTCTCCCATGCATCAAATATATGTTTAAGAAGACCTATTACTGCATCAGTAGTAGAACGCCCTTTAGTAAATCCAAATGGCTTGCTATTTAATAGATCATTCATGTTGAAATGTGTTAAAAGCTGGTCTAATATTACTTTTTCAAAAATTTTACTCAATGCCGGTAGTATAGAGATTGGTCTATAGTTAGATGGATCATTTTTGTTTACTGATTTGAATAAAGGAATCAATTTACTTTTTTTCATTAAATCCGGGAAGACACCTTGATCAACGCATCTGTTAAAAATAAAAGCTAAGTATGGGCTAATAACAGTAATAATGTAACTGAGAACTGTGGTTGACATTCCCCACAGGTCCTCGGTTTTCTTTTGTTTGAGCATTTTAAATGTTTTCACAATTGAGTCTGCAGTTACGTGTTTGAACTGGAACAAGGTATCACATTTATTTACACACTTTGATAATATAGAATAAGCATCAGCGGGACTAGAATTTATGGACTGAGTGGTAGTAATGGGTACTTGAGAGAAGAACTCATCAAATGTATTGGCAACCTCATTACTATCCATGATTAATGTATTGTTAACTTTTAAGATGATCTTACTGTCTCTTTGTTTTATTTTTCCAGTTTCAGTATTGATGATTTTCCATGTTGTTTTTATTTTATCATCAGCATGCTTAATTTTTCTACTAAAATGCAAAGATTTTGCTGTCTGACAAACCACTTTAAAAGTTTTGGAATATAGTTTTAAGTGATTTATGAATTTAGTATTGTGTAAATTAATTTGTTTTTGTGAGTATAAGATGTACCTACAAATTATTTCTACTTTTGTAAATACCAGGAGTAGCCCAGTCATCGAACCGAATTTTCCCAGCTCTTGTAATAGTTTTAAATTTAAAAATATTATTGAACTCTGCACCCAACATTTGACATAAAGTGCTGTATAGGTCATCGGGATCCTCAGAAAATATTAAGTTCATTAGTTGCTTGTCAATGATATCCACAAACTGTTCAACCCGATTGGTTGTAATGGGCCTGTATGTGTATTCTTGACCTTTGGTGGATGTTTTACATGAAAATGTGGCACTCTGTCCCAGATGGTCGGAGCCAAGTTTATCAAAGATTGCAATTTTCTCAGGTTCACAGTTGCAAAACACATTGCCCAAGCAGGTTGCTGATGAGCTAGTGATTCTAGTCGGCTGGTTAAAAAGATGCTTTAAATTGAAGCTAAGAAATAATTTTTTTAACTTATCACTGAGCGGTGACTGCTCAATTAAATTAACATTAAAGTCACCGCAAACTATCAAAGATTTCGGGGTGTTGAAGACTTTCATCATGACTTCTTCCATAATTGTCTCAAACATTTTATAATCAGCCGATGGAGGTCTGTATACACAGATGACTATATGTTGCCCCAGCTCTATACAAGATAATTCAATACATCGTTCAACAGACAAAGCTACAATGTCTTACGCGAAAGTGTTATAAGCTCTGATACATGAAAATCTATTTAGCCGTTGTAAAAGTATGAGCATTTTTCTAGTTGATGGCGCTATGAAATCAACTTTCATAGTGATTAATTTGAAATTCGGTATCCTTTTCTTCAAAGACAAAGGACACTGAAGCATTGACATGTTGCTGGGACATCTTCTGGAATCTGCTGAATTCTCAACTCCTCGCCAACTTACAGCTGAGATGTCGTATTCAGACTCATTGGAATATTTTTAATTTTCATTATAGATTATACATAGATCAGTCGGGTAGATTTCAAATATTTAGTATTGGAGAGTGAATATCGCGAAATGGCAAACGTAGCGTAGGACGTCCTGTGACCAGGTGGAGCGACGGCATACGCAATGCGGTGGGCAGTGATTGGAAAAGAAGATCTGAAAATCGGGCTCAGTGGCGCATCTTGGGAGAGGCCTACAGTCCAGCAGTGGACTGACACTGGCTGATGATGATGATGATACAATAGATCAGATATACTATATTGACATCAAATTACTTTATATCGTTAGCATTTACAAAAGAGATGAGCTAATTTTTCTGTAGTGGTAGAACTTCTGCTAGTCCGCCTGGACCGGTACCACCACTTTGCCAATTAATTTTCATAGGAATGTTTTTCGGTTGAAATGGCAAGGTGTCCAGTGAAATTACAGGGCATGTGAAACTTAACATCTTTATGCCTCAAGGTAACAGGCGCAGTGGAGTGACATGCAAAATTCTGGACTGCCATAATTTTCCTGTATCGCTGTATATGTAATAGGTAGACGTCATCGCTTACCATAAAGTGAGAGTCGTGCTTGTCCTGTTACCTTTTACAATAAAAAAGCTGATTACTTTTTACAAAGTAAGTATGGCCTAATTTGTGGTTTCACTGCATTTTTAGGGTTCCGTAGCCGAATACGGAACCCTTATAGATTCGCCATGTCTGTCTGTCTGTCTGTCTGTCTGTCTGTCTGTCTGTCTGTCTGTCCGTCCGTATGTCACAGCCATTTTATTCCGAAACTATTAGAACTACAGAATTGAAACTTGGTAGGTAGATGTATTCTGTGAGCCGCTTTCCGATTTTTATACAAAAATTAAAAATATAAATGTTTAAGGGGGGGCAACCCATTCATAGAACTGAAACAAAAAAAAAAATTTTCGTCAAATCTATACGTGTAGGGTATCAATGGATAGGTCTTTAAAAATGACATTGAGGTTTCTAAAATCATTTTATCTCAAAGTCAATCATTTCAAAGATAGGCGCGTCTAAAGTGGTAAAATGTGTGTCCTCCCCCTCTAACTTCTAAAGTAAGGGAGTGAAAAATCTCGAAAAAATATATTCTGTAGATCTCAATAAAAACATTCAACGAAAATTGGTTTGAACGAGACACAGTCAGCAGTTGTTGAGATATAGCGACCGCAAGTATAACTTTGTTTTTCATACAAATACTATGAAAAACAAAGTTATTTTTGTAGTTGCGAAAAATCAAAGTTATAGAATACTCTACTGTGTTACGGAACCCTACGAGTGCGAGTCCAACTTGCACTTGGCCAGTTTTTTTAATTATTTGCGATGCGCGTAGTTTTATATGATAATTTATCTAATACTATAAGAATCTTTGTCCTGACATAATGACTGACTGACAGACAACGCACAGCCTAAACCGCTTGTCGTAGAGACTTGAAATTTAAAGAGTATATTTGTCTTAGTACGCAAGGGTGTACTAAGAAAGGATTTTCCAAAATTCACCCCGTTAGGGGATGAAATGGGGGTTCAAAGTTTGTATGGAGAAACAAGATTAGATAGTATTTTCTATTCGAAACTTCATACAAGTGCTTCAGAAAAAAAAAGTAAATACGAATTTCAGGCTTTTTCAAAATGCCGAAGTGGGGTAACAAAGTCTGAAAATCAATATTGTTTCGGATTACGCTGAAATTTAAAATGCAGATAGTTGTTATTTTTATTTTTTTATTACATTATTTATTTATTAAAAAAATAATCGTCCTGTAGTCCAGTAGTTTTTGAGCTAACTCAATACAAACATACATGTTCTCTCTTTATAATTATTTTATAATTATAATTATTTTATATTAGTATAGAAGTATAGATATATAGTATAGGTAGCTCAAATTTGTAATATTTAATTGACGTATTGAAAACAAAAACATTTAAGATTTGTGTTATAGAAAAGGGCGGTATAGATTTAAGGTTGCCTAATTACAGTTAAGTACTGTAGCATTTTTTTAACAATAACTAATTTCCATAAGTTCAATAAAGTAACTACGTATTTTATCACATAAATTGTTTTCTTTTTACATAAGTTTTAGTTTTCTACAATTTTCACCATTTTATCGATATGTTCTACACTAGTGATCACTTCCCTACTCACGCACACTCTAGCAGTTCTAGACACTAACACAAACAGAAAATGGACATGCTGCCAAAGTTTTGACTCCATCCATTATAATCCATCATCCTAGCATTCGCTAATCGAGTAAGAGAGAGAGGTTAGAGCGTTTGGTAGCACAGGTTGCACTCTGAGCGTATGTCGTGAACGCAGCCCTGTGTGTCCGGCCGGGCGCTTTATAGTGATCTGTGGTGTGTGCATTGTATGGTCACTGATGGGTGAGGTGAATACCCGTAAAAATCGGATAACTGCGCCATCTGCATCGATAAATCAGAAGAGTAGCATTGTAGCTAGCTAGGCTACACATAGCCATAACGTAGTCTCTTTGCTTGCTGTCGAGTGTTGTGAAGTGAACGCGTTGTATTTAATTCCTTACAAAAGTTTAAATAAATTTATTGTGAACTTTGTACGAGGAAGGAGTTTTTGAATTCTCAAGGACAAATATTATATAAGTCGGTAGAGAGTTGGTGCTGAAAGCTTAAGTTTTATTGATTCTTGAACTTTAAAGCAAACCGAAAGAAAATGGGTTTAAAAATCAGGTCACTTATATTTATATTTATTAAGTAGTAATAACAGTTTATACTAACGCAAAATTAAATTACGTACCTATGTATCACTTTTTAGTATACTTATACTATATATAATAATATTATTTTGTGGTACAAACACAGAAATATTAATAATATTTTTGTGGGTACACACATACCTATCTAGTTATAAAAAAAATAAACTGGCCTAGATGGTTCCACACCACCGCGGTATATTTATTTAGATTTTAGTAGTTACCAATTTGATGATAAATGCAGTCATAGTCATATACACTGAAATTTTCAAGAGAAGTGTATTATAAACTGAATCAGTAGAGCCCGATTTTGAGAATAATTGAGAATATTGAAATAACCGTTGGCGTAAAGTTTAGATGGGTTGACTTTTTAACGAGAGGTCGTGGGTCTAATCCTAGCACGGGTGTTCATCCTTTATAATTATTCACGATATTAATCGGAAAAGTGTGAGAAAAGTCATTTCAAATGCATGAAATAAATTTCACTATCTTCTACTGTATCAACTTTAAACTCCGTTTTCGCATAAAAGCTCCTCATAAAGTAGTATCTGTACCCGAAGCTGTGTGGAACTAATTTTAACGATGCCCATGTAGGAGGACAGTACAATGTCACCCCTGGATCGAATTACTCTCACTGTAACAATTTTGTACAAGCTCAAGCTTCACAACCTACACCAAGGTAAGTTAGTAACCCAGAATACAGCTAGAAATAAACTGGCCAAGTGCGAGTTGGAACCGCACACGTAGCGTAGGGTTCAGTACCACAGTATAATCTTTTCTCTGTATAGTACATGTAAAGAAATCGTTACTGATCTATCAATACAGAGCTCAAACCACTGAACGGATCGCGCTGAAATTCGGCATGCAGATCGTTATTATGACGTCTCGATATCTGCTAAGAGATAAGGATTTTCCGAAATTCACCCCCTAATGGGATGAAATGGGGAACCAAAGTTTTTATGGCGAAACAATTGGTCTTTTTAGGGTTCCGTATCTCAAAAGGAAAAAAGGAACCCTTATAGGATCACTTTGTTGTCCGTCTGTCAAGACCCATTTTTCTGAGGAACGCGTAAAGATAAATAACGTTTAAACTTCTCTTTTAACTGTGAAAAAAAAACTATTATTACACATTAACTTATTATTTGGGGTTGGTGGAATATATTTTCGAAGGATCAAACTCCTAGTTTGAGAAGTTGGCATGGAAGCCTCGGTGGGCGAGTCCAACTAGACTTGGCCAGTTTTTAATTCGAAACTTCACACAAATACGTAAGTAAATAAGTTAATACGTGTTTTGGTATAAATATAATATAGTTTGGTATAACTAGATAGATACCTGTGCGAGTCCGACTCGCCTTTGGCTAGCTTATTTTTAGGGATCGTAGCCGAATGGCAAAAAACGGAACCCTTAAATAAATAAATATTGATTTGAACTTTTTTTTTGTGCCAAAAAACTCTTAACTAAACATGACATACTTAACTAAACATGTCTTACCTTAATTCTGACTTTAGAAAAGTTAAATTATTTACTTTTATAATGCTATAGTCGTTTCTTTAGAAATTAATAAATGTGTAATTAAGTAAACTTTGTTTATTTTAATTGGAATAATTCAGCATAAAATATATGTATACATTTTATTTTAAATATTCTCGCAATGTGGGTTGCTCATTTACTAGTATTCTTGTTAACCCCTCCAACTAAGCTAAATATGCTTGTGTCTGGCTGGAGTGAGTTCACATCAATAGTGCAATTGGTGGGGTGGTGAACAAACTCACGACCTCTCGATTGCCAGTCCGACTCCCTATCCATTAGGCTATTGCCGCCTGCCAACATTCAATTATGACTTCATTTATTATGTCTAAAACTATTCGGCCAGTAAAAATTATGCCCTATAACTTTATGTGAATCCAAATTAGGCCGAAACAATATGGCCTACTTGAAAGTTATGCTTGTTTATACAATATGCCAAAATAAATTATGCGATAGTACTATTATGCCATTCAAAATTATGCGTAACCCGTTATGCCTAAGTAAATTAGGAATAAAAAATTATGCGAAACAAAGGGATCCCAAAACAACGTTAATTTTTTAGTAGCGAAAAATTATGGTTATTGTTATAAAATACTCTACTGTGTAACGAAACCCTACGAGTGCGAGTCCAACTTGCACTTGGCCTGTTAATAAAAGATAAATTAATGAATTGCAAAACAGGTTATGTGAGACTGACACCCGTATTCTAACTCTTTTCTTTTCAACCGACTTCCAAAAAGAAGGAGGTTCTCAATTCGTCTGTATGTTTTTTTTTGTGTGTATGTTACGCAATTACTCCGTCAATTGTGAACCGATTCGAATGATTCTTTTTTTAATCGGTAGGGTACGTATCCGTGGTGGTCCCATTGTAATTTCATCGAGATATGATAAGTATTTCCAGAGATATGATGATGATCTCAAACTTACTACTGAAATTGACTCGCGGGGCATGGAAGTCGGTTGTTTTAGTTTTTAAACCTTAAACCTATGTTAATTATGTATGAGATATGTATAAGTTCTGTTCCGAGTAGCATTTTATTTCAAGTATTTGACTTCCTATAAAAAAAACCGGTTCAAGTGCGAGTTGGTCTCGCGCACCGAGGCTTCCGTACAAACTCTTTGCAGTTCGATCACAGATTATATAATAGGTTCGATCTCTAGACGATTGCCTACCGCAAATAATAACTCACAACATTGTAGTAATTAAGTAGACAAATTACTAAATTAATTAAATCAAGGAAATAATTCAAAATGGTATGAGTCATCATCAAAACGGATGTTTAGAACAACTGAACAATCATAAAAACACGTACCTACCTATCTATCTACCTACAATTCCTACTTGACCCTTTTCAAGTGGGTCGGGTTTCGAGCTCAGTTTTTATAAATATTTACGTTATACGGGCTCATATACGGGCAGTTTGGTTGGTGATAGATTTTCATACTGTATCTTAAAATATTGTTGTTTTTACATATTTATTTCATTAAATATATTTTTAAAAGAAAATATTTTTAGAAAAAAAAAAGTAACAGTACAAAATACAAACCTTATTTTTACACAACAATGAATAATTACTACTATCACAAAATAAAACACAGTTTACAGAATGATATAATATGGTTGTAGGTGTATAGGTACCTACCTACCTATAGTTTTTTGGATTTTTATCATTGTTTTTGCAAAGAGTGACAATTTAGCAATGTAGTATGCGAAAAGTACAAATTCGCGAATTTCACTTTATGTAAGCCCTCAAACTAAGATAGTCTGAGTGTAAGCGGTCAATTGAGTGAAGTCATAGAAAAGATAATAATACTACGTATGGTGAAGTCTAACACTTATGCGTTTTTGAACAAACTTTATGCAGTACTTTGGAAACGTTTTGGGTGGCAAGTTGCAAGTATCGATCTCACTATCTACGCCCATTATTTATTTTACCAAAGATATCTTTTTGGGGCAAAAACAAATGGGAAGTTGTTTTATGACAAACAGATGGGCAGGAAACGTTCATTCTCAGTGAATTTCTCAGTCAACTTCTATCTATCAGGTGCATCTTACACATCAGCCCTTCATTACAGCCTGCATTGCCCATTGTCCTATTCCTATTGTCGCTGTTTTTTTTTCGAAAACGTCTGTTAACTCAGTCTATGCTGACAATTTCTAGCATTGTTATATTATTAGCTATTGTTATATGCAATAACTTTGGCAAAAAGGCAATGTGGCTCCAATTATCAAAATTAGGTACCTTTTTAGTAAAATACTACGAGATTTCATCCTTTATGAGCATTTAATGTTTTAAGGCTCGCAAGCACAAAAACATTTTGTGTCCCTATTATTATGAGTGAATGATGACGATAGCATAGTGTATTGCCAAATCAACATATCGACTTACGAGACGTCACACACATGTTAGTAGATATCTATGTTATAGGTAGGTACTTATACACCTAACCTACGATGCTTTTCGTTTTCAGTACAACACAATAGTCTATTGAGTAATCTGACCTTTTCTCCTCAAACCAAATAAAACCGGCCAAGTCGAGTTGCACTCGCCCACCGAGGCTTCCGTACCAACACGGTAATATATTACCGTGGTACCAACGTTGGTATGTATTTACCAATTAAGCTAGACCTCTATATTGTATGAGCGGTCATATATCTCAGAGGTCTATCTTAATTGCCATAAACTATGTATGTATGGGGACACCCTTTAATTTTCAACGTTTTTTTTTTGGAATTTTTCCTTTATTTCTGCTGTAAGACCTTGCTTCTTGCCAAATTTCAAAATTCTAGGTCGACGGGAAGTACCCTATAGGTTTTCGATCCAAAACCTATAGGGTACTTCCGGTTGACCTAGAATTGTCAATTTTGGTCAAAAGCAAGGTCATACAGCACAAGTAAAGGAAAAGTTCCGAAAAATTAAAAAAGTTGAAAATTAAGGTAAATTTTGGTACTTAAAGTTTTCGCGAAAATCTAAATTTGCCCATATCTTTTTACCATGTTGATTCAGGACCTTGATTTTTAAACACCTAATAAGGACTATAGACTTCAGTATCTGGTATAAATTTCAACTAGCTAGGTCCACCCATTCCTGAGAAAAACGGTGGTGACACACGGACAGACAGACGGACAGACAGAAAGACGGACAAGAAAGTGATATTATAAGGGTTCCTTTTTTACCTTTTGAGGTACGGTACCCTAAAAAACCGACCAAGTGCGGGTTGGACTCGCCCACCGAAGCTTCCGCACAAACTTGTCAAACTAGGTTAAAATACAAATTTAACTTTGCAGGCCCGTTGCCTAAACACTGTTAATGCCCTACATGCCAATAATAAGGTTTTTATAGTATAAGATCGTTTAAAAACAAAAAATAACCGACTTCACTGCCGCGCTATTAATTTTCAGTACCAATTTTGAGGTGTTTATCTTCATATCTCTGGAGATACTTATCAGACCTCGATAAAATTACCATGTTACCACACTTGGGACATCTTTAGTTCAAGTTAAGACAGTTCAAGTTATACGCGAACAAAAAAAAAATATATATATACGGTCGAATTGAGAAACCTCCTCCTTTTTTTGAAGTCGGTTAAAACATCGTTTTAGGGTTCCGAACCCAAAGGGTACCAACGGAACCCTATTAGTGAGACTCTGCTGTCCGTCTGTCTGTCTGTCCGTCCGTCTATCACCAGGCTGTATCTCATGAACCGTAATAGTTAGACGGTTGACATTTTCACAGATGATGTATTTCTGTTGCCGCTATAACAACAAATACTAAAAACAGAACAAAGTTAAAAGGAGGTCCCCATACAAAAAACGTGTTTTTACTATAGCGCCATCTATGTGAACGATTGTTTAACTTATTAATAAATAATATTAATTACCTACCTTTGTGTTAAATTTCACTTGTTAAATTTCATTATATACTTATATAATATTATACTGCAGTTCGGAACCCTCCGTGTGCGAGGCAAAAGTCTGACTCGCACTTGGCCAGTTTTTTATTATTTTTTTCTTTGAACTACTTTTAGGTATATACGTTTTTTTAAAATATAGTTTTAAGTTTATTTATAAGGCTGAGCGCAGACTATAGACAAAACAGTCTTAACGGTCTGTCTCAAGACAGTTTTGTCTATCACCCTGCGCACACTGCGAACAAAACTTTTTTGTCTGCGAGGATGCGGCACAGAACAAAATATAGAATGGACACTTTGATCACTCCACCAATACATGTATTGTGTACCTACCTACAATTTGTCTTCTTCAGTTATACAGTAACTAGATATCTACTTTATCATTTCTAGGGTTCCGTTTCTCAAAAGGTAAAAAAAGGAACTGAGCGCTCATACAATTTAGAGGTCTAACTTAATTGGAACCAACCTTAAAATATGTTAATAAATAAAATAGTGCTATTGAGTGATTTATTTACGTCGCGTCGTTCGCGTGTGGCGCGTCCTTGCTCAAGTTAGTTCCTCGACGGCTCAAAATCGGTAGGGAGGTGAGTAAACCTCGATTGTTGGGGCGAACAGAGTGTCCATTCTATACGTAGTATCTGTTCTGTGTTGCATCGTTTTTCTTTGTCGGCACCGAGAACAAATAATAATACTACGTATAGAATAGACACTCTGTCCCACCCACCAATCGAGGCTTCCTCAACTCGCCTCTGATTCTGGAGCTGCTGAGGAGCTACTTTAAGCAAGGCACCACACGCGGACGACAACAGAACAATAATACTACTCACGTGAAAATTAACGTCAACTTCATACATATATGTTGGGACCAGTACACACAAGAGGTTTAAATTTACGTAGGTATAATATAGAATTATATATAAAAACCAGCAAAATCGAGTTGAACTCACCCACCGAGGCTTCCGTACCAACTTCTCAGACTAGTTTAAGGGACATACTTAACTTTGTAGTTCGATCCATATAGGAAATGTATTGCAACAACTACAATTAATCATAAGTTAAATATTGTTTCTTTGAAGTGTTTCACACTTTATATTTTTGTAAATTGTAAAACAATTATTTGTTTAACAATTAATCATAAGTTTATAAAAGTAAATTAATCGTTTTTAGGGTTCCGTATCTCAAACGGTAAAAAAGGAATCCTTATAAGATCACTTTCTTATCCGTCTGTCCGTCTGTATGTCCGTGTGTCACCACCAATTTTCTCAGGAACGGGTGGACCTAGCAAGTTAAAATTTATACCAGATACTGATGTTTATGGTCCTAATTAGATATATAAAAATCAAGATCCAGAGTCAACACGATAATAAGATATAGACATATTTAGATTTTCGCCGAAATTTGTAAGTACCTAAATTTACCTTAATTTTCGACTTTTTTATTTTTCGGAATTTTTCCTTTACTTGTGCTGTAATATCTTGATTTTGACCATAGTTGACAATTCTAGGTCTACCGGAAGTACCATATAGGTTTTGGGTCGAAAACCTGTAGGGTACTTCCCGTTGACCTAGAACCATGAAATTCGACAAAGAGCAAGGTCTTACAGCACAAAAAAAGGGGAAATTTCAAAAACGAAAAAATTATTAAAGTAAATGGTGTCCCATACATACATAATTAACGCCAGTTAAGATATGCCTCTGAGTTATATGAGCGCTCATACAATTCAGGGGTCTAGCTCAATTGGCACCAAACTTAAGTTTGGTGCCAATTGATTGAGCCAAATACATAAGGTAAATATGTAACTAAAATTGTGCCTCTGTGTAATTTATTTTATTCATAGTTGACGCTAATTAAGATAGGCCTCTGAGTTATATGAGCGCTCATACAATTTAGATGTCTAGCTAACCAACCTTAAAAAATGTAAATAAATAAAATAGTGCTATTGAGTGATTTATTTTCGTCGCGTCGTTCGCGTGTGGCGCGTCCTTGCTCAAGTTAGTTCCTCGACAGCTCAAAGTCGGTAGGGAGGTGAGTAAGCCTCGATTGTTGGGGCGAACAGAGTGTCCATTCTATACGTAGTATCTGTTCTGTGTTGCATCGGTTTTCTTTGTCGGCACCGAGAACAAATAATATAATATATAAAAATACGTATAGAATAGACACTCTGTCCCACCCACAAATCGAGGCTTCCTCACCTCGCCTCTGATTCTGGAGCTGCTGAGGAGCTAGTTTAAGCAAGGTACCACACGCGGACAAAAACAGAACAACAATACTACTCACGTGAAGATTAACGTCAACTTCATACATATATGTTGGGACCAGTACACACAGGAGGTTCAAATTTACGTAGGTTCTATATTATATATAAAAACCAGCTAAATCGAGTTGAACTCGCCCGCCGAGGCTTCCGTACCAACTGCTCAGACTAGTTTAAGGGACAAACTTAACTTTGTAGTTCGATCCATAGGAAATGTATAGCAACAACTACAAATCATAAGTTTGTAAAAGTAAATTAACCGTTTTTAGGGTTCCGTGTCTCAAAAGGTAGAAAAGGAATCCTTATAAGATCACATTCTTGTCCGTCTGTCTCTCTGTCTGTGTGTCTGTCTGTCCGTCTGTCTGTCCGTCTGTCCGTGTGTCACCACTGATTTTCTCAGGAACGGGTGGACCTAGCAATTTGAAATTTATACCTGATACTGAAGTCTATAGTCCCTATTGGGTGTATAAAAATCAAGGTCTTGAATCAACACAATAAAAAGATATGGGCAAATTTAGATTTTCGCGAAAACTTGTTAGTACCAAAATGTACCTTAATTTTCAACATTTTTTATTTTTCGGAATTTTTCCTATACTTGTGCTCTAAGACTTTGCTTATAACCAAAATTGACAATGCTAGGTAAACCGGAAGTACCCTATAGGTTTTGGGTCGAAAACCTATATGGTACTTCCCGTTGACCTAGAATCATGAAATTTGGCAAGCAGCAAGGTACAGCACAAATTATGGAAAAATTCCAAAAAATAAAAAAGTTGAAAATTAAAAGGTGTACATATATACATAGGTTACGCCAATTAATGTAGACCTCTGAGTTATATGAGCGCTGATACAATTTAGAGATCTAGCTGAATTGGTTCGTACGGAAGCCTCGGTGGGCGAGTTCAACTCGACTTAGCCAGTTTTATTTTTAACTTTATTTTAGTTTTTAGTATTTGTTTTTAAATCCCCATAATAATACATACTTAGTGAAAATGTCAAGTATCTACCTATTACTGTAAAGGAAATACAGCTTTGAGAAAGGCGGATAGACAGACGGACGGATGGACAGCGAAGTCTCAGTAGTCCCTAGGGTCCCTTTAATTTCGGGACCCTAAAAAATGTCTGATTTGATAAAGGTGCGTACAGACTATGTAACATGTTATTTAACTTGTGTTATATAAATATATTATAGTAAATATATAACACGTCCACACCATGTAACCTTGTTATTCAACATTGCAACCCAAAACATTACTGTACACATTAGAATAACAATGTTATTTAACAATTATCGTTTGTCGTTCTCGGTTAGTAGGCTTGGGTAACTCCGGACACATCTATATCTTCGGATTTATATCCCTAAGCGAATATATACCCATCATTCCACTTCCCGAAACCTTAATACTAGTATATCCCATATATCCGGTATACCTTTATGAAACACAAAAAAAAAAAGTGAAATCGGTTAAAAAGTAAAGCCGTAAGTGAATAGGTATTTTCTAGGCAACCTTGCCATATTATTTTGGATCACGTCATCATCACTAACAACGGGTACAAAAACAATGCAAAAACACAACAGGTACGGTCTTATAATGTTACATAATATCGGTTATGAAATGCGGATATTTTTTATTTTGGATATGGGATATACTAATCATTGAAGTATTATTTATCTATTTATCTGCAAAGTCTGAAACACATTTCACATGGATATACCGAACATACTAAGCAGTTATACTAAGCGGATAATATATTAAGCGGACATACTAAGCGGATATATATCCTTACATGGAATTATATACGATGTACTCACTCCTCTGTTGGATATAGTTAGCCCAAGCCTATTCAGTAGTGTACACGTGTTCCGTCGATGGACGCGGCCTCTTTGAACTTTGCCGCAAAAGGCGAAGCGGCGCTTTGACGACTGTTTCGCGAATATTAGGCGCGGTTTATACAGAAGAGACTTGGCGAGGGCTTGTGGCGTGGCGCCAACTTTTATCACGTAGTTTCGTAAATTATACTGAAGTGGCGGAGACACTTGGCGCGATACGGCTAGTGTGACCATATGTGGCAGGTTCCTACCTACCATTTTGGCAGTATTGGCTTCTTATTTTAGCCTCTGACACGATCGGCTAACGTTTTAAAGAACCGGGCGCAATTCTCTTTAAGCCAAAAATTACTCTATATTACGCACTATAAGGTTTATATTGCGTTACTTTGACTATCTACCTCCGCCATCCGTCCGCGCCCTCCAGCTAACGACTCAATACCACGAGGCGCCCCCACAGTGCACCGTAGGGGAGGAATAGGAGGGAGAAGAAGGAAGAGAACGCGAAGGGAGGGTAGACCAGAAAGCGCCGCGCCCACGGCAGCATCCACCTCGGTACCCCCGTCAATGCGACCGGCCAACTTCACACCATTCCTGCCCAAGATGCAACCACCACAAGACCCAAGGCTACTTGCACCCACAGTAACCTATGGGCCGTCTAGAGCCTCCATGGCGCACTACCCTCCACTACCCGAGCCAGCAACAACCAGACCTCGCTCAAGGTAAAGAGCCCCAAGAAGACGGCAAGCACCTGCTAGTACGCCAGCAGGAGAATCGGACACTGCGACAGAAGGGGCACCCCTGCAACACCAACCGCAACAGCCCACCACTAACACAACAGAAGTACCAAGACCAGCACAAGCACTAACAGAGACCAGACCGAGACCAGAGTCACGAGTCCACTTCGTGCCAGTAACTCAGGTTGTCACGGGTACCACCACCACAGCATCGGCAGTGACTAGACCCACACCGAGACTGGCCAGAGGGACCACCAGGAGCACCATACTATATGCAAGCAGGTGCGAGTGCTTTTGCCCAGCCACGCCCACGCTCTGCAGCAAGGTTTCCTACAAGACCCATGCCAACAGGTCCATACCCATGGGCCCCACCATACCAGCCACAAATGACAGCCGTCTTTACTCAAGCCGGATACCCCTGCTACCAAGCAGGTCAACAGCAGAGTACCTTCCCGGAACCCATCTCAGCATTGGTGGGAGCCCTGGTGGGCCTACTTGCAGCCATAGCAGCCGGACGATCTTCGGACGGCAGCTATGCGAGGACTGTCCGCACTATCCCGGTTCCAGTATGCATAGATAAGACCTCCGCATACTGTACTGGTACCCGGGCGGCATCAAGACCAAGACCGACAACTTACGCATTCTCACCCATTCGCAGGATGTTCATATCATCCTCCTGGGTGAGACCAAGCTGAAGAAGACGGAACAATTTAAATTCGCCAACTACTTCGTGTACCGGCATGACGATGTCTCACCCCAGGGCCGACCATATCGTGGAACGGCTGCCTTAGTGCGGAGGGACATAGTGCACGACGTAGTTGGTGACCTAACCAATCAAATCACCAAAACCACTGCCGTCGTGGTCCAACTTGGAGGACACGATGTGAAGATATTTGGCGGATTTCGGCCACCGAACTCCAACTTCGACCCTGGTGATATGAGGCGTATCTTTATGGACGCCACTCCAACCCTGCTGGCAGCGGACCTCAACGCCAAACATTTGGTGTGGGGGTCCAGAGTCATTAATACCATCGGAAGAAAACTCCAAGAGGATACGGAGAGGAATGATTACGAAGTAATCGGCCTAGACTCTCCTACCCACATACCATCCAATCCACGCCACAACCCGGACGTCATCGATGTAGTAGCCCACAAGAACCTGCCAGCCCCAATTCATCTGGAGGTCCTCTACGATCTGGATGAGCAGCACCTACCACTGCTCATCACGGTTGGAGCTTCGGCAGAAGCAACTCTTTGTCGGGGTACTTACACGAAGACCAATTGGCACCAGTTCCAACAACGACTGATGACGATGATAGTAGGCCGATTAACCACATCGGAGGACGTGAAGAGATGCACGGCTGAAATAACTGCCTCCATCAAAGAAGCAAAAGAAGCAGCATCTACTACTGAACCTCGAACAAGCTGGCGCGAAGAACTCCCAGGCCGCTTAAGGGCAAAGAAACGTGCGATGCGTGAACTATGGGCCCGCACCCGCTGCCCAACAACAAAAGCACGACTAAATGCTATAACTGCAACGCTCGCCAATGAAGTCAAGGAGTGGAGATGTGACGCATGGGATTCTCGTATCGCCCAAGCCACTGAAGACGAAACCAACCTCCATGCCCTGAATAGGAGTTTGTTAAGGGCTAAGATACCAGTCTACCCACTAACGGACTCATCAGGAAGCCGGAAATTTGCCCCAGCGGAAAGAGAACTGTTGGTTGATCATTTAGAATCACAGTTTCAGCTGCATCCCGTTCCTCTCAATGCTGAACCTGTTGTCGTGCCCCACTACAACGCAGTATCCGCGGAAGTAGTCCAATTGCTGCAGACTTCGGCGCCCCCGCTGGGAGGGGATGATTTCATCTCCCCAATGGAAGTGGCACGAGCTGTACGCTATTTACAGACGAAAAAGGCACCCGGTCTAGATGAGGTGTCGAACGCGGAACTCAAGCAGATGCCGCGGAGGAGTCTGGTGTGTATAGACAGACTCTTCAACGGTATCTTAAGAACAGGATACTTTCCCGCAACGTGGAAGACAGGGAAAGTCATAGTACTACCCAAACCCGGCAAGGTCCGTCGTCTACCCTCCAGCTACCGCCCTATTACCCTGCTGTCACACCTCGCCAAGCTGTTCGAGCGATTACTGCTGCGGAGACTGCGCCCTCACTTCACCCCACGTGAGGAGCAGTTTGGTTTCCGCACGCGTCACTCCACAACGCTCCAGCTGACGAGGGTGATCCACCAGCTCACCAGTGAACTGAACCGAAATAGTAGAAGCGTCGCCGTGTTCCTGGACATCGAGAAGGCCTTCGATAGAGTGTGGCACGAAGGCCTAATCTACAAGTTATCCAGGACACCGACTCCAGCGGCGCTAATCCACATCGTCTCATCGTTCCTGAGAAACCGACAGTTCTGCGTGTCCGTCGAGGGCGCCACTTCCGGCAACCGGCAGATCGCAGCGGGAGTCTCCCAGGGGAGTTGTCTCTCACCGTACATGTACGCGGTTTACACAGACGACATACCGGTTCTGGCGGACGAACACCTTGCACCAGGAGAACGAGGAGTAACACTAGCACTTTTTGCCGACGACAGTGCGTATATAACGTCCTCTGTCAAAGCTACTATAGCCGCCAACAGAATGCAGAAGGTTCTGGACATCCTGCCAGTCTGGCTGGACAAGTGGCGCATGGCCGTCAACGTGAGGAAGACGGCCACGCTGCTGACCAGAGCCCAAACCCATCCTGCCACCTCCACTGCAGCTCCGAGAACAAGACGTCAAGTGGGAAACGAGTACAAAGTACCTGGGCTTCTACATCGACCGGACGTTGAGGATGCGCCCGCACGTGGATCACGCAGTCCACCAAGCAAAAGCCGCTAAGGCCCTCCTCCATCCGGTCCTCCGATCGAAGCTGCCACTCTACACCAAAGTCGGCATATACAAGACGTATATACGCACGAAGATGACGTATGCTGCTCCTGCGTGGTATGCCCTATGCTCGGAAACCCAGCGCAAGCGTCTTCAGATCATTCAGAACGTCACCCTGCGGATATGCACGGGAGCCGGTCGATACGTACGCAATGACGCCAACGCCCGGGACGTGAAAATTGAGACGGTGAGGGAGTTCGTGGTCCGGTTGGCGCGCTGTCAATATGACCGTGCAGACAACGGACCACACCCTCACCTCCAGAACATTGCACCGCACCACGCCCGGCCGCCTGATGGCGCTGTATCGACCTGGCGTGCACTCCCACGCGACTTAGTCCCGGTGGATGAAAGCAGCAAAGAGGAGGAGTAGCGGTTACCACAGCAGCACAAGACCACCATGCCAAGATGGCCAACATGACCACCACGCCCAGATCTGGCCAACGACCATATCGGACCACTATAGGGCTG
The DNA here is from genome assembly GCA_954871355.1 of Cabera pusaria. Lineage (NCBI taxonomy): Eukaryota > Metazoa > Arthropoda > Insecta > Lepidoptera > Geometridae > Cabera > Cabera pusaria. Next base: position 12,845,616 of record OX940906.1, read on the forward strand.
ATTAAAACCCGCGCGTACCCCGAGGGTAGTTGCCCCAGAGCCCAACCAGGGTAAGGAGGCTCGCCTCGAAACCCTCACACGAACCCAGAATGGGAACGAACGTCCACACTGACATCCGTCCGCGCCACGTTTCTTCTGTATAAACCGCGCCTTACCGTGTACACGTGATTCGCCGATGGAAGCGGCCCGCTTTGAATTCTGCCGAAAAGCGAAGCGGCGCTTTGACGACTGGCGATGTTATTTGAACATGTTTTATGAGTGTCCAAATCATCTGAAACATGTTATCTCACCATGTTATACAATACATTATGTTACATAGTCTGTACGCACCTTAACAAATGAAATAAACGCATCCTGTTTGACGGGTACGAACAACTTGTATGGAAAAAGAAAAACTATTTATTTTATTTTAATCGACTTCAGATTAGATCGTTTAAAAACTAAATAATTTAAGATCGTTATAAAAACTAAAAGAAACGACTTCAAACGTCGCGCTAGTCAAAGTAGCCAGTAGACGTAGTAACTATTATATAAGCAGTGCCAGCTAGGCTATTCTGTAAGCTATCTCGACAGCGGAATCCGCGGTGAGATTCGAATTTCGTACTTTGAAATTCAATCGAATCACGTTTGCAATACGGTTGAATTTCGTAGTACAAAATTCAAATCTCACCGCGTATTCCGTTGTCGAGATAGCTTACAGAATAGCCTAGCAGTAGGTAAAGTGCCAGCCAAGTAGTAAGTCGTCGAGATAAGTAAATGCGTCATAATACAAATGTTGATATATTAAAAAGGTTCGGCCGATTTCGTTAAAATTTAAATGGAACCACCTGGGAAGGGTATGTTTTGAAACAAAAAAATAATTTTCCAAATCGGTTCAGGCATCTTCGAGTAATCGGTGAACTAAAATTTAACTAAAAGTTGGTACGGAAGCCTCGGTGGGCGAGTTCAACTCGATTTTGCTGGTTTTTATATATAATTCTATATTATACCTACGTAAATTTAAACCTCTTGTGTGTACTGGTCCCAACATATATGTATGAAGTTGACGTTAATTTTCACGTGAGTAGTATTATTGTTCTGTTGTCGTCCGCGTGTGGTGCCTTGCTTAAAGTAGCTCCTCAGCAGCTCCAGAATCAGAGGCGAGTTGAGGAAGCCTCGATTGGTGGGTGGGACAGAGTGTCTATTCTATACGTAGTATTATTATTTGTTCTCGGTGCCGACAAAGAAAAACGATGCAACACAGAACAGATACTACGTATAGAATGGTCACTCTGTTCGCTCCAACAATCGAGGCTTCCTCACCTCCTTACCGATTCTGAGCTGTCGAGGAACAAACTTGAGCAAGGACGCGCCACACGCGAACGACGCGACGAAAATAAATCACTCAATAGCACTATTTTATTTATTTACATTTTTTAAGGTTGGTTAGCTAGACATCTAAATTGTATGAGCGCTCATATAACTCAGAGGCCTATCTTAATTAGCGTCAACTATGAATAAAATAAATTACACAGAGGCACAATTTTAGTTACATATTTACCTTTTGGCACCAAACTTAAGTTTGGTGAGCTAGACCCCTAAATTGTATGAGCGCTCATATAAATCAGAGGCATATCTTAACTGGCGTTAATTATGTATGTATGGGACACCATTTACTTTAATATTTGTTTCGTTTTTAAATTTCCCCTTTTTTTGTGCTGTAAGACCTTGCTTTTTGTCGAATTTCATGGTTCTAGGTCAACGGGAAGTACCCTACAGGTTTTCGACCCAAAACCTATATGGTACTTCCAGTTGACCTAGAATTGTCAACTATGGTCAAAATCAAGGTATTACAGCACAAGTAAAGGAAAAATTCCGAAAAATAAAAAAGTTGAAAATAAAGGTACATTTAGGTACTTACAAATTTCGGCGAAAATATAAATATGTTTATATCTTATTATCGTGTTGACTCTGGATCTTGATTTTTATATATCTAATTAGGACCATAAACATCAGTATCTGGTATAAATTTTAACTTGCTAGGTCCACACGTTCCTGAGAAAATCGGTGGTGACACACGGACATACAGACGGACAGACGGATAAGAAAGTGATCTTATAAGGATTCCTTTTTTACCTTTTGAGATACGGAACCCTAAAAACGATTAATTCACTTTTACAAACTTATGATTAATTGTTAAACAAATAATTGTTTAACAATTTACAAAAATATAAAGTGTGAAACACTTCAAAGAAACATAATATTTAACTTATGATTAATTGTAGCTGTTGCAATACATTTCCTATATGGATCGAACTACAAAGATAAATTTGTCCCTTAAACTAGTCTGAGAAGTTGGTACGGAAGCCTCGGTGGGCGAGTTCAACTCGATTTTGCTGGTTTTTATATATAATTCTATATTATACCTACGTAAATTTAAACCTCTTGTGTGTACTGGTCCCAACATATATGTATGAAGTTGACGTTAATTTTCACGTGAGTAGTATTATTGTTCTGTTGTCGTCCGCGTGTGGTGCCTTGCTTAAAGTAGCTCCTCAGCAGCTCCAGAATCAGAGGCGAGTTGAGGAAGCCTCGATTGGTGGGTGGGACAGAGTGTCTATTCTATACGTAGTATTATTATTTGTTCTCGGTGCCGACAAAGAAAAACGATGCAACACAGAACAGATACTACGTATAGAATGGACACTCTGTTCGCTCCAACAATCGAGGCTTCCTCACCTCCTTACCGATTCTGAGCTGTCGAGGAACAAACTTGAGCAAGGACGCGCCACACGCGAACGACGCGACGAAAATAAATCACTCAATAGCACTATTTTATTTATTAACATATTTTATGGTTGGTTCCAATTAAGCTAGACCTCTAAATTGTATGAGCGCTCAGTTCCTTTTTTTACCTTTTGAGAAACGGAACCCTAAAAATGATAAAGTAGATATCTAGTTACTGTATAACTGAAGAAGACAAATTGTAGGTAGGTACATAATACATGTATTGGTGGAGTGATCAAAGTGTCCATTCTATATCTTGTTCTGTGTCGCATCCTCGCAGACAAAAAAGTTTTGTTCGCAGTGTGCGCAGGGTGATAGACAAAACTGTCTTGAGACAGTCTTGAGACAGTCTTAAGACTGTTTTGTCTGTAGTCTGCGCTCAGCCTAAGTGCTTCAAGACCTTACTTCTTGCCAAATATAATGATTCTAGGTCAACGGGAAGTACCCAATAGGTTTTGATTCCCTTGCGAGACCACATAATATGCTACGTAAACGGTCATATCTTTTGATCGCGTTGACATACAAACAATAAAAGATACCTACCGTATTATAGACTCGAATATTTGATATAAGTTTCCACTTGATATATCTACGCGTTCCTGAGAAAAAGGGTCTTGACAGACGTGCTGACGGACAACAAAAGGGTTCCTTTTTTCCTTTACAAAACCCTAAAAACATTATTTTTGGCTTCGTCCTTTCTTATTATTGGCAACGTAGGCAGAGGCGTGGGCCAGTTTTTTTTAATATCTTATAGGCTAGCGTATCGTTTGACCACTGTCTCACCTGTTGGTAAGTGATGATGCGGTCGAAGATGGTAAGCACGCTAGGCCAAGAATGGGAACTAGCTCTCAAGGATAGCTTCCGGAACACATTAGATGTTTGGCGACAGATTTTCTAACTTGAGGGTGGAGCTGGCCAGGCGGACACTAGATAGTGTCCTACCTACATGCGGGGGTTGCTGGTTTCTCCTTCACCGGAGGGCCACTGTGAGAAGCGCACATAAATTTTTCTACAGAAAAATTCATTGGTGCACGGCGGTTTGAACTCGGTACCACGGCATCAAAGCCGACCGTTCTCCCAATTACGCCACGGGGCCCTCTGCCAGTGCAATAAGGGTGCACAGAAAATTATTACCCGCAACTGAGGGCGAATGAAATGAAATTAAAAAGTGTTAGTAGTTAAAAACTGTAATGATTTCTTCCGAATGATTAACTTACGTAATAAGTAGTCATAGATGGCGCCACCAATGCATAATTGGTTTAACAAATGCAATCCACTAATTTCGTCGTATCGATGTATCGAACCGTGGCTTAATTGGCAGGCACCTGGACGTGTAATCCGGGGGGTGCGGGTTCGAGTCCCGTCGGTACGATGAAATTTTGGATTGTGTTTAACAATTATGATACAGATTTCTTAACAAAATAATGCTATAAAAAATACATACATATACATACCCTACTACTGATACTTGATGATACTGCTTTGCCGTAGTCTGATAAATACATAACTTATTTATGTCATAAATGTTCTAGTAGTACCATAGACGTAATATAAGGCTGAGCGCAGACTATAGACAAAACAGTCTTAACGGTCTGTCTCAAGACTGTCTCAAGACAGTTTTGTCTATCACCCTGCGCACACTGCGAACAAAACTTTTTTGTCTGCCAGGATGCGACACAGAACAAAATATAAAATGGACACTTTGATCACTCCACTAATACATGTATTGTGTACCTACCTACAATTTGTCTTCTTCAGTTATACAGTAACTAGATATCTACTTTATCATTTCTAGGGTTCCGTTTCTCAAAAGGTAAAAAAAGGAACTGAGCGCTCATACAATTTAGAGGTCTAACTTAATTGGAACCAACCTTAAAATATGTTAATAAATAAAATAGTGCTATTGAGTGATTTATTTACGTCGCGTCGTTCGCGTGTGGCGCGTCCTTGCTCAAGTTAGTTCCTCGACAGCTCAAAATCGGTAGGGAGGTGAGTAAGCCTCGATTGTTGGGGCGAACAGAGTGTCCATTCTATACGTAGTATATGTTCTGTGTTGCATCAGTTTTCTTTGTCGGCACCGAGAACAAATAATAATACTACGTATAGAATAGACACTCTGTCCCACCCACCAATCGAGGCTTCCTCACCTCGCTACTGATTCTGGAGCTGCTGAGGAGCTAGTTTAAGCAAGGCACCACACGCGGACGGACACAGAACAATAATACTACTCACGTGAAGATTAACGTCAACTTCATACATATATGTTGGGACCAGTACACACAGGAGGTTCAAATTTACGTAGGTTCTATATTATATATAAAAACCAGCAAAATCGAGTTGAACTCGCCCACCGAGGCTTCCGTACCAACTTCTCAGACTAGTTTAAGGGACAAACTTAACTTTGTAGTTAGATCCATATAGGAAATGTATTGCAACAACTACAATTAATCATAAGTTAAATATTGTTTCTTTGAAGTGTTTCACACTTTATATTTTTGTAAATTGTAAAACAATTATTTGTTTAACAATTAATCATAAGTTTATAAAAGTAAATTAATCGTTTTTAGGGTTCCGTATCTCAAACGGTAAAAAAGGAATCCTTATAAGATCACTTTCTTATCCGTCTGTCCGTCTGTATGTCCGTGTGTCACCACCGATTTTCTCAGGAACGGGTGGACCTAGCAAGTTAAAATTTATACCAGATACTGATGTTTATGGTCCTAATTAGATATATAAAAATCAAGATCCAGAGTCAACACGATAATAAGATATAGACATATTTAGATTTTCGCCGAAATTTGTAAGTACCTAAATTTACCTTAATTTTCGACTTTTTTATTTTTCGGTATTTTTACTTTACTTGTGCTGTAATATCTTGATTTTGACCATAGTTGACAATTCTTGGTCTACCGGAAGTACCATATAGGTTTTGGGTCGAAAACCTGTAGGGTACTTCCCGTTGACCTAGAACCATGAAATTCGACAAAGAGCAAGGTCTTACAGCACAAAAAAGGGGAAATTTAAAAAACGAAAAAATTATTAAAGTAAATGGTGTCCCATACATACATAATTAACGCCAGTTAAGATATGCCTCTGAGTTATATGAGCGCTCATACAATTTAGGGGTCTAGCTCAATTGGCACCAAACTTAAGTTTGGTGCCAATTGATTGAGCCAAATACATAAGGTAAATATGTAACTAAAATTGTGCCTCTGTGTAATTTATTTTATTCATAGTTGACGCTAATTAAGATAGGCCTCTGAGTTATATGAGCGCTCATACAATTTAGATGTCTAGCTAACCAACCTTATAAAATGTAAATAAATAAAATAGTGCTATTGAGTGATTTATTTACGTCGCGTCGTTCGCGTGTGGCGCGTCCTTGCTCAAGTTAGTTCCTCGACAGCTCAAAATCGGTAGGGAGGTGAGTAAGCCTCGATTGTTGGGGCGAACAGAGTGTCCATTCTATACGTAGTATATGTTCTGTGTTGCATCAGTTTTCTTTGTCGGCACCGAGAACAAATAATAATACTACGTATAGAATAGACACTCTGTCCCACCCACCAATCGAGGCTTCCTCACCTCGCTACTGATTCTGGAGCTGCTGAGGAGCTAGTTTAAGCAAGGCACCACACGCGGACGGACACAGAACAATAATACTACTCACGTGAAGATTAACGTCAACTTCATACATATATGTTGGGACCAGTACACACAGGAGGTTCAAATTTACGTAGGTTCTATATTATATATAAAAACCAGCAAAATCGAGTTGAACTCGCCCACCGAGGCTTCCGTACCAACTTCTCAGACTAGTTTAAGGGACAAACTTAACTTTGTAGTTAGATCCATATAGGAAATGTATTGCAACAACTACAATTAATCATAAGTTAAATATTGTTTCTTTGAAGTGTTTCACACTTTATATTTTTGTAAATTGTAAAACAATTATTTGTTTAACAATTAATCATAAGTTTATAAAAGTAAATTAATCGTTTTTAGGGTTCCGTATCTCAAACGGTAAAAAAGGAATCCTTATAAGATCACTTTCTTATCCGTCTGTCCGTCTGTATGTCCGTGTGTCACCACCGATTTTCTCAGGAACGGGTGGACCTAGCAAGTTAAAATTTATACCAGATACTGATGTTTATGGTCCTAATTAGATATATAAAAATCAAGATCCAGAGTCAACACGATAATAAGATATAGACATATTTAGATTTTCGCCGAAATTTGTAAGTACCTAAATTTACCTTAATTTTCGACTTTTTTATTTTTCGGTATTTTTACTTTACTTGTGCTGTAATATCTTGATTTTGACCATAGTTGACAATTCTAGGTCTACCGGAAGTACCATATAGGTTTTGGGTCGAAAACCTGTAGGGTACTTCCCGTTGACCTAGAACCATGAAATTCGACAAAGAGCAAGGTCTTACAGCACAAAAAAGGGGAAATTTAAAAAACGAAAAAATTATTAAAGTAAATGGTGTCCCATACATACATAATTAACGCCAGTTAAGATATGCCTCTGAGTTATATGAGCGCTCATACAATTTAGGGGTCTAGCTCAATTGGCACCAAACTTAAGTTTGGTGCCAATTGATTGAGCCAAATACATAAGGTAAATATGTAACTAAAATTGTGCCTCTGTGTAATTTATTTTATTCATAGTTGACGCTAATTAAGATAGGCCTCTGAGTTATATGAGCGCTCATACAATTTAGATGTCTAGCTAACCAACCTTATAAAATGTAAATAAATAAAATAGTGCTATTGAGTGATTTATTTTCGTCGCGTCGTTCGCGTGTGGCGCGTCCTTGCTCAAGTTAGTTCCTCGACAGCTCAAAATCGGTAGGGAGGTGAGTAAGCCTCGATTGTTGGGGCGAACAGAGTGTCCATTCTATACGTAGTATCTGTTCTGTGTTGCATCGGTTTTCTTTGTCGGCACCGAGAACAAATAATAATACTACGTATAGAATAGACACTCTGTCCCACCCACCAATCGAGGCTTCCTCACCTCGCCTCTGATTCTGGAGCTGCTGAGGAGCTAGTTTAAGCAAGGTACCACACGCGGACGAAAACAGAACAATAATACTACTCACGTGAAGATTAACGTCAACTTCATACATATATGTTGGGACCAGTACACACAGGAGGTTCAAATTTACGTAGGTTCTATATTATATATAAAAACCAGCTAAATCGAGTTGAACTCGCCCGCCGAGGCTTCCGTACCAACTGCTCAGACTTGCTGCTTAAGGGACAAACTTAACTTTGTAGTTCGATCCATAGGAAATGTATAGCAACAACTACAAACCATAAGTTTGTAAAAGTAAATTAACTGTTTTTAGGGTTCCGTGTCTCAAAAGGTAGAAAAGGAATCCTTATCCTTAAGATCACATTCTTGTCCGTCTGTCTCTCTGTCTGTGTGTCTGTCTGTCCGTCTGTCTGTCCGTCTGTCCGTGTGTCACCACTGATTTTCTCAGGAACTGGTGGACCTAGCAAGTTGAAATTTATACCTGATACTGAAGACTAAAGTCTCTATTGGGTGTATAAAAATCAAGGTCTTGAATCAACACAATAAAAAGATATGGGCAAATTTAGATTTTCGCGAAAACTTGTTAGTACCAAAATGTACCTTAATTTTCAACATTTTTTATTTTTCGGAATTTTTCCTAAACTTGTGCTCTAAGACTTTGCTTATAACCAAAATTGACAATGCTAGGTAAACCGGAAGTACCCTATAGGTTTTGGGTCGAAAACCTATAGGGTACTTCCCGTTGACCTAGAATCATGAAATTTGGCAAGCAGCAAGGTACAGCACAAATTATGGAAAAATTCCAAAAAGTAAAAAAGTTGAAAATTAAAAGGTACATACATACATAGTTTACGCCAATTAATGTAGACCTCTGAGTTATATGAGCGCTGATACAATTTAGAGATCTAGCTGAATTGGTTCGTACGGAAGCCTCGGTGGGCGAGTTCAACTCGACTTAGCCAGTTTTATTTTTAACTTTATTTTAGTTTTTATTATTTGTTCTTAAATCCCCATAATAATACATACTTAGTGAAAATGTCAAGTATCTACCTATTACTGTAAAGGAAATACAGCTTTGAGAAAGGCGGATAGACAGACGGACGGATGGACAGCGAAGTCTCAGTAGTCCCTAGGGTCCCTTTGGTTTCGGGACCCTAAAAAATGTCTGATTTGATAAAGGTGCGTACAGACTATGTAACATGTTATTTAACTTGTGTTATATAAATATATTATAGTAAATATATAACACGTCCACACCATGTAACCTCGTTATTCAACATTGCAACCCAAAACATTACTGTACACATTAGAATAACAATGTTATTTAACAATTATCGTTTGTCGTTCTCGGTTAGTAGGCTTGGGTAACTCCGGACACATCTATATCTTCGGATATATATCCATCATTCCACTTCCCGAAACCTTAATACTAGTATATCCCATGTATCCGGTATACATTTATGAAACACAAAAAAAAATGTGAAATCGGTTAAAAAGTAAAGCCGTAAGTGAATAGGTATTTTCTAGGCAACCTTGCCATATTATTTTGGATCACGTCATCATCACAAACAACGGGTACAAAAACAATGCAAAAACACAACAGGTACGGTCTTATAATGTTACATAATATCGGTTATGAAATGCGGATATTTTTTATTTTGGATATGGGATATACTAATCATTGAAGTATTATTTATCTATTTATCTGCAAAGTCTGAAACACATTTCACATGGATATACCGAACATACTAAGCAGTTATACTTAGCGGATATATATCCTTACATGGAATGATATACGATGTACTCACTCCTCTGTTGGATATAGTTAGCCCAAGCCTATTCAGTAGTGTACACGTGTTCCGTCGATGGACGCGGCCTCTTTGAACTTTGCCGCAAAAGGCGAAGCGGCGCTTTGACGACTGTTTCGCGAATATTAGGCGCGGTTTATACAGAAGAGACTTGGCGAGGGCTTGTGGCGTGGCGCCAACTTTTATCACGTAGTTTCGTAAATTATACTGAAGTAGGCGAGACACTTGGCGCGATACGGCTAGTGTGACCATATGTGGGAGGTTCCTACCTACCATTTTGCCAGTATTGGCTTCTTATTTTAGCCTCTGACACGATCGGCTAACGTTTTAAAGAACCGGGCGCAATTCTCTTTAAGCCAAAAATTACTCTATATTACGCACTATAAGGTTTATATTGCGTTACTTTGACTATCTACCTCCGCCATCCGTCCGCGCCCTCCAGCTAACGACTCAATACCACGAGGCGCCCCCACAGTGCACCGTAGGGGAGGAATAGGAGGGAGAAGAAGGAAGAGAACGCGAAGGGAGGGTAGACCAGAAAGCGCCGCGCCCACGGCAGCATCCACCTCGGTACCCCCCTCAATGCGACCGGCCAACTTCACACCATTCCTGCCCAAGATGCAACCACCACAAGACCCAAGGCTACTTGCACCCACAGTAACCTATGGGCCGTCTAGAGCCTCCATGGCGCACTACCCTCCACTACCCGAGCCAGCAACAACCAGACCTCGCTCAAGGTGGAGAGCCCCAAGAAGACGGCAAGCACCTGCTAGTACGCCAGCAGGAGAATCGGACACTGCGACAGAAGGGGCACCCCTGCAACACCAACCGCAACAGCCCACCACTAATACAACAGAAGTACCAAGACCAGCACAAGCACTAACAGAGACCAGACCGAGACCAGAGTCACGAGTCCACTTCGTGCCAGTAACTCAGGTTGTCACGGGTACCACCACCACAGCATCGGCAGTGACTAGACCCACACCGAGACTGGCCAGAGGGACCACCAGGAGCACCATACTATATGCAAGCAGGTGCGAGTGCTTTTGCCCAGCCACGCCCACGCTCTGCAGCAAGGTTTCCTACAAGACCCATGCCAACAGGTCCATACCCATGGGCCCCACCATACCAGCCACAAATGACAGCCGTCTTTACTCAAGCCGGATACCCCTGCTACCAAGCAGGTCAACAGCAGAGTACCTTCCCGGAACCCATCTCAGCATTGGTGGGAGCCCTGGTGGGCCTACTTGCAGCCATAGCAGCCGGACGATCTTCGGACGGCAGCTATGCGACGACTGTCCGCACTATCCCGGTTCCAGTATGCATAGATAAGACCTCCGCATACTGTACTGGTACCCGGGCGGCATCAAGACCAAGACCGACAACTTACGCATTCTCACCCACTCGCAGGATGTTCATATCATCCTCCTGGGTGAGACCAAGCTGAAGAAGACGGAACAATTTAAATTCGCCAACTACTTCGTGTACCGGCATGACGATGTCTCACTCCAGGGCCGACCATATCGTGGAACGGCTGCCTTAGTGCGGAGGGACATAGTGCACGACGTAGTTGGTGACCTAACCAATCAAATCACCAAAACCACTGCCGTCGTGGTCCAACTTGGAGGACACGATGTGAAGATATTTGGCGGATATCGGCCACCGAACTCCAACTTCGACCCTGGTGATATGAGGCGTATCTTTATGGACGCCACTCCAACCCTGCTGGCAGCGGACCTCAACGCCAAACATTTGGTGTGGGGGTCCAGAGTCATTAATCCCATCGGAAGAAAACTCCAAGAGGATACGGAGAGGAATGGTTACGAAGTAATCGGCCTAGACTCTCCTACCCACATACCATCCAATCCACGCCACAACCCGGACGTCATCGATGTAGTAGCCCACAAGAACCTGCCAGCCCCAATTCATCTGGAGGTCCTCTACGATCTGGATGAGCAGCACCTACCACTGCTCATCACGGTTGGAGCTTCGGCAGAAGCTCTTTGTCGGGGTACTTACACGAAGACCAATTGGCACCAGTTCCAACAACGACTGATGACGATGATAGTAGGCCGATTAACCACATCGGAGGACGTGGAGAGATGCACGGCTAAAATAACTGCCTCCATCAAAGAAGCAAAAGAAGCAGCATCTACTACTGAACCTCGAACAAGCTGGCGCGAAGAACTCCCAGGCCGCTTAACACGTTTAAGGGCAAAGAAACGTGCGATGCGTGAACTATGGGCCCGCACCCGCTGCCCAACAACAAAAGCACGACTAAATGCTATAACTGCAACGCTCGCCAATGAAGTCAAGAAGTGGAGAGGTGACGCATGGGATTCTCGTATCGCCCAAGCCACTGAAGACGAAACCAACCTCCATGCCCTGAATAGGAGTTTGTTAAGGGCTAAGATACCAGTCTACCCACTAATGGACTCATCAGGAAGCCGGAAATTTGCCCCAGCGGAAAGAGAACTGTTGGTTGATCATTTAGAATCACAGTTTCAGCTGCATCCCGTTCCTCTCAATGCTGAACCTGTTGTCGTGCCCCACTACAACGCAGTATCCGCGGAAGTAGTCCAACTGCTGCAGAGGCGCCCCCGCTGGGAGGGGATGATTTCATCTCCCCAATGGAAGTGGCACGAGCTGTACGCTATTTACAGACGAAAAAGGCACCCGGTCTAGATGAGGTGTCGAACGCGGAACTCAAGCAGATGCCGCGGAGAAGTCTGGTGTGTATAGATAGACTCTTCAACGGTATCTTAAGAACAGGATACTTTCCCGCAACGTGGAAGACAGGGAAAGTCATAGTACTATCCAAACCCGGCAAGGTCCGTCGTCTATCCTCCAGCTACCGCCCTATTACCCTGCTGTCACACCTCGCCAAGCTGTTCGAGCGATTACTGCTGCGGAGACTGCGCCCTCACTTCACCCCACGTGAGGAGCAGTTTGGTTTCCGCACGCGTCACTCCACAACGCTCCAGCTGACGAGGGTGATCCACCAGCTCACCAGTGAACTGAACCGAAATAGTAGAAGCGTCGCCGTGTTCCTGGACATCGAGAAGGCCTTCGATAGAGTGTGGCACGAAGGCCTAATCTACAAGTTATCCAGTACACCGACTCCAGCGGCGCTAATCCACATCGTCTCATCGTTCCTGAGAAACCGACAGTTCTGCGTGTCCGTCGAGGGCGCCACTTCCGGCAACCGGCAGATCGCAGCGGGAGTCTCCCAGGGGAGTTGTCTCTCACCGTACATGTACGCGGTTTACACAGACGACATACCGGTTCTGGCGGACGAACACCTTGCACCAGGAGAACGAGGAGTAACACTAGCACTTTTTGCCGACGACAGTGCGTATATAACGTCCTCTGTCAAAGCTACTATAGCCGCCAACAGAATGCAGAAGGTTCTGGACATCCTGCCAGTCTGGCTGGACAAGTGGCGCATGGCCGTCAACGTGAGGAAGACGGCCACGCTGCTGACCAGAGCCCAAACCCATCCTGCCACCTCCACTGCAGCTCCGAGAACAAGACGTCAAGTGGGAAACGAGTACAAAGTACCTGGGCTTCTACATCGACCGGACGTGAGGATGCGCCCGCACGTGGATCACGCAGTCCACCAAGCAAAAGCCGCTAAGGCCCTCCTCCATCCGGTCCTCCGATCGAAGCTGCCACTCTACACCAAAGTCGGCATATACAAGACGTATATACGCACGAAGATGACGTATGCTGCTCCTGCGTGGTATGCCCTATGCTCGGAAACCCAGTGCAAGCGTCTTCAGATCATTCAGAACGTCACCCTGCGGATATGCACGGGAGCCGGTCGATACGTACGCAATGACGCCAACGGCCGGGACGTGAAAATCGAGACGGTGAGGGAGTTCGTGGTCCGGTTGGCGCGCTGTCAATATGACCGTGCAGACAACGGACCACACCCTCACCTCCAGAACATTGCACCGCACCACGCCCGGCCGCCTGATGGCGCTGTATCGACCTGGCGTGCACTCCCACGCGACTTAGTCCCGGTGGATGAAAGCAGCAAAGAGGAGGAGTAGCGGTTACCACAGCAGCACAAGACCACCATGCCAAGATGGCCAACATGACCACCACGCCCAGATCTGGCCAACGACCATATCGGACCACTATAGGGCTGATTAAAGCCCGCGCGTACCCCGAGGATAGTTGCCCCAGAGCCCAACCAGGGTAAGGAGGCTCGCCTCGAAACCCTCACACGAACCCAGAATGGGAACGAACGTCCACACTGACATCCGTCCGCGCCACGTTTCTTCTGTATAAACCGCGCCTTACCGTGTACACGTGATTCGCCGATGGAAGCGGCCCGCTTTGAATTCTGCCGAAAAGCGAAGCGGCGCTTTGACGACTGGCGATGTTATTTGAACATGTTTTATGAGTGTCCACATCATCTGAAACATGTTATACAATACGTTATGTTACATAGTCTGTACGCACCTTAACAAATGAAATAAACGCATCCTGTTTGACGGGTACGAACAACTTGTATGGAAAAAGAACTATTATTTTATCTACTACAAACTATTTATTTTATTTTAATCGACTTCAGATTAGATCGTTTAAAAACTAAATAATTTAAGATCGTTTAAAAAAACTAAAAGAAACGACTTCAAACGTCGCGCTAGTCAAAGTAGCCAGTAGACGTAGTAACTATTATATAATCAGTGCCAGTAGGTAAAGTGCCAGCCAAGTAGTAAGTCGTCGAGATAAGTAAATGCGTCATAATACAAATGTTGATATATTAAGAACGGTTCGGCCGATTTCGTTAAAATTTAAATGGAACCACCTGGGAAGGGTATGTTTTGAAACAAAAAAATAATTTTCCAAATCGGTTCAGGCATCTTCGAGTAATCGGTGAACTAAAATAAAAAAGAAAAAAGATTCTTACGAATTGAGAACCCCCTCCTTTTTTGTGAAGTCGGTTAAAAAGAACCGACTTCAATGCCGCGCTATTAATTTTCAGTCCCAATTTTTAGGTGTTTATCTTCATATCTCTAGAGATACTTATCAGACCTCTTTATATATATCTCCTTTCCAACAAAAAAAAAATAATCAAAATCGGTTCATAAACGACGCGGTTCTCCGCTAACAAACCTTAAAAATGTATATATATATATATATGTATATATTTATATATAATAAATACTAGCTGTGCCCGCGAATTCGTTCGCGTGGAATAGTGTCTTTGGGTAGCATTAACAAATAAGACACATACGTATCCCAACTACACCACGCCGTACCATGCCACGCTACTCCCCCTTTCCCTCCGTCCCTCAAATGCTCTCCCCTCCCCCTACCCCCTCACTTCCACCTAAACCCCCCAACCTCCCCCTCGCTTACCTACCCTCCCCCTTTGCTCCCCTACCCTCCCCCTTCCCCTCACTTCCACATCCAATCCCCTCCAGCTATCCTTCCCTCCATGTATCTCCAGATATATGGAGATAAACACCTCAAACTTTGTACTGAAAATATAGCGCGGCATTTGAAGTCGAATGTTTAAGTTTTTTAAACGATGTTATTCGTTTATTTTGTCTTCTCTACAAACTTTGTCTTGGCAATAACAAGTGACTACGACTCACCACTAGGCTATAATATCGTTTCAAAACTAAATAAGATCGTTTAAAAAACTAAAAAAGAACCGACTTCAATGCCGCGCTATTAATTTTCAGTACCAATTACGAGGTGTTTATCTCCATATCTCTGGAGATACTTATCAGACCTCGATAAAATTACCATGGTACCACACTTGGGATATTTCCTTTCCAACAAAAAAACAATAATGAAAATCGTTTTATAAACGACGAAGTTATCCGCGAACAAACATAAAAAAAAAACATATATACGGTCGAATTGAGAAACCTCCTCCTTTTTTTGAAGTCGGTTAAAAAGAACCGACTTCGAAGTCGCACTATTAATTTTCAGTACCAATTTTGAGGTGTTTATCTCCATATCTCTGGAGATACTAATCAGACCTCGATAAAATTACCATGGTACCATACTTGAGATATCTCCTATCCAACAAAAAAAGAATAATCAAAATCAGTTCATAAACGACGAAGTTATCCGCGAACAAACATTAAAAAAAAAATATATATACGGTCGAATTGAGAAACCTTTGAAGTCGGTTAAAAATGAAGAGACAAAACGAAAATAATAACACAAACATGTTTCACCGGTCGCCGCCGACGGACGCGGCCCCTTTGATTTTTGCCGAAAGGCAATGCGGCGCCTGTGGCGGCGCTATGACTGAGTGCGTGTAGTTCGCCAAGAGCGAGTCGATTTAAGAAGGTTTGATTTCAAGTACCTAGTGAATTATATATATTTTTTTAATATATATTTTTTTACTGATTTCTTTACATGGAGTATACATACCCCTGCAAATATGGTGGAAATTCAAAACTTTGTATATACAGATCTGATAGTATTCTCGTCTGCAATTGACGAAGCTTTTTGAAAACAAGAATTATCTTTTTAATACTTGCTGTTGACACCACTAACATAAAAATACGATAAGCCATTCAGGCTCTAGGGCGTGCCAAAGAAATATACATACATTCATACATTTATATGTATATACAAATGTATATATAATATATATATATATGATATATATATAATATATATATATATATATATATATATATATATATATATATATATTAACCCTCCTTTCGCAGTCACCCAACTGCGGAAGAAGGAGGGTTATGTTTTAAAAACAATCGTCTCGTAGCGTCGTCCGCGTGTTGCACGTTCTTGCTCAAGTTAGCTCCTCGACAGCTCAGAATTGATAGGGAGGTGAGAAAGCCCCGATTGGTGGGTGGTACAGGGTGTCTATTCTATACGTAGTATTATTATCTGTTCTTGGTGCCGACAAGAAAACCAACACAGAACAGATACTACGTATAGAATGGACACTCTGTTCGCTCCAACAATCGAGGCTTCCTCACCTCCTTACCGATTCTGAGCTGTCGAGGAACAAACTTGAGCAAGGACGCGCCACACGCGAACGACGCGAAGAAAATAAATCACTCAATAGCACTATTTTATTTATTTACATTTTTTAAGGTTGGTTAGCTAGACATCTAAATTGTATGAGCGCTCATATAACTCAGAGGCCTATCTTAATTAGCGTCAACTATGAATAAAATAAATTACACAGAGGCACAATTTTAGTAACATATTTACCTTTTGACACCAAACTTAAGTTTGGTGAGCTAGACCCCTAAATTGTATGAGCGCTCATATAACTCAGAGGCATATCTTAACTGGCGTTAATTATGTATGTATGGGACACCATTTACTTTAATATTTGTTTCGTTTTTGAAATTTCCCCTTTTTTTGTGCTGTAAGACCTTGCTCTTTGTCGAATTTCATGGTTCTAGGTCAACGGGAAGTACCCTACAGGTTTTCGACCCGGAGGTTTTCGTTTGGTACTTCCGGTTGACCTAGAATTGTCAACTATGGTCAAAATCAAGGTATTTCAGCACAAGTAAAGGAAAAATTCCGAAAAATAAAAAAGTTGAAAATAAAGGTAAATTTAGGTACTTACAAATTTCGGCGAAAATCTAAATATGTTTATATCTTATTATCGTGTTGACTCTGGATCTTGATTTTTATATATCTAATTAGGACCATAAACATCAGTATCTGATATAAATTTTAACTTGCTAGGTCCACCCGTTCCTGAGAAAATCGGTGGTGACACACGGACATACAGACGGACAGACGGATAAGAAAGTGATCTTATAAGGATTTCTTTTTTACCTTTTGAGATACGGAACCCTAAAAACGATTAATTCACTTTTAGAAACTTATGATTAATTGTTAAACAAATAATTGTTTAACAATTTACAAAAATATAAAGTGTGAAACACTTCAAAGGAACATAATATTTAACTTATGATTAATTGTAGCTGTTGCAATACATTTCCTATATGGATCGAACTACAAAGATAAATTTGTCCCTTAAACTAGTCTGAGAAGTTGGTACGGAAGCCTCGGTGGGCGAGTTCAACTCGATTTAGCTGGTTTTTATATTAATATAGTACCTACGTAAATTTGAACCTCCTGTGTGTACTGGTCCCAACATATATGTATGAAGTTGACGTTAATTTTCACGTGAGTAGTATTATTGTTCTGTTGTCGTCCGCGTGTGGTGCCTTGCTTAAAGTAGCTCCTCAGCAGCTCCAGAATCAGAGGCGAGTTGAGGAAGCCTCGATTGGTGGGTGGGACAGAGTGTCTATTCTATACGTAGTATTATTATTTGTTCTCGGTGCCGACAAAGAAAACCGATGCAACACAGAACAGATACTACGTATAGAATGGACACTCTGTTCGCGCCAACAATCGAGGTTTACTCACCTCCCTACCGATTTTGAGCTATCGAGGAACTAACTTGAGCAAGGACGCGCCACACGCGAACGACGCGACGTAAATAAATCACTCAATAGCACTATTTTATTTATTAACATATTTTATGGTTGGTTCCAATTAAGCTAGACCTCTAAATTGTATGAGCGCTCAGTTTCTTTTTTTACCTTTTGAGAAACGGAACCCTAAAAATGATAAAGTAGATATCTAGTTACTGTATAACTGAAGAAGACGAATTGTAGGTAGGTACATAATACATGTATTGGTGGAGTGATCAAAGTGTCCATTCTATATTTTGTTCTGTGTCGCATCCTCGCAGACAAAAAAGTTTTGTTCGCAGTGTGCGCAGGGTGATAGACAAAACTGTCTTGAGACAGTCTTGAGACAGTCTTAAGACTGTTTTGTCTATAGTCTGCGCTCAGCCTAACTGAAGTACAAAAATTCAAGTTTTCTACCTGAATGTACCTACCTAAAGTCCCCGTCACGAGAAGCTATAAATTATGTAAACAAGTGTTCAGGAGTTCACAACATTTGGACCAACAAAAAAAATGAATTTCGTACTCGTACGCATTCGAAACTCGAATGACGCGTTTATTTCAAAATGGCGTCCCGATAGTTTACAATCCCTGCGTCCGGTACCAAGAAACACAAACGATAGCGCTTTGCGTCGTTAAAATATGATCCGACTAAATTAAATAGGTTGTTACTTTCATATAACCCGTCTATATTTCATGTCGATTGAATATGGTCAATTTATTATTATCTCGCAGTATAAAATGTTTACTTAGTAAAAGATGTTTGTTTACATAATTTATAGCTTCTCGTGACGGGGACTATAGGTATATCCCAGTAAGGTGCAAAGGTAGAACGTTATTTACAATGTGCATGTCAAGTTTGTCTACGCTTGGTTATTGAGAGCACGTACATACGTACCTACTTGTGTAATCTAAGAGTTAGTACCTAACGTCAGCAAAATATAGATCGATAACGAAATATGATGCTGTAGCACATAATAAATAATAGGTACATCATAGTACAAGTACTGTTTAGGACATAGTGTAGGATGCCCTTCAGCTAGGTGGAGCGATGATATACGCATGCTGACTGGCAGCGGTTGGAAACGAATAGCTGAAGATCGAGCTCAGCATAGCATAAGCATAGGCCTCTCCTATGGCCCATAGAAGAGGCCTATGTCCAGCAGTGGACGAAAATTGGCTGATGATGGTGATGACAAGTACTGTTATGGAATGAAGCAAGACTTGCCATTCGTTAAACGTAAAAATATTCCTAAGTGTTTCTAACAACAATTCTTTGTATCGTAGCATTTTGAGATATGATGTGAGGTGTTTATTACAGATATTTTTGTGCAGATCTCGATGTATTGTACAATGGGACTAAACAGGAATATACCTTAAATAAATAGGTATTTTATAAATCGATGATAATAAACATGGATTTAGCGTAGTGTAATCCTAGATCTGTTTGTGGTAATAAATGATAGAGTTCTAAAGTAACAAACATTTTGAAGCCGGTTGAAAAGTATGGATAATTTTGTATGATTATATTTCTAAGGTATGAGATTTTACTCATCTCAGTGTGTTCAGTTTCCGTAGTACTATTATGTGGTATAACCACAGAATACTTTCGAAATTATTTTAAGTAACTTATAGTTAAATACGAGATAACTTTGAATTGTATGCACAATCAGAGCATTTAATCTGTGTCAGAGGTATTATAACTGAAGGATCTGTATAATATTAAGTTACGTTATGCCTATAGTATAAAAGCAGCTCAAAGTTTATTTTACCTCTAAAAGTCAGAGTTAAAACTTTATTACTGTAATATTATGAAGGTACATAATGTGATTATTATAAGCGCTTATAAAACGTTTTGAAATGCTTACCTATAAAAGATTATACAGACTGCATATGCAGTTCTGTTGACAGTTTATGAAGGGTCTACTACTGGTGTTAGATAAGCAAAGCTAATGCTATCAACGAAAAGATTATATAACTATAATTCGATGTGCTATTGGGACGCAGTGTGTATAATTGCATTGATTTAATATAAATATAGGTAGGTACTGTCTTTAATATTTTGATTCTAATTGGAATGATGTTTAAGAAATATTATTTGATATATTATCCATCTACGGATATAACCAACCTTGACATAAAACCTTGTCAATCTCATCAGCCAATTTGACAACCTACAAATACAACTATAGAGTCTATAGTTGCATCTCTTTTAGTCAATAAGGGAGATTGTTTTTTCGCTCCACGCACCACTAATTAGAATGGTCTTGATGACAGCTGTCTTTCTATAAAATGTATAACGAAATGTCAAATTTTTAATGTTTGTCTGTTTGGGATTAAGTAATCCATAATCCATCGTCCTAAAAAAGACATTTGACATTTAGCGGACACTGTAGTCCACAAGCGCCCCTAGCAGAAAATTCACACAGAATTCATCACACGTATCCAATTTGTCAGTGAAATTGAAACCTTGTGGTGCCTTTAAACCAATTTGGTTGATTGTGGAGACTGTTTGAGCTAAAACAGTAGTTAGTCTCCTAAGGTCCTTATTAATGTTAATTTAATTATTAGTTTTAACTATAATATTATAAATGCGAAAGTAACTCTGTCTGTCTGTGTCACTTTCACGCCAAAACCACTGAACCGATTTAAATGAAATTTGGTAAACAGATAGTCTAGAACCTGAGAACGGACATAGGCTACTTTTTAATGCGAAAAGAGGGTTGTAAAGGGTTGAAAGGGGGGATGAAAAGTTGTATGGAAGTATCGTCATTAAGAAGCTAGAAGCTTGAAACTTATTTTTTAGGCTGTTGAATCGATATAAAGTAATGTGTCATTCAAAGTTTGTGAAGGGGAAGGGGGAATGAGGGGAGGGGAGGGAGGGTGGAAGTGAGGGGAAGAGGGATGGGAGGTGAGGTAAATGGGAGGGGAGGTGGAGTGGGGGAGGGGAGGTGGAGTGGGGGAGGGGAGGGGGAGGGGAGAGAAAAGTGAGGGAAGGGGGGGAAGAGAGACGGGGAGGGGAGGCGGAAGAGAGGGGAGGGGAGGGGGATTTTCGCGGCGTGGTACGGTGCGGTGTAGGTGGGATACACATGTGTCTTATTTGTAAAATAATTAGCCAAAATATTTAAAAATGCTACCCAAAGACACTATTCCACGCGGACGAAGTCGCGGGCACAGCTAGTACATTTTATAATGGGTTATGATACCCTAGAGCTATATGATGCCAAAATATTGTACCTTATAATTTTGAATGCCATACTTTGATTATAATAATTGCATGTTTTTGGGAGTAATAAAAAATTTAAATAAGAACTGTGTTTTTATTCACAATTTTATTACGATAAAAACTAGTGTAGTGATCGGTGACAGTGTAAAATAAAAAACACTTTAAAAATATTCATATAGGCACAGCTTGTGAAAACGTCCTCTATGCGGAACAGAATTATAGTTTTGGGCAACTCTATATTTAGTCAATGTAAACTACTTATCATAACTTCAAGGCTAAGTATAATCACAGAAGAGATTACTAGTCTTACAGTATAATGGAGTCACCATATATAACTCATTCACAGTTAGTAGTTATAAGCAGAGTTCAATGTTTTTGCAAGCTGTACCTAAATATTATAATAATGGCATAAAAAATCAATCTTGAAAGGACAGTAAACTAACCTACAGTAAACATTTACTTTCAACGGAACAAGTTTTATGATAGGTACAGATATATTACATAATATTGTTTATTTTCTTAGATACCATTCTATCTACATTTTTCTTTTTACATATCTCAGAATAATGATTACAGAAGTGGTATTGATTTGAGTGCGACACTCTGAAGTCGTAGAACTCGGAGACGCAGTTAGAGCGTTTTGTTGGTCTCGGGTGTAGGACGTGAACGCACCCCTGTATACAGCTGTATCTTTTAGTTCGATCAAGTGATGATAAAAATTAGAGCTCGTGTAGCCTTATGATGATGTCTAAGATGTCATATTGAAAAGATTTTAGGGGATAGATGTTGGACGGAGAAGCATCTCTGTTCTCACATGGCCATCTAATATTGTGCGTCACAAAATGTAATAGTCTCCTATCTCTATAGTCACCTTCACCTCTACATATACACTGGTTTTGCACTGTATGAATTTGAATAGAAATGTACTCAAACTATACGCTACCCTAAGGAAACCTGACAATAGGGAATATGCATGATTTTTTTAAATATTTTTAATTCACTGATTGCATCCATTTAACACAGTAAATATATGAAATAATACTAAAAGTGTTCAAATTAAGCAAAAAAAAAATAGTTTTAGCATTGAAATAAACTGGCCAAGTGCAAGTGAGATAGTGGTCAAACGCTAGCCTATAACATATAAAAAAAAAAAAAAAAAAGTCGGACTCGCACTCGTAAGGATCCGTGTCACAATAGTGTATTCTATAACTATGACTTTTCGCAACTACAAAAATAACTTTGTTTTTCATAGTGTTGTATGAAAAACAAAGTTATACTTGCGGTCGCTATATCTCAACAACTGCCGACTGTATCTCGTACAAACCAATTTTTGTTGAAAGTTTTTATTGAGATCTACAGAATATATTTTTTCTAGATTTTTCACTCCCTTACTTTAGAAGTTAGAGGGGGGGGGGGGGACACACACATTTTACCACTTTAGACGCGCCTATCTTTTAAATGATTGACTTTGAGAAAAATGATTTTGGAAACCTCAATGTCATTTTTAAAGACCTATCCATAGACACCCACCCCACACGTATAGGTTTGATGAAAAAAAATTTTTTTGTCCATTTCCATGTATATGAGATGCGCCCCCCCTTAAACTTTTATATTTTTTTATAAAAATCGGAAAGCGGTTTACAGAATACATCTACCTACCGAGTTTCAATTCTGTAGTCTTAATAGTTTCGGAATAAAATGGCTGTGACATACGGACGGACAGACAGACAGACATGGCGAATCTATAAGGGTTCCGTTTTTTGCCATTCGGCTACGGAACCCTAAAAATATGAGGTATCTAAAACGCTGCCAAATTTTTGCGCGCCTTTGTGACGTCACAGTGCACCGCACGGTGTCTATAGATTAAATATTTTTATTAGAAATAGTACGTATTCGTACAACAGTGCATAGTATTTCTATGAAAAAGATTTAATCTGTGGAGACCGTGTGATGCCCTGTGACGTCACTTTCTAATTGACAAGTGGTGATGTGTTTCGCAAATTAAAATTTCCCACGCTTTTTTTGCATTTTTCATATAATATTTTAACACATTTAAGAGTATTTTATTTATAAAAAAATGTTTAACAAACTACACCAGAACAATAATGATTCGAAAATAAATGATTTCAAGTAAATGTATACTACATGCATATTCCCTATTTGTGACGACATTGATACAGGCGTAGGCAAGTCCCGGGATAAAATTTTGACGAAATACCTAAAAACACCTCGACATTTATATCAATAAATAGGTATAGTAATTTCGTTTTCTACGTTACTGTTGGCTATATGGAATTTTATTTTGATATATCTGGTAGGAAGAATTTATTTAGTTTAACATCTATTTTAAAATCCTGTAATTTTCCTATAGATGTAGCAAGAATAATAATCTAAAATACTTTTTGTAAATTCCATATTTCACGGTAATCTAATGAGTACACAAACCAGAAAATATGACATCGGTATGTAAATGTATATACATCTCTATTTATTCGTTAGGTAATTTATCATTTATAAGTTAGATACAGTTTTTGAATTTTGATGGTCTTTTAAGCATGGTTCATAAAATGAGATTGTCGAATATGTGGGCCCGTTTACCGGTTACAATATAGTTTTAAATAGTTATCTGACATATGATGCTATATATAATTGTCTGTCAGATAAGTTTCTAATATACGGCTATCATGAACCAACGAAACTGGACTTTGGATAATTGAGTTCTCATACGAGAAGGTAGGTGGTACCTATTTCAGCGTCTGAATCGGTCCAGAAACTGTACTTGTCAAAATTATTGGTTTAGCAGTCGTGGTAGTCGAACAATTATAAATCTACTTTACAATATGTGAACGTAATATAAGGTTCAAATCGTGGCATATTTTACGTATAGTACTTTAAATACTGGGTTAAATATTTTAATTCATCGGATTGGTATTAGGGTGTGGTCTAGCCTTTAATACATATAAAGTAGTACAAAATTACTTAATGAATAGGTACAATTCATACACAGCGTCATGATATAATACATACACACACACACACACAAGTTCTAACACAGAGTTTCCCAACATGAGTTCTCCAACAAAAAATAGACGTCGGCATTGAAAATTAAAGTATGAAAACGCGGTGGCGTGACCGAGCTCCTTACGGGAAGGCGCGTTGCACAGAACATCACCACAGTTTCACAATCCATACAGTTAGGAAACGAATTTACTTGCGTAGAGCAACGGTGGGGTACTCGCAGGGAAGCGGCTGGCGCGGATCGCTGCCCCCAATCTCGCTTAGTTTGCGCACTCGAACTTTGCGGGCCGCCGCGACAATGTAAGAGAGAGTTTTAGGGTGAGGACACCGTTCCGGAACCGATTGCCTTAGATGGAATCTCTCTCGAAGTTGTTACGCAGCTTGATTACCTAGGGCAGACGCTCCAACTGGGCAAACACAACTTTATAGTTGTGTTTGTTTATATGTTGTAGTCCTTCTTATGAAGGAAACTCAGAGAAGAATTCGGCTGAGCTAGGTAGCATTCGCAAAACTCCTTCGAGTCTTATCGTCGCCTATACCACAGTGTCTAAAGACAAGTCTTTAACCAGTGCGTTCTACCTGTGATGACATACGGAGCCGAGACGTAGACACACAGTTCGACTTGTCCGCCAATTTAAAGCCGCTCAGCGAGCTATGGAGAGAGCTATGCTCGATGTTTCTTTGTGGGATCGAATCCGGAACGAAGTAATTCGCCAGAGAACTAAAGTGATCGACATAGCTCAAAGGATTAGCAAACTGAAGTGGCAGTGGGCTGGTCATATCTGCCGCAGGACTGATAACCGTTCGGGTAGACTTGTCTTAGACCGCGAATCGGCAAACGTGGGGGGAATGACTGGAAAAGAAGTGCCGAAGATCAGGCATTGCAGTGGCGTCTTGGGAGAGGCATACGTCCAGCAGTGGACTGACACCGGCTGATTATGATGAATACAATGGTTTCAGAATGCCATTGGTCATCATATTCAATTCTCGTATGAAGTCACGGGCTTGGCCACAGAAGCTAACATGTTTTTTCAACATTAATTTATTATTCCAGAGTATCCATCCGCACAGATCTTAGCAGAATCGTAAAGTAAATTTTAAAATGTTGGGAAACACTGTTAAAGCTAAACAGATATCATGCTAGTTATGGACCGACCGACTTATCTGAACTAATGCTTTCCAACGAAACTCTTTAAAATAATTTCATACACATGCTACATTAGCGACACCGTGAAGTGAACAGATACGATGGCGTCATTTATATATATACAAATAGGTGCTTACATGGAACAAACCAAACTTACGTAATAAATGCCAAATATTTTACCAACCGACTTCACATAAGTAATAGCTATAAGTACACATATCTGTGGATAGGTTATCCGGTCAAAGTTTTAATGTGTCTGGCTTTTATATAAAGACAAAACGGTGTACGATAGCAGCATGTGAAGTCGGTTCTTCTTAAAGTTTTCAACGTAATTATTATTGAACACATCGAGTTCGTATTAAGTCAAACAAGGGCACTTTTTAAAGAAACTTCTTTGGACGGCTCACGAGATATAGAAACACCATTCGTCGATTTTTGTATAAGTTTCGCCGTCATTTATTCATAGATTACAATGATCGTACATTTTAAAGCATTTCTTTATCGAAATAAAAAACTAATTTCGATACAGAATTGAAAGTATCTATGAATGGAGCTTATATTTATCATTAATACATGGACATTTGATTTTCCCACACTTAGCAACGCTATTTTCTGTCGAAGAATCTCGTACGAGTCTTATATGGCCGCTTTTTACTTTACTCTTTTCTTTTATCTTTAACGTAATGTCATTGCTGTCATTGGTAATGAACAGCTTAAGAGCGAACGCGGGCTGCATTTTTCCATACAAATTATTCCCTCCAGGGAAGAATCCCTGAAAAATGCTTATAGAGCAAAATTTATTTCTACAAAAATCAAGGTCTGCTGTAGCTGCGCCTCTATCATTTTCTTTTTTGACCAACCAATTGTAAATAAAAATATGACCCTTCAAAAATCTCAAAGAGGAGATTAAAAGGCTTATATTTCTTTTTGCGATTGGTTGGTCAAAAAAAAAGCATATGGTAGGGGCATACCTATCATGCCATAGCTACAGCAGACCTTGATTTTTTGTGGAAACAAATTTTGCTCTAGAAGCATTTTCCAGGGCGGAAACGGGAGAATACATTTGTATGGAAAAGTGCACCCCGTGTTCGCTCTAAGCTGTGATTGGTTTTATTTAAGCTGAGCAAAGACTAAACTCGCGATCCTAATGAACCGAATGAGGTAGATGGGCAAAATGTTCATTATGAGTTATGCGATAAGGCTGCTT
The DNA here is from genome assembly GCA_954871355.1 of Cabera pusaria. Taxonomy (NCBI): domain Eukaryota; kingdom Metazoa; phylum Arthropoda; class Insecta; order Lepidoptera; family Geometridae; genus Cabera; species Cabera pusaria. The sequence continues at coordinate 12,872,264 of OX940906.1, forward strand.
CAAGCGATAGGTACAGGACCATCCTAAGTGGTATAAACAAAAGGAGGCAAAAAACCCCGCATAAAGTAGACACAAGACTATGGATATAATAAAAACAAAACCGCTTATATCATTCTTAGTCTTTGTCTATGATATTGAAAAGACTCGTCCATAATAATCGAAAGATTTATGACAGCTCCATACATTTCTATCGATTCAACAATCTATAACGTATCAAAATGTTACTTTGTCCAGGCCAAAGTCCACTTACATCCAATATTAAATTAAAATGACAAATTAATTAAACACATGCCGACTTTAATTCCAGTAACATCTTATTTTTCAATTCTCTTCCCTGTAATCTCAGTTACTTCATACTTGTTCTATAACAATCTTAAATATCCACTTCCTAGATTTTAACCCACTTTAATTTTTTACATATTTGTTTGCAATCAGTTTTACATATTTTGCGTTTATTGATATAGGAATACACTGACTAGCTAAAATAATACAGAATCCCGATTCCTGATTGGTCGGCAACATAATACAAGTTTTAATATGCATTGAGTGCATGCATCAGGGTCATAGGTCAAACCCACTTGACCGCAGCTGAGCTCAAAATAAGGCATTGAAAAAAAAATTAGGCTACACGTAATTCCTAATTATCCTTTCTTGAAAATTAGGAAATTGAACCGTACTCAATAGAATATAGTGCTCACATTTCTTTGTCTTGATTTGGTTGTGTGTTTGTGTTTTGCAATGGCACATAGTAGCCAAATCAATCAGTATTGATTGGCAAGGAACAAACCCCATTGGTTTTGTTCCTTGCCAGTCAATAAGAAAGCAAGAAGAAAAAAATCATAAAGGAATGTGATGCACACAAACATTTAAAAGTGTTAAGATTGCACACATTTTGACTTACAACTAAATTGCTTTGCTTATAATAAAAATATAATTACATTTTAAAATAAGAAAAAAAAACTCAATTTTGAGATAAATTAATTATAAATAAGACTGTTATATTATAAGCATTTTTGGTGCCTTTCGTGAAACTACAGTGTCTTGTTCACATCTTATCAAATCACATTATATTACTCATAATGTGCATATATCTTAATCAATTATAATAGTAATAGTATAATTAAATTTAAATTAACAAATTATAATTCACAAACCTTAATTTTTTGTGGAATGTCTAAATTCATTTGGAATGATTTGAGATCAATTTATATAATTATACTTAGTTACTCTTGATAGTTCAACTTCATAGATTGTTAATTTGATAAGTGTAGAAAAGTCAATATTCAAATTAATGCGAATTTTGGGTTACTTAAAAAAATTATTAAGTTTCGTTTCTTTATCCAACTAAATTTAATTTTTATGAAGGTTTCTCCTTTTTTTCTTCGGTTACTGTAAATCACATCGTCACGATAAGGTGAGTTAGTGTCAAATTTAATGCTTGCCTATCAACAATATAAATAATTTTTTTTTTTTAAATATCTTATAGGCTAGCGTTTGACCACTATCTCACTTGACCACAATCTTGCAAGAATGCTGTATTATATCTATCAACAGATGAATTAATTTTAAACATAAGATCAGATCTATTATGAAATCTAAAACATAATTAAATAGATATATCTACTATACCAATATTAGACAATAATCATAATGATAATTTAAGTTCGAAAGATTTAAAACAGTGTAGAAATAGTGAAAAATTTAGAAAGAATTATGCAACCATTTAACACATGAAACTTTAGAAGTTGAATCCTTTTACCAATGCCACAGAAAGCTAGCTCAGTTGCATAGACAAGGCAACTTCATTTTCTAATCAGGAAGGTAAAGCTTAGTTCTCTTGAACGGCATCACTCACCTCTAGAAATGGACTGATTGGCCCTTATATGTGACAGCTATTAGGATGTAACAATTTGAAGAGCGGCACCGCTGCAAGTGTTCCAATATTTAATATCCATCACTATTTTAGTTCCAGGGCCACTCGTACATGTGAATTCAGAGCCTACAGTGCCAAAATGGCGATAATCAAATAGACATAAATCTACTTTGACAGCCGCCTGTGTGTGTGTGGTCGGAAATGTATTCATATGAAAAATGTTGTTTTTCATTCTATTAGGTGTCTGTCACAGTAGTAGTTAGTAGTGATGGACTTGTGCGTATAGATTAAGAGATCAAAACTTTACATCACAAAATATCTCAACATTCGAGTAATGTTTGTAGTCAGTTGTTTTTTTAGTTTAAAGTGGCAGATAAATTTTAAGGTACTTACTTATCACTTGTGTTATAATAATTGATGTGGTATCAGCTAAATTGGAGTATATGGCTAATAGACCATATCATCATCCTTTTCATAGCTGATGCCCATTTGCTTGCAGTACGCTATGATGACCTTTAAAGCAGGGTTCACAAGTTAAAGTGAGGAATCTATCGTACCAGGGCCATACAATTATCATATTTTGACGTTTTTGAAGCAAAATTATCGTACCATCATAATAATCACTCTAATAGTGTTCCTGTCATACATCGCACGGAGTCCCAAATTATTGTTTATGTACGATAATTATTGTACTGTATTGTGGTTGGGAACTCTGCTTTAAAGTGTCATATTACAAATCTGCACTGTTCTATTATATTATACACTATCAATGCATAAGATTATCTCACTCCAGTCAGTTATTTAGTTGGCCAATGTCAGCAACTGATTACAACAATATTATATTTTTTCTACCATACCACCATTGTGATTTTAAAACAAATTAGGTGCTTATATCAATTTAAAAGAATTGAAATTATATTGCATATTTCAGTTGTTGATACCTCCATTATATGCATAGTCAGCTTTGTTATGCATTACGAGATGATTGTCCACAAAGTAAAAGCTGTCCGAACACGTCTCGAAAGGTGCTGCAATCATTTCTTCAACTGAAATTAAAATTTATTTTATTAGAAGTGACTTATGATACAGTTATCAACTAAGCATGCAAACCACTTGCAAACCATCAGACTTTTAACTATCAATGACACTGTCATTGATACACAATACTACATAAGTAAGCATCGAGGTACATGTAAGCTAGATACTCCCATCATAAACTGACTTACGTGCCGAGCAGTGCGATCGGGCATGAGGAGTACTTACGCTAAACATAGCGATGTAGATTCAGCACTGCTTTTTATTTGAACGTAGAGCTAGTTCGCAACGCCACATCTGGAGCGTAGTACATATACATCAATGTAAGTATTATTGATTTACTTTGATAGTTTATAAGGGTGGTTTGCTACGACTGATAGTCTATACAGTCGTTTTTTGCACACATTACATATAACATGCTGTGTTATTTAACTAGACACTTTGTCTTTCAACCTATGAACAAGTCTAGTCCAGTCTAAATTGAGCATTTATCCCAACCCATTTTTTATCTACCAGCTAAAGTAATAACATACCAAGATCAGGTGGTAGAGTTGGAAATTCGTAAATATGTTCACAGGTGTTTCTCGAAAAAGGGATGCAAAATCCAAACTCAAAGTCAAATGTTTTCAACAGAGTATCTCGGAAGAAATGCTTTTCTATCATCCTGAAGTGGTTTACTGGTCTTGGTCCAACCGTGAACTCCACACTGAAAGAATCAAGGAAGGATCTAAGTAAAATTGTTACAGTATAGTGTACATTAATAGTGACTGTGTAGATTAGTTCTAGACTAAGTATTGCTTTAAATATTGCTAAGGAATGAGATGTGGAGGAATGTGGGTGAGGTCTAACATGTAACTAAACTAGTGGCCTTCCAGGGAAGTGTCATAAATGTGGATTATTACCCTTAGGCAATATTGAATTTGTATCCGTTTTTTCATTTTCTGGTCACATAAAAACTCAACAAGAGTCTGAGTAAAGCATAATAAACCTTTAGAGTAAGATTTGAAGATACTTTTCAGAGGAAATTGTTTGGGTGTTCGACGTGGTAAAGGGAAAGTTGGTCCTAAAATGTATATCTTATAAACTTACGTAGCCCCAACAGTTTTCAATTTCAAAAACTGTGGTGTAAACTGATAGCGCACAAATCTCCCTGCATTAGGATCCAAGGGCTCCTCAGAGCCTTCCTCGTTGCCTTCATTGTCCACCCCGAAATCTGTCGGAGGCTTTGCAATCTCAAAGAGAACCGTTCCAGTCTCCAGGTCACGAATCTTGAACCTTGTAAAATCTATGTCGTATACGTTCGCTTCAGGGCTACACATATAAGTATCAGTTATTCGATCCAGCCTCAAAACCTCCTCGGGAGTTATATCACAAGAAATTACGTCGTCTTTATTACTTTCATGAAGAGCTATCGATTCGCACTTTTTCCCCACTAAACTCATTTTATTATCGAGGGCAGTGCTGAGTGCTGTTTTTTATTGAATAAAGTATGTAGTCTCAAAAATATAGGCACAATAGTAAGTTTAATGTTCTAGGAATGTATCAAAGCATCTTTAATACATTTTGACCAATGTTTGTGAATAGAAAATCCATTCGCAAAATTATATTACACGAAAAAAAGTCAACTCAAACGAGGCAAGGAAATTTGATTTTGGGCACAGTTTTTTTTAGCTTCCTGAGCTTCATTATGGCTCCAAACAATTAGTGTATTTAGCCAGTGTCAAGTATTAAAATTGCTTAAGTTTTTGTGAATTCATGATCAAAATCAAAATATATATATTGTAAATACTGTGTTACATAAGATGGTATGTTTATATTTGTATCAACAGTATGCCCTTTTCGGGCGTACAATAAAGCTCTCTGCTGAGCTAGGTTTGAAAGTAAGAATTACTAGATAATATCAACAAATACATAAATATCATGTCATGTCATAAATTAAGGTCAAAGTCACATTTCAATTCAAGTTGAAGTCGAAGTCTAGTCCAAGTCATACCCTCAGTAGAGATGTGGACTATATACTTTTGGGACCTCCGGGAAATTTCCCGGGATAATCCCAGTTACTTTTATGTGTGCCAACCCTATCGACTGCTGCTTAGATACTGAGACATAGTAGTGTGCCGTTACGAGTTTTTCAGAAAACATAACACAACGTTATCTGCGTTACAATAACGTTGCCAAAACCGTCTATTTCACAACGATCTATTTCGCAACCATCGTTTAATAGATGTATACGTTTTAACAATTTTAATAGATAGTTGCTAAAATGCATACATCTATTAAACGGTGTTTGCTTCGCGGAATAGATATTTGTGTATAGGTAGGTACAATATGAAAGTAAAGTAATGTTTATATTTCACATCGTCCTAATTATTTTAGTCTTCCGTCCGACCCAAATTTATTTGACCTGGCAAGGCTTGCAAACTGTAGTAGAAACTAGAAAGAGTATTCCTTTCTCCCTCTATTGACATTGCAAACGAAGTGTGACATGACGTTGCCGCCGCAACAGCCCGCAACGACAGTCTAACTCTAAATAGACGGTTTTGAGAAATAGACGGTTATGAAATTCGTCCATAACGTTTGCGTTGTCGCTCTGTGACAACGTTGTGGAAACGATCTATGCTACATAACGCCCACTCCTACTGAGACAGGAATGGGATGGCACTTGCAGTTCCGGCGTTTTACGACTGGTGCTTAAAACCCGGTGGAGAACAGAGCGGTGGTCCTCTTACAGATTAAATAAGGAAAAGTGTACTTAGCTTTGTTATCGACGGTCCCGGGTAGATATTAGTCCGACACGACCGTCATAATGCTCTGGGATTTCCTATGTAAGCAAACGCAGTATTACATAACTTATGTATTCGAAGAAAAGATTATTGTAACTAGGGTCTTTCAATCGACCATCACAAATTGAGGTGATATTTGTTACTGCATGGCCTCGATGCTTCTCAATCTAGGCTCATGCTTTAATAGCTAGTTATTTCTCTAAGTATTTTACATTATTATCTTGCCGATCTAGGCACTTAATGGTTAATAATCCACATTTATTACCCATTAACTCGCGGAAGAACACAAGTTTTAGGAAAAAATATAATGAGAGCACACTAACTTTTTCACGTTCCCGCCAAAACTCGAAATACAGATTACTTTTTTTTTTTACGCCCCTTTGACACGGTGAACCACAGATTACTATATTATATTTTGAAGGTAAGGATAATAAAAAAATCGGATACAATACACGTACTTATGATATATTTTATTAGCAAAAATTAATTTATTTGGATTTATACAATTTGAGTTCATATTAATAAAAATGCTCATCATTTAACTCATTTCAAATCATTTAACACAAACAAGTATTTAAAATAATAAGAAATTTACATCACTGTGTTTGTAACAATCTTCTGAGGTTTTAACAGTTTCTGTACCCTACATACCTACGTAAATATTTGTAGTGTATCCGATTAAAAATCTGGCATTGGCTGTCAATATCAAGGTCATTCTGCCGTTCCTGTACCTTTAAATGTCAATACTTATTAATAATGGAAACGAAACGGCATATTGTAAAATAATATAATAAAACCAAATTGAAATCCACACGCGACTGGAATTTATTGAAAAAGCCTAATAGTATAGTTGGAGGTTTTTGTAGATTTGATATGAATAAGAGTATCTGCTAAATGCATATAATCGTAACGAAAAACTTATCGTGTAATGGAACGTCGTGTTAGTTGACGTAATATCCGTTGCGTCACAGCGAAGCATGCGCCTTGTCATTTTCATTTATTGGTCAATTTGGTCATAGAATAAAATTACAATACCAATAATCGGGCAATCGCTCAAGTCTTTTTCTGTGATAAGTCTATTTACAGTGTTAGTAGGACTGTCTGATGTGCGTATAAGTGAATAAATTAAAATACACATCATGCTCATCAAAGAATAGTAAGTAATACTGTTACGGTATTTTATCAGTTCGTGAAAATAAATCGATTTTAGGCAAATCCACTTGGAACTGCCACGGGTCTGTAATTCCTTGTTATCAGCAGGTATTAGTCATAATTCAGTGCTTTGCTTTATCGTTGTGCTGCATCTTATGGATTTGCCGATTGTGGACCTAATTATTGACAGTGACGGAACCTTCAGGTCAAGGTTTGGTCACTGAAGTGGAGCTCCTAATTTCCGCGATATTGCTGACAGATGGTCAACTCCCAGAGTAGATTTGATTACAATAAACGTTCAGTCCAATAGGAATAAATCAATTAACGCAATATTCTTTGTTTTCAGTCGTGTAACACTACCTTTAACAGTAGAAGAGGTAAGTATTGAAATCAATTCAAAGACAGACACTGGATGATGGATAAACATGTAATAATTTGAATGCATTAAAAATACTATAAGTATTCTAATAATCTTGGTCACATAATCACTTCGACATTATTACAAGTAAGATAACAGGATAATATTATTTTATTAAAAGTGTTTATTATTATTTATTAAGATGACGTATAGATATATACGTCATCTTAATATAAATTACATATGAATATGAAACGTTTTTTATGAGATAACTTTATGCATACATTTCTTTTAATATATCCCTCAATATCAACATTGAAAAGTCAACATTTAAATTAATTCTGTCAAGTAAATTAATTTAATAGTTTGCCAACATGACCTTGCGAGAAACCTTGATGGACAAAAAAATATGAAAAACTTTAATACATCATAATTCAGTTTGAAGTTTCCTCAATTATACTACACATATTTGAATATTGTTTTTGACGAATCTGCGATGATTCATTATAAGCTAGGTGAGATATATGCCTGATGTAAATCCCACAAATCATAATGTAATTCTATTTTGTTACTGTCTGGGATATTTAATTTATAATAGCCTGTAACTCCATCCTTAATTTAGAAAATCTGTCGGCAAATGTGTAATAACGAGTTCTGACAGCTGTTCGAGAGAGCCAGTTGCCATTCTCGTGCTATAGAGTGCTACCATCCTCAGCTACATTGTAACTTATAAATAGATGCAATAGTGCTCAAACTCTAGGCCTATATGCTATAACAAAAAAACTTGTGGCAAACAAAACTCTGGAATGATATTCCTTTTCCATCAGTGTTCATGATGCATTGTCCTTATCCTAAAAACATTAAGATTTCACTTCTTACACACCTTTCTTGACCACTTTGCCTATAAATTTGAAAACCATTTCTATATCACTGTTGAAAAACTGGAGAGTTAGTCAAAAAGTCGAAGCATTTATTCAATATAGGACAAATTAAAAATCTGCACTTACACAGGGCAAATAACATGAAATAGATCATATAAATAATTATTATTCTAAATATAACAAAAACATAACTTATTGCTTGGAATTTAAAAAAAAAATAAAGTAATGAGCCATTTAGCTTTCATCTAAACCTCGAACATTACACTTAAAAAAATTGTATAATTCTCTTATTAATGTAGGGTTTCCCACTGTACTATTACATGCACTCCAAATGCAACACTTCAGACATGTTCAGACAGTTGTTTAATATCATAGGCCAAACATGCTACACCTAGAATGATTTGACCCTCAAAAGCTGTGCTGCTGGAAGGAACACTGTAAGGTTGGAGTTTTTCTCCTTGGATGGTGGTAAGCTACTTTCATCATGTGAGATGGTGGTCAAATGCTTGACTACGTGCAATAATAAAAAAAGTTACTATGGTACATATTAGTCATTTTACTAGGAGAAAAATAAAACCTAAGATATGACATTGGCCTTTGATCCCATCCTTGGTAATTAGAGACACAAACCTTGATATTATAGAACTACCATAGTAAGCAACAAGCGGTGTCATCTCTTTTAATGAGACTATTATATGGTATTCACTAACTATATTCATGTCTTAGATATATTTCAATAAAAATATTAAATTTTATTTGTGCTTTCAGTATAATAATCGTGTGCCTTGATGAATTCTTGAATAAAAGAAAAGGCAAACTTTGTACAATAATATTTTTATATGGAATATTAAAATTCATTAATTTATATAAATTATTATTTAATTTTCAGAGCTAATTTCATTCTTATAAATATATATTACTTACATTATTGTTATACATTTGAATGATTAAATACGAAAAATTACATTTGAGTAAAATAATGTATACAAATTAGTGTTAACCTTTTTATCCATCATCCCTGTGTTTACTTATGATTTAGGGTTTATCCATATCAAGTTAATGTAGTTAAGATTTACAAAAAAGAATATTTTCTTCAACAGTACCAAGTTGCTCAACTGTATTGTGTAGCAGAAGTCTCCAAAAACGAAACAGGAGGCGGTGAGGGTATAGAAGTCCTTAAAAATGAACCATTCAAAGACTATCCTTTACTTGGTAAGTTTTTCAGTATTTATACATATAAGTTCATTATGTAACATTTTGCTAGTCTGGTGATTTGTAGCTCAATAGTTTTGAGTAAATAAGATTATACAAACATACATTTTGCTATGGATTCACTCTCACCTTGGTCTTGTCAATAATGTAACTGCTGCAAAGTCACTACTAAAATTACCAAATGTGACCAAAAATCGAAGGTATCTCTTAAATTGAGTTCTTTCCAATTGGAATAAAACGTAAATAGAGATTACGTTTTATTGCAATTGGAAAAAAATCTGATTATAACAGAATTGAAGACATTTTGCTAACAATCACATTACATTCCCAATAAATAATTACTCTTTGTAACACCTTACCTCAAAAGGAAAAAAGGAACCCTTTTAGGATCACTTTGTTGTCCGTCTGTCAAGACTCTTTTTATCAGGAACGCGGAAAGGTATTTAGTTGGAACTTAAATGAAATACTTGGATCGACGGTATCTTTTTGCTGTGAAAAAATCAAACTTGTAAGTCAACGCAATCAAAAGATATGACCGTTTAGGTCACATATTTTCGCATATTATGCGATTTCACAAGGGAATCAAAATAGAGTGAGTATTTCCTGTTCACCTAGAATCATGAAATTTGGCAAGAAGCAAGGTCTTGAAGGAAAAATTATAAATTATTATTATAAAGCTTATAAAGGAAAAAAATAAAACCGTAAATATGTAGTCTTAACTTTAGAGTCTTAAGACAAAAAAAAAACTAATGTACGATTACAAACATATTATTTGCGGTTGGTGCATGAACAGTGTCTTCTGCCTAGGCATCGGTCTAGGGCTCGAACTGCAAAGTTAAGCTTGTCCTTTAACCTAGTTTGAGAACTTGGTACGGAAGCGTCGTTGGGCGAGTACAACTCGACTCGACATTGCCGGTTTTTTCACATGGCAGCCTCAATACGATTTCAAACTTCAAATCTCATATACAACTATCGCCAATAAATTCAATCGGCTTCCAATTGCTTAGTTCCCACTTGACCTCTCAGTTTCTCTTATAATTGACTGCAATTATTATAATGTCAACACCAATAAGGGCGAAATCACATTAAGTGTCTCGGAGTTTTTTATTGGAAGATGTTCTAACAATAGGCCGAAAGCTGACTCGATATTGAATAGCGTATACGATTGAAATAGGTTTATTTCTTGGCATCAAGGTTAGGACGCTGGTTTTGTGCAAAACGCTTATAAATATCTGCTGATACAAAACACGAAGTGCATTAAATTTTTTATTAAACTATCGTGAGGTTTATCGAACGACTTTTTTGTGTTATCATTTTGATGAAAGATTTTAAAAACTAAAACAACCGACTTCCATGCCCCGCGAGTCAATTTCAGTGGCACGTTTGAGACGTTATTCGTCATATCTCTAGAGATACTTTTCAGATATCGATGAAATTAAAATGGGACCACCTTACCGATTAAAAAAAGAATCATTCGAATCGGTTCACACTTGGCGAAAATATCGATGAACATAGGTATTTGTCACGAGTAGACTTTAATCTAGACGGTCTAAAGATATTAAAATATTTATGTCAAAGTCAAAGCATTTATTCAGTATATGGGCAAATTAAAAATTTGCACTTACACTCGTCAAATTACATTAAATAGATCATATTCAATAAAAAATATTATAGATATAACAGAAACATAACTTATTGCTTTGAATTTACAAAAAAAAGACAAAGGTATTGAGCCATTCAGCTTTCATCTAGACGTCGAACGTCACACTTAAAACACATGTTTAATTCCCCTGATTAATGTAGGGTTGCCAACCGTACTATTACGAGCACCCGCAACCCAGTGGATGTTTCAGTACTTCAGACAATTTTTATTCAAAAAATTGTGAAATAATGAAACATAATAAATAAATAAAACGCAGACTAATTGCAGGTACAAATCATATTCCGAATGGAACTGATTGTCCGTCTATCAGCTGCATAATACCGTCTTAACAGGTAACCCTAGATCTGCAAACAAAAGATGAAAACTGATTGACTGTTGAATGTACTGGTGTTTCGGAAGTACTCCCATCAGAGAAGAAACACCAAGAAACTCTATGGGGCTTGTCACTTATTATAATTCATTTTTGTTTTAATTCATATTCAATATTTTTTTTAAGTTACAACAAATAATTATGTTATCATACAATTTATATTATATCTTGGAGCTTGGGGCATTCAGGCCAAGCATTTTTGTCATTCATATAGTCATTTAATGTATAGTACGATTTCTTCATTAAATTGGATTTTACAAAGGTTTTCAATCTGCTCATAGACAGTTGATCAATATCTTTAGGAAGTATATTATAAAATCGTATACAGTTCCCCAAAAAAGAACCACTAACTTTCCACAACCTGCATTGAGGTAAAATTAATCTATTTTTGTGTCTTGTATTGAAATTATGTACATTGGACCTCTTATCATAATCATTGAAATTTTTGCGTACATACATAATATTTTCATATATATATTGACATGCCACTGTGAGAATTTTAATTTCCTTAAATTTTTCACTAAGTGAGTATCGCGACTTCATGGTATATATAGATCGAATAGCTCTTTTTTGTAAAACAAATATAGATTGTATTTCGGCGGCTTTCCCCACAATAAAATGCCATAGGACATTATACTGTGGAAGTAGCTAAAGTAAACCAATCTAGCAGTGGATTCGTCAGTCAAGTTTCTAATTTTACGTACTGCGTATGTAGCAGAGCTCAATCTACCTGCTAGAGCCGATATTTGAGTAAATTAAAAATTGAGTAAATGTAAATTAGATAGGTAGCCTGCGCTTTGTTCAGTTCAATAGCTTTTGACTTTTACTGTTTAGGAGAATAGTATAAACTTATTCTCGTATTCAAACAACATTATTAGTATTTACAGTGCTCGCAAACGCATAGTGGCATTCAAATCAGTTCATTACTGACAATTATTATATGTCAAATACACCGTTATGCGTTTGTCGTTGCGCTACTGAGTTCGATACTTGGCCACTCGCCGCCGCCCCTATTCTCAATCATTCGAAAACCTATTCGGATTCGGAAGTTTCATTTTTAATTTTGAATATTGATAAATCGGTGAACTATTTCGTCGCGGAAACCTTTACAATTAGAATAACTGATTTTTTAGAATTGAAATATCGAAAGTAACCGATCGGAGCATTGTGAATTGCAAATCAATTTCAATGTCGAAGTAAAGGTAGATTCTGAATTATAGTAATTCCAAATATGCTTTCGAATTATTGAGAATGACCCTGCAGAGTGCAGAGCATAACATATTTTTACTGGCGTCCTTCGCTACTCATATCTTTGTCGACCCGCGGGTGTTTGACCACTATCTCACCTGTGGGTAAATGGTGTGTACAGCATGCAATTCCGCCACTGAACCCTACCTAAAATTACATATCGGATACCTCATTCCGAATTTGTTTCTATTGACAAACTCCTAACATAATCCTTTCCATAGATCCCTGAGCGACTTCAAATGTTTTTATCAGTCCAGCCACAGTTTTACAATCATAATGTAAATCTGTGGTCCAACCGTGAATATTCACGTCTGTGCTTCGTAGGTCAAGATGGGTAAAATCAAAAAGTATATATACTAGCGTAGGGTAAGACGCACTGACGGTACTTTTAGGTTTTGTGGAAGAAAAGGGACTTACCATTTATTTCATTAGAATTTGCGCCCATTAATACACTCGTGAGATTGCCAGCAATGGCTTCATTATTTATCATTCGTAAAAATTTTGCCACACATCCCTCAGCCTCGGTTTAACCATCTCATAATTTTCCTAAGTTTATACATTTATTTTATTTGTTAACCAAGGTAAGGTTGCCACCACCTCTAAGGAGGACGATTGCGGAGTTTGCCCTACCTGCACCGAACCTGGTATTGTTAAAAGAACTACACAAATGTATACATTGATTTAAAACGTAGCAATCCTATAGCTAATTTGTCGTAAATAGCAATTTTATAATGTTTTAAGCCATAATTTTAGTAAGTTTTCAATCATCATTCATCGTGTGTTTTTATTATGTACTTAGTTGTCATTGAAATCGCTTGGAGTTTATAAAAAACGTCATTAATTTTGGTCACTTGCGCTTAAAATTATGCTACTGATAAAAGTACTTCATCTTTATTTAAAACTGCAGATAAGCACGATCACATCTTTGACCGGTCAGTCCAATTTAATAAAACATCAGGTGCTGCATCAAAATGGTTGTAAATCATAATCCAGTTGCCACTTACATAGTAAATGTTCGAATCAGTAATGTTTAATAGTTAATTCATTATTCCCAAGTAGCAATAAAATCAGTGTGGCTATTTGTAATCAGTCACTTAATTATCTCACAATGTTGTAATTAGACCCAGTAATAGTGTAGAATACGGTCAAAGTCCTTGATAATGATAATGAAAAGACCATGATTAGACTGGCCCTGCCGATGTACCGACTATACTGGTTTGAAGAATCACTTTAACCGCAATCTTTTGATCACAACATTTACTTACGTATTTGTACGATATGATATCAATTGTGGATCTAATGTTGAAATTGGTCATCATAGAATATACATTTTAGTATTTTTGGGCACAATGGATGGATATGAATTTTCTAAAAAATCTAATCTAAATTAAACTATTTTTTTTATATCCTATAGGCTAGCGTTTGACCACTATTTCACCGGTTAGTAAGTGATAATAATGCGTTCGAAGATGGTAGCACGCTGTGACGCTAGGCCTGGAATGGGAACTGGCTCTCAAGGATACCTGCCGGAACACATTAGATTTTTGGCGGCAGATTTTCTAACATGAGAGTCCTACCACCATGCGGCGGTTGGGGGTTCCTTAACGATGTTTTTTCTTCACCGGAGGGCCACTGTGTAAAGCGCACATAAATTTATCGATAGAACAATCCATTGCACGGCGGGGATTGAACTTGGTACATCTGGCGTCAAAGCCGTCCATTTCCCACTACCCCTACACCACTGGGCCCTCAAACTATATTGCGTAGTACAAGCTTTTATTCATCTTTGTATTATTTGGATGCTTGTTTATAGGTAAGACCTTGATATCTATTTTTAACCATTTGCTAGCGTCCTGACACGACTTTCCAGAGTGAGTCGTTTTCATAAAAAATATTGGAAATATTTTTACTAGACTCGCTTGATGCCTTTTGATGGGATCCTCCTGAGATGTCTCAAATCATGATCATGCTGATAAAACGGCGCAGCTAGTAACGAAACATTATTTCACATTTATACTTAACTATTCTCGAGTTGCAAGGAGGTCCCACGCTGCACATTCATTTTGTTTGATCAGCTGGCTTATAGTAGATAGTCTAGGTCTGGTGACGTAATAATACCCCACATGTATTAAAATGTGGATTGAGGTCAATGTCGAATTTGATGATTGCTCTCGTCTCACCGTATTGTTATGAGAACCGCGTTGTATGTACTTTTACTTTTCAGAAGTGAATTATAACTATTACGGTATAGTGATGTGTTCTGTACTACAGTTATTTTGTTACTTCCTTTAAAGTGACAAAGGTGAAGTACCTAGTTGCTTGTTTATAACGGGTAAAGACTTGCATTGAATAACGGGCTACTACGGAACCCTACACTGCGCGTGGCCCGACACGCACTTGGCCGGTTATTTTTGTATCTGATATGCTAGTATTTGACCACTATCCACTCCACATAGTAACCGACGTCTTCTGTCATCCGCAAACAAAATAGACATCTCCTTCTATTCGACAGTGCCTTACCTTAACCAACTTTAGTAAGATTGTAGTATAACATGGAACCCACCTCTAATTTTGGCCTAACCGGCTTAAGGTGACATCATGGTCAAGTGTTTGTCAGTCATCAATAATAAGAGGCAATTTATGTCATTAAGCGAATAAACAGTGAACATGCACGAAAAAAAGGATCTTTCCTATGTAGACCATTGTACAAATA
Organism: Cabera pusaria; assembly: GCA_954871355.1. Classification (NCBI taxonomy): domain Eukaryota; kingdom Metazoa; phylum Arthropoda; class Insecta; order Lepidoptera; family Geometridae; genus Cabera; species Cabera pusaria. The sequence goes on from OX940906.1 coordinate 12,887,552, forward strand.
TTCGATGTCTAAAGCCAAGGATAATAGCTCCTACCATTATTAATGATGTTATCGAACTAACAATTGAAACATTTGCTATTGATAATGTCGCTAACCCATTGTGTTCTGCATAGTAACAACGAGGAAATGTATTGTTGGAAAAACTGGTAAGTTTTCCAGCAGATTAATTTGTAATTTCATCATCATCTTTGCAATGTTTCGACAGAGGCCTCTTTTCTATACCATTCTTCTCAGTCCTGGCTATCTCTCTATCTATGTCCCTCTTACAATGTTCTTCTCGTAATGATTACCTTATAGTCTTCCGTATCGATACCGTATAGTCTACCTACTATTCTTCTCTTCTCTTGACTGATCAAATGTACTTCATTTCAGATTTCAGTATTCTTGTGATTATTTTATTGTTGGGAAGTTGGGTTTCTTTCCAGAGATTAATAACTAAATATTTACTACTGGTAGGTACAATCTCAAGATCTGTTTACCTAGTTACTGTCAGAACCTTTCATGATAATCAAGATCTTTGCTGCAACTTCAATTTTGCCAATCATGTTATCCACTCGAACCTTACTTTGATGCATCGTCAGTTCTTATACTTGTTTTTTGGGTCTTTGGGCTAGCTGCTCTTTGTCCACTCTTACCTTCATTTACTACTCCTGTTCTCTGGTCGATTTGAATTCATAATTATTACGGTGTTGCGCCTTAGTTTTCTATCATAATTATAGAAAATCCGTAAAATATGCAAGTACTTATTTATTTATTTAGCCTATATTTCCCTGTACAAAATTTCAGGTAAAACGGTCCAGCCGTTGACTGTGAAGAAGTCCCAAACAAACAAATATACAAACTGACTTTCGCCTTTTTAATACATATTGGTGTTGATTACGACTACATCTGAAAGAGAGTTATGTATGGTGATTTTGGCACGCTTCGATGGACTTTAATAAATAAGGCGTAGATAATAAATTCGTAAGAATATATTCGACGCAATCGTGAAAGAATAAATGTAATAATAGTAATTGTAGCAGTTGACACCAGCGCCTATAGCGAAAAAATCCAACGCGATAGCCTATTCAGTACTATTGAAGTCGGATTTTACTTTAATTATGTTCCTTGTGTCAAAAACCTTAGCGAAAATTAATACTGCATATAATGGCTTTGAGCTTTTCATCAGATCCTACATAGAAGCATACGACATGAAAAATATACATTTTTGAGAGCCAGTACCTATGCTAGGCCATGGCTCGCCCTAGCATGCTACCATATCCTCGACTGCATCTTTACTTGCCAATTGAGGTAGTGGTACGTAGTACTATTTATTATTCTCTGGTAGTAGTCAAACGTTAGCCTTTGCGTTATAAATAATTTCAGCTTCAAATGCCGCGCTAGTCATTTATAGTACCAATTTTGAGGTGTTTATATCCATTACTCTAGAGATACTGAACCCAATTAAATTTAAATGAGTCTATGTACTTGGAAAGTATGTATAACCCTTTCAAACACAAAATAATATTCCAATTCGGTCTGGCGTCTTGGAGTAATCAGGGAGCATACATAAAAAATAAAATATACCGTCGAATTGAGAATTTCCTCCTTTTTTAAGTCGCCTATAAAGTTTACCCAAGTTCCTTGTAATTCACGAGAATAACCTTGCTAAAACGCTGAATATAAACGGTCACATAATAAAAACTGCAAGTCCATTAGCCTAGTAACATAAAGGAACGTGTTACCTCTACTGTTTTCAACCATGACGTGTTCGGTTAGTTTACACAGATGTGTGTGTGGGCGCAGTTTGCTTAGCTGGAGCAACTTTTGTCTGAATGCATCAAATTTACTATTCTTGACGCTATTTCGATTCTTATCATTTGAATTATTATTATGATCGGATACAATAACAGTTGATAAAGGATAAGGTAGACGACTGATATTGAATTATGTTGAAAAGTAGAATTTCAATTTATTTGCTATTTTTCTAGCGTACTATACTGGCTAACCTTTAAGTGACGATTTTGTCGGGGATCTGGAGGGTAGGCCTTCAATGGGAAATAGTTCTCAAAGACAGTTGTCATTGGTGAAGTGGCTAGTGATAGCTGAAATGATACACTTAAACGGCCTACACACGGCCCTAAAATCGGTGGCGATATCGGGCCAGTGGTATGGGGATGAAATCGGGTACTACTCTACACACGTCCCTGCCATTCACTACGTAACCGACCGTGCAATAGACGGCTCGTTGATCCGAGATGCCGACACTCAAAACAGCAAAATCAGGGCCCCTAGACAAATCCAATTTCCTGTTTGCCTTCACGCTAACGCAAGTTCAAAATGTATGGGAATGACATTTTTGTTACGGAAACATATTCCCCCAGTCCCGATTTCGCTACACACGTGCCGACAACGCTCCCTATAAGATAATAGTCCCTAAATCGTGAGCTCGCCCGAAGCGATTTTAGAGCTCTAACTCAAAAACAATAAAATTCGGTAATATTTGCCTATACACGAAAAGTTATTGGGACCCTATTATTCAGGCTCCGTTGTCCGTCCGTACGTCCATCTGTCCGTTCTTCTGTCACAGGGCCATATTATTTATCTGTTCTGTGACAGGGCTATATCGTCTGAACCTCAGACTATCATGCTTCAAATATCACAATGCACTATTATCTAATCTGTGACAAAACTAAAATTAGTGCTACTGTTTCGTTTTATTTGAGGTTAGAGTAATAAAACCTGTAACTCAAATTTTATGGTTTGGAATTTTAAAGAAAAATAAATATTATCGATATTTGCCAAAATAAACCGTGAAAGTCCAATGTGCGAAGAATATTAGTTTGACTTATATAGCCGTTAAATTATACAAGCACTAAGGATTTGATTAAGAAAAAATAATTGCAACTGTACATAAGATGGTTAATGTATCACAAATTTAAAACCCCAAAATCTGTTAAGTATCTTAATTTTTAGAAATGAAAAGAATTAGGAAAGTTGTATCAACAGGACATTTATTATGTAGGTACAATACAAGGTTAAAGTAAATAAACCTGTCAAGTGCGAGTTGGATTCGCACACGAAGGGTGGGTGCCGTCCTGTGGCTCCGTAAGTCCGTACCACCGTACACTAAGTTATAATATAAGGTAGAGAAGATAATGCCGGCAAAAACACGTTTCTTGTAATTTCCCCAAATGCTTTTATATAGGTTTTATATACAGAGTGATTCAGTACCGATGGACCAAACGAAGCAGGGTGGTATAGGACCTCACTGCGCATCTATTGAACCCCTATGTATGTTCTACCATTTTGGATAGTTTATGAGATATGACATTTTTTTTAAATATGATGTTTCTTTGAAGTGTTTCACACTTTATATTTTTTTTTTGTAAATTGTTAAACACAATCCAAAATTTCATCGTACCGACGGGACTTGAACCCGCAACCTCCGGAATAAAGCACCGGAACATGTTATTCCGGAGGTTGCGGGTTCAAGTCCCGTCGGTACGATGAAATTTTGGATTGTGTTTAACAATTTACATTTTTTTTAAATGTTTTTGCTTTCGCCGCTTTGGTTGACAATTTTTTTTTCTGCTCAACCCTTTTCGATAGAGCGAAATTTTTTTCTTTGTAATCGTAGGTAGATAATAGACCTAACAAATGGTATTATTATTATTTTACTCAAAAAGTAAATACTTTCATAATAATAGAAAAAGTTACATCTCATAAACTATCCAAAATGGTAGAACATACATGGGGGTTCAATAGATGCGCAGTGAGGTCCTCTACCACCCTGCTTCGTTTGATCCATCGGTACTGAATCACCCTGTATATTTTTATTATTTTTTGTAATAGCGGCCATAGTAATACATATTCTGTCAAAGTGTCCTATCACCTTCTGTCAAATTGACCTATTATGGTGCAGGAGATACAGCCCTGTGACAGACGGACGGACAACGGTGTCCCAAAAATCGGGTTCCATTTTGACATCCTTTGGGTACGGAACCTTAAAAAGTTTATTTTGCTTAGAACGTGTAAATAGGGATTACAAGCACGTGAACAAGGCCTACTAGGGGTCGTGACCTTTCCATACGCATGCCAGTTTTACTCACGAAACCATTTCACGCTTAACAATGCCCTAATTGCAATACCACCAACATAATATACGACTTTGAAGTACTTGATTTCAGAGAATTAATCGGCAATAGCCAGTGCCGGATTTAGAGGTCTGGAAGCCTCGGGCCAACATAGGAGTGGAGGCCCCCTGGCCCCAAATTATTTTCCAAATAAAATGGACAATTTTTTCCAGTCGAGTTTTCCAATAAATAATTTATTGTGACACCTAGTATAGATTCTTTTATTATTTAACAAACAAAATATAAATATAATCGGAAACAAGAATTATCTGAAAAGATTTAAGCGTTAACGAACGGAACCATACGAATTTTTTCGATCGAGAGGTTGTGAGTTCGATGCCCACCCATTGCACTATTGACGTGAACCCACACAAGCATATTTTAGCGTAGTTGGGGGGGTTAACAAGAGTACTAGTAATGTGCAACCCATAAGTGGTCACCGCCGCCTATTGACATCTGCAATACCAGTTTTCGCCGATGTGTCGCCTACGTGGTTATCATGATTATCTGTAGATACTAATCACCCCTGAGATATTACCCTGAAAACAATGATGAAAAACATACAACTTAGTGTTCATATCACATTTTAACTGAAGGTAGGTAGGTACTTTACCTCGACTTTACGACTTGCATCTACAATAAACTGGCCAAGTGCAAGTCGGACTCGCCATCGTAGGGTTCCGTAACACAGTAGAGTATTTTATAACTATGATTTTTCGCAATTACAAAATTAACATTTTTCATAGTGTTTGTATAAAAAACAAAGTTATGTTTGCGTTCGCTCTATCTCAAAAACTGCTGACTGTATCTCGTTCAAACCAATTTTTGTTGAAAGTTTTTAGTGAGATGTACAGAATATATTGTTTCTAGATTTTTCACTCCCTTACTTTAGAAGTTAGAGGGGGACACACTATTTACCTCTTTAGACGCGCCTATCTTTTAAATGATTGACTTTGAGAAAAATTGATATTAGAAACCTTAATGTCATTTTTAAAGACCTATCCATAGACACCCTACACGTATAGGTTTGAAGAAATTTTTTTTTTTTTTCAATTTCATGTATTGGATGCCCCCCCTTAAACTTTTATATTTTTTATTTTTGTATAAAAATCGGAAAGCGGTTCACAGAATACATCTACCTACCAAGTTTCAATTCTGTAGTCCTAATAGTTTCGGAATAAAATGGCTGTGACATACGGACGGACAGACAGACAGACATGGCGAATCTACAAGGGTTCCGTTTTTTGCCATTCGGCTACGGAACCCTAAAAACTTGAACTATTCTAACACAATGACACTGGCTAAATACACTAATCGTCTGGAGCCATGAACTAAAAAAGAAAAGTATACCTACTTCAACGTAAAAGAAGATACGGCTCCACTCGATACTTGTACAATGCTTGTACACTTACTTGTACCACAGTACGATAAAATGTACTGTGCTTGGGTTTCTTTGGGGGTTCCTATTCCTACACAAAGGCTCCTAATAAGTCCAAATTGAGCTTTGCGTGAAATTAATTTTACAGACTGAGGCAAATTCCATTACCTACGAGTACGTTTGATGTATGTGTAATCAGAATTAGCTTAATTAGGTGTGAAAGCATTAATATGCCAATGTAACACTCGACAACAGTATTAAAACGTTTTACGCAATCTGATGTAATCATCTCGGCAGATCGTTTCTCGTCTGACCCTTGCAAGTTTTTCTCCCAAGGTCCGAAACTCTACGGACGCCTTCTTTTGTTCTAAAAATAGCCCTTGTGTAGTTCCGACTTTAGCTGATGTTAAATTGTAGGTGTCTGAGGTTTTACTATGAATTGTTACTGTATAGCATTTCTGCCTTATAAAGATTTCTATGCGGATGACCACATCACCAATACTATAATATAAAATTAAGAGTAAAACCATACTATAATATGGAAGTCACTTTGTTTATTACCTCTTCATGTCTAAACGTCTCTTCTCTATCGTTTTGGCTGAAATATTGCACAGGTATAACCAGTAGGTATCGTCGAACAGTACATAGAATGCTAAGCTAACTAAGGCTCGAGGTCTTACTAGTACTATAAATGCAAAAGCCAGTTTGTGTGTTAGTCTTCACCCTCTCATGAATAAACAGCTCGACCGATTTGTTTTACATTTTGTACGGGATAGTCACGTGAGCCAAGCTGCGTGGATTACTATTCCTGTTATATCCTGGCATTGCAGAGTTTTTTTTAACAAATAGGTGCCACAAAATACATATTTATATTTAAATCAAATACCAAGGACTTACATCACGAAATCTTAAGCATTTCAATAAAGTAAAAGTACTCTCCAGAAAAGTCAAATTATTAAGAAACGTTTTAATTAATAAAAGGTCTAAGAAAATGTACAAAGGAATAGCACTGATGGCAATTTATGTAATTCATGCGGTAATCACCGATTCAATGCGTTATATACTGTAAAAAATGGTTGGCAAAGTAAAATCTGCATTACCTTTATTCAAATTTCAAGCTCTAAACTAGAATCTAGAGCTTTGATTCAAGCTGCAGATAATCTTGATATCTAAAGTCTAGATATGCTCATATGCGCAAGATAGCTAGCACGGAAAAGATAGTAGGTATTAGGACATACATTCATTTTTCATTCATCATCAGCCCGTGTCAGTCCACTGCTGGACGTAGGCCTCTTCCAAGATGCTTCACTGTGCCACTGAGCCCGATCTTCGGCTCTTAATTACAAAACTGACAAATTAATCTCAGTTTGGGCACAGAATTGATAATAGTTGGTTCGGTTCGGATCTAGATGCCTAGTGGAGCCGGTTTCGTATCCTTTCTCTTGTGACGGTCATTGTTAGGTTTTGATATAGGTATTTTGCAACGGTTGCAAAAGCGAGAATTGCGACTTCTGGGACTTGAAGTTTGTACATCTGCGATGTTTAGATATGCCAAGAGCAGGCGATAACATTTTTTTTAAATTGAAGACCGAGATGCCTTTGACTATCTTATTTCGTCGAATATACAATGCTCACGCCGTAACGATAAATCTGTAAATTTTTAGTGTAGATCCCACATTTTTACATTTAATTTTGCTATTGTATACATCAAATTAAACTCAGGAGACGGGAGTCCTAAAATCAATAAGGCGCCATTTCCACGAGCGAAGGAATCGCGACGATATTATCGTTGTGCCACGTATTTCTATATGATGATCTCTGATCTCCACACGGCATGTTATCGCGGCGATGCGACGAGTGGCAATGTGAGCGCATAACGTCGTATCGCCGCGGCATTGTCGCTACTGGTGGCGCCGTGGCGCGCCCGCCGTGCGCTCGCCGCATAAGGTGGCGCTCTCGCAGCGAGCGCTCATAATTTTTTTTTATATCTTTATAATAAAAGCACAACGCATAATCAACTGTCAAGGAAATGCGACGATTCCGTTACGAGTTGTCGCTGACACGCTGTGATTCTGACACGAGTCGTGGCCGAATAATCGCTCGTTCGTGGAGATGCCGACGATAGAAGCGCGGACTCGTCGCGATTCCCTCGCTCGTGGAGACAGCGCCTAAGGGTTCCTCTTTTTTAAAAATATTTGTTTCGCGATTACTCCGCCTTTGAATGATTTTTGTCATAGGTAGGGATCATCTCCATGTTCCCATTAAAATGTTATCAAGATCTGATTATTATCTCCAGAGATATGGCGAATGGCGATAAACATTTTAAACTTCGTACTGAAACTGACTCACGCGGCATGTGAAGTCAGATTTTTAGTTTCTGACTTCACATGCCGCGTGAGTCAGTTTCACTATCTTGATGAAGATAGTTGTACTAGAAGATAGCTAAGAATTAAATTACGTATTTGTCCTGGAGGCATAGGCCTTGTGTGGTTCAGTTGAAATAAATTTATGAATTAGAGCTGTTTATCTATTTTCAAATATCTTCAAGTCAATGTTCTTCGGTATCTGAAGTTTAGACATTTGGTTTAGCTAAAATACATATATCAATTAAGCACCCTATCATTTACACCACACATTTACATCCAGATAAAAAAATCCTGATCTGATTCAGCGTTTATGAATAAGGACCTTAATACCTATTCTCGAATATCTAGAAATCAAGGTTCACCCATATCTGGAGCGTAAAAAATCATCTTGATTGGATAAAATAAGTCTATCCTTATGAATTTGGACATTATACGACTGGTATCTTTTATGTGGTAACCACACAGTTGTTTTCCAAAGTTGTAAACCATCATATTTAAAATTTTCCACCAAACTTGTCTTTGATACGCCTCTAAGAGCTTTTTTTTTATATCTTATAGGCTATCGCTTTACCACTATCTCACCTGTTGGTAAGTGATGATGGGGTCGAAGATGGTAAGCACGCCAGACCTTAAATAGGAACTGGCTCGAGCTTGGCGAATTTTGATATTTTATAAGCGTAGTTGACAACGGTGCATAACTACCAGTAGAATTAGGATGTTTAATATCACCTATCTTCGAATACCTCTATAAATCAATATGCATCTGTATCCAGGGGGCAAATACTCATCTGGACAATACACGTACAAGATCTACCACTTGGCGTCCAAAGTGCCAGCCTTCATCAGATTGCTTGCGCCTAAGGGATCCCTTGAAGTTCACGAGGAGGCGTGGAATGCTTACCCTTACTGCAGGACTGTGCTCACGGTATGTGTTATATAAACTATATGTAAACTTTAAAGAAAGAGGTTTTTACTGGTATTGACATATGTCATATACACTCACGGACTCATATACTGCATCAAAGTTCAGGATAACTTTACTTTCGAATTAGGAGGGAACGCGGGGTGCACTTTACCATACAAATGTATTGCCCCGTTTCTTCCCTGGAAAATGCTTCTACAGCAATATTTGTTTCAACAAAAAATCAAGGTCTGCTGATGCTACGCCCCTATCATTTGCTTTTTTGACCAACCAATTGCAAAAATAAATATAAGCCTTTTAATCTTCTCTTTGAGATTTTTAAAGGGTCATATTTCTATTTACAATTGTTGGTTACATTGATTTTTTGTAGAAACAAATTTTGGTCTTGAAGCATGGAGGAAACGGGGGAATACAAATAATTTAAATAATTCAAATAATATAATAAATTTGTATGGAAAAGTGCACCCCGCGTTCACTCTTAATTGAATGGTCCTTTCCGAGTCCATCAGTGTACAAATTTAAATTGAAACCTCTAGTTTGGTTCGTTCTTCTTCTTCTTCATAACAGCGTAGGATAATATCCTTAAACCTATTTTTGTAAATTAGAAAAAACCATTCAATTAATTCGGAAGTAATCCTGAACTTTGATGCAGTTTATGAGTCCGTGAGTGTATATTTTTTGATTAATTTAGTACGGTCTATGTGACAATTTCATACAAAATGATTAATTAAGATGAAAAAATCATAGACCGGTTTTCGGCTGTTCCTTTTTTGTTTTACAATTCTTTTATTTTTAAGCCAACCATGAATTGAGGCGAACAAAGCAAACAAAATATCAAAATAGTCGAACCAGTGTAGAGTTTAGTGAGACCATCGCACGGTAGTTATTTACCCATTTATGTCAGAAGGTTATTGTTCTTCATTTAGCATAAATAATTTCTTTGTGTTTTGTCTGTATTCTAAATTCCTAGCTAGACGATATCATTACATGATCGATTATCTTATAAAGCTTTTTAATGATAATTTCAGAATCCTGGCTACATGAAAGAAAACTTCGTCATTTGCATAGAGTCCTTGCACGTACCTGACGCGGGAGATAAGCACAATGTGAGTACACTTTTATTGTATGAAGGAACGCGGAGTGCATTTTTCCATACAAATGTATTCCCATGTTTCCTCCCTGGAAAATGCTTAGTTCTGGAGCAAAATATTTTATTACAAAAAATGTTGGTCTGCTATAGCTTTAGCCCCTGTTATTTGCTTTTTGATCAACGGATTGCAAAAATAAATATGACCTTTCAAAAACTTAAATAAAACTGGCCAAGTGCGAGTCAGCATCGCGTCTCTTATCGCACACTTAGGGAGGGTTCCGTACAATACGAAACATAACAGAGTTTCAACCTCATATATTTGATTTATTGATATTACCAAGAATATTTGGTTTGGTCGCGATCTAGAAAGACGGGCTCGTTTACTAGCGCCATCTATGTCATTTTGCCGAAACTATTTAGATAGATGGCGTTTAAAAACACGTTTTTTGTATGGGGACCCCCCTTTAATTTTTAACTTTATTTTGTTTTTAGTATTTGTTGTTCTAGCGGCAACAGAAATACACCATCTGTGAATATTTCAACTGTCTAACTATCACGGTTAATGAGCTATAGCCTGGTGACAGACGGACAGACAGACAGACAGACAGACAGAAGGACAGCGGAGTCTTAGTAATAGGGTCCCGTTTTACCCTTTGGGAACGGAACCCTAAAAATTACCTATTTTACTGCCCTGATCTAAACGTGTACCAGACAAATAAATAAAAGTTTTAAGACAAAAAAAATGATAAGAGCACGGATGCACTCATCTGCAAAAAATAATTTGATCGGATCAGTTTTAGTCAAAATTCTGTATGTAAAATGGATCTGAGTTGCTGTTGTCTCTATCGCACTCTTGTTGGTTTTTCGGGCGCTGCGCAACGGCAATAGTTTCTTTAAAATACCTATTTTCCAAAAACCTCGTACCTGCGTTTTATGATTTTATTCAACTTGCAATGTTTGTAAATTATCTATTTACAAACGATTTTTCAACCATTTTCTGGTATCCATGTGAGTTAAAATTGGCATACCTATGTAACCTAATATATTGGCGGTTTACCTTTTGTTATAGATAAACACCTGCGCCATAAAATGCAAAACATAACCAAGAATATAAAAAAAATACAATGAAAAATTCCTAACACGCTAACATTGAGTCAACAAGTTCCTCAGTAAACCCAGAAACTCAATATCTAACACATGTATTAATGAAATTAACACATAACCCTGCAAACACTGTTTACGTACATTACAAACAAATTAAAACTAGTCGCGATGACGTCAGGAAACTCGTAAAACATGTATTTTTAGTCGTATATAACACCTTTTTATGTGACCGAACTTGATTTATGCAAAAACTAGCTTTGACCCGATTGATACATAGTCGTGTCGTTGGTCAAGGAAAGAGACATATCACTACCTGCTTAGATTTACTAATAGTAACTAATGACTGTGCCTGCAGGCTACGCCTGCGTTTAACAGCACTTTTTCGATTTTCAGGCAGTTTTTCAACCGTCTTCCAAAAAGGAGGAGGTTTTCATTTCGTCTGTATATTTTTTGTGTTTGTTAAGCGATCACTCATCAGAACTCAATGAATTAAGGCGGCAATAGCCCAAAGAATAGGGTGTTGGACTGGCGATCGAGAGGTCGTGAGTTCGATCCCCACTCCACCCATTACACTATTGATGTCAACCCACTCCAGACACGAGCATATTTAGCTTAGTTGGAGGGGTTAACAAGAATATTAGGAATATGCAACCCACATTGCGAGTAATCTTTTAAAAAAATTACAATGGAACCACCTCAGGTGTAAACAATTTAGATTTTTCTTTTATCGGTCCACATTGACACAATATCGATGAACATTATACATAAGTACTGAGAACCTCTTACTTTAAGTCGGTAAATTGTCACGGTTACTATACGAACATGTCTTCCACGATAGAAACTCGAAGCAGCCCTACTGTTTGACGAATGTATTTATCGTCGTACCGATTATGTGCGAACGCCACGTCATCTAGGAAATACTCTAGATAAGGTATATATTTATCTAAAAGTACCTTGTAATCGTTATCGTAAGATATACCTAAACTATGTTGGCTTTGCTATTGATGCTAGATTGATAACGGAAGGATCCTATTAAAATTTGATAATAATTTAAGGGATAAAGTAACCTGTGAAACAGAGCTTGACTGGCTACCTATCTTACCTAGTACAGATACTTTTTTTAAATTGCAAATAAAAAAGCACCTGACAATTATCTCACCTGCTGTTAACACTTTGCCTGCGGCGCCATTTTCGCAGCTTTCTAGCTTTGCGAATCTTATACACACGACGTCTGTGTTTCGATGCACTAGCGTCGGCTCCTAACTAAAAATCATCAGCAGTGCGGATTGCACGCCAGGCGTGTTTTACTAATTTTATTACAGCTGAGTAATACACTGGTGGTGTGTGAGCCGTACTGTAGTGGCATTGCTGTAACGTAAAGCCCGCACTCGCGTAACGTTACGATAAACTCAAGGTGTGCGTTTTCAGCAGGCAACGTGGTGACGATTTGGTCTGAGATAGTAACTGGTGTCGCTCTCACAATTACACGAATCTAACGACACCTCTCAAGCTAAACTCCATCAAGCCGTTTAGGATGTGCCAGACCGTGCCAAAGAAATATACATACATACACTGAAAAACATAACCCTGCTTCTGGGGCAGTCAGGTAAAAATGACCCACCTTGCGCAGCCCTTAAACTATTTTAGTCCCACTAACATTGTATATGCGAAAGTTTGTGAGGATGGATAGATAGATGTCTTTCTCTTTCCGGCGAAAACGACATCACATAGGATACATAATAACGCGAGTGAAGGCTACGGAGCATAGCTAATATAAAATAAAATATACAAAAACACTAAATAGAAAAAAAATGTTCGCCGATGTCACGTAATACCTCGTAATTATTACCTATGATTGTAGCACGACAGTGCCGTGGACAATCATTACAAGTTCGAGGTCAGGCAAGGTTTCTTACTTTATTGAACAATTTATTTTACCTTCAATGGCTTATAAGTTATAACGTACAAAACTTTTAAAGATCGATACTATATAATTTGTATCGAGTTAAAAATAGAATAAAATATCGTTTCCTTCACACGCCGCGCGAGTCATTTTCAGCAGTAAGTTTAAGGTGTGTTCGTCCCTACATCTCTATATATACTCTACAGATCTGGATTATATTTCTAAAAGGACCATCTCTGAAATATTATCATCATCAGCCACATATTGTCCACTGCTGGACGTAGGCTTCTCCTAATTCACGTCAATGTGACTAGGCCATTTCCACTATATCGAAAGAAGAGGCCCAAATTCGAGCCTATACGCTCTCCAGGGTTAGTTGCCAGAAAGAGGTACTACTTCTTGAGATCATTTAACAATAACTCATGACAGACATGCCTGAACAAGCTATTATAATTCGAGAGTTATAACTCTGTTTCTATATTTGATCCGCTTGCACGACTAAACTACTGGTCCAAGTTGGCGAAAATTTTGCACACATATAGCTAATAGGTTCAAGTTGGAAAATCCTTGAAGGCCAGTTCTTATTCTAGGCCTAGCGTTCCACTATCTATCCTCGACCTCATTGTTACTTGCTTACCAACAGGGGGCCCGGTGGCGTAATCGGGAGAACGGTCGGCTTTGATGCCGTGGTACCGAGTTCAAACCGCCGTGCACCAATGGATTTTTCTATCGCAAATTTTATGTGCGCTTCTCACAGTGGCCCTCCGGTGAAGGAAAACATCGTTAAGAAACCAACAACCCCCGCATGGTGGTAGGACACTATCTAGTGTCCGCCTGGCCAGCTACCACCCTCAAGTTAGAAAATCTGTCCAAACATCTAATGTGTTCCAGCAGCTATCCTTGAGAGCCAGTTCCCATTCTAGGCTTAGCGTGCTTACCATCTTAAAAAAAAAAAAAAAAAAAGGGGGGGATAGTGGACAATCGCTAACCTTTACCTTATGCAATGAATAAAGAAGGTTGTCAGATATTTCGGATAGATCAAATACTGAAATCGGGCATAAGTGTAAAGAAGGCTGACATGTTACTTGTATTTTGACAAAAACAGTTTTACCGCAGTGTATTTTGTTATAATACTTCTATAGCCGTTTGTTTTATCTTACTTTAGATAAGGTGCAAATAAAGTTTTACGATTGAGTATTAAATAAATATCAATGGTTTGTACGTGTATTAAAAACATGTTGTTTAAATAGGTATACTTATTTTAATTATCATTTTTATTTTTAATGAGAGCCTTAAAAGTAATAAAAACGAAATTCGATAACATACACTGTGCAAAATTTTCGCGAGCAAATACTTCTTTATTTATTACTGATTCTGTTAAAATCTGCCTCGTTAGGCGTACACATTTTTTTAATTGAAATCTAAACTAAACTACATTATATGTATTGTTACATTGTGACATTTGTCACAATATGTAGTGTTATTATTAACCATGCCATTAATTTAGTAAACTTTTTCTTTGCAATCGTCCGTCAGCGTCATTGAACGCGCGTTATTGTGTGTGAGTGATTGTTTACCTATTTTTGAGCTCACAATATAATGTCTTCTGAAAGAATTGGTTTCGGCAAACATTAACTATCTAATACTATAAGAATCTTTGTCCTGACATACTAACTGACTGACAGTAGACTTACTGACAGACAACGCACAGTCTTTTCTATTCGAAACTTCTCACAAGTGTTTCAGTAAAAAAATTAGTAAATACATGTTTCAGGATTTTTTGAAATTCCACCCCTAAGAGGGTGAAATGGGGTAACACAGTCTGAAAATCAATATTGTTTCAGATTGTGCTGAAATTTGGCATGCAGATAGTTATTACGACGTTAGTTCCCTCAGAGAAATGATTTTCTAAAATTCACCCCTTAAGGGGATGAAACGGGGGTTCAAAGTTTGTATGGAGAAACAAGAACAGATAGTCTTTTCTATTCGAAACTTCTCACAAGTGCTTCAGTAAAAAAAATAAGTCAATACGTGTTTCAGGATTTTTTGAAATTCCACCCCAAGAGGGTGAAATGGGGTAACAAAGACTGAAATCTATATTGTTTCGGATTGCGCTGAAATTTTGCATGCAGATAGTTATTATGACGGTATCCGTTAAGTTTTATTCGAAACTTTACATGGATACTTCTGTTAATAAATAAGTAAGTACGTGTTGCAGGATTTTTCGAAATGGGGTAGGTAACAAAGTCTGAAAATTTGGGTTTTTCGGGTTTTAAAAATATGAATCCCGATTTTCCTTAGTCACGCAATAACATGAAAACGGGGAACCGATTTGGCTAATTCTTATTTTATGTCTTTTATGATAGAAAGGTTTTTACAAAAGAAAAGTTTTAAGGAAATAAAAGGAGTTTTTAATGCGGGCGAAGCCGCGGGGCACTTCTAGTATTATATAAATATATTATATAGCCAAGCCAAATCTCACACAGTCACACTCCTTCGTGCCCGCCAGGGGGGGAAGGAGGATTTTTGAAGTATTAATACATACATAACTAAACTACATACAGTTAGTAACAAATGTTTTATTGTAGGTAAGTACTGTTACTATTCAATTCAAAAGATCGCGATAATAGTTGAACTAAATGTATTTCATTTTTATTGTTATGCCTATAATGCATCGGCATCTTTATTAGATTACTAGACATTTTTCCCCAAGGAGGGTAATGTATTATGTATGTTTAAACTGACTTCACAAAAAAGGATGAGGTTCTCAATTCCGCTATGCTTTCGTCAATATATATCTTCATGAATACTGAATCTATGAGAAATCTCAATATTAAATCTCAAATGCTATAATTTCATTTTTACCATTGCCACTCAGAAAAAAGCTCTTTATTCATTGATAGCAGTGAATAAAACGCTCTTTTACTCACTCGGTGAATAAAAACATTTTGAATTTGGAACAAGCACGAAATACGAATTATGGTCATAAAATAAGTAAATATGGCTGATGAAGGTATACCTTAGAAGCTATATAATTAAATAAAAATAAAAATCCCGCCAATTTTGGTTAAATTGTTTTTTGTTTTCATTATGGCTCCACGCGATTACTGTATTCAGCCAAAATCAAGTATTAAAATTGTTCAAGTTTTTGTAAATTCAAAGTCATAAAGTTGAGTCAAAGTTACATTTCTGATCAAGTTGAAGTCACAGTCTAATCCAAGTCCATTTGTAATTTAAAGAATTGAACTTTACTGAAGATTTTGAGTGCGATTTTGGTGAGAACGCAAATAGCATGTTTTTCAACATTGTGCTGTTCTGTTTCCCTACACTCGCACACCTCGCACACATTCATCGGCAGTAAATGGTTAATAATTCACATATTTTATTAAACATTAATAATGAAATATGATAAATATAAATACTATAAGTATAGGTACTACAGCACTATTTATTTTCTCGCAGTCAATGGTAAATAGAAGATTACACGTGAATAAAAAACTTAATCTCGATCCTTGTATCCCTCGCTGCTCTCGGGATCCAACTTAGTCCCTCGAATTAAATTGCCTTTTTATTCACTTGTTGTATAATCTACGATTGCACACTTTGCGCTTTAAACCGTTAATTTTAATCTCGTGGTTGAATTATTGACCAAGCGTTACGTTAAGCCCTAGGTGGACTAGTAGAAATCCTACTACTAAGAGCGACTTTAACATATCTCCAATCCCTTTTCAGGTGCACGAACTGCCACCAGAGAAGCTAAAGAACCGCGAGATCGTCCACATCGACATTGCCAACGATCCTTTATCGGCCAGCGACTACAAGGCCGAGACCGACCCGACTAAGTTCAAGTCTACGAAGACCGGGCGAGGGCCGCTCGTCGGCCCCGGATGGAAGAACGACGTCAAACCGGTCATGACTTGTTATAAACTGGTCACGGCCGAGTTCAAGTGGTTCGGACTGCAGGTCAGTTGGACTGAGATGCTTGAGACTTTCATGTTTATTTTACAGGGAATGCAAGTTGTAAATATAACATTATTTTAGTAAATATTATGTTTCTTTAAAGTGTTTCACACTTTATATTTTTGTAAATTGTTAAACACAATCCAAAATTTCATCGTACCGACGGGACTTGAACCCGCAACCTCCGGAATGACATGTTCCGGTGCTTTGCCAATTAAGCAACGGTGGGAAGTATCGTTACGACGAAATTAGTGGATTGCATTTGTTAGCCCAATTATGCATTGGTGGCGCCATCTATGACTACTTATTACGTAAGTTAATCATTCGGAAGAAATCATTACAGTTTTCAAATCCGACGAGAGATGTTGCACTGCGTAAATCAAATATTATGTTTCTTTAAAGTGTTTCACACTTTATATTTTTGTAAATTGTTAAACACAATCCAAAATTTCATCGTACCGACGGGACTTGAACCCGCAACCTCCGGAATGACATGTTCCGGTGCTTTGCCAATTAAGCAACGGTGCGAAGTATCGTTACGACGAAATTAGTGGATTGCATTTGTTAGCCCAATTATGCATTGGTGGCGCCATCTATGACTACTTATTACGTAAGTTAATCATTCGGAAGAAATCATTACAGTTTTCAAATCCGACGAGAGATGTTGCACTGCGTAAATCAAATATTATGTTTCTTTAAAGTGTTTCACACTTTATATTTTTGTAAATTGTTAAACACAATCCAAAATTTCATCGTACCGACGGGACTTGAACCCGCAACCTCCGGAATGACATGTTCCGGTGCTTTGCCAATTAAGCAACGGTGCGAAGTATCGTTACGACGAAATTAGTGGATTGCATTTGTTAGCCCAATTATGCATTGGTGGCGCCATCTATGACTACTTATTACGTAAGTTAATCATTCGGAAGAAATCATTACAGTTTTCAAATCCGACGAGAGATGTTGCACTGCGTAAATCAAATATTATGTTTCTTTAAAGTGTTTCACACTTTATATTTTTGTAAATTGTTAAACAATTTACAAAAACAATTTACAAAAATTATTTTAGTACTAGTGGAGCTCAGATTAGATACTATTAAATGTTACACAATTTGTTGATTAAAACGAACGGGTGTCTCAGTAAAGTGAACTTTTAAAAATTAGCATTTTTTTTTCATGCAAGTGGCAACTCTGAAATTTGACAGCTGTCACCTATGTTTATTCCGATTATTAAAAATTGAGTTATAATTGTAAAAACTCGTTACAAACATGGGGATAGTTATATAAAAATATCACAACACTGTCATAAAATACTTGTTTTTATTTTAAAATGAAAAAGTCCACTCTTACTGAGACACCCTTTAGTTACGGCAGAGTTCAAAAAGAACAACCTACAAGATGAGTTGGTCCTTTAAATATTCAGACCGTCTTAAGTTACTTGTCTTAAGTAAATTGTTAAACATAATCCAAAATTTCATCGTACCGACCGGACTTGAACCCGCAAACTCCTGGATAACATGTCCAGGTGCTTTGCCAATTAAGCCACGGTTCCATCCATCGATACGACGAAATTAGTGGATTGCATTTTTTAACCCAATTATGCATTGGTGGCGCCATCTATGACTACTTACGTAAGTTAATCATTCGGAAGAACTGTGGCTTAATTGGCAAAGCACCTGGACATGTTATCCAGGAGTTTGCTGGAAACAATTTACAAAAATATAAAGTATGTAACACTTCAAAGAAACGTAATATTTGTCTTAAGTATCTTGAAACCACAAGACCCAGACCGACTCGAGCAATTTTAAGTCTGTGAAGATAGGGCACTAGTCGACCCCGGAATGTAAAACGACGTCAAGCATGCTTGAGTTTGACAGTTGATTATTGAATGAACAAAATTTAACTAAGAGCGAGGCTCCATTAGTGCGTTGCGTCGACGCAGCATTGTTCTGCGTCATTTTCCATCTATTTTTTATGACATGCCCCATTAGACCGTTGCGTCGTCGCGCGACGTTTCAACGGATCGACGGACAAGAGACGAAGCGGAAAGGAGGGTGATGCGCTGCGTTGCATTTGTTATACGTTTGCGTCGCAGCGTCAACGCAACGCAACGCACTAAAGGGGCCTCGCTCTTAAAGACGGGGATGTGGATATGCAGGCTGTATAGCTCCATCTCTGTCATTTCGTTCATTTCGATCCCTATCAAATTCAAGCATACTGGGGCTGGTCACAGCCAAGTTCAAGTAGTTCAGACTGCAGGTCAGTTGGACTTTCATATTTATTTTATAGGCAATTCAGGTGTTTAATTTTAAGCTAGTTTGATAGACACCAAGGCTAACGTTTGACCACTATCTCGCCTGGTGCTAAGCGATTATGTGGTCGAAGATGGTGAACATGTTAGGCCTATTATAGAATACTCTGACTCACAAGGGCTGTGTGCTGCCGGAACACCGTAAGGTAATGGCAGCAGATTTTCTCCTTGGTGGTGGTAAGCTACTTTTAGGTAGCCAGTCAGGCGATATAATATGCTCCCACCACCTTCGGGACAGTAGCGCTATATGGATTGGACTTGGTCGTGGAAGTTAAGTCAGTTATCTCGCGCCTCTTCTCATTACAGCCTTCTATTTCGAGACAAGTATGATTCCATCTAAGAGCCCGAAGGTTGGGCTCAGTGGCTAGCATTAGGAGAGGCCTATATCCAGCAGTGGACTAAAACAAGGCTGTTAGTGAAGGCGTCTGGCGAGATAGTGTTTTAGTGCTAGTCTATCCGGCGTTAAAATAATTATTTTTGAGTTTGATTTGAATAGAATGCAGAGATCAAATCGGATTTAGAGTGCCATTTTATTTTTAAAAAATGTTGCAAAGTAGTTGGCTTTTGATGCGAGCCTACTGAGATGTCTATGTTCGTTTATTATTATTTAGCGAAGCGAATATTTATTGTTTATTTAAGCAAATATAATTGAAAATATTAGGAGAAAACGCCTCATGAATCTTACAAGGGCTAACATTAAAAACAGTTTTTCTTTCTTTTCAGAGCAAAGTAGAAAATGTCATCCAAAAATCAGAACGGCGGTTGTTCACCATATTCCACAGGTAATAAATTGAAGTTAAATAATATTATATCCATAATAAATATACATATTATATTATCGCCCATCCACTGCCTGAAGACGAAAGTCAAACGAGTGCGTCCTACCTGTTATTACTTACGGAGCCAACGTGGACACTGACAGTGCGACTGGTTCACCAATTCAAAGTCGCTCAGCGAGCTATGGAGAGGGCTATGCTAGGAGTCTCTCTGAAGGATCGTATTCGAAATGAAGTCATCCGTCAGAGAACCAAAGTTATCGACATAGCTCAAAGGATTAGCAAGCTGAAGTAGCAGTGGGCTGGTCACGACGTAGACGTGTTTTAGAGTGGAGACTACGGCTCTGTAAACGTAGTGTAGGACGCCCTCCAGCTAGGTGGAGCGATGGTATACGCAAACTGGCTGGCAGCGAGAGACACAGCTGGTTAGACACAGAGAGCTGAAAATCGAGCTCAGTGGCGTGCCATAGGTGAGGCCTATGTCCAGTAGTGGACAACGATAGGCTGATGATGATGATTCTATTATAAAATATTAATAAAAAAGTAAATTTGGTTGGATAATAAGTATGCCAAAGCTCAGCTCAATCGGAAACCAGCAAGTGGTTGAAGAAATGTTCAAGATGTTTTGAGAGACGGGCTTGCATACAAAGGGTGCAAATTAACCGATTCCGTGCGGAGGGCTCCGGAGAGGCGCCATGGAAATCTTTCGCGTCTGACGTATGGCTCCCCAGAGGAGTCCAATTTTTTTTCCAGAATACTCAGTTTAAATGTTACTTTTGAAAGATTTACTAAAACAAAAGTGTCTAAGTTTGTCACAAAGATTAACCCTACAGCGTTCGTTTGAGGATTTTGCATGAATTAGTAAACATCAGGAGTTGTCAACCTTTTTTCTTAAGCAAAACGAAACTTGCACCGCTCGCGTCATGGTGGCGGAAAAATGAATTACTTCAATCTTTAGCGTCTGGCGTATTGTGTATGTTACCAAATGTTGTACCCAGAAACTCTGTTAAAATAAAACTTTTAAAAGATTTACTGTAAACAAAAGTGTCTTAGTTTGTTTATCACGTAGTACTAAACAGCTAATCGAATACTATAAGAATCTTTGTCCTGACATACTGACTGATAGACATCGCACAGCCTATACCGCTGGTCGTAGACACTTCAAATTTGAAGGGTATATTTGTCTTAGTACGTAAAGGTGTACTGAGAAGGATTTTCTAAAATTCACCCCTTTAGGGGATGTAATGGGGGTTTAAAGTTTGTATGGAGAAACAAGATTAGATAGTCTTTTCTATTCGAAACTTCCCACAAGTGCTTCAGTAAAAAAATAAGTAATCACGTGTTTCAGGCTTTATTAAAATTCCACCTCTAAGAGGGTGAAAAGGGGTAACAAAGTCTGAAAATCCATATTGTTTTGGATTGTGCTGAAATTTGGCATGCAGATAGTTATTACGACGTTAGTTTCCTCTGATAAATGATTTTCTAAAATTCACCCCTTAAGGGGATGAAACGGAGGTTTATAGTTTGTATGGAGAAACAAGATTAGATAGTAGTGTTTTCTATTCCAAACTTCACACAAGTGCATCAGTAAATAAATAAGTAAATACGTGCTTCAGACTTTTTCAAAATGCCACCCCTAAAAGGGTGAAGTGGGGTAACAAAGTCTGAAATCAATATTGTTTCTGATTGCGCTAAAGTTTGGCATGCAGATATATATAATAGTTATTATTACGTAGTTATCCGTTAAGAAAGTATTTTCAAATATTTATCCCACAAAGGGGTGAAACGAGATTTCAAAGTTTGTATGAAGAAACAAGATAAGATTAGTTCTTTTTATTCGAAACTTTACATAAATACTGTAAATAACAAAACTAAATTAGACTAGCTATGCCCCGTGGCTTCGCCCGCGTTAAAAACTAATTTAATTAATTTTATTTTTTTCTGTCATTTTAAACCTTGTCGTGACAATTACAATTTTTTTTTAATAAGTGCTCGCAATGTGGTGGGTTACGTGCAGTGTGTTACTAATACAAAAAAAAGAACCAAATCGGTTTACCCGTTTTCAAGTTATGGCGTGACCAAGGGAAATAGCTTCTGCCTGTGGATTCGGCTACGTAGCATAGAAATAAAAGGCCTTATTTTTTCAGAAACAAATTTTATAAGCGCTCTCACTTCCTTTCTATTGATTACAAACTGACAACATTTTTACCCGTTATAAAGTATCCGTTTAAATTGTTTCTCCCGTTTTACCCTCTTAGGGGTAGAATTTCATAAAATCATTTCATATGGGATATCTTCACTTCACAATGAACACGACCTTCAAATGTCATGTCCCTAAGAGCCAGTGGTTTAGGCTATGCGTTAATATATCAGTCAAACGCGTCAGGGGGTGATTTGGAAAAACTGTGATACACGTGTCTCATAATTTTGATTGCAGAGTATGTGCACCAGATTTCGAGTCCAACGATCCAGAGAAAACCAAATACAAAAAAAGTTCAACCCTCTATTTCACCCTCTTAGGGGCGGAATTTCGAAAAATAAAAAAACCATTCCTTTAAGGGGTGAATTTTAGACAATCCCTTTTTATTGAATACACACGTCATAATAACTATCTGCATGTCAAATTTAAGCGCTTTCTGTTAATATTGATTTTCAGACTTTGTTCACCCTCTTAGGGGTAGAAATTCGAAAAAGCCAGAAACACGTGTTTACTGATTTATTTACATAACTTGTGTGAAGTATTCGAAACTTCAAAAAAAAAGACTATCTAATCTTGTTTCTCCATACTAACATTGAACCCCCTTAAAGGGTGATTTTAAAAAATCCTTTCTAAGCGGACATCTACGTCATAGTAACTAAATGCATCCCGAATTTCAGCGCAATTCAAAACAATATTAATTTTTAGATTTTGTTTGACCCCCTGAGGGGTGGAATTTCGAAAAATCCTCAAACACGTATGTACTTATTTGTTTACAGAGGTACTTGTGTGAAGTTCTGAATAAAAAAGATTATCTATCTAATCTTGTTTCTCCATACAAACTTTGAATCCCGTTTCATCCCTTTAAGGGTGACTTTTAGAAAATCCTTTCTTAGCGGATACTTACATCCTAATACATGCAAAATTTCAGTGCAATCCAAACAATATTGATTTTCTGTCTGTGTTCCCCCGTTTCACCCTCTTAGGGGTGGAATTTCGAAAAATCCGCAAACACATACTTACATATTTATGACTACCAAATCTTGTTTCTCCATACAAACTTTGAACCCCCGTTTCATCCCCTTAAGGGGTGAATTTTGAAAAAATCATACTGTACGAATACATACATCATAATACCTATCTGCATGCTAAATTTCAGCGCGATCCGAACAATATTGATTTTCTGACTTTGTTACCCTGTTTCACCCTCTCGGGGTTAATTCAATTCAATTTCGAATAAAATAGACTATCTAATCTTGTTTCTCCATACAAACTTTCAACCCCCGGTTCATCCCCTTCAGGGGTAAATTTTCTAAAATCCCTTTTTAGCGGATACCTACGTCATAATAACTATCTGCATGCCAAATTTCAGCGCAACCGTTTAGTGGTTTGACCTGTGTGTTTATAGATCAGTCAGTCAGTAAAGTTTGCGTAATTATAAGAAGAAGAAGATACGATATTTATATATTTGCCTAATTATTTAATGTTGTGTTTTTGTTAACGAAATATTTTAAGTAAATGAAAGAAGTGTGTAACGCCGACGAAGCCGCGGGGTACATCTATACTAATATTATAAAGAGAGAACATTTGTATTTTTGTATGTTTGTAATGAGTAAGCTCAAAAACTACTGAACCGATTTAAAAAATTCTTTCACTAATACATAGAATGGACTTTCGGAATGAAAATAGGCTATATATTATCCCGTTTAAATCAAAGTTACATTTGTGGAGACCTAATTTGCAACCTAAGTCGGCAAAAAAACGGTCGAAAAAACACGTTTCTTACGAACGCTGCTTAATTGAAAATAGATAGAAGAATATTTTCTATGCAAGAGTTGTACAACTTAATAAGACCTACAAAAAAGTCCGCGAGAGCATATGTCTATCTCTTAAGGTTGACTCACAGTAACCATTTTAATCTTAAAATTTTTGTTAAAAAATATTACATAACTTCCAAGGCTATTTTCAAGTATATAGTATTAATCCTTATCCAAATAATTACGTTAATTAGCTTGGCCACATATTATAGATTAAAATTGTCCTTTATAGTATATAATTCAAATGAAAACTCTACAAGATATCACGAATTTCACATACACGCATCGCAAAATTAATAAAATATTTGCAGTGAAACCACAGATTAGTGCATAGTTATTACCTAATCTGTGGTTTCACTGCAAATATTTTATTAATTTTGCGAACACACTATTACACACTTATACACATTTACACTACGAAAATATTATTATAGGCTTAGCTATACTGTAGATCCCCACCGATCACAATCAATTTGAAGTCAATATAGTATAATAATATGATCTATTGTATAAAATAATATTCATCTATATATATATAATAATATCATATTTTTAACCACCCCGACTGATCTATGTATAATCTTTTCATTAAAAGCATTCCAATGACTCTAAACACGACATTTAAAATCTGAGCTGTAAGTTGTTGAGGATTTGAGTATTCTGTAGAGTCTAGGAGATGTCCCAGCATCAGGTCAATGCTTCCATGTTCTTACAATATCGTTGAAGAAGAAGATTTTCGAATTGATCAGACCTATGAAAGTTGATTTCATAGCGCAATTAACTAGAAAAAAGCTCAAAGTTTTATGACGATTGAACGAATTTTCATGAATCAAAGCTAAGAAAACTCTCGATGAAGACATCTATCAAACAAAAAAAAACTATCTATAATAAAAACTAAATCGGTTCATCCGGTTAGGTGTTAAGATGCTACAGACAGACACACAGATACACACGTTAAACGTATATTACCCCTACATTTTGCGTCGGGGAACGCGTAAGGTAACGGCGGCAGATGTTCACATTTTTTTTTAATATCTTATAGGCTAGCGTTTGACCACTATCTCACCTGTTGGTAAGTGATGATGCGGTCGAAGATGGTAAGCGCGCCAGGCCTAGACTGGGGAACTGGCTCTCAAGGATAGCTGCCGAAACACATTAGATGTTTTTGGCGACAGATTTTCTAACTTGAGGGTGGTAGCTGGCCAGGCGGACACTAGATAGTGTCCTACCACCATGCGGGGGTTGTTGGTTTCTTAACGATGTTTTCCTTCACCGGAGGGCCACTGTGAGAAGCGCACATAAATTTTTCGATGGAAAAATCCATTGGTGCACGGTAAGGTTTGAACTCGGTACCACCGCGTCAAAGCCGACCGTTCTCCCGATTACGCCACCGGGCCCGGGCTACTTGGTGGTAAGCTACTTTTTGGTAGATTTAATGATCCCACTACCACTGTACGAAAACTCATGATTCATGAATGCACATAAAACTTTCATTGGTAGGTATATAGTTAGGATTAGAACCAACGACCGTCGGTTCAGAATCAGGGTAACTATCCTTTACGCTAAAGGGCCGTCCAATATCACTACGTAAGTATTATAAAACAAATTCCATCACTGCGTCTGTCTGTCTGTCTGTCTGTTCGCAATAATCTCAATAGCTATTGGACGGAGTATCATGCTGTTTTCAGCAATAGCCAGTGTTTATGAGGAAGGTTTAGGTGCATAATTCGTTAAGGTTTTATGTAAATTGGATGAAATATGACGATTATTGTTAAATATGTTTATATTTTATATTCGATGCAACAAACTGATGCAAATTTTGTAGGCATATATGTTCTACCCGTGCGAAGCTGGGGCGGGCTGCTAGTCTAAACATAAAGTGCTCAGTTACAGGCACACATATACTGGCAAATGCACTAATCTTGCGATTCCATAACTCTCAATGAGTACTAAAAACAAACACGTATTAAACTTTGATATAATTATTTTGTTGATACCCGAATTATGAACGTACTTTGTAGCCAACCTAACTTAACGGATAGTATTGCTTATAAATTCCATAGAAACTTTTTTTGCAGTGTTGGTTGGTACAAAGTACGTTCATAATTATAAGTTATTGAATTATGTATGCAATGTCACAGAACCGTCAGTACCAGTACGCACACATGCGTGTTGGTGCGTTGTAAATACTTTCAAACGTTTTTGAATTGTGGAGAGGCGGGTCATGTTATCGTAGAAGATCTATACAAAAAGGTTTACCATCTCTGATAGAAAAACGTAAGTTTCCTTCAATCTCATCTAGAACACGCCGATTGTCACTTTAAAAGACACGTAACTAATAGACCGCTTACGTTCTATTTCGGGTGGCAACTGAACTTAAAACACGTGAAAAACGAAAAAAAGCACCGAGTTACAGTTCCTGGCGGATGGCACCTTAGGGGCGCCATCATACTCCCTGGCGTAGGGCTCCTCAGGGGAGCCACGAAAAATTTGTTCGCCGCCAGGCGCAAAAGTTCGATAAAAAGACTAACGCACAGAATCGGTTAAATAAAAGTTTGTATTAATGACAGCCCCGCGCGCTCTTGATTGTAAGAACTTTATATGTTATTTACCTTTAGGTCATGGTTGTCCTGTTACTTTATTTATATTTTTTTTATACATCATATCCATAATATATGAACATAAATGTACTTTGAAAATCTTTAAGGGCCAGCTTCACCGGTACCTATACCTACCGATAAAGTGCCAGTGTTATCTGACATATAACGCCATCATAAAAGTTGTAGTTTATTTGATAAGTTCCTAATAAGCTATCGGGGATACTTATCAGGAACCGGTGCAACTGGGCCATAGCCCCAGTCCAATCGCTTTAAAAAAAAGCTGTCAAAAACCTGTCAGATAAATTTCTAATAGGGACCGAAGATACGGGCCTTCAACTAGCAACTTACCTTTGAATATGTAATTTCCAGACAAGTATTCTGCTCAATGGACGACTGGTACGGCATGACAATGGCGGACATCAGAGCGATCGAGGATCGTACCAAGGAGGAGTTAGAGAAACTGCGGCGTGAGGGCGAAGTGCGCGGCATGAGGGCCGATAATGAGTAAGCTGTGAGGGGACAAGCGCGCGGTCATGTGGCTGCGGTCAGCGGTCTGCCACTACTGGGCTTGGAGTCGGGTTACATAGGACTACAGTTAGTTAATACCGGTACATTACAACTATAATTTCATTGAATAAATTCCAATAATACCGAATTTCAAATGCACATGTAAAGTGAGTAGAGAGAGGCTGAGTTGCACTGTCTTACTATAACTAAAACAAACGTCAAAAGTCAGTCAAACTCCATACAAAAACCAGTTACAGTTACGGTTAAAGTAAGATGGTGCAACTCAGCCTAGGAGATTTTCCGTTGCTGTGTTTTGGTTATCTAGGAAGATTCCGATTAGGATTGTATGGAACGATCCTTATGTACAATTTAGACAAAAATATCATAAAAACAGTGTACGTGCTTTTTGTCAGTCTATGTGCATATGAATTGAGTATTGCATTTGAGGTCGGCAGATACAATTAACATTAAATATAGCAACGGAACATTAATATAAAGCTACTTCACACGATATTCACCAAAAGTTGACAACAGGGAGGAAAAGAAATGATTCATAAACGACCAGTAGCATTTATTTGCGCCGCGCCCAGTAGCATTAAGTGCTATTAGCTGTTTACGAATGCAACTTTCTGATCTAAACTTCGATTGATACTAATAGGTAATAATAAATTACATTTCAAATCGTAGTAATGCATTGAAATATGAACCTTATATCGCGATATTGATAGTAAAACATTGAAAAATTCACCGGTCATGAGTGGTCAAAGTCGCTACTGCACTTGAAAGTTGTATCGTATGCTACACAATATAAAGTTCACATTTGAATATATTGTGTTCAGTCGAGTCGGTGGTCTTTATACAGTGTGCTACATGTTGCAGTATGTATCTAAATAAAAATTAATCTGTAACAAGCAGCCTAGATCGATATAGTTCTTGTTAAACCGAACCCTTCGTGGCAAAGCAATTGACGATTGTAGATCCCCAGATGTGTAAAGTTTCAATTTATGGGCGTTTACTCTTTGTAACAGTGATGCCAAGAAACTCGATAATTATATTACCTTCATCGATGTTTTGTAATTAGTAAGAAATTGTCTTTTTCCCTAAATTATTACCCAGAGAGTTGCCCGTAGAAACGTTAATAATTATGTCAGTATGGTCGTATTTGTTGCGAAGATTTTCCATCGCTGTCAAGTTGCCTGTTCAGTATTGGTAGACCAAAATAGCATTTTTTAATCTGAGCTGTTAAACTTTCTGAGAATTTACTCATTGGCCATATAAGTAGCATTTTTTCCTATCTCTCTCCTAGGCTCAGATTTTCGTCCTTTGAAAGCAATATGCCGCGCTCGATTTGTATAACTCACGCTCATTTTGTGCCGAATTTGTTACTTTTGAGATTACATTATTATCTAACTACATTAATCGGAAATATATCCCATGTTTATAAACCAAAAATAAATTAACACAAAATGTGGGGTAGTTATTAATTTGTTGAAAAAAAAAAACAAATAACTGCAGGCAGTTATATGTATTTTGACGTTTTCATCGTAGTTTCATGTTCCTATATAAACATGTAGTGGATTGGCCCCAATGTTTATAGATATTAAATAAAAGGTAATTCATAATGTAATCTCAGAATAATCGGCATCGATTTACCATTATAGAAAAAAATATAGTTAATATTTAAATGAATTAACTAATAAGTTGATGTAGTCGGTGGTTAACAGGTAGTGTTGTCGTTACCTAATTGAATTATTTGATACAAAAATGTTTGACGGATCATCAATAAATAAAATAGCAACGAGATTTGGCGTTATAAAGGCCCGTTTAAACATTTCACTGTTATAATTGTAATAATCTAATTTAGTTTGTGCCTGTATTAGTATGGGCGTTTTGGCTGTTGTGTATTTATATGATAAATATACACATAATTTAAGTGATCTGCGCAATACACAGTGTTATAGTAGGGACATTTTTGCCAGAAAACTTGCAACACCATGAAAAAAAAACTTAGTACTGCGTGTCCTTTAATCAATGAGTCACTTTGTATGAACTAAATTACTAATTTATATTTATTATAAATTACCGACTTTATACTTACTACTATTGGTCGATTGTCTCGACCTGGGTGTCGTACACGTCCGGTTCACTTATTGTAGTGAGTTTAATTATAGTCAGTAATTTATAATCATGACTAAAATCACGAGTGATATAAAACTCATATCGTTATGCTAGTGCAGTACATGGTTTAGGCATGGAAATCAATATATAAAAGATGTCTCTACTATTCAATACTGTTACACTAGATTTACTTAGCTCTGGCACGAATGTTACTAGATTGAAAAATATCGGTGCAATATATTTTTAACAATGGCAACCAGGAATTATCGGCAAACGTTAGTAGTAAAGGGTGTTGCAAGGTGAATTATTACTAACTTATTTATGTGGGCGGTAGGTGACATGGGATATTATTATATGGTACATTAATTTATTCGTGTGGAGGGTTCAAATTGCAACACCCTGTTTATATAGTGATCGCATGTATGTACATAAATAAGTTTGTTGTTTAACAAATCAGTATTTTTAATAATTGTGTGACATTCCAGATTCTACCAATGGTAACATTGTAAACTTTTATGTTTGATTTGCTACTTAATTTTGTTTCTTGTGTAATTAGCTCTCTTGATTTCTTCTACAAATGAATACCGTGCACTAGATTCATTGTAAAATAAGCACATTGTGTTCATAGGTACTCTCGACCTTATTTTTTCCCACAAAATTTTATGATTACTTACACGTTACATAATAGAGCACCATAGATTTATGTGAACACTATCGATATTTTTTATTAGTTCCTTTATTTTTAAACGCTGTAGGCATTTTTTTTTGTTTGAACTCGATTACAGTATATTTGGAGCAAGGGCAAACAAAGCTCCTGCTTTTTTGAGCTCTAATCGAGTTTTCACTAAATCATCATTTTTATGTATTTGCTTCATACTGCACTTTGTTTTTAAGTTTTTTTTTTACCAATGTTGTAATAAGTTTACATCAAATACAGCGTGATAATATATTTTACTTAGTCTTTTTCTTTATTGCCATAGAAAATTCGCAACCCGCTTTTAGCGTTGATTAGTGCTCGTGTGTTTTTTTTTTATATTTTTCCACAAAAGGAACATTAAAGTACTTAATTATGTTTGATAGTCGGGAAAGTTAGCACAGTCTGAAAATCCTTGACATATGACTTAACCTTAGAGGTCAAGGTCGATGACGTCTCGAGGTCAACGTCTGTGCCCTCTGCGGTTAAGGTCAAATTACCAAGGGTATGGGAGGTTGGACCAATAGATAAACTTGTTAAATAATTATATTTTGGTTTCTATATTCCGAGAGTCCGTTTGTAAAAACTGTAATATAAATAGTAGGAGCTTTTGCTTTGATGTTGTTAAAGCTTATTTGTTGCAGTTACCAAATAAAATTAAGTACACATTTAAAATGTTTTTATTTATTACCTTGCGCAGAGTATTCGTTGTTCGACTAGATTCGTGCATGGATTTTCATTCCTTTGGATTTCATTTCCATTTATAATTTGTTTGCGCTTTTTTCTGAAGCGTTTTAATGTTGCTAGGTGAAATGTAATTAGAATGTTGGGTCACTCGTACAATGTGTAGTGGAGAATGTGGCACATTAATTATTCGGATTTGTATAGCTTTAGAAATAATCGCGCCAAAACAACTTCGACCTATGTCGGAACAGTTTAATAAGGGCCTTCTTAGACCACCCTAACTGCGGCGGCAATTCATATATATATCTTCTAATTATGTATTGGTATACTTGTTATGAATACGAAGCACAGCGATTTTCTCTAAATACATATACAGAAATCGATAGAGAGTAAGTACCATTATTAAAGCAAGTAAATAATAAAAAAAAATGTTGTGCACTTTCTTATTATTTATTAAGTTTTAGAGCTATACAAATCAAAACTACCCAGTTAGGATCGAACAGCAATGAGCCATATTTTGTGCAGCATTGTACATAGCTAATGTCAATTTTTAAATGTTTAGCTAATAAAATTGTTCAGAAGTTCTTCGCATTGACAAGTAGATAAGTATAAAATATCTTAATAATGTTTGTTGTAAAATATTTTATTGATATTTTGAGGCCAATACAAATAAATAATATAAATAATGTGTGATTTGACATTTTAATAAAATATGCCTCAATCACCTATTTTCGACTTCACCACGGAGTTAAAATTTAGACAGTATATAATTCTAGATTTAGCTGTATTTTGCTTAGGAAAAGGTTCTTAGTATAAATAAAACTATTCAATGATCAGTTGGCCATTTATTACTTTTATTAACGATTTCACTTTAGAAATGAATAAATAAGCTCAAGTAGCTGAGTAAATGTTTATTTACTCAGCGCGTTAGGTAGATTGATTAGGTAGGTATTTCTGAGGTTATCGTTTTGAGATCGTCTCGAGATACTAGTCAAAGAATGAAGCAGTAACATTCGCATTGTTATAGTGACACTATTTGCATTACCTATGCAATTTTGTTCTCTATCTGGGATATAATATACATATCTCCGTAAAAATGTTTACTAATGTGATTTGTGGCATTATAAAAACAATAGGATACAGCAGTGTATCGCTTTTTACTTTCTGCTATTTTACATCATCAGGCGCATGTGATGTCCTAGCATGTGCCTACACTATAGCATGTCATGTCACTATAGCATGGCAGCACAACAGCTATGGCTATATAAGCCGGCTGGTTACTCTTAAGGCCAGTTTCACCGGTTCCTGATAATGTGTCAGATAGTTATCTGACATATGATGCCATATAAAAGGAACCGGTGAAACTACCTCTGCCAGTGACGTTACAGGGGCGCGGATAACTCCAGATAAGTCAAAACTGCATCAGGATGGAGTATTATAGTCCATTTACAGTTAATTAACGTCTGATATTCAAATTTATTTTTAAGCAATCTGTAGTCCAAACAGTAACTTGAATATCCGATTTTTCACAGTTATTAGGACTGTTATTTACGATTCACATTCAACATTAATTAAAATAAACTATTCTTACATAATATATCTTAATTTCTTAAATAACTGACTAGTAATACATTTTAGAAATACAATAGTCGATACGACTACATTTTTAGGGTTCCGTACCTAAATGGTAAAAAAAGGAACCCTTATAAGATCACTTTCTTGTCCGTCTGTCTGTCCGTGTGTCACCGCCAATTTTCTCAGGAACGGGTGGACCTAGCAAGTTGAAATTTATACTAGATACTGAAGTCCCTATCAGGTGTATAAAAATCAAGGCCCTGAGTCAACACGATAAAAAGATATGGGCAAATTTAGATATTCGCGAAAACTTGTAAGTACTAAAATTTACCTAAATTTTCATTTTTAGGGTTCCGTACCCAAAGGGTAAAACGGGACCCTATTACTAAGACTCCGCTGTCCGTCTGTCTGTCTGTCCGTCTGTCACCAGGCTATAGCTCATTAACCGTGATAGTTGAAATTTTCACAGATGATGTATTTCTGTTGCCGCTAGAACAACAAATACTAAAAATAAAATAAAGTTATAAATTAAAGGGGGTCCCCATACAAAAAACGCCATCTATCTAATTAGTTTCGGCAAAATGACATAGATGGCGCTAGTAAACGAGCCCCGTCTTTCTAGATCGCGACCAAACCAAATATTCTTGGTAATATCAATTAATCAAATATATGAGGTTGAAACTCTGTTATGTTTCGTATTGTTTGTACGGAACCCTCCCTAAGTGTGCGATAAGAGACGCGATGCTGACTCGCACTTGGCCAGTTTTATTTTTCCTTTGTTTGTATTGTAAGACCTTGCTTGTGACCAAAATTGACAATTCTAGGTCGAACGGAAGTACCCTATAGGTTTTGGGTCGAAAACCTATAGGGTACTTTCCGTTGACCTAGAATCATAAAATTTAGCAAGAAGCAAGGTCTTATAGCACCAATAAAGAAAAAATTAAAAAAAATAAAAAAAGTTGAAAATTAAAGGGTGTCCCCATACATACATAGCATTTCAGCCAATTAAGATAGGCCTCTGCGTTATATGAGCGCTCATATAATTTAGAGGTCTAGCTTAATTGGTACCTACTTACGTTGGTACGGAAGCCTCGGTGGGCGAGTCCAACTCGACTTTGCCGGTTTTATTTGTGACAAAATGTACTTAACAAATTGACGTTTTACAAAATTGGTAAAGACAATTAATTCCAACAAAAAAAGTTACGCATACGGTTTTTATTCAGTTTTTTTTTTAATAACCGAGGTCTCATTGGTCGATTCACAAGACCACAGATTAGTTACTCCGTTAACAAGACTATCAGCCATATTTACTACGACGACGTACAGTGAATGTATTAATATTTAGCATATTGATTATTTTGCTTATAGGATGAAATTTGCTAGGCAACCCATATGCAATATATTTTTTGATATATTAAATTACATAAAAAATGTGTTTGATCTATTAACCAGCTTGGTGAAGGTCGTTGTATGACGGGATCTTAGACCATTAGCTATGGATTCGTGGAAATCGTAGACCGACCCTAGGTTCCATATTACATGGCAGCCCCTACTTTATTATATAGTAGTTCGGCATTATGTACATTTATTCAAGAACAGCGACCAATCTACAATCGGCTAAAATGGTTTCAATTCTATGTTGTATATGGATCAGCTTATTGAACTTAAGATCGTTAAAGAGTATCGGCAAAACGCCATGTCCTTTGCTTTCGCTACATCGTAAACATTAAGGGCCAGTTTCACGGGTTACTGATAGCGCTAATATCAAGAAATCTGACAGATTTTTGACAGCTTTTATATGGCTTCATGTGTCAGATAACTTTCTAAAGCATTATCGGGAACCGGTGAAACTGGCCCTAAAGTACATAAATTATGATGGCGATAGCACTTGCGCCGCAATTTGAGCGCAATAAATGAAAACCTAACATACTGAATATTTATTAAAAAAAATATTTCCCATCACATGTACCTAGCAAGTAAACAAAAATATTTTTTTTTTACATAGGAATTCTGTACTTATTATTTAAGTTCAATCTTTTAAAATTGTAGAAAATCGCAAAAGAAACACTGTATTTTCCAACAAGAGACAGGTAAAAAGAGAGAAGGAGAAACAGAGGTATGTACATACATACGTACACTGTACATATCCTAAATATAATATTATAAATGCGAAAGTAACTC
Source organism: Cabera pusaria (assembly GCA_954871355.1). Classification (NCBI taxonomy): domain Eukaryota; kingdom Metazoa; phylum Arthropoda; class Insecta; order Lepidoptera; family Geometridae; genus Cabera; species Cabera pusaria. The sequence goes on from OX940906.1 coordinate 12,921,850, forward strand.
TGTCTGTCTGTCTGTGTCACTTTCACACCAAAACCACTGAACCGATTTAAATGAAATTTGGTACACAGATAGTCTAGAACCTGAAAACGGACATAGGCTACTTTTTAATGCGAAAAGAGGGTTGTAAGGGGTTGAAAGGGGGGATGAAACGTTGTATCGAAGTATCGTCATTTTTAGAGCTAGAAGCTTGAAACTTATTTTTGAGACTGTTGTTTCGATATAAATAAATACGACATTCAAAGTTTTTAAAAGTTTTACCCTCAAGGGTGTAAAAATAACGATAGGGAATAAGGGATTAAAGTTTGTATGGAAATATGTAAGGTTTTTGTGAATGTTCTACTGAACGGATTTAAATGAAAGGGCAGGGGAGAGGGAAGTGAAGAAAGGGGAGTTGGGGGAAGAGAGGGGAGGGGAAGTGGGGGGAAGAGATAGGAGAGGGGAGGGGGATTTGCATGGCGTGGTACGGTGCGGTGTAGGTGGGATACACATGTTTCTTATTTGTAAAATAATTAGCCTAAATATTTAAAAATGCTACCCAAAGACACTATTCCACGCGGACGAAGTCGCGGGTACAGCTAGTACATAATATACAATATATACACATGTAAAATATCGCTCGGTAATTTACATAAGTTGGGTCGAATACATTTTATTACAGGCATACATCTTACAACATTATAAATGAAAGTCGGTTTGTTTGTTTGTGACTTCTTTTGGTTCAAACGGCTCGATCAAGTAGGCTGAAATTTTGCAAATTAATAGCCAATAAGCTGCATATGTAACCCTGTATATGTACAAAGTATGAGCCTAATTTATATAATGAGCAGAGCTCTTTTTTGTTCGACAATTCACATTTAACAATTAAGCCGTTACAAACATATTTTAGATTTAAATACTATAATTTACAAAAATATTCCGAGTTCTAAGCCTTGTTTTAAAAACCCATTAGGAATGGACGTGGAATGTAGCTAATTCTAAATAGGCTACACGTTTATTCAATGCGAATTGTGAATACAACAAATCTTACATCGTAGGTACGTACAATATTATTCATCAAATGCCTATTTTATTAAAATAATACTATATACTGTTTTTTACAGATGAAAGAACAGTAATTATATAACAAAAATTTTAGTTCTCTACAATAACTAACAACAAATCATGACATAAGTTTACTACCCATCGATATACAGTGTAGAAATTAAACTCAGGCCCTGGAGGGAAACTACTTTAAATCCTTAAGCTAGCTCATTTTACTTAAAGGAGACATTCCTTTATATTTGAAAAGAAACAAATCTGCATTAAAAGATTTTTTTAAACTCGCTTGCTTCGCCCGGGACTCGAACCAACTAAAATAAAAAAAAATAAACACTCTTTATTTTATTATACTAATCGGTAGTATTAATATTCAGGATAAAGTTTTTCTAACAAACATTAGGTCTTAAAAATAAAAATAATCGTTAAATCTAACATCAACTTTATTTTACTATCAATTTTGTAACACTTAAATTATTTAACTGATAAATTTTAGTTGGTTCGAGTCCCGGGCGAAGCAAGCGAGTTTTAAAAAATCTTTTAATGCAGATTTGTTTCTTTTCAAAAATAAAGGAATGTCTCGTTTAAGTAAAATGAGCTAGCTTAAGGATTTAAAGTAGTTTCCCTCCAGGGCCTGAGTTTAATTTCCACACTGTATATAAAAAAAATAAACTGGCCAAGTGCATTTCGGACTCGCACTCGTAGGGTTCCGTAACACGGTAAAGTATTCTAGAACTATGATTTTAACTATAAAATTAACTTTGTTTTCCATAGTGTTTGTATGAAAAACAAAGTTATCTTTGCGGTCGCTAATCGCTATATCTCAAAAACTGCTGACTGCATCTCGTTCAAACCAATTTTCGTTGTTAGTTTTTATTGAGATCTACAGCATATATTTTTTTTAGATTTTTCATTCCCATACTTTAAAATGTAGAGGGGGGGAGGGGGACACACATTTTACCACTTTAGACACGCCTATGTTTCAAATAATTGACTATAAGAAAAAAATATATTAGGAACCTCAATGTCATTTTTAAAGACCTATCCATAGACCACACACGTATAGGTTTGAAAAAAAATTTTTTTTTGTTTCATTTCCATGTATGGGATGCCCCCCTTAAGGTGGTACGATTTCCATACAAAAGTATAATGCACAAATATAAGTAAATGGAGGAAAACTTGCACTGAAATCACATCTATTGGTCTTTTATAAGTATTTACGGGTCGGGAAATGTATTTACCTACATGATTTGATTGATTGAGATGAAATTATTTTTAATAATAGTAAAATTCAAGTTAAACCAAAAAAATATTGATTGAATAATATGTTTATATTATTCATTTAAATCATGTAGATAAATATAATTCCCGACATGTAAAGACTTATACAAGACCAAAAGATGTGATTTCAGTGCATATTTTTGCTCCGTTTACTCATATTTGTGCATTATAGTTTTGTATGAAAATCGTACCCCCTTAAACTTTTATATTTTTAATTTTTGTATAAAAATCTGAAAGCGGTTCACAGAATACATCTATCCACCAAGTTTCAATTCTGTAGTCCTGACAGTTTCGGAATAAAATGGCTGTTACATACGGACGGACAGACAGAGAGACAGACATGACGAATCTATAAGGGTTCCGTTTTTTGCCATTTGGCTACGGAACCCAAAAAAGGGAGATAAGGTACCCCGCTCCTAAACGTGGCACGTATGAATTAGGTTCGCGAACCTAATTTCACCTTAGTCACAATCGAACAGGCGTTTGTGTAGCACGTACGGAATTACATGTGCAATTATCGCAGATTTAAATAATTAGCAACAATGCCTTCTTCAGTTCTTCATACATATCAAGCTCGACATTGGAAATTAGTGTTGTCATTTCAGTTGTTTCTAGTTCCATTATGTTTACGTGGCATAAGAGTGAGTACCGCATCTCCCTTTTTAAATCGATGCCTCTACCATTTAATAAATGGCCACAGCTCCAAGCATTGCAGTACTAATTGTGAAGTGCTCAGTGTAATTTTTGTTATACTTAACACGCTCAGCGCCACGAGGTTTTTGCCTCTAGGGTTGTGAACTTAACCTTTGTTTTTATTGCAGGAATGTGTTCTACTGTCTAATGTCTTCTAAAGTCAAACAAAGATATCATACATTTCTTTCAGAAATTGGCAACAATGAAATCTCAAAGAATTCCATAATTTCAGCGGTTAATAAAATCCTTAGGTACTAAAGTTGATAGTAAGCCAAATTCAGTCATCTACTTCTAATTCCAATTCGATATCTGCTAAACTAATTCTTCGTAGTGTATTGATGAGGATATATCGCGATAATGTGACATAGAGATACCTGAACCAGACCATCTGGGACTTGTGGCGTCTCATCGCTCTTACTATGCGTCGGCTTTCAGTCCAGCGGAGAAAATATCTGTAATATCAATAATCATATAAAAGTGATGCAAAAACTATATTTATACTTACTGAGGATTTTTGAATAATCTTTCAACGATCGATAAATGTATGCGAAACATCAGAAATTAGTGTTGTGACTAAATAAGATTATAACAGCAAGTAAGGAGCCGAGAAAGTACCGGAAGCTACGGGAGTCCTTGCGACACAGTAATACTAACAACTCCACAGCTTTAGCAAATTACATATAGAGCCTTTACTAACACACCTGGTTTGGATGTTTTTTTTTTACATAGAACTGGGTAGCACTTGACCACTATCTCACCTGATGTTAAGTGATGATGCGGTCGATGAGGGAGCGCGCTTACCCAAAAGCTACCTATTTACTCGCGATTTGAAGATATGGGGGCATATTGTATTTAGCCGGAAACACAGACTCAGGCAGAGCATTCCAGATTGTTGAATGTAGCCACATTCAAACATCTGATTTATTATATCTGATAGTCTAGTATTTGACCACTATCTCGCCTTGTTGTAAACCATGATGCCCTTAACACCTGTGGATGTCAATTAGATTTTTTTTTAAATGGGTTTTACAAATATCTGACCATTTCATTATTTAAATTAAATGTCAATATTTGATCTGCAATCACACAAAAATGGCTAAAATGCAATAAAATTTAACATACAGATAGTTCTTCGATGATCACATAGGACACTTTTTAACACACGCGAACGCGAAGCTACAGGGCACTAGAATAAATTCCTGTATTAAACACATTTAAAGACTTTAATTTTTAAAATTAATGTAAAGTATTAATTTTTTGATTCAACTCACCTTTTGGAAGACAGAACGAAACTTAGAGGTAGGTCCAAGAATCCCAAATATTTTCTCAATATATTTACAGAGTCTAATGTATAAACTGAACACCCTGAAATAGATAATAAATAATAAAGTCAGAAATAGATACTAAGTAAATTGTTTTTAGGGTTCTGAACCCAAAGGGTACCAACAGAACCCTATTACTGAGACTCTGCTGTCCGTCTGTCTGGCTGTCTGTCTGTCCGTCTGTCACCAGGCTGTATCTCATGAACCGTAATAGTTAGACGGTTGAAATTTTCACAGATGATGTATTTCTGTTGCCGTATAACAACAAATACTAAGAACAGAACAAAGTTAAAAATTAAAGGGCATAAAACAAAAAACGTGTTTTTTACGATAACGCCATCTATGAATCTTCATAGATGGCGCTATCGTGTTTACCCTAATCTCAGAATCTAAATCTGAATCTCGGAAACGGCTCCAACGATTAAATAAAATTTAGTATACAGGGATTTCGGGGGCGATAAATCGATCTCGCTAGGATTCATTTTCAGAAAATGTTGTTTTATTCGTGTTTTCAATAATCAACTTTATTGATAATCAACTTAAAATATGACTCTTCCCGACATCTATTGGCGAGTAGAAGTAGCTTTAGTGTTAGTGTCGTTAAAGAAGTTAGTTGCTCTCAATTAAAAATAGTATTATTATTCGCCAATAGATGTCAGGAAGAGTCATATTTTTGTTTAAGTGGCGAGAAAAGCTCGGTCTTCCAGATATTTAATAATATTAATTACTAACGCCTTTGTGTTAATGTTTACTTAGTTGGTGTTAGAAGTTCGTTAGATATTCGTTAGATGGCGTTCGGAACCCTCCGTGTGCGGGACAAAAGTCTGACTCGCACTTGGCCAGTTTTATTTTAAAAAGCTTACTAGCAATGTAGGTTGCACATAACTAGTAGTCTTGTTAACCCCTCCAACTAAGCTAAATATGCTTGTGTCTGGAGTGGGTTCACATCAATAGTGCAATGGGTGGGGATTGAACACATGAACCTTCGATCGCCAGAGCCACGCCTTAGCCATTAATACTATGGCCGCTTGAGGGTTAATTTAAGTTTGTAGCAAGTTTGAGATTTTTATTACCATATCCCTGGATATACTCATCAGATTTTGATAAGATATACAAAAGGACCACACCTACTCAAGAAAAATTAAAGTCGGTTCATTTTCAGATCCGTTTTAGATGTTAATCTCTAGAGAAACTCATCAAATCTCAATGGATTGTATCATATTACAATCCATCTCTATGGTGGTCCAATAGGACCATAGATAGATGTACCATGATCCAATAGATGTACGCTACCCATGGAGAAAATATACATTCGGGTTGAATCACAATTTGCAGAGTAATTGCATAACAAAAATAGAAAAAAAAACATTCAGACCAATTGAGAACTGCTCCGCGTGAAACCAAAAGCATCGTCACGACGCGTCGCGTTGCAGTGTGAACTGACCCTAAATGACACAATTAGTTGAAAAAGACTGGTCATTTTTCCCATAGGTTTCTTTTGACATTTAGGTATACGTACACTAAGAAGATACTTACAATAAGAATAATATTTACTGGATGAGATGAGATGAAGTTATCATTTATCCAAGCAAACACTGTAAATATAATATGCAATTAAGAGATACTCACTGCTAGGCATAATTTTCTCAACAAAAATATATGCAACAGCATAAAATACAGACGAGTGATTGGCATGAGACGACACCCCTCCTCGATCAAACGTTACTAATGTGTCTATCTCTAGGGCTTCAAGTTGCTGGTGAATTAACTTAGCCACTACAGGTACAGGCCACTGGGCCTTCGGATTATCTGGCAGCCTTGTGTCGGAGATGAGACATATGTTTTGCTCTGGAACGCCAAGCTCTTGACATGCACTCCATAGTTCTTTTCGTCTTATGTGTCCTTTGCCTTCAAAATTTCCTGTAAAGTAAATATAGAGCTTTAGAGGGTGCTAGGCGCCTAGGCCCCAAAGCAAGAAGACAGGCTGATGAATTGAAAATGACCTTAGGGGCCCCTTTGGATAAAAGTGGCGGAAGACAGAAAGCAGTGGAAGGAGTTGTAGGAGACCTTTGCCATAAGCCACACCGGAACAAGAGATTTTGTAATATAAGTATAGATTTAACTTTTATACTCTATTTTTGAATTCTCAGTCACATTAATATAAAATGTTCAGGAAATAAAATAATTATTAAATGAAATGAAATGAATGAAATGAAAATATTTATTTGCTAGAATTTTGGTACATAAAAAGGTGTTATTAAATTATCAATTCCATCAAAATTCTGCCTCGTCAGGCGTACAAATTCTTTGTTGCGATTCGAAACTATTATTAGGTAGTACATACATTTTATAATTATTTACTAGTTTTTAATAATTGTTTACTGTGATCTTGTATATTATTGTCCAATATTAAATTTCAGTTTCAAAATACAAATATGTTTAAAAAAAGATAATGTCAAAAGAAATAATGTCAATATTAGAATGTCTAGAAATTAATAATTAAATTGTAACGTCATTAAGAAATTCTTTTACTGTATAATAGCATTTGTCAAGTAGAAAATCAAAGAGTTTTGATTTAAATTCATTGATATTACATTCTTTTAACAAGTCAGGTAATTTATTAAAAATTCTTATAGCCATACAGTTTACATTATTACTGTTCAATTGAAGTCTTTGTGGAGGAATATATAATTTGTGAGGGTATCTGCAGCTTCTTTTTATTACTTCGCTGTGTTTTCGGAATAAACTAGAATGCTTCCAAACGAATAAGCTAATTTCATAGATATATAGACTGGGAAGCGGCAATATCTTTAATTTTTTGAAAAGCGGTTTACAGCTGTCTAAAAATTCTGCTCCACAAATTGATCTTATACATCTCTTTTGGACAAGAAATGCTCTCTCTGCATCCACAGAAAACCCCCACAGTATAATGCCATATCTAAGGTTAGATGATACGTATCCGTGGTATGCTGACAGTGCTGCTTCTCTTGTTGCAATTTGTCTTAATCTGTACAAAACATATACAAATCTATCTAGTTTTAAACATAATTTATGTATGTGAGATTTCCAGTTACAATATTTATCAATTGTTATACCCAGAAATACAGTTTCATCAACTTTTTCTATAAATTTATCTTCATCGGAAATATCAATTTTTATAGAATTACCATTATATGTTTGAAATTCAATAAATTTTGTTTTGTTGATGTTAATTGCTAGGTTATTGTTACTTAGCCAGTGTAGGACGTTATGTAACGCCTCATTTGCGTCTTTCTCGAATGTCAACTTATCTTCACATTTTACTAGAATTGTTGTATCGTCAGCAAATAGGAGGCATTTGTGTTTTGTGGTAAATATATATAGAGCTTTACATAGTTCCTCAATTAGTTAATAATAATAATGCAAGTATAACATAGAGAAACCAATGAAGCCAAAGAGAATACAATACTACATAAATGCATAATGAAGCTGGCATTAAATTGAAAACAAGTTTTTAGCATACATATTCGCACAGCAATTGTTTATCGCTAATGAAAGAAAATGTCAAGGTTCCGAGGCAGAATTCTTTGACTATCGTAAAACTTACCGTTTGAAAGACAGAGCAAGTGAACGTCAGCACCCTGTTCACACAATCTGAAGATTGTAGGCCCAAAAAACATACATTCATCATCTGGGTGGGCCACAACGATCAACACTCTCTTCGCCCTGAGCGCTCCACGAGTTCGCGTCGGCAGCCGCCGTGCGTACCGACGGTACACTATGCAGCACACCACCAAATACCCAACGACCCATAGGCTGATATACAAAGCGAAATTCTTAACATAGACCAACGTTTCAGCCACAAATTTTACGTAAAAATTAGAGAAATTCTCGAAGTTGTATGACGACTCATTTAGCATCATTTCTGACTAGAATATTATAAAATTAATCGTTACAGTCAAATCAAATACTTTCTTTTACACTTCACTGTGCTGTGTTTCTAAGATACGTTTATTAAATTTATATATGTAAAATAAAATTAAACCTTGTTTAGATTTCGCAGTCCAATAATTTGACATTTTCACTAATTTCAAATTTGACAATGAAAGAAAATTGAAATGAGACAAGTTGACATTAAAGATGGCAATAATGGTTGAAACATTTTAATAGTTAACAGTTAATTGATAAAAAATAAATCGATAATTTTATTGGTTAAAAATATTAGTTAATATTATTCGAGTAGGTTTGGTAGTAGGTTTTTTCATTTTCGACTGCCACACACCTATCGAAATGAATCCATATTATTGCCGGAGGTATTCCGTCTCAGTATTTTTTTAAATAAACTTTAGTTTTCCACTACACAACAACACAAAACAAGTAATAGTACAACAACAACAACTTTATTATCTAATAAAACTAACCATAACCACAGAGAGTACTAATAGCATTAACTCATTCCGTACACTACAGTTAATTGTTTAAAATATCACTTCACTTTGTTAAGAATAAAAATATCAGAAACATCGATTAACTCATTTCATACACTACAGTTAATTGCTTAAAATATCACTTCACTTTGTTAAGAAGAAAAATATCGGAAACATCGACTAACTCATTCCACACACTAGAGTTAATTGTTTAAAATATCGCTTCACTTTGTTAAGAATAAAAATATCGGAAACATGGACTCCGCGAATAAATTATTTAAGTGTTTTATTTTGAGGGCAATAGAGTATACAATCGAATGCAGTTAATATATGGAATATTTTATATGGTTGAAAACAACATGTTCGAACTTCACTCTGGTCATTGTATAATATATCAATTTTCGAATATGTTCCTTATCCATTACCGTTTAAAGCTTAAATTTAAGTGCATAAAAATGGTTCGTTAGTTCGTGATTCGCAATGCGAGGTCATTATCAGTTGAAGTTGATATAATATTTTTTTTTCGTTAACGTTAATTTTCTTTATTGAATATTATGGTTAATTTTGAATGTTAGTTTATTTTAATGGTTGATAGTTATATTCATCATCTCTAGTTGACATTGACTTCACTTGACAATATATGTCTGGGAATTTTGGCGGGAACGTGGACAAGTGTGTGTGATCTCTTTGTATTTTTTCCTAAAATGTGTGTGTAATAAATGCCATTAAGTGTCGGTGAATATTATGTGCAAGTGTAGGGGAACAGCACGATGTTGAAAAACATGCTATTTGCGTTTTCACCAAAATTCCACTGAAAATCTTCAGTAAACTCCACACCACACTCGTTACTGGAGGTATGACTTAGACTAGACGTTTACTTGCAAACTGACCTGAAATGTGACTTTGACCCATATCTACGACTTAATTCATTAAAACTTGAAGAATTTCAATACTTTACTTCATAATAAAACTAAAAAAATATATATATGTCTTTTTTGTTTCAATGTGGCTCCACACGATTAGTGTACATCGCCAGGAGTTCGTTTTCAATACATTAAAGTCGTAAAGTCGAGTCAAAGTCACATTCAAATCAGGTTAAAGCCATAGTCACAGGTCATAGTCTAAATCTGATTCTAATTAGTAATGGGGGCGATAAGACCTGCACTGACGTCCCGCTTGGGGTGTATTGTGCATTTCCCCTTGCCAGCATTCACCCAAGCCATCCCAGCTCCTTGACGAAGCGGAGCACGGCTTTAGGTTGCTGGCATAACGCTTCCAATGGTGATGGTGATGTTGTATCGGTTAGTAAAGAAGATGCTGTCAAATGTATGTATGTATGCCTGCTTGTTTGTGAACTTGATGATGATGTTTGTAAATGTTGTTGCTGCTGCGACTGGTACTCTGCATCCGGGTCACGCTCATGTAACCCAGCTGAGGTTCTTATTTCGTTTAAGACGGGACAGTGTAATATCACATCATAGTCTAATCCAAATCATACCCTCAGTAAGGATGTGGACTTACTCAAGGCGTTTAGTGGAAATTTGGTGTCTACGTAAAATTGCATGTTTTCCTAACATTGTGCTACTTCCCTACACTCGCACACATTCACCGGCACTTAATTAATGGTAATAAGATAAAAATGCCCATTTATTACACATTGCTATGTGGAAGAACACAAGTTTAAAGAAAAAAAAACCGGCCAAGTCGAGTTGGACTCGCCCACCGAGGCTTCCGTCACAGATTACATAATAGTTACTACGTACTTCCGTACCACCTTCCCAGACTAGGTTATAGGACAAACTTAACTTTGTAATTCAATTCATAGAAAATGTATTGAAGTTTTTAGAAGAAAATTAACCTTTTTTTTGTTATTAATCTACACATTTGCGGTTTAGATTTATTCCTATATAAGTGCTTCAAGACCTTGCTTCTTGCCAAATTTCATGATACTAGGTCAACGGGAAGAACCCTATAAGTTTTTTACCCAAAATTGTAAATTTTGGTTAAAAGCAAGGTCTTACAGCACAAGTAAAGGAAACATTCTAAAATTAAATCACACAATATCACAATTTTATTTATTTACCTCATTAAGGGTTGGTGCCAATTAAGCTAGACCTCTAAATTGTATGAGCGCTCATATAACTCAAAGGCCTATCTTAATTGGCGTATCTTTGTATGTCTGGGGGACACCCTTTAATTTTCAACTTTATTTAATTTTTGGAATTTTTCTTTATTTGTGCTGTAAGAGACCGTGCTTCTTGCCAAATTTGATGATTCTAGGTCAACGGGAAATACCCTATAGGTTTTCGACCCAAAACCTATAGGGTACTTCCGGTTGATCTAGAAATGTCAATTTTGGTTAAAAGCAAAGTAAGGCCTTGGTTTTACAGCACAAGTAAGGAAAAAATTCCGGAGAATAAAAAATGTTGAAAAATAAGGTAAATTTTGGTACGTCTTACAAGTTTTTTTTAATAGGGACTATAGACCTCAAAAAAAAAACAGTTTGACAGCTATGATTTTTTTTTCAGTTTTATTGTGGCGCCACTCCACATGATTAGTATATTTAGCCAGTATCAAATGATAAAAATTCTTCAAGATTTTGAGAATTCAAGTCATAAAGATCAAAGTCACATTTCAAGTCAAGTTGAAGTCAAAGTCTAGTCCAAGTCATACCCTCAGTAAAAATGTGGCCTTAGTCAAGGCATTCAGTGGAATTTTGGTGTGAACATAAAATAGCATGGCATGGGCTGGCAATCTTAAAACGAGTCGCCTGAATTTGAGGATTCTGCTAATGTGAGAGGGTAAAAGGGGTTGGTCTTGATCCTCCTAAATAGACTTTAGCTGCCGGAGTTAAGTCAAAATATTTTAAATGAATATTTTTCTTATTGTAAATTCGGGTGTAAAACTTGCTAATACGTGAAATGGAACGTAAATATTAGGTAAGGTCATAAGGGCCTTATTCACGATCCTTCCCGGCTGTACGTCAGCTCAAGGCCGTGGCTCTGGATATAGCATACTGACTATTATGCGCGCATCAAGCGAGCAGAGTACACCGAACGAAAAATATTTTAAATTATATATGTATTTTATATGCATATGTTAAATCTGCTGTACAGCAAGTCTACACACGATCAAGCACGCACGATGCTGGACTGCTCTGACGTACGTCCGCGTTATTCACTATCCATCTGCTTGACGTTCTCAGTGGTGGGGGTGCTCGCTGGATGCAAAATCGGTCGTGCAAGTCCAGCAAACAATTAATTATAATTATCGACGTACGTCAAGCCTATTCACGATACTATTGCATCGTGCATGTCCTTGGCGGGACGCACAGCAAAATTGATCGTGAATAAAGGGCCTTAGACTGACACCTAATGGACCTTATTCACGATCCATCCCGGCTTTACGTCAGCTCAAGGCCGCGGCGCTGGATCTAGCATACTGACTGTCGCGCGCGCATCAAGCGAGCAGAGTAAATAGAACGAAAAATGTTTTAAATTATAAATGTATATTATACCTATATGTTAAATCTGCTGTACAGCAAGTCTATGCACCATCAAGCCGCACGATGCTGGACTGCTCTGACGTACGTCCGCGTTATTCACTGTCCATCTGCACGACGCTCGCGGTGGTGGGGGTGCTCGCTGAATGCAAAATCGGTCGTGCAAGTCCAGCAAGCAATTAATAATAATTATTGACGTACGTCAAGCCTATTCACGGTACTTTTGCATCGTGCATGTCCTTGAGCTGATGTACAGCCGGGATGGATCGTGAATAAGGCTCTTAACCAACGCACAAGAGGCAACGCACTAGAGAACAAGGCTGCGTTCACGACCTACGCTCTGAGTGCAACAGGCAACCAAACGCTCTAACCCCGTTCACGACCTAAGAGCGTCGCACTCAAAATCAAAAATTAAAATATATTTTTTGTAAATACTGTGTTACATAAGATGGTATGTTTATATTTGTATCAACAGTATGCTCTTTTCGGGTGTACAATAAAGCTCTCTGCTGAGCTAGGTTAGAAAGTATGAATTACTTAATTGAACGTGTAATATAGACAATATCAACAGACTTCAAATTATAATTACCTTTTTTTAATAGAAAGGTAAAAAATATATATATATATATATATATGAAGCGATTATTATAGACTTATTCTAATTTAACGTATATTATTTACAACAACTTTTAATTTTCTAATTATTATGTCAATGAATATATTAAATATGAATAATACATTATCCCACAACCTGAGCACTTTTGTGGTGCACTTTACTGAAAAACTATCACGTCTATTGATTTGTGCTTTAACATAGTAATTTAAATTCACATGTGTTGTGTTATCAGTAAAAAAATATATAATTTTATTAACATTCAAAATAGCCGGCCAAGTGCGTGTCGGGCCACGCGCAGTGTAGGGTTCCGTAGTAGCCTGTTATTCAATGTAAGTCTTTACCCGTTATAAAAAGCAACTAGGTACTTCGTCTTTGCACTTTAAAGGTTTTATTCTAAAGATTATGTATTTCTTTTTTAATATCTTCTAGGCCACTATCTCAACTGTTGTTAAGTGATGATGCGGATTACGCTTACGATTCCAAAAAGTGGCAGATTTCAAGGATCTTTATGAATTTAAGTCGTAGAGATGGGTCAAAGTCATATTTCAGGTCAGTTTTAAAGTAAAAGTCTAGTCTAAGTCATACCTTCAGTAAACATTTGGTGTTTACTGAAGATTTTCAGTGAAATTTTGGTGAGAACGCAAATAGCATGTTTTTCAACATTGTGCTGTTTCCCCTACACTCGCACACATTCACCGGCACTTAATGGTTTTTTTTCCACATTTATTATACATACATTAACTCGCGGAAGAACACAAGTTTTAGGAAACACAATGAGATCACACACACTTTTCCACGTTCCCGCCAAAACTCATCTTATCAGTCAGGGTTCCTTTTTTTACCTTTTGTGTACGTTGTACGGAACCCTAAAAACTGTCAAACGGTCTGTAAAAACTGTCATGCATTTAGGGATGTGGTATCGATACTATACTCGTGAATAGAATAGCAACAAAAGTATCAATACCAGTATCGTACTCGCATCAAAAGTATCGAGCTATTCAGGTATCGAGTACTTTTTGTTTCGATGTAATTCTCTAAAAACTTTTTCATTTACACCTTTTACAAACCGTTTTTCGTCATTTGTTGATGGTTTTATTTTAATTTTCTCCCTCAGACAACAAAACAAAACAAAAAAAGGATCGAGTACCAGTGAAAAGTATTAAGTAGCACTCTGTATCGAATATAAAAGCATTGAGTACTAAATTACTTGGTATCGTAACAAAAGTATCGAGTATATTCATGTATCGATACTTTTTGCGGATCTCTACATGCATTAAGTCGAGTTAGGGATGTTTGACGTTAATATCGATGTCAACATCGATTATCGACATTAATTACTAACCAAACATCGATAGTGCTCAATAGCGCTATTTCCCATGGAGGACCTGGAGGTAGGATAAGAAATAAAGAGATATTTATTTCCAAAAGCAATTTGTACAGTACACATGCAATTTTTAGTATTATGCAATTAACATAATTAAATGATATTCAACAGTAGGTGTAGTCGGATATTTATAATGACAATATTGCTAGCATTCTGTGGGCCCCAAACTAGGCTAGGCCTGTATCTTGGGCGCCCTTAACGTTTCTATAGATATAATCTGCTCTGAGTGTCACACTAAATCTGTACGTATTTATTTTTACCGGCGAAAAAAAAAACGGAGGAGGTTATCAAGTCAACGTGTATATATTCTTTTTTATGTGTGACCACGCATAACTTTTTACAGAGTAGTCGATTTTGATAATTCTTTTTTTGTTGGAAAGGTGTACCCCCCAAGGTGGTCCCATTTAAATTTTAACGAAATCGGGCGAGCGGCTTTTAATTAATCAACTAAAATAATGGATAAAATTATTATTATATTGATGATTTCATCGTAACGTCAATGTATATTACAAACATACTGGAAAAAACAAAAATAGCCGAAAATCGGGCTCAGTTACTTGTACTATTCATTATTCTGTGGCTCAGTGGCGTTTCTTGGGAGAGGTCTATATCCAGCAGTGGACTGATACCGGCTGATTACGATGATGATGATGATATTATTTCACAGGTGATACCATTTGAATTTCATCGAGATGTTGATGATGTTCAGTATCTTCAGAGATATGAAGATAAACTCCTCAAACTTAGTATTGAAATTGATTAGCGTGACGTTGGAAGTCTATTCTTTTAGTTTTTAAATGATTTCAAATTATTTTTATTATTATAAAGCATAAATGACCTATAAAACGTTTGTCTAGGCCAGGGGTACACAATGACGCCTGCTTATAACATGTGGCACAGAAAACTTGCTGCTAAGTGAAGATGTGATTACACCTTAAATGTAAAAAATCTCATCCTCTATAGTTTTGGGACCTCCGGGAAAACTCCCGGGAAATCCCAATTACTTTATGTGTGCCAACCCTATCTACTGTTACTAAAATACTGAGACAGGAATGGGATGGCACTTGCAGTTCCGGCGTTTTACGACTGAGGCGTAAGAGCCGGGGAAGAACAGAGAAGGGTCCCCTTCTAGATTAATAGGAAGGTCTGGGTACTTATCTTTTAGTGCGCGGTCCTTTACGCAGAAGTGGACCGGGTATCTCATTTGCTTAGGAAACACATAATAACAATGCTTGATGTTATTTACAACTTTATCATTGTTTATTGGATATAATATTATGTTCTATATACAGTCGACGTATCGCAGCAGCTTTTCATGCTGAGAACACGCGAAACTTAATATTTTCTTATATCCTTATAAAAGCATTTTGCTTGAAGAAAAATATATTACTAATCAAAAATAATGTCAGAATCCTTGACAACCAATTCTACCATCGACATATGAAAACATTCAAATATATCGGATGAGAAAATTAAGCTGTCAACAAAGAGTTCGAACATCATAAAATAAGGCGAGGTCGCCACATCACCCCCCCACGAAGACGAACATCCCCACCAAAAAGGGAGGCCGCCCGTAATCGGAAGGATGAACAAAATTGTCCCATAGTCATTCAGAATCAAAGAAATCTGTGATGACCATAGAGGAAGTTGAAATTCGGGACGTCAGGTCAAACAAATTATACAAAATAACAATTTACATTAACTAAAACTCAAATAATCTCGGGACTAAGGATTCACAGATCCAAAACATCCCTAAATTTGACTCGACGTCCAGAACGCGTCGAAACGACAGGATCCAAGGCTGGTGGAGGAGACTCCTTCGAGGCAGGCAATGGAATTAAATTTCCGACCGGAGGAACAGGCACCGTGAGAGGTACGTCCAATGGGTTGCTGCCTGGTTGCACTGAGGTCGATACATGATCATCCTCAGCCTCGAGATGTGCCGGTTTAACTCTGTCCACGCTTACCTCCTGCCTTTTTCCCCCCACATCAATTGTGACGGTTTTTGCCCCTCTACTGAGGACCTTATATGGTCCAGTATAGGGAGGCTGAAGAGAACGTCGGACCGTATCGTCACGTAAAAACACGTGCGTAGTGGTCGACATTTCTTTAAAAGTGAAAACTGAAGGAGACGAATGCCGAGACGCAGGAATTGGTCGAAGATCTGCCACAACCTTACGTAGCTGTGCCAAAAAATCATGCGCACTACTATCACTGGTTGGCAAGGATGGTACCACGAAATCCCCTGGAAGTCTCAAAGGCTCTCCATATAATAACTCGGCAGCAGAACATTTCAAGTCTTCCTTGAGTGCTGTTCTAATACCTAGCAGAACCAGCGGTAAGGCTTTACTCCATGTCTCTGCATGGCACATTAAAGCAGCCTTAAGCTGTCTGTGTAAACGTTCTACCATCCCATTAGCTTGCGGATGATAACTGGTTGTCCTAATTCGCTTAGTTGCGCAAAACTGTAACAACTCATTAAACAAGGTAGACTCAAACTGTCTGCCTTGGTTAGTAGTGACAACGAGTGGTACACCAAATCGCGAAATCCACCCGTTGACAAAGGTATTTGCTACCTCTTCAGCAGTGATACATGACATCGGCCATGCCTCTGCCCACCTCGTAAATCTATCGATTGCGGTGAGGCAGTACGTAAAACCGTTTGAATGCGGCATCGGTCCGATTACGTCTAAATGTACCTGCTGAAAACGAGAACTTGTGCTGGCAAAATTGCCTAACGGAGATGAAGCATGCCTGGTAATTTTGCTACGCTGGCATGAGACACAACAACGTGCCCAAGACATACAATCTTTCCTAAGTAACGGCCAGATGTAACGATCTGCGACCAGGCGTGCGCTTGTGCGCGCGCTAGGGTGGCCGAGATTGTGCAATCTGAGAAATACAGGCCGTCGAAAGGATGCGGGTAAATACGGTCTCGGTTTCCCCGTTGATACATCGCATGTTACAGAAATATCCGTTCCTGGAATAGGAACAGATTCTAATTTCAAAGAAGAATCTGCTCGCAACGTAACAAGTTCCTCGTCCACCTTCTGAGCTTCAGCCAGAGCAGCGTAGTCGTCTGTAAGAGAAATTGCCTCTATGCGCGACATCGCATCTGCCACTACATTGTCGTCGCCTTTAACGTACACGAAATCAGTGGTAAATTGGCTAATGAAACTCAACTGGTTTAATTGAACCGGTGGTAACTTTTCTCTTCGCTGTTTAAACGCGAAAATTAGAGGTTTGTGATCCGTAAATATGGTCACATGTTGCGCTTCCAAGAAATGTCTGAAATGCTGAACACTCTCGTAAACAGCTAGGAGTTCCCTATAATAAGCGGGCCACTCCTTCTGCTTTTCTGTTAATTTTTTACTGAAAAAGGCTAAGGGATGCCAACTCTCATTCTCGCTCTTACGTTGTTGTAAACACGAGCCTACATGAGTACCTGACGCGTCGGTAAATAAACCTAACTGCGCGTTACTATCAGGATGTGACAACAAAGTAACTTTTGTGAGGCTATCCCTACAAGCTATGTAGTCTTTTTCTAAGGCATCCGTCCAAGGGAATGGTTGTGTACCTTTCCCTTGAGTGGATGAAATCGCATCAACCAGAGGTGCCTGATATTTTGCTGCACCGGGTAAAAATCTGCGGTAGAAATTTAACATTCCTAAAAAACGTCGCATTCCCTGCACAGTTTTAGGAGGCGGGAACTCTGCGAGCGCTTGTATTCGCTCGTTAGGCGGCTTTGTGCCTTCTGCATTGATCTGATAACCTAAAAAGGTAACCTCAGATGTACCAAAAACGCACTTTGCCGGGTTAATAACAACACCGAACTGTCGTAACCTACCGAACAGTACTTTGAGGTGTTCCGCATGACTCGGCTTATCCACGGAATGTACCAGGATGTCATCAACGTATGCGTAACAGAAATCGAGGCCTCGCACGACTTCATCGATAAATCGTTGAAAAGTCTGACCTGCATTTCGTAAACCGAATGTCATGTAGGGAAATTCGAATAACCCGAACGGTGTTATAATCGCAGTTTTGAAAATATCCCCTTTAAACACGGGAATTTGATTGTAAGCTTTAACCAAATCTACGGTCGTAAATACCGTTGACTTAGCTAAGTTGCTAGCAAAATCACCGATATGCCTAACCGGATATCTATCCGGCATAGTTCGCGCGTTTAATATCCGGTAATCGCCACACGGACGCCAGGTTGAATCCTTTTTAGAAACTAGGTGCAAGGGTGATGACCAAGGACTATCCGAAGGCCTAGCTGTACCAGCTCGAACCATTGCGTCGAACTCTTGCTGCGCCACACGAAGTTTATCGGGGGCCAGCCGTCGTGGTCTGCACGAAATAGGTGGTCCCTCTGTTGTTTCGATGTGGTGCCTAGTCGAATGTCTGACTACCCTATCAATACCTGGTGGGCGCGTAATATCGGGAAAATCTGAAAGCAAATCCGTATAACTGTTACTCGGGAGTACGATGGCCCTAACACTGGACTGTGCAACGTTTGCTGCAGTTGCTACAACGCCCAGTTTGGTAACCCCATCGATTATCCGTTGTCGACGGCAGTCGGGTAACAAATTATAGTGGCTCAAAAAGTCTGAGCCAATAATTGGAGTGCTAACATCCGCGATTACAAAGTTCCAAGTGAACTCTCTTCTTAAACCGAGGTCTAAATGAAGAGTAGTTGTGCCGTAGGTTTTAATAGATGACTGGTTTGCGGCAAACAACTCGAACCCGCTCTCCCCTAAACGACCCTTTATTAAGCGTCGCGGGAAACAGCAGATATCCGAACCTGTATCTACTAAAAAAATTATTTTAGTTGCACGATCACTAACGAACAACCTACGACTTTTAAATCCGCGGTCGCTCATAGTTGCTACCGACCGCGGTACGCGTTGCCCAGATTGTGCTGCCTTCCAATTGCAGGGCCGAACGCACTTCGAAGCCCTACCGGCAAAACGATTATGGTACCAGCACAAATTCTGATTTTTAACACGCGACCTACTATTATTATTATTACGACTTCGGCCGCGATTTTGTTTGTTACAGGAATGATTCTTATTAAGCGACCGGACATCTTGAGAACTACTATCCATGGCCGATGCAACCATCCCTGCCAGCGTGGAAACCTGGCTTCTAACTTCGTCCAACTCCGAAATCTTGGAAGGTTTGGACGGTTCGGCTGTACGCACACTGCAAGACTGCGACGGATCTTGCGATATAATTTCAAATAAGCGATCCGCTAATTGTGCCGTCATATTTAATTCTTGCAATGGCTGCGCCTCTAAAACAATTTGGATTTGCAGAGGAAGTTGTCTAAGCCAAATCGATTTGAGAACCTCCTCCGGAAAAAATTTATTTGCGAGCGTCCTTAAATGCCGTAAAAACGAGGACGGCTTCCTATCCCCGATTGTCTCGCCACCTAATAATTGTCTGATGTTTTCCTCATGCGATTGCGAGAAACTCGAGACAATCGCTTGTTTTAACTTGGTGTACGGGGAAACGGCAGGGGGTCGAATAATCAATGCTTCGACCTCCCTGGTGCAACTAATATCTAATTGTGCCACGGCATAAGAAAATTTTGTCACTTCCTGAGTGATTTTATTAATAACGAATTGCGACTCAAGACTGGCAAACCACAGGGCAGGCCTGTCCTTACAAAAAACAGGTGTACGAATACTCACCCCGCCGACGCATACTTGCCCATCCTGACTATCATTCGATGCCTCGAAGAACGCCTCCCTTTCTGCAGTCGGTCCCGACGGACGAGCCTCTTGTCCCGTCATCGTCGACGCCCTTCAATCCAACTGCACGTCCGGGAAGTAAAAAACTTCCAGAAGGTACCAATCTGAAAATTTTCAAAGCACAGAAAACAATTGCACAATGACAACAGGGGAAAAAAAAACAGGAAATTAATTTTTATTCCTTTCTAGGTTCTACAAGGCTGTTCTGGGCTAGAATGATCGTGATGCGGCGATCTACACCTATAGGCATAGCCTAACTACGATATAGAAAAACAAAAATTCTAAAAACACATAATTAAGTTCGCCACATAAAAGGAATGCGCCGGCAGCGTCCGCTTAAAAAAAAAATAAACAGGGACCTCGGAATGTCGTTTGCGACAATCCGGGACAGGAACTGACGAATTTGGGTACCTTGACACTTTCACACACTAAAAGAGGTAAGACGACGGAATCTTCTAGGCTCCTGTCGTCTAGTTGCAGCTCTGCACTGTTCAGCACTCCGTCGCTGGTCACCAATTTGGGACCTCCGGGAAAACTCCCGGGAAATCCCAATTACTTTATGTGTGCCAACCCTATCTACTGTTACTAAAATACTGAGACAGGAATGGGATGGCACTTGCAGTTCCGGCGTTTTACGACTGAGGCGTAAGAGCCGGGGAAGAACAGAGAAGGGTCCTCTTCTAGATTAATAGGAAGGTCTGGGTACTTATCTTTTATTGCGCGGTCCTTTACGCAGAAGTGGACCGGGTATCTCATTTGCTTAGGAAACACATAATAACAATGCTTGATGTTATTTACAACTTTATCATTGTTTATTGGATATAATATTATGTTCTATATACAGTCGACGTATCGCAGCAGCTTTTCATGCTGAGAACACGCGAAACTTAATATTTTCTTATATCCTTATAAAAGCATTTTGCTTGAAGAAAAATATATTACTAATCAAAAATAATGTCAGAATCCTTGACAACCAATTCTACCATCGACATATGAAAACATTCAAATATATCGGATGAGAAAATTAAGCTGTCAACAAAGAGTTCGAACATCATAAAATAAGGCGAGGTCGCCACATAGTCTTATCTCGTGCTGATCAAAGCTCTCCTGTGAACGTGTTAATCTAATTATTAGATTCTTCTAAATTCTATTTTTTTCATTCGAGCGGCATTTTTGTAGGCCTACCCATGTTGGTAACAAACAACTAGCCTAGAAGAGCTAGAAGAGATATCTAGCTAGAAGAGTAGGTATGGGCAAGTGAAAAAAATATATCGATATTTATTGTATCGATATTTTAAAAGGTATACATATCGTCGACATATCGTCAGTTTTGCATGATTATTTATACATATTCCAAAAGCATTCAAAATTCATATAAAAGAGTAGACATGAATAAAATAGTAGATTGTATTCATGCGAGATTTTTAAAAGTTAACGATGCGTGAGGAGCATGCATTAAGCATTCATAATTAATCTTAATTTGAATTTTCATATTTTATACTTAATATTTGTATGCCTCAGTGGCTGATCACAGTACCTATGTTCTTATTATAAACTACTATTGACACTATTTTATTACCTGTGTATCACAAATAAACAATTTGATTGAAGATCTAGTAACATTAAACAAGAAACAAATAAAAAAAACGAAATTGACACGAATTTGGTACTCTAAAATAAATATCGAATATCGATATATCGTGATTAAAAATATCGATAATATATTTCGATAATTGAATGGAAAAATATCGATATTTTTTGCCATTCCTCATGCCTATAGAGAAGAGAACATAAGTAAGTGGCGACGAGTGCTGTTCATTGTTGTTTTTCCTGAAATTAATAAATCCATAGAAAATATCGCCACAATGATTCAACCAGACTATCCATCAGCACTAGGCCTGCTTGCGCATTTAAATTCAGATGAGCTGAAAGAAATGCTCAATGATGACGCAAAATTCGACGAGACTGTACTAAAGGATATAAAACAGGTAATTTCTGATAATTTTTATTGTTACATACATTGTACATTACATAATATTAGTTTTCGCGCGCAGGTCAATCGGCTTTTATAATTAAATAAAAAAATTATAATTATCTGAAAGATGACAATCTTGCATGTGTGACTCACTGGAATATTTGAATAAAATACTCTATGAATGGTTGCTTTGAGCATCAATTTAAGATTCATATCGAGATTCAGGTCTTAATCCAAATGTGTATTACATCTCACTCTTGATTTAACTCTTGCTACATGCTACTACTCACACAAAACATCAACATTATCAGCCGGTATCAGTCCACTGCTGGACGTAGGCCTCCCCCAAGACACGCCACTGAGCCCGATCTTCGGCAGTATAAAACATTTCCACTATTATTGCAATACAGTGTTATACTAAGCAATGAACTTAGCCTAAATTTAAACCAATGTTGTATTATTTCGGTTTTTTTCTTGTCTGGCCATTTATCTGGTCAAAAGTGCCTAACCCTATTACTTATGTGGAATGGATTTTATCGTTTGTATTGACTAGCAAATCAGTAAATTTTATTGGAGTATGGAATGCACACAATCAAACTAGAAATGCATTTGACAAGCAGGCATACAGTACAAAAATAAAACATAATATGTTTCAACATTAATTTTATATCATAACAAAGTCCTAACAAATAATTTTGCCAAAAAGCCTATCACAACAGCTGTCATTATTTAACTATTTGAACATAATTTTAGGTAAAAGACTGGGAGACTCAAAAAGACATGATAATAGCGAGTAATAGATCACTGGCAGAGTTCAACCTAAGCAAAGAACCAGAGTTAGAGGCACTGAAAGCAGAAGTGCAGAGGAAATCTGAGCTTGGAGAGGGACTGTGCACTCGCATCCAGGAATTGCTGGGAGACTATAGTAAGAATTATATACATATATACTATAGGGATGCGATTTTTTGAAGCTTGATCCGATATTATGGATCGCAATGTCTCGATCTGATCTGTGGATCAGATCGCATGCATTTGATCCGATTTTTGAAAGATTGATCCAAAAAAATCGCTTCAAAATACAACATTTATTTCGAACAAAAATGGGTTGGTTGGTTCAACAAGGCAACATAAATTACATTAACCTATGAATACTAATGTCTAATTTAATCTTATTAAAATTAACTTACAATAATTTAAGGTATAAGAGTACATACATGTATATCTATAAATGAAGTATTAAAACCACACAACGAAACAATGAATTATCTAATACTATAAGAATCTTTGTCCTGACATACTGACTGACTGACTCACTGACAGACAACGCACAGCCTAAACCGCTGGTCGTAGAGACTTGAAATTTGGAGGGTATATTTGTCTTAGTACGTAGGGGTGTACTAAGAAAGGATTTTTCAAAATTCACGCCTTAAAGGGATGAAATGGGGGTTCAAAGTTTGTATGGAGAAAAAAGATTAGACAGTCTTTTATATCCGAAACTTTACACAAGTGCTTCAGTACAAAAATGAGTAAATACGTGATTCAGGTTTTTTTGAAATTCCACCCCTAAGAGGCTGAAATGGGGTAACTAAGTCTGAAAATCAATATTTTTTCGGATTGCGCTAAAACTTGGCATGCAGATAATTATTACAACGTTAGTTACCTTTGAAAAAGGATTTTTCAAATTTCACCCCTGAAGGGGATGAAACGGGGGTTCAAAGTTTCTATAGAGAAACATTATTACATAGTCTTTTCTATTCGAAACTTCACACAAGTGCTTCAGGATATAAATAAGTAAACACGTGTTTTAGGTTTTTTCGAAATTCCACCCCTAAGAGGGTGAAATGGGGTAACAAAGTCTGAAAATCAATATTGTTTTGGATTGCGCTGAAATTTGGCATACAGGTGGTTATTATGACGTTAGTATCAGCTAAGAAGGGACTTTCTAAAATTCACCCCTTAAAGGGATGAAACGGGGGTTCAAAGTTTCTATGGAGAAACAACATTAGATAGTCTTTTCTATTCGAAACTTCACACAAGTGCTTGAGTACATAAATAAGTAAATACGTGTTTTAGGCTTTTTCGAAATTCCACCCCTAAGAGGCTGAAATGGGGTAACTAAGTCTGAAAATCAATATTGTTTCGGATTGCGCTGAAATTTGGCATACAGGTGATACATACATTTGACATTATGACGTAAGTATCAGCTAAGAAAGGATTTTCTAAAATTCACCCCTGAAAGGGAAATATAGGGGGTACAAAGTTTCTATGGAGAAACATTATTAGATAGTCTTTTCTATTCGAAACTTCACACAAGTGCTTCAGTAAATAAATAAGTAAATACGTGTTTCAGGTTTTTTTGAAATTCCACCCCTAAGAGGGTGAAATGGGGTAACAAAGTGTGAAAATCAATATTCTTTCGGAATGCGCTGATATTTGGCATGCAGATAGTTATTTTGACGTAGGTATCCGCTAAGAAAGGATTTTTCGAAATTCACTCTTTAAGGGGATGAAACGGAGTTTCAAAGTTTGTATGGAGAAACAATATTAGATAGTTGTTTCTATTCGAAACTTCAAACAAATTCTTCAGTAAATAAATGAAAATATACGTGTTTTAGGCTTTTTCGAAATGCCACCCATGAAAGGGTGAAGTAGGGTAACAAAGTCTGAAATCAATATTTTTTCGGATTGCGCTGAAATTTGACATGCAGATAGTTATTCTTACGTAGTTATATGCTACGAAAGGATTTTTCAAAATTAACTCTTTAAGGGGATGAAACGGGGTTTAAAGTTTGTATGGAGAAACAAGATAAGATAGTCTTTTCTATTCGAAAATTCGCACAAGTACTTCAGTAAATAAATAAATAAATACGTGTGCCACCCTTAAAAGGGTGAAGTGGGGTAACAAAGTCTGAAATCAATATTGTTTCGGATTGCGCTGAAATTTGGCATGCAGATAGTTATTTTGACGTAGGTATCCGTTAAGAAAGGATTTTTCAAAATTCACTCTTTAAAGGGATGAAACGGGGTTTCAAAATTTGAACCGATTTGGCTTTTACTTCTTTGATGTCTTTTATGATAGAAATGATTTTACAAAATTAAAGTTTTTTAAGTAAATAAAAGAAGTCTAACGCGGGCGAAGCCGCGGGGAACTTCTAGTGTAATTATATATTCGTTTGGTAAAGTTGCTCCATACCATTCTGCAATGCCTTTAAACTATAGACGAAACTGAAAGCACATTCCATATTAGGGCTGACTACATACATAATCTAAATGTATCAACATCATATTAAATATTTACAGAAACAAAATCTGCTGGCATATCTCCTGATACTACACTAGCTTTATTGGAAACAGCTGCGGCAGAAGCTGAAGAAAAATCAGAACACATTGCACAAGAGTTCACATCAGGCACCATTGGAGTCGACAAATTCCTTGAAGATTTTGAATCTATCCGTAAGAAGATGCATTTACGCAAATACAAGGCTGAGAAAATGACCGAATTGCTAAGATCTGGCAGTCAAAGTTCTTACGGCAATGGGATGGCTCAGCCATATTTACCATACCCGAGTTATGGTAACCCACAACAAGTACCTAATGTCCCATATCCCATGGGACCATTGAACATGCCCATGCCCAATATGTATGGTAACCATTTTTAAGTTACTGAATGTTGCCATGTGTTCATAGGAATTAATAGTTTTAATTGATTATTTCACACCAGTTGCGCCTTGCGGCTTTGCCTTTATTTAAAATAAATCACAAAATTAGCCATGCCTGTGCAAAGTTTCAACCAAATTGAGCTCCAGGCATATCACGAAGTTTGATAGGGAGTGAAATGAACGAAATGACAGAGATGGAGCTATACAGCCTACATAGCTGTGTCCCCATCATTTAGTTCATTCAATAATCAACTGTCGAGGTTCGTGATATGGGGCCTATTTAGCCATGAAGTAGCAACAAACTGATTTTGGCATGTTTTGCAGCAGTGTTTGTTATCAGTTATTTATTACAATAAATGAGAAATTCAGTGGTGATTAATTTGCGAATTGCTAAATTACAAACCAAACGTCTTTTTTGTAAGATAAGATACTAATCTCAAAATTTTAGGCCATAACATTTTCAAATACTTTACGAAAGTATTGGAAAAATACCAAATTGTGATGCTTTACTTTTGGCTATCTTTTCTTTACACGTTATAAATTACAATATAGCCAAGTAAGGATCTCCCAGAGTAACCAGAGAACAAATATTTTTAGTGGTAATATGTGGTATATTCATTATTAATAGTACATATACATTAATGCTCTAGATAGAATGCACAGGAAGTCAAGAGGTAGTTAAATATGGATAAAATCTTTGAAAACTGACTTTATGGGAAAGGAAAGTTTGAATATTATGTGATGTTATATTTTTACGTTTGTTTGATATCTTTTATTGTGAATCTGATGTGATTGATCTGGATGCCTAGATACTATGTACTTTACCCAATAACTATTGGAAAATGTAAAATAAATTTGAACACAATAATAATAATGATTGTGACTAATTATATGATTGATTATCTAGAATGTAGAATATTTAATCCTTGCTGCAACCCAAAGCGTTCAAAAAGCATTTGTAAAAATACATGTTCCTCCAGATTTATTTATGTGTGCCAAATTTTATCCAAATCTGTTTAGCTGTTTCTACATAATTGATGATTAATAAAACAAAAATCCCAAACGTACAAACTTTCACATTTATAATATTCCTAAGCTAGTAACTAGCTATTTTAATTTTAAAAGAACAGTGAACATCGCGATCTCACCGCGTGACCTCACTCCCGAGGAAGAGCGACTGACTCGCTCGAAACCTAGGTCGAGAAAATTCGACTAAAGGTACGTGAATTACAGCCGGTATATAACAATAATAATAGTAACTAGCTATCAAGAAAATATTGATGGGTTTAATTACTGTCAAAACATTTGCGAAACACATAGTTATGTTGTAATATGGGACTTATTGCTCTAAATGCATTCATCAATTAGAGTAGAATTTTAACAGAATAAAATCTGCCTTGTTATTATTGTGCCGAATTTGCAACTTTGATCTGTTGAATAAGGGTAGTTGCACATAATATAATAAACAGAGAAAATAAAAAAGAGGTGATACCTACAAGTTCTCATCTTCACGTAGCCAGACCACTAGCAATGCAACATCATGGAAACATACATACATAAAATCACGCCTTTTTCCCGTTGGGGTACGCAGAGACTACTTCTTTCTCTTTCCACATGGAAATATTGAGTTAAATTATTGACCGAGCGAGCGTGAAGCTTCTCTGTTTCAGGTTGGGCAAAAATTTTTTCATATGGTCTGGCTATTCTCCTCTACAGTTTGCATTTGTCAACCGATTCTCGTGAAATTTAGTGAGCCGGTTTGATAATTAAAGTATAGAATTTTTTGTCTGTTAATTTAGTTCTTGGAAATATTTAATAATGGTGGAGATTTATAGTCAAATTTTTAATTAGACGGAGTAAACTGACAGGTCAAAATGTCACATTATGTATTTGATCAATGTATTAGGCATAAGCATTTAAAGTCCAGCATACTAGTTGAATAAGGATAATAAAATATGTAATACTTTTAGGAAGACTTTAATATGAGTTATTGAACTAGTTCACTGAATTGATATGACTCCATTAACTAAATCTTTAATACCACATGTCTATTTTATTTCATGAAAAAGTGGCAATACTCGTAATGTCATTTTACTCCGTTTAATTAAAAATTCGACTATAGGGGTTGATAACGTAAAAAATTATATAATTAAAAGGGTTTTTAAGTAATTTTGTGTTACCTTAATGCAACTTTATTATTCAAAATGGCGAGATTTAGGGGTTGACAACGTAAAAAATTATGTAATTTAAGGGGTTTCTAAGTAAGTTTTTGTTGTCATAATGCAACTTTTTTGACCAAACAACTTTTTCATCTGACTCGCGAGGTCTACAGCTCACAGAGCCACTAGTATGAAATGTTTTAACAGAATAAACCCTATAATACAACAAGACTAACTATAGATGTAATTATGGTATTGAAGTGTGATATCGTCATTATTAGTGAATGGATTTTTATGCGGATTGCAGACCAAAAGCTAAGCTAACTTAGTTTAGCTTAGCTTCGCATAGCTGATGCAGTTTTACATACATGTATGCAGACTACAAACTAAGCTATGTAAGCTGTGTGACCAACTACACTGCGTCAGCTATGCGAGCTAAGCTAAACTAAGTTAGCTTAGCTTTCGGTCTGCAACCCGCATTATTGATGACCAAATAGGGGAAGTTGTCTTAAATGTTTTGTCAATTGTAGTTATATTGATGGCGATTTGAATCTATCAACTATTCTTTGGTGCTTTGTAGATAATAAAAGTGATAAAAAGATATAGAAATAAAAACACAGAATTAAATTATCATAAGTTTGTAAAGCACATAATTAGGTAAAAATAATTTTGTATTGTCTATTACGAAGTCATTTTAAGAAGAGTTAATGTATAATTTTTCTTGAATTAAAATCTGCATATATTTTTAAACACCTGTAAAAATATTAAATCTGCCTGCAACTATATCAAAGTCTATTTCTAATGTCACAAAATAGAAAATTATCTCAACTGTTGTATTATAGAATAATAGTGAATAGAAAATACAAACAAACCATCATATTGCACTTTATTATTATTATCACAATTGACTAAAACAAAAATGAGGTAAAATAAATTATGTACATTATATACAAAGCTATGAAAATTAAATATAGTGATAAATCTTTTAGAATTTTATTTTTATATAGTAATTTGATCTATTAAATCGTCTAATTTAAGGCTGGATATATATGGCTACGCTAGTCCTGCTGATGATTTAACTAAAATAAACAAACAGTGTCTGCATTCAGCAAATTCTGTTTTTGCTAGCAGTATTTACAGAATTTGGCATAGCAAGCAATTCAGCCTTTCGAGAGAATATTTTATGTCGCAACTACCCTCTACTACCCACAGACGAAGGATAATTTTAGATTAATATGATTTCTGCAGCTAATTTTTATTTTTTTCTGCAAACATTTTGAATTGTTGTTTAAAGAATTTTTCTCAAGAGTATAATTATAAATCTAAATCTCATCACAAGACATGTTTAAGGAATTTTGCAGTCATTATGTCTATTTATTAATATCAATATTTTCTACGTCTTTTGATTTGTTGTATTGTACTTTATCATAATCGGTTGTGCCATTTATTATACAAAACATGAATAAACCGCCAAGTGCAAAAATAGTGTACATAAGTATTTCTTGTCTATTGCTTTGTATTACTTCCTGTTCCGTTACTTTCTTTTTTCGTAGAAACTCCTTGGTGGTCTGATTCTTTTTCAGTAAGTCTCCGTAATGATGTTTTGACCTGGAAGATAATATGAGATTTATTGTTATTATATTATTAAATATACTAATTTTAGAGAAGACGAAATTCAATAGTAATAAATGTCTCGTGTTTGTTGTTGTCACCTTGTTAAGCTAAGTAGCTTAACAAGGTGACAAGACAAGCAACAAAAGAGATTAAATATTGTGCTTCTAGCTAAATCTTCAATAATTAGGGTTTATTCCCAACGTCCCCTACTGGGGGACGTTAGGATGTCATCCATGTCATTTGCAATGTGGCTAGCAGCTGATGGAAAATAAGATGCAGATAAATTTATAATCATTTGAAATCATTGCCAAATATCATGATTCTAGGTCAACGGGAAGTACCCTATAGGTTTTCGACCCAACAAAACCTATAGGCCATAGGGTACTTCTGGTTGACCTAGAATTGTCAATTTTGGATAAAAATTAAAAGCTGAAAATTAAGGTAAATTTTGGTACTTACAAGTTTTCGTAAAAATCTAAATTTTCCCAAATCTTTTTATCGTGTCGACTCAGGACCTTGATTTTTATAAACCTAATAGGGACTATAGACCACAGTATCTGGTAAAAATGTCAACTTGCTAGCTCCACCCCTTCCTGAGAAAATCGGTGGTGACACATGGACAGACAGACAGACGGATAAGAAACTGATCTTATAAGGGTTCCTTTTTTTACCTTTTGAGGTACGGAACCCTAAAAGTCAGTGCTTCCAATTGAAGGATTGGAGAAAAATAAAAGTTTTCATGACTAAATTTAGCTCACGGATTAATCAATAGTCAAAATTACAATACCATGTTATAGAAACCCGTTGAAAAGAGAATATACAGTGTGGAAATTAAACTCAGGCCCTGGAGGGAAACTACTTTAAATCCTTAAGCTAGCTCATTTTACTTAAAGGAGACATTCCTTTATATTTGAAAAGAAACAAATCTGCATTAAAAGATTTTTTAAAACTCGCTTGCTTCGCCCGGGACTCGAACCAACTAAAATTAAAAAAAATAAACACTCTTTATTTTATTATACTAATCGGTAGTATTAATATTCAGGATAAAGTTTCTCTAAAAAATGTTTGGTTACTGTTCACTTTTAACAAGTAAAAGACACGTAACAGTTCTGTTATCTCTCCAACACTCAAAGACTTCGTATGAAGTACACGCTTGCTAATTTATCGTTAAGTACCTTGTTGAAATCTTCGATAAGAAAATTGTTCAATGGTGGTAATACCTCTATGCACATTTCCTTCTTACATGATCCGAGGCGTTCAGTGGAGAAGTTTAAAAATGGAACGTTTGACTTTGTTTGCAATGCGGGACAATAATTTTAAAATTCGAACGATTTTTATCAACAGATTTTATTTAAGTAGTGTTGCTTTCCTTACGTAATTAAATTATCTCATAATGGCGTATCAAGAACAATTCGAGTTATTAGAAGCTTACTTTGTTTGCAACAAGAGCTACGATTTAGCTCTGCAGTGGTATCGCGAGAAGTATCCAGACAGAGAACTACCATCTAGAAAAGTTTTGTCTCGAATTGTGAATAATTTACTGACCGTTGGAAGTTTTAAAAAGAAGACTGGACGCCAACAGCAACAAAATTTGGACTATAGCGATGTTGAGTTAAACATTTTGACATACTTCGAGTGTTACCCGCAGGCTTCAAGCAGGGAAGCTGCTCAAGAGATAGGCATCAACCATACTAGTATACTTAAAGTTCTGAAAAAATACAAATACAAATGTTATCGTGATGGGCGATTGGTGCAGAAACTACATCCCGGAGATAGTGACAGGAGATTACAGTTTTGTGAAAATATTCAAACAGAAATAGCCCGCAACCCAAATTTCTTGGACTGTATTGTATGGTCTGACGAAACAAATTTTAGTAATAATGGAATGTATAACAGACATAACAATCATTATTGGTCTCGTCAAAATCCATTCCGTGTCCGTGAAACGAACAATCAGGTCAGATTTTCGTTTAATGTTTGGTGTGGAATCAAAAGTAACATGGTTGTTTTGATGCACATTTACGAAGGACATCTGAATGCAGCAAAATACATTGAAATATTGGAGCTTTTACAAAATCAATTAAACCTTCTGCCAGAAGAGGAACGAAATAATATCATTTTTCAACAAGATGGTGCACCTGCCCACAACAGCAGAATTGCCATGGCATACCTTAATGAAAATTTCAATGCCTGGATAGGTACAAACGGGACGATTAGATGGCCTGCAAGAAGTCCAGACCTGACGCCCATGGACTTCTTTTTATGGGGTCATGTAAAAATGTTGTTTATGAAACTTGCTATGAAACCGTTCAAGAGCTAAGGATTGCGATAGAAAATGTTATTAGGGGCATACACCACAACACTTTGCTGAAGGCTACAAGAAATGAATTTCAACGGCGACTAATGTTGTGTAGCCGGAACGACGGGGCTCATTTCGAACAATTTATCAGTTAAATAATTTTAAGTGTTACAAAATTGATAGTAAAATAAAGTTGATGTTAGATTTAACGATTATATTTATTTTTAAGACCTAATGTTTGTTAGAGAAACTTTATCCTGAATATTAATACTACCGATTAGTATATTAAAATAAAGAGTGTTTATTTTTTTAAATTTTAGTTGGTTCGAGTCCCGGGCGAAGCAAGCGAGTTTAAAAAAATCTTTTAATGCAGATTTGTTTCTTTTCAAAAATAAAGGAATGTCTCCTTTAAGTAAAATGAGCTAGCTTAAGGATTTAAAGTAGTTTCCCTCCAGGGCCTGAGTTTAATTTCCACACTGTATAGCTACGAGGGTCATTCAATAAATACTTAGCCTATAAAAAGTAAACGAAAATTTTGGAAAAGTGGCAATTTATTTTTCAACATAGTCTCCTTTTAGTTCGATACACGATAGCCCAGCGATGCTCCAACTTTTTTAACCCGTCCGAAAAATAGTTTTTGTCAAACTCTGCAAAATAGGCCTCCGCGGCGGCGATGTCCTCCTCATTTGATCCATATCTATTCCCGGCGAGAGATTTTTTCAGATTAGGAAACAGAAAGAAGTCACAAGGGGCCAAATCTGGAGAATACGGTGGATGGGGCAGCAATTCGTAGCGTAATTCGACCAATTTGGCCATGGCAACGGCAGACGTGTGAACCGGTGCGTTGTCGTGGTGAAACAGCACTTTTTTCTTAGCCAGATGGGGTCGTTTTTTCTTTAATTCGGCGTCGAATCGGCCCAATAAACCGGCATAGTAAAGCCCTGTAATTGTTTTACCCTTCTCGAGGTAATCGATGTAGATCACACCTTGTGAATCCCAGAAAACGGTGGCCATAACTTTTCCGGCCGATTTTACAGTTTTCGCCTTCTTTGGAGCACGTTCCCCGGTCTGGATCCATCGTTTTGATTGCTCCTTGGTCTCTGGTGTGTACCAGTGGATCCAGGTTTCATCGACGGTCACAAAACGACGCAAAAACTCCGCTCGATTCCGCTTAAACAGCGCCAAACACGTCTCCGATGTGGTCTCACGGTTGCACTTGTTTTCCGGTGTGAGTAAACGCGGCACCCATCGCGCCGACAGCTTTCTCATGCCGAGTTCCTCGTGAAGAATGTGATGCACTGTTCCTTCTGAAATGCCTACAGTCTCAGCTAGCTCCCGAACCTTCAATCGGCGATCTGTCAATACGAGATCATGGATTTTTTAATTTTTTCCTCCGTAGCAGCTGTTTTTGGTGCACTTGGACGTGGTTCATCCAAAACCGACGTACGGCCACGTGCAAACTCGTTGAACCAATTCTTGACGGTGGCCATCGATAGAGAAGAGTCACCGTACACAGCATCCAAGCGCTCTTTGATTTCGATGCGCGTTTTCCCTTCCAAAAATAGGAATCGAATCACCGAACGATATTGCTCTTTTTCCATTTTTGTAAAACCGATCGATACGTTCGCTTCCATAAGTTGTCAAAATAAAACAAATGAAGGGATTGGAATGAAAATTTGAAAAAAGAATTAAAAAAGAATGTGCTACACTGTGGTAAAATCTTTTGAAAGGCTAGGTACTTAGCTAGGTCATAAAGGCTAGGTACTTATTGAATGCACCTCGTATGCTGATCATCAAGCTTAACTTTTTGAACTATATTGATTCAGTGAGTTGACTTGACCCAATGACTATGTCAGTCCCATAATTTACACCAAAAGTAAACTTCATAGTTTTTAACAGCTGGAACTGATGAATGAGAGCAATCTTACACATTAATCTAATAGTGGGAGATCTTAGGTCCCCATTTCTAAGGGGACCTTGCATTTTTAGGGTTCCGTAGCCGAATGGCAACAAACGGAACCCTTATAGATTCGTCATGTCTGTCTGTCTGTCCGTCCGTATGTCACAGCCATTTTATTCCGAAACTGTTAGGACTACAGAATTGAAACTTAGTAGGTAGATGTATTTTGTGAACCGCTTTCCGATTTTTATACGAAAATAAAAAATATAACATTTTAAGGGGGGGGCATCCCATACATAGAACTGAAACAAAAAAAAAATTTTTCTGTACACCTATACGTGTGAGATGTCTATGGATAGGTCTTCAAAAATGACGTTGAGGTTCCTAAAATCATTTTTTCTCAAAGTCAATCATTTGAAAGATAGGCGCGTCTAAAGTGGTAAAATGTGTGTCCCCCCCCCTCTAACTTTTAAAGTATGGGAGTGAAAAATCTAAAAAAAATATATGCTGTAGTTCTCAATAAAAACTAACAACGAAAATTAGTTTGAACGAGATACAGTCAGCAGTTTTAGAGATATGGCGACCGCAAAGATAACTTTGTTTTTCATACAAACACTATTAAAAACAAAGTTAATTTTGTAGTTGCGAAAAATCATAGTTATGGAATACTTAACTGTGTTACGGAACCCTACGAGTGCGAGTCCAACTTGCACTTGGCCAGTTTATTGAGACATAGCAAACCGCTTGGAACAGGTGTTCCTGGGGTTGATCTGAGCTGATTTAGCCCGGTTGCCACGAAGTTCCCCCAGCAGGTGGGCAGGGGAGGGGGGAGAAAGGTGCGTCCGGCGCGCCTTACTCTAAGCTTCATATCTGCGTACATATAGCAACTATATCGAGTTTGGTATCGTTTTCTTATAATTCGAGGATGAGGAATTCATTCTTGTAACTAAAATTTCACTCACTTATACAAAAAGATTGAGAAATTCTAAAATAAAAAAAAATCTTTACGGTTTTTTTTTCGAAAATCTTCTCCTGAATTAATACTATGGAGATTTGCTTCAGAAAAAAAATACTCGTACATAGCCCAGTTATCCTACTACATAGAATAATACACTTTTCAAATATTTTTGTCTTATAGCTGGTTTAAAAAAAATATTTTGTGTCACGCGGCGGACCGCGCCGAAGTAGGTACCTCGTAGGTAAGGCGCAGTCAGATTTAGTTTAGGGACGTATTCACCTAAAAACTATATATTCTACATACACAAGTAGGTTTAGAAAGTAAATATTAAAACATCCAAACTAATATTATAAAGAGGAAACGATTTTAAACGAGTTCAACTTTTGAGTTGTTTAATCGCGAAGCAAGTGAATTTCAATATCACGGAAAATATCGTTTGCGCGATGCAGGATCTCATACATTTAGGCAATATTTAAAGGAGAGCTATTAAAATCTACGTTATCTATCTATCTCTGGGTTTTATTCTAAAATTATAAATGCGAAAGTAACTCTGTCTATCAGTCTGTCTGTTTGTTTTGCTTTCACGCCAAAACTACTAAACCGATTTAAATGAAATTTGGTCTAAAAAAGTCTAGAGCCTGAGAAAGGACATAGGCATATTTTTAATGCGAAAAGAGGGTTGTAAGGGGTTCAAAGGGGGGATGAAAAGTTGTATGGAAGTATCGTCATTTTTAAAGCTAGAAGCTTGAAATTTAATTTTTAGGCTGTTGTTTCGATATAAATAAATATGACATTCAAAGGGGGAGGGTAGGTAAGTGAGGAGAAGGGGAGGGGAGGGGTGAGGTGGAAGTGAGGGGCAGGGGGAGGGGAGGGGATGTGAGGGGCGGAGGAAAGGGGGGATTAGCGTGGCGTGGTTGGGATACGTATATGTGTCTTATTTGTTAATGCTACCCAAAGACACTATTCCACGCGGACGAAGTCGCGGGCACAGCTAGTAATTAAATAAATTGACATGCAAACATGATATAACTGAATACGGGATTATACTAAACTATAGGTAGAATGAGTGTCACTGTCTACCTACTGGATAATTGCACGACAAATCAATGTTTATTTAGTTATTGTGACGTATATATTACGGCCCGTTCACACATTCCCATGTGTGACCGGGCCGTAATTGGCCGGGCCGTTTCACTGGTACGTTTTTAACGGATACGTCATAAATTTATGCGCTGTTCACACATAGGCACCGTATAACGTTCAACGAATCCGTCATTACTGGATGCGATGTGTGAACAGAAAACTCGCAGTATACCGCCGCTATACTGCGAGCGCCACGCACACAGTATCTATCCGTTAAAATTCTACGTGTCCGTATATTTTTACTGTTCCGTCGTCCAGTATTCGATGACAAAACGGAATGTAATTTTTTTACGGAACGATATTTTTTACTGTATACAGAATACTGTGCCATGTGTGAAGTCGCTCATACAACTACATACGCCATCGACGATAAAACGGAACAGTAGAACGGAGACATGTGTGAACCGGCCGTTATAGGTATTTTTAGGATAGGTATATTTTTAATATATAAACAACTAGCGGCGCCCCGCGGCTTTGCCCGCGTTGAGTCCTCGTGAAATGTGATAAATGAAGAACAGCTGGACCGATTTTGTGCAAACTTCACATACACCATCTAACCATCATTTGGTTTGGATAGGTGAGCCCGTTCTTGAGTTATAAAATATAAAGAAACATTTACTCGAGTCGATTAAACTCAATAAGTATGCTCTTTTTAGTACAAGTTTAAGAAATCTGCTAGCAAAACGAATGTGAATATATTTGGGCTCAAAAATGATTGTAGTCGCTTCAGCAAGCTTTGCTACACATATACAGTGTGTATACATGATAGTGTCTGTGAGTATAGCTACCTGTGAGCACATCAGGAACCAAATCGGATCTTTTGAAATGCCTTATAGATCATTGTGACCCAGCACACAGCCATACTACCAAGTTCACTACCAGTATAAGCCAAAGTTTTAGATGGTTCTGCCTCGGTGCATATGCACCAAGACTTTGTTAAGCCCTAGATACAACAAAATATTTCATGAGTAGGTATGCTGACACAGTGTTTATACTTTTTGTTTTCTAGAGAATTGCCACTGTATCACGTATAGATTTAGTATGGGGAAGGTATGCCACTGACAGTCTCAAAAATGCAACAAGAGATAAACGTTGTACTGGACAAAGAATATAAGTTACCCTAAACCCTAAAATTTCTAAAGGTTGGGCAAATTTCTTTTGGGATAGTTTAAATCAAGAGGAAATATTCCATCCTTTGACGTCCCAACGACGACGAATGTCGTGCCGCAAAATATGCAAACAACGAAGAATTGTACGTGACGGACGTACAGTATCGGCCAAAATTGGAGAAGCAGTCTCAAAAAGCAATAGCATGACAGCAAAATATGCACATACGACCTTTTTCTTTAAGACGTTTCGAAAGTAACATAATGAAAGAGAAAGATAGAAGAGATAGAAAGACCCATATATCGCACTCTCTTATTATGAATCCATTAGAAAGAGCGCATGTATTAATTGTAGAATAGCTAGACCAGTTTTGCTTCTTTTATCAGTTTTACAAATAATGAGGGTAGATTTGAAACAAAATGTATTGATGGCATAAATGTATGAAGATAACATTGTCGGTTGGTGAACTTTGGTGGTGGTTGAAGTTTGGTTAATAAATAACTATAAAATCAAAATGCAAGCAAATATAATTGTTAAAGACAGCGAATATTGAGGCATTGCATATAAATGGACTCAATAAATTATATTATCTCAAATGTATAGTGAAAGCGGCATAATTGTAAGTTATTGCTGAGTGATAAGTGTTGAGAAATCCTAGTTGTGAAAGTAAATTGTTAATAAAGTGTGTTAATAAGATTTGGTGTTTTCAGACGGATTTTATTCGCAATTATGGAATGTTGGCCGCGCACCCCATGGGCATATTATTATTTTCTATGCCATGGGGTTTAATAATGCAAAGATGAGCGCGAGACGAGAGATGTCCTGAGCAACTAACTGTAGCACAGATTATATAATAGCTACTTGGCTGTAGTCCCCCTGGATCTAGTTTGGGGAAAATTTACGTGACAGACATAATATGTGCGAATATAGTGGATTACGAAGGCTTCTTGGTTTAATACTCAAAGGATACCTGCATCGAAAACAATAGAAGTCACACGAAATATTAATTTGAAAGTATATAAAAACTAGGCGATGTGCCGGCTGTGATAATTTGTAATAAGTAATTGTGTACGTTATGATTATAAAGGATTAAGCTTCAATCCTCTTTTCCTATAGAAAATGAATAATTAAGCTTATAACCTTAAATAATCAATAGGTAAGAGCAATTCTTAGATGCAACCAAACGAGTGTTATTTTGTCAAAGAATAAAATTGTCAATGAAGACGGTTTCAATTTAATATAATATTAAATAAAAATAGTAGTTTATGATATTTCGATATGTCGTAAATCAGTTTATTTAAAAACATTGTTGCTATGTATTCATTTCCTCAAAAACCGATGCCCGGTGGCGTAATGAGGGCCCGGTGGCGTAATCGGGAGAACGTTCGGCTTTGATGCCGTGGTACCGAGTTCAAACCGCCGTGCACCAATGGATTTTTCTATCGAAAAATTTATGTGCGCTTCTCACAGTGGCCCTCCGGTGAAGGAAAAACATCGTTAAGAAACCAACAAAACCCCCGCATGGTGGTAGGACACTATCTAGTGTCCGCCTGGCCAGCTACCACCCTCAAGTTAGAAAATCTGTCACCAAACATCTAATGTGTTCCGGCAGCTATCCTTGAGAGCCAGTTCCCATTCTAGGCCTAGCGTGCTTACCATCTTCGACCGCATCATCACTTACCAACAGGTGAGATAGTGGTCAAAAGCTAGCCTATAACGTATAAAAAAAAAAAAAAAAAAAAAAAAACTTAAGATAACATCACCGAGCTATTTATTTTATTTCACATATAACATAGATCACCAATTTACCTATAGTAGCGAAGTTTGTTTAAACAGATATAAAATAATACAAGCTATTGTTTTTTATTTTAAATATTTTATAGACTAGCGTTTGACCACTATCTCACTTGTTGGTAAGCGATGTTGCCGTCGAAGATGGTAAGCACGCTTTGCCTAGAATGGGAACTGGTCCTCAAGGATAGCTGCCGGAATACATTAGATGTTTGACGACAGATTTTCTAACTTGAGGGTGGTAGCTGTTTAACTCCGGTTTCCTGAGCAAGAAGTGTCCTTCGAAGGAACGGCACCGTGTAAGCTTTACTGTCTCAAGGACGTCGTGTTTGCTCCAAAATCGCAAAATATTGTTCGAGTGAAATAACCAAATACAGTCAAGAGTGGACTATGTGTAGTTGCCGAAGATGAGGGTACACATCCGACCTGGATTACTGCAAGAACATTGCTCATGACAAACAGAACGGCCAGTGTGCGAATTCTTAACCTTGGCAATGAAGAAGTTTATCTGAAGAAAAACTGCATAATTGGAAAATGTCAAGAAGTGAAATACCTGCGACGAACGGATATTACTTCTACGGAACCGAGCTCGGAAGATCAAATATCACAGCTGCTGGAATCATCCAAAGACAACTTAACATTCGCTCAGCTGTCTCAAGCAAAACGCCTGTTGATGAGGTTTAAAGACGTCTTCGCCGCTGGCAACAACTGTGGACGTACCGGACTTGTCAAACACAAAATTGACACTGGCGACGCAAGACCAATACGACAGCGGCCACTTCAAAAGCGCACGTATATTTTTCGATAGAAAATCCATTGTTGCGCGGCGGTTTGAACTCGGTACCTCTGGCATCAAAGTTCAACCAAACGATCTTGCGATTACGCCACCGGGCCCTCAAAATTATAACAAAATCATGCAATGCATGGAGATTCGATCTCGGGCCTCATGCTTCCTTATCAGTTCATTTTACCACTCGACCAATCTGCCATTTATGACTCATTCGAATTTAAGCATCCGTTACTTGTTGCCTAGCTTTCTCAACGTTATGTTAACTCAACAAGAAAACTATTGTTACACTACTACTACAAAAAAACTATTATTTAAGGTTATAAGCTTAATTATTCATTTTCTATAGGAAAAGAGGATTGAAGCTTAATCTATACTAATATTACAAAGAGAGAAAATTTGTATTTTTGTATGTTTGTAATGATTTGGCTCAAAAACTACTGGACCGATTTAAAAAATTCTTTCACTAATATATAGAAGGGACTTTCGGAATGAAAATAGGCTATATATTATCCCGTTTAAATCAAAGGTACATTCGTGGAGACTTAATTTGCAACCTAAGTCGACTAAAAAACGGTCGAAAAAACACGTTTCTTACGAACGCTGCTCAATTGAAAATAGATGGAAGAATATTTTCTATGGAAGAGTTGTACAACTTAATAAGACCTACAAAAAAGTCCGCGACAGCATAATCTTAATTTTTTTGTTAAAAAATATTACAAACTTCCAAGGCTATTTTCAAGTATATAGTATTAATCCTTATACAAATAATTACGTTATTTAGCTTGGCCACATATTAAAGATTAAAATTGTCCTTTACAGTATATAATTCAAATGAACACTCTAGAAGATATCACGGATTTCACATACACGCATCGCAAAATTAATAAAATATCTGCAGTGAAACCACAGATTAGGTCATAGTTACAGCAAAAATATTATTATAAGCTTAGCTTTTCTGTAGATCCCCACCGATCACAATCAATTTGAAGTCAATAAAGTACAATAATATGATCTATTGTATAAAATAATAATAATCTAAATATATAATATAATATTTTAAACCACCCCGACTGATCTATGTATAATCTTTTCATTAAAAGCATTCCAATGACTCTAAACACGACATTTCAAATCTTAGCTGTAAGTTGGTGTGGATTTGACTATTCTGTAGAGTACAGGAGATGTCCCAGCATCAGGTCAATGCTTCCATGTTCTTACAATATCGTTGAAGAAGAAGATTTTCGAATTGATCAGACCTATGAAAGTTGATTTCATAGCGCAATTAACTAGAAAAAGCTCATAGTTTTATAATGATTGAACGAATTTTCATGAATCAAAGCTAAGAACACTCTCGATGAAGACATCTATCAAACAAACAAAAAATATCAATAATAAAATCAAAATCGGTTCATCTGGTTGTGTGCTAAGATGCTACAGACAGACACAGATACACACGTTAAACGTATAATACCCCTTCTTTGATCCCATGATTTGATTGATTTTGATTCCATGATCCCACTACCTCTGTACGAAAACCCATGATTCATGAATGCACATAAAACTTTCATTGGTAGGTATATAGCTAGGATTAGAACCAACGACCGTCGGGTCAGAATCAGGGTAACTATCCTTTACGCCAAAGGGCCGTCCAATATCACTACGTAAGTATTATAAAACAAAGTCCATCACTGCGTCTGTCTGTCTGTTCGCAATAATCTCAATAGCTACTGAACGGATTATCATGCGGTTTTTACCAATAGCCAAAGTGTTTATGAGGAAGGTTTAGGTGCATAATTCGTTAAGGTTTTGTGTAAATTGGTTGAAATATGACGATGATTGTTAAATATGTTAATATTTTATATTTGATGCAACCAACTGATGCAAATTTTGTAGGCATATATGTTCTACCCGTGCGAAGCCGGGGCGGGCTGCTAGTCCTTTATAATCATAACTTACACAATTACTTATTACAAATTATCACAGCCGGCACATCGCCTAGTTTTTATATACTTTTAAATTAATATTTCGTGTGACTTCTACTGTTTTCGATGCAGATAAGAAGCCTTTGAGTATTCAACCAAGAAGCCTTCGTAATCCACTATATTCGCACATATTATGTCTGTCACGTAAATTTTCCCCAAACTAGATCCAGGGGGACTACAGCCAAGTAGCTATTATATAATCTGTGCTACAGTTAGTTGCTCAGGTCATCTCTCGTCTCGCGCTCATCTTTGCATTATTAAACCCCATGGCAAAGAAAATAATACAACACCAACACTCCATAATTGCGAATAAAATCCGTCTGAAAACACCAAATCTTATTAACACACTTTATTAACAATTTACTTTCACAACTGGGATTTCTCAACACTTATCACTCAGCAATAACTTACACTTATGCCGCTTTCACTATACATTTGAGATAATATAATTTATTGAGTCCATTTCTATGCAATACCTCAATATTCGCTGTCTTTAAAAATTATATTTACTTGCATTTTGATTTTTTAAAGTTATTTATTAACCAAACTTCAACCACCACCAAAGTTTACCAACCGACAATGTTATCTTCATACATTTATTCCATCAATACATTTTGTTTCAAATCTACCCTCATTATTTGTAAAACTGATAAAAGAAGCGAAACTGGTCTAGCTATTCTACAATTAATACATGCGCTCTTTCTAATGGATTCATAACAAGAGAGTGCGATATCTGGGTCTTTCTATCTCTTTCTCTTTCATTATGTTACTTTCGAAACGTCTTATAGAAAAAGGTCGTATGTGCATATTTTGCTGTCATGCTATTGCTTTTTGAGACTGCTTCTCCAATTTTGACCGATACTGTACCTATTACGGTTAAGAAGATACAGATCTGTAAAGTGCGCACATATAGACACACGGACGGACGGACGAACGGACAGCAAAGTCTCAGAAAGTGTTCATTTGGTACCCTTTGGGTTCGGAACCTTAAAAATTGACTTCAAATGCCGCGCTAGTGAAAATATCCACTAGTCATAATGATGTCATCAAGGTATCTAAGGTCCAAAATGGCCCTGTGCAATAAAAGCATCTGACACACACGATAATTAATTATCTATTTTATTACAATAATTCCAAATACTTTTATAACACAGACTAGTTGTATTCTAAAATGAATATTAAAAAGTATTATTTGCGATTATTAACATTAATCGCCGCCATATGGCCATCATGTTCGGCAAACGTCATGTCATGTCAAAAATATGCTCAAAAAAACTTTGCACCCTAACAAGACTGTGCGCGGTAGAACATTCCTGTGAAGACAAATTAATTCTCCCCACCTTTGTTTCTATCTCGCTCACAGTTACCGTAAGAATATCTGTCAAAAACCAAAATAAACGAGAAGAAAGATGTAAAAACATTATTCAAGGTCATATTTTTTAGTCTTTAAAAGTATATGCAATAGCAACCTCCATTGTGTATAATCTTCTTGGGACTCTTCTTCTATAGTAACTAGTAAGTCGTCGAGATAAGTAAATGCGTCGTGTTACAAATGTTGATATATTAAAAACGGCTCGGCCGATTTCGTTAAAATTTAAATGGACCTGTGAATGGAAATTTATCTGTGAATGAGGCATCTTCGAGTAATCGGTGAACATACATAAAAAAAATGAATTGAGAACCTCCTCCTTTTTTGTGAAGTCGGTTAAAAATGAATTCCTCATCCTCGAATTATAAGAAAACGATATCAAACTCGATATAGTTGCTATATGTATGCAGATATGAAGCTTAGAGTAAGGCGCGCCGGACGCACGTTTCTCCCCTCTCCCCTGCCCACCTGCTGGGGGGAACTTCGTGGCAACCGGGCTAAATCAGCTCAGATCAACCCCAGGAACACCTGTTCCAAGCGGTTTGCTTTGTCTCAAAAATGCAAGGTGGCGGACCTAAGATCTCCTACTATAATGACTTAACAAGTTGATAGTTGCAAAGCATAGAAGAGAAATTTACCAAGCATCAAAGTTATAAATAGGTGTCCTGCCATCCATAGTAGGTATGATGTGTCGATTTTGTCGGGATCGGTAGAATCTAAGAGAAGGGTCCACAGGCTCAGGATCTGGTCGGTAGTCCATGCGAGAAGTGTTCTCTTGACCCACTAGCAAACCTTAAATTAGACAAGTGAAGTTATA
Source organism: Cabera pusaria (assembly GCA_954871355.1). Lineage (NCBI taxonomy): Eukaryota > Metazoa > Arthropoda > Insecta > Lepidoptera > Geometridae > Cabera > Cabera pusaria. The sequence continues at coordinate 12,965,411 of OX940906.1, forward strand.
AAACTAGAAAATAATGATTTAAGATTGAATAAAAAACAAAACGAACAGACTTCAAACATCGCACTAGTCAAAGTAGCCAGTAGACATAGTAACTATCACATAATCTGTGCCAGTAGTTAGTAGTACAAATGTTGATATATTAAAAACGGTTTCGCCGATTTCGTTAAAATTTAAGTGGGAAGGGTACCCTTCGAAACAAAAAAATAATTTTCTAAATTGGTTCAGGCATCTTCGAGTAATCGGTGGACATACATAAAAAAAAAAATAATAATAAAGGTTCCAATGAATTGAGAACCTCTACCTTTTTTGTTAAGGTTAATTAATAATAACTAAGTACTTCTTTTATCATTAAAACATCAGTTAGTTATCAACCATATCAGCTAACTCAGCCTAGATATAAAATAAATGATTTGATATAGATATTATAATCTAAGTTTGATTTACTTTTCAAGAGTTCAAGGGTTTTAACTAACTATATTGCTTTGGCATGAATATAAATAATCAAAGGTTAAATTTCATCAATGAGAATTTAAGTCAGAAATGTTTAAACCTCATAATTATGCCAGCATTTGGATCTACTCCACACAGTGGAATTTTATTGAGTCTTGAATACCGGCCACTGGATTATAAATTATTTCGGTATTCCAAAGTTTACATATAAACAAACTTACCTTTATCATACATTTTCTTTAAGTTAATATTTCCGAGTACTTCATATGCCTCTGTTATGGCTCTAAACTTAATAGCTGACTCTTCACCCTGAAAAAATATTGCATAGGTATAAGTTTTAAGGTTTTCATGGTCACTGACACTATTCATAGAACTATTAATGGGATATTTAGCTGTGGAAGCTCATACAGTGTTCAAACAAAACACTCAGTGGCTTGCTGTGTATGAAAACAGGCAAAAATAACAACACAGTCAGAAATCTGCTACTGCTAAGCACCTGTTGGAGTCCGGGACAAACCACTGGATTGAGTCACATGACCTTCAGATACAGTCGACTGAACGCCACTATATACCAAGATTGGCTAGAGAAGCAATTGCAATACATACATTTCATAACTTCAATCATGGGGACGGGTTCAAACTGTCAAGTATCTGGCATCCAGTGGTAGATATGTTTAAATCCCAAAAAAGCTCACATAGTGATAAAAACGAGATGATACTGTGAGTATTGTGGGTCGCGATCGAGTTCCAGCAAAACCCAGTAGTAGTGGTGCCGAGCGCCCAAATCGAGAATGAAAGAGGATAGTCCGTTTCGTTTGCTCGGAAAAATTACTTCAACCTGCAATCTACAGTTTATACGTGATTATGGAGCTTGCAACAGAGCCGAAATATCAGAAACTTATAAACAATAAAAAACATAGTGAATATCTCGCTATGAATATTGCAAAGGTACACCCAAGAAGTTAATGCTGGTGAGCAAACAAAATCTTTCATAAAAAAAATTGTGTGAATGGAAAGATTTCCTATTCTATAAAATTTATGTAACAACCAAGGTCAGTGCCTTAAAAAGGTTATGTTTATTTTGATCTAACAATAATAAATGTTAGTTACTTACACCAGATTTATCTGGATGGTAAATTTTGGATAGCCTGTAGTATGCAGATTTGATATCATGCTGAGTTGCCTTTGGTGTTACTTCCAAAACTTCATAGTGGCTTGCATATGACCGACCGGATTTACTGAAGCTACGAGAAGCTGCGTAAATAAGTCTAGGTCTGGTTACGTATATCTGAAACCTATAGATTTCTTGTTAAATTTAACAGCCTAGTCGTTAACGAAAATATTAAACTAGCACGTTTGAACCACACTAAATTATTAATAAGGACTAACAAGTGTAAAGCTTCTGCAAAATTCCCTAATTTGTACATATTTGTGATAAATTTTAGGGCATTATCCTTGTTTTATTCTTTCGAAGCATAGCTTCTTACAATATTTTTATTTGGATTGTGGAAAATTCAAAACAATTCAAAATGTTCAAAAATTGGAAAAAAAGAAAACTGAAAACCAAACCCCACCACAGATTACTACATATGCACAGACCAAAGAGAATATAATACTTGGCACAGACTCACAGATTAGAATACTATATTATGATTATACATCTATACTAATATTATAAAGAGAGAACATTTGTATTTTTGTATTTTTGTATGTTTGTAATGATTTGGCTCAAAAACTACTGAACCGATTTAAAAAATTCTTTCACTAATATATAGAATGGACTTTCGAAATGAAAATAGGCTATATATTATCCCGTTTAAATCAAAGGTCGTGGAGACCTAATTTGCAACCTAAGTCGACAAAAAAACGGTCAAAAAACACGTTTCTTACGAACGCTGCTCAATTGAAAACAGACGGAAGAATATTTTCTATGGAAGAGTTGTACAACTTAATAAGACCTACAAAAAAGTCCGCGACAGCATATGTCTATCTCTTAAGGATGACTCACAGTAACCATTTTAATCTTTAATTTTTTGTTAAAAAATATTACATAACTTCCAGGGCTATTTTCAAGCATATTGTATTAATCCTTACCCTAATAATTACGTTAATTAGCTTGGCCACATATCAAAGATTAAAATTGTCCTTTACAGTATATAATTCAAATGAAAACTCTAGAAGATATCACGGATTTCACATTCACGCATCGCAAAATTAATAAAATATTTGTAGTGAAACCACAGAATAGGTCATAGTTACTAGGAAAATATTATTATAAGCTTAGCTTTTCTGTAGATCCCCACCGATCACAATCAATTTGAAGTCAATATAGTATAATAATATGATCTATTGTATAAAATAATAATGATCTATATATATAATATTTTAAACCACCCCGACTGATCTATGTATAAATCTTTTCATTAAAAGCATTCCAATGACTCTAAACACGACATTTAAAATCTGAGCTGTAAGTTGGTGAGGATTTGAGTATTCTGTAGAGTCCAGGAGATGTCCATGCATCAGGTCAATGCTTCCATGTTCTTATAATATCGTTGAAGAAGAAGATTTTCGAATTGATCAGACCTATGAAAGTTGATTAAAGCTTATAGTTTTATAACGATTGAACGAATTTTCATGAATCAAAGCTAAGAATCTCGATGAAGACATCTATCAAAAAAAAAAACTATCAATAATAAAATCAAAATCGGTTCATCCGGTTGGGTGCTAAGATGCTGCAGACAGACACACAGATAGACACGTTAAACGTATAATACCCCTTCTTTAAATCAAAATCGGTTTATCCGGTTGGGTGCTAAGATGATACAGACAGACACACAGATACACAGGTTAAACGTATAATACCCCTACTTTTTGCGTCGGGGAACGCCGTATGGTTACGGCGGCAGATGTTCTCCTTGGTGGTAAGCTACTTTTCAACCGACTTCTAAAAAGAAGGAAGTTCTCAATTCGTCTGTATGTTTCTTTTTTCTTTCTTTTTTTGTGTGTGTATGTAACGCGATTACTCCGTCAATTGTGAACCGATTCGAATTATTATTTTTGTAATCGGTAGGGTACGTTTTCGAATTGATCCCATTGTAATTTCATTGAGATGTGATAAGTATCTTCAGAGATATGACGATAAACGTCTCAAACTAGCCTCTGAAATTGACTCGCGGGGCATTGAAGTCAGTTGTTTTAGTTTTTAAACTATCTTAAGTATTGGTAGATTTAATGATCCGACGAAAACCCATGATTCATGAATGCACATAAAACTTTCATTGGTAGGTATATAGCTAGGATTAGAACCAACGACCGTCGGGTCAGAATCAGGGTAACTATCCTTTACGCCAAAGGGCCGTCCAATATCACTACGTAAGTATTATAAAACAATGCCCATCACTGCGTCTGTCTGTCTGTTCGCAATAATCTCAATAGCTTCTGAACGGATTATCATGCGGTTTTCACCAATAGCCAGAGTGTTTATGAGGAAGGTTTAGGTCTTAGGTGCATAATTAATCTAATACTATAAGAATCTTTGTCCTGACATACTGACTGACTGACTCACTGACAGACAACGCACAGCCTAAACCGCTGGTCGTAGAGACTTGAAATTTGGAGGGTATATTTGTCTTAGTACGTAAGGGTGTACTAAGAAAGGATTTTTCAAAATTCACCCCTTAAAGGGATGAAATGGGGGTTCAAAGTTTGTATGGAGAGACAAGATTAGATAGTCTTTTCTATCCAAAACTTCACACAAGTGCTTCAGTACAAAAATAAGTAAATACTTGTTTCAGGTTTTTTTTAAATTCCACCCCTAAGAGGGTGAAATGGGGTAACAAAGTGTGAAAATCAATATTTTTTCGGATTGCGCTGAAATTTGGCATGCAGATAGTTATTACAACGTTAGTTACCTCTGAAAAATGATTTTTCAAAATTCACCCCTGAAAGGGATGAAACGGGGGTTCAAAGTTTGTATGGAGAAACAAGATTAGATAGTCTTTACTATTCGAAACTTCATACAAGTGCTCGAGTAAAAAAATAAGTAAATACGTGTTTCCGTTTTTTTTTAAGTCTTTTCTATTCGAAACTTTATACAAGTGCTCGAGTAAAAAAATAAGGAAATACGTGTTTCAGTTTTTTTTTAAATCCACCGCTATGAGGGTGAAATGGGGGTAACAAAGTGTGAAAATCAATATTGTTTCGGATTGCGCTGAAATTTGGCATGCAGATAGTTATTACAACGTTAGTGCCCTCTGAAAAGGATTTTCTAAAATTCAACCCTGAAAGGGATGAAACGGTGGTTCAAAGTTTGTATGGAGAAACAAGATTAGATAGTATTTTCTATTCGAAACTTCATACAAGTGCTCCAGTAAAAAAAGTAAGTAAATACGTGTTTCAGGTTTTTTTTAATTACACCCCTAAGAGGGTGAAATGGGGTAACAAAGTGTGAAAATCAATATTGTTTCGGATTGCGCTGAAATTTGGTATGCAGATAGTTATTACGAAGTTAGTTCCCTTTGAGAAAGTATTTTCCAAAATTCACCCCTGAAGGGGATGAAACGGGGGTTCAAAGTTTGTATGGAGAAACAAGATTAGATAGTCTTTTATATTTGAAACTTAACACAAGTACTTAAGTAAGTAAATACGTGTTTCATGCTCTTTCGAAATTCCACCCCTAAAAGGGTGAAGAGGGGTAACAAAGTCTGAAATCAATATTGTTTCGGATTGCGCTGAAATTTGCATGCAGATAGTTATTTTGCCAAAGGTTAAGAAAGAATTTTTCAAAATTCACTCTTCAAGGGGATGAAGCGGGGGTTCAAAGTTTGGATAGTCATTTTATTCGACATTTCATACAAGTACTTCTGTAAATAAATAAGTGAACACGAGTTTCAGACTTTTTCAAAATGCCACCCTAACAGGATAAACTGGGGTAACAAAGTCTAAAAATCAATATTGTTTCGGATTGCGCTGAAATTTAGAATGCAGATAGTTATTATGACGTAGGTATCCACTCAGAAAAGATTTTCTAAAAATTCTTCCCGGATACGGAACGGGGAATCATAGTTTGTATGACGAAACAAGATGAGATAAAGTACGTGTTGTAGGATTTTTCGAAATGGGGTAGGCAACAGTCTGAAACTTTGGGTTTTTCGGGTTTTATAAATATCAATCCCGAATTGCCTTAGTCACGCGATAACATGAAAACGGGTGAACCGATTTGGCTAATTCTTTTTTGATGTCTTTATTTATAGAATCGTTTATACAAAAGAAAATTTTAAGTAGATAAAAGAAGTTTTTAACGCGGGCGAAGCCGCGGGACACTTCTAGTATTTTATATTCAATGCAACAAACTGATGCAAATTTTGTAGGCATATATGTTCTACCTGTGCTAAGCCGGGGCGGGCTGCTAGCTGATTATATGAGAAAAGATAGGGGTAGTAGCACATGAGTTAAGAAGGTAGTCTTTGAGTATTCACCAAGTAGTAGTAGTATCGGTAGGGTAGTATAGTACCTCCTTGACGTTATCGTAGTAATTCAAAACTATGTCGTATGGTATCATCCGTGATGATCCGTGACCATAGACGTAATATAAATGGATGGTGCACTTCAGATGTTATGACAAATACAATTTAATCCGTATGCTGTAAGGATAAGGTTGTAATTGTATTGTAGAACAAAAAAAAAGCCCTATTGAGAGGCCCCAGGGTGGGAGTGTGTCCGTGTCTAACAAAACAACCTGTTAGTGCTATATATGTTTTATATATGTATAGTATATATATATATAAGTCGTGCATACAAAAGAAAGGGACAAACTCCGTTCTAGGTCGGTCTCATCAGGGCCGTTTTGCGCAGTCTATTTATATTACATCTATGTCCGTGACCCAACTTTTAGTCATAGATTTAATATAATGTATCGTGCACTGCTGATGTTTTGTCAAATTTATTTTAATCCGCATACACCAAATATAATGTTGTAATTGCTTTGTACAACAAACCGGCCCAAACGAAAGGCACCTAGGTGGGAGCATGGACTTAATATTATTATTATTAAGTCCATGGGTGGGAGTGAGTCCTTGTCTAATAAATTGCCATTGCAAAAAAAATATTAAGTTTGGTAGAGATTCACAAAAGAACGAAGTCATTCACTAGACTTGGAAGTTAGTTAAGTATGTTATTTTTTACTTCCACATTGTTTCTTAACAAGATTAATATATTATTATTGTTATATACCGGCTGTAATTAATGTAATTAAAATTAAAGATTAATATAATCTTCATCCGTAATAATTAGTTATTTACGTGCTTGGCATGTAAATAACTTTGTTTACGCGGTAATATAAATTTACCAGTATGATTCATTTCATCTGATCGGGTAACACTAAGTATGGCGCCATTATTTTTTATTGACATAACAGTTTTAGGGTTTTTGGTGGGAACGAGAAAAAGTGTGTGTGCTCTCATATTATTTAATTATAATTGATAATTAAACTAATTATTGAAGATTGTTAAACATAAGTGACAAAGTAGACGTAGGGAAAAAGGCGTGATTTTATGTATGTATGTATAAGTGACGGTGAATAAGAGTGTAGGGTAACAACACAATCGACGAAAATTCTATTTTGTGTTCATAACAAAATTCACTTCAGTAAAGATTTAATGAAGTCCACGTCATGAATATGACTTTGACTTGACTTAATTTCTTATAAAATTTGAAAATATATAAAATTTGACATTGGCTAAATGGATGTGAAGAATCTCACGAAGTATATTTAATTTTAATCATTACGCAGAAATTGTTGTCTATGAGACTTAAAACGTATCCAAAAGGACTCAGGATCCTCGCTACGCTCGGGATTCAAAATAGCGGCCTCGCAGAAACGTACTATTTTATTAGATTTTTTTTAGATATTCAGTTAAGACAGTGATAGAAACCAATGAATTAAACATTCATAATGTTTTGCCCATAACATATATAAGTAGGTTCTAGATATTTCTAAACTTGTGGTCACCACAAAAGAAAGGGATAAACTTCTTTCAACGTCGGTCTCATGTGGGCCGGTTCTGAAGTTTAGTCCGCAGTCGAGTTTATATATAGTAGAAGGTCTTTGCCTTTAGTATACCATACTACCACCTGGGCTGCGTTCACGATCTACGCTCGGAGTGTAACGAAACGCTTTAACCCCGTTCACGACCTTAGAGTGTCGCACTCGGTCAGCGCAACAGTGTCGTTCACGACTAAAGATGGCTATTATGGTTGAAATTTTTTATTGATTAACAGTTAATTGATAAATAAAAATATCGATAATTTTAATGGTTAAAAATATTACCTAGTTAATATTATTCGAATATAAGATTTGGTTTTTTTCTTTTTCGACTCCCACACACTTATCGAAATGAATCCATATTATTGCCGGAGTTATTCCGTCTCAGCGTTTTTCAAAACAAACTTTAGTTTTCCACTACACAGCAACACAAAATAAGTAATAGTACAACAACAACAACAACTTTATTATCTAATAAAACTAACCACAACCACAGAGAATACTAATAGCATTAACTCATTGCATACACTACAGTTAATAGTTTAAAATACCTCTTCACTTTGTTAAGAATAAAAATATCGAAAACATCAATTAACTCATTCCATACACTACAGTTAATTGTTTAAAATATTGCTTCACTTTGTTAAGAATAAAATTATCGGAAACATCGACTTGGCGAATAAATTATTAAAGTGTTTTATTTTGAGGGCAATAGAGCATACAATCGAATGCAGTTAACTTATGGAATATTTTATATGGTTGAAAACAACATGTTCGAACTTCACTACGGTCATCGTATAATATATCAATTTTCGATGTTCCTTATCCGTTACCGTTTAAAGCTTAAATTTAAGTGCATAAAGATGGGTTAGTTCGTGATTCGCAAGGCGAGGTCATTATCAGTTGAAGTTGATGTAATATTTTTATTCGTTAACGGTAATTTTCTTTATTGAATATTATGGTTAATTTTGAATATTAGTTTATTTTAATGGTTGATAGTTATATTCATCATCTCTATTCACGACCTCGGTTTTTTCACTCCGGTTACAATTTTTTAACCATCAAATTCGATGGTTAAAAATCGCTCTGACGTTTGTGACAGTAAATTTGGCGGGAAAAACTGTAATTTTTGTTACAAATGAAGTAAATTGGAAGAAATTTGCTTTGTCGAGACCATGACGAGACATTAATCGTAAAAACAAACGGAAAATATTCAGATAAAGTAAAACAAATAAACATAACCTCAAAATTCTAGTCTGCGCAAAATGTCAAAGTAACAATTTGAGTGAAAAACACCCGTGGTCGTTCCGGACCTTCGAGCGAGTTGCAAAACAATCAAAAAACTTTCTCCGGAGGACGTGAACACAGCCTTGATACCATAGTAATCTGTGGACGTCACTCACTCACCTACTCTATGACACTCACTCCCGTCCACAGAACACTATTACTCACGGGGAGCTCACGTCACGTCACTTTTGTCATTTGTCACAAAACTCACAATTTCACAAATTTATCATCATTATTGTGAGTAACTGAACTAGAGCTGTGAAAAAAAAACAAAGTAGAATATCTTGGCTAAACCGTTTTCTGTGTCTTTGTGCAGTCTTCTTTTACACGTAAGTTATGTCCAGTCGTTACTACAAATAGTATCTTTTGAAATAACAGTTTAATTCCAGCCAGGTGTTCGTATGACGAAAAATTGTTACCATATATGGTGAACTGTGATATTGACAACGCCTGCCTGCCCCAGATAAACTTCGTTAGAACTCTAAAAGGTCGTTTTGGCAGTGACTCATATTCTCGTTAGCGAACGCTAGTGACGATACATTGAAAGACATCGGTGGTTCATTAAGTTTTTATAAATAATCTATTTTCGGCTAATAACGGTGCTTGAACCTGTGTAGAAGGTAGGATCGAAGAAAATTGTTTTTCTAGATTTGGCAAAATATTATTGCTATACCAACTTATTTACCATTCTATTTATAAACCCATCAACTATAATAGTACAGCTTGTTAAGATTAAATTAAACACAGGTTAAATATTAGGTATTCTGTTTGCATACAACTATGTTCAAGATAGCTAAGCATTACTTATTCATTAAATATCTTGTCCTTGAAATATAAACAGTGTAGTGTATTTAACTCCATTGTGACTCATATTACATACTATGGTGTTTGTGGAACTGGTTATAGTAAGAGATTTCCTTTTGGGGTTCCATCTCAAAAGGAAAAAGGAACCCTTATATGATTACTTTGTTGCTCGTCTGTCCATCTGTCAAGACCCTTTATCTCAGGAATACATATATAGGTATCAAGTTGAAATATATATCAAATTCTCGGGTCCATGGTCTATTTCAGTGGTGAAACAAACAAACTTGTAAATCAATGTGATTATAAAATATGAATGTTTATGTAGCATATCTTCACATATTTTGCTATTTCACAAGGGAAACCTATATGTTGACCAGTTGACCTAGATTCTTGAAATTTGGCAAGAAGCAATGTTTTACAGCACATCTAAAAGAAACTGGACTTATAACCGTGTCTATGGTATCGAAAGGCGCAGTTAGTTTGTCCTATACTAGTTAGTATTGTAGCTAGAGCAATGTCTACAAGTTTGCACGGAACCCTCAGTGTGCGAGTCCAACTTGAACTTGGCCGGTTTTTTTTTCTTTAATGAGGATAATTTTAGTACACTAGAGATGATGAATATAACTATCAACTATAAAAATAAACTAATATTAAAAATTAACCATAATATTCAATAAAGAAAATTAACGTTAACGAATAAAAATATTATATCAACTTCAACTGATAATGACCTCGCCTTGCGAATCACGAACTAACCCATTTTTATGCACTTAAATTTAGCTTTAAACGGTAACATCCGTTACCGTTTAAAGCTAAATTTAGGTGAAGGAACGAAGGAAAGGAACATCGAAAATTGATATATTATACGATGACCGTAGTGAAGTTCAAACATGTTGTTTTCAACCATATAAAATATTCCATAAGTTAACTGCATTCGATTGTATGCTCTATTGCCCTCAAAATAAAACACTTTAATAATTTATTTGCCGAGTCGATGTTTCCGATAATTTTATTCTTAACAAAGCAATATTTTAAACAATTAACTGTAGTGTATGGAATGAGTTAATTGATGTTTTCGATATTTTTATTCTTAACAAAGTGAAGAGGTATTTTAAACTATTAACTGTAGTGTATGGAATGAGTTAATGCTATTAGTATTCTCTGTGGTTGTGGTTAGTTTTATTAGATAATAAAGTTGTTGTTGTTGTACTATTACTTATTTTGTGTTGTTGTGTAGTGGAAAACTAAAGTTTGTTTTTAAAAATGCTGAGACGGAATACCTCCGGCAATAATATGGATTCATTTCGATAAGTGTGTGGGAGTCGAAAAAGAAAAAAACCAAATCTTATATCGAATAAAATAACTAGGTAATATTTTTAACCATTAAAATTATCGATATTTTTATTTATCAATTAACTGTTCACCAATAAAAATTTTCAACCATTATTGCCATCTTTATAGTACACCATAGTAGTTTAGTAGTAATTTAAGTCCAAACAATAAATTGTAGATAATTGTAGCTAACAGTTTTATAGAGGTAGGACTGCTGTATAGTTAAGTTAGGTAAAATTATGCTTGACACAAATATATACTAAAACTGTTGATTGTAGATAATAAATAGTTAATTCAGGTGTCCAATAATGATGATCTACAATCGATTGGAAGTCCATTGAAAATTAAGTGAAAAATAAGTTTTTTGTATGCAGCAGCCCCCTTTAATTTTTAGTTTATTTCAGTTTTTATTATTTGATATTATAGCAACTATTATAATACACACTATGAATAAATTTCAAGTCTCTATCTATTACGGTTTGTAAGATCGAGCATAAAACACCTGTAAAAACACATTTCTTGTATGGGGACTCCCTATTATTTATAACTTTATTCTGTTTTTAGTATTTGTTGTTATAGCAGCAACACAAATACATCATGTGTGAAAATTTCTATGTAACATGGTTCATGAGATGACAGACGGACAGATGGACAGACAGACAGAGAGTCGGACGGACAGCGGAGTCTTAGTAATAGGGTCCCGTTTTACCCTTTGGGTACGGACTACGGAGCCCTGAAAATGAAATTGTCAACATCATCAAAGTCACTAAATCATCAATAATGTTTTATTTGTAGACACATACAATGTCGTCTCGCAAGACCGCCGGCCGTCGTGGCACCAACAAGAAGCGTGCACAGCGCGCCACCTCCAATGTGTTCGCTATGTTCGACCAGGCTCAGATCGCAGAGTTCAAGGAGGCGTTCAACATGATTGACCAAAACAGAGATGGATTTGTTGACAAGGATGACCTACATGATATGCTGGCTTCCCTTGGTAAACTTCTCAAAAACCTCTATTTGTCGTACAATGATAGTTTATATTATATATACATATAATTTATACTACTATAGAAGGATCTATTGAAGCATATTTTTTGTATACCTATACATTTACTTACTCTTATAGCATGTACCTTGCGATGAGAAATAAATATATTTCACATACATACATACATAAAATCACACCTTTTTTCCGTTGGGGTAGGCAAAGACTACTTCTTTCCACATTATTTATTTATAGATATAATAAATATATCTAACCTTTGCCATCAAGTCGTTGAAGAGACAAAGAGCTGATTTTGTAGAAGCAAACGTTGCAGTCAGAGTCCATATGGGATATTGATGCTGCTAACAGAAGTTGCGCATACAGCTGCATTTTTTCTAACAAATAAAATAATAAATTTAATTTCTAATGAATAATTTCTAATAAATAATTTCATATCAGTAATGGCTACAAGTACTGTACTTCCTACACTGATGTCCCGGTTATGATAGTCTATTGTTTCCTTGCCAGCAGCAGTTAAGTGTCCAGTGTAATTACAAGGCATATAAAACTTAACATCTAGTTGTCTCCAAGGTAACAGGTACAGTGCTGTGCTCAACCAATGTTTTTTAATTGAATTGTTTACATGCCACATGAAGAGAAGGTAGATGTCACAGCTTACTAAATAAGCGTTATGTTTTATATCCTAAAAATAAAATATCCAACCCTAAAGACATACGCACATGAGCCAGCGGATGGTGGGGCAGGGCATCATGAATTTACCAATGTAAATTCGGACGTATCTAATGATAACAGGATATAGATTCCAAAGTTCACTGGCTGGCGGAACATCCTCTTTGATGCCCTCCTGTGCCGTAGAACAGATAATAGTCCTACGGACAGAACATGCACTCTCAGACAGCAAATATGCGAGATTAAACCTAATTACAACGTCGATAACGTTCAAAATACGACTGCTGGTTGTATCGTGGTAGATACGCAAAACGGTAGGATTTCCTACCGTTTTGCGTTTATTTAAACGCGAGTGATTGACACCTCCCTGTGCTGTTTGCCGTTGTGTTGCCTTTGGATTGGAATCTATGTCTTGTTGCAATTGGATATGAACGAATTTATGTTGTCAAATTCAGAATGCGCTACCATGCCATACCATTCTGTCCACCGTATGCGCAGACTCTGATGTCATCTCCACTATTTTTTTGTAGCGAGAGTATTGCAGCAATTTGCATCATTCAACTCCGCAATATCTCTATGTGGAGATAGATTCATAATGTCTGTTGAATCTACACCAACATAAAGATTGTGTGGTGGTAGGACTTCTGCTAGTCCGCCTAGAGCGGTACCACCAGTTTGTCAATTAGTTTAGCCGTGCAATAGGAATGTTTTTCGGTTTGAATGGCAAAGTGTCCAGTGTAATTACAGGGTATGTGAGACTTAACATTTTGTCTCGAGGTAACAGGTGCAGTGCAGTGACATGCAAAATTCAGACTATCAGAATTTTGCATGCCATCTGTAATAGGTAGACGTCTATGTTTACCCTCAGGCTAGCGTTGTGCTTGTCCATTTATCTTATATATATATATATAGTTTGACCACTATCTCACCTGTTGGTAAGTGATGATGCGGTTGAAGATGGTAAGCACGCTAGACCTAGAATGATGAACACATTAGATGTTTTGGTGACAGATTTTCTAACTTGAGGGTGGTAGCTGGCCAGGCGGACACTAGATAGTGTCCTACCACCATGCGGTGGGGGTTGTTGGTTTCTTAACGATGTCTTTCCTTCACCGGAGGGCCACTGTGAAAGCGCACATACATTTTTCGATAGAAAAATCCATTGGTGCACGGCGGGGTTTGAACTCGGTACCTCTGGCATCAAAGCCGACTGTTCTCCCGATTACGCCACCGGGCCTTCATATATATATATATATCAATATTTTATTAAGAAATACATAAGAAGTATATAATAATTTCCAGGCAAGAACCCAACAGAAGACTACCTGGAGGGCATGATGAACGAGGCCCCGGGACCTATCAACTTCACAATGTTCCTCACTTTGTTCGGTGAGCGTCTGCAAGGCACAGACCCTGAGGATGTCATCAAGAATGCTTTTGGGTGAGTTATGACTAAAGAATAATGCGAAAGGAATTAACTCTTTCTTTGTCTCTATTTGTTCTCATCATCATTATCATCATCATCAGCCACTGCTGGACGTAGGCCTCTCCCAAGATGCGCCACTGAGCCCGATCTTCGGCTCTTCTCTTCCAGTCACTGCCCACCGCTTTGCGTATGTCGTCGCTCCACCTGGTCACAGGACGTCCTACGCTACGTTTGCCGATTCGCGGTCTCCACTCTAGGACAAGTCTACCGCAACGGTTATCAGTCCTGCGGCAGATATGACCAGCCCACTGCCACTTTTTTATTTGTTATCACTGTTAAACCAATTATTAAATGTTGAAATGTTGTTTTCTATTATTCAATTTCACAGCAAATTTCATCAATATACAGTACCTATATTAATATATTGATATACATATTATCAAAAAATTACAATAACCGGCGGTTAATAATGCACTTATCTAAACAATTATATTTTCTCAAACATGCTACCTACGTTATACGACCTCAGCTAGCACATCCTTCTTTGGGATAAAATCGTAGTATTGTTCTTGCAGTACCGGACTGAAATGTGTCCCGCGATGTTTTAGCAGCCGTGCTCGAGCGGTCGTATATGAAATTTTATAATGGAACGAACTATTTTAAACTCAACATTCATAACTAAAGAGATAACTCATCTTAGTTTTGTTTCAATTTCGAACTGGTGCGACAAAGAGAATGCGCCATTAATGGTTGCACTATCTTACATCAACTATAACAAACGTCAAAAGTCAGTCAAACTTCTCACAAAAACATCGGTTATGGTTAAAGTGGTTAAATAAGTAGTAGTTACGGCTAAAGTATGGTAGGTGCAACTTAGCCTATATGAATTAAAAAAAAAAAATCGACATTCGACGCGGCGAGTTGGTGGCAAAATTACCTAAACTATTTTTATTATTGTCGATACAGTTATCAAGATACTTAATAAGTTTATGTTAACTTCATCTACTATTCAATCAATAAACAAAAAGAAACTAAACAAAAATCGGTTCAAACGTTTGGTTATAGTTATTATGCCACAGACACACACAAATACACACGTTATACTTATAATACCCCTCTGTTTGTGCCGGGAGTTGAAAAATGTTATTATTAACACAAATTAAAAAAACCTGGACAAGGGTCCGGAAAAACAGTGTCAAAGTCAGGTTTCTTTCATGGTATATAGTGAGACATCACCGATATTCTAAGGGTGCGTACAGACTATGTAACATAACATGTTTTAAAATTGTT
Source organism: Cabera pusaria (assembly GCA_954871355.1). NCBI lineage: Eukaryota > Metazoa > Arthropoda > Insecta > Lepidoptera > Geometridae > Cabera > Cabera pusaria. The sequence goes on from OX940906.1 coordinate 12,980,720, forward strand.
ATTTAACATGCTTCACACAATGTGGACACGGAATGTTATAAAACATATTATAACATGTTACTATAACATATTTTATAAAATTCCGTGTCCACATTATCTGAAACATGTTAAATAACAGCGTTATAACATGTTATGTTACATAGAAATTTACATAGAATATGTACGCACCGTCACGAATAATAAACCATATGAACGACTCACGACCTCAGTGATGGAGAAACGATTTGTCATATTTTTCTCATTAATTTTGGACATTCAGGTCAATGTGCCGGCTTTGTAAACACCTTGAAGAATGTGTGACGTGTTTCGTACTTAAGTTAAAACAGATTTCCTCACTGAAAGAAAAAGTAATGTGTTAAATTATAATGCGTTTCAAGCTTGCTTGACTTGCAAAGTCTGGACATAACTTTAAAAATAATTTATGATCGTACAAAATGAAAAAACCCGACTTCACATGCCGCGATCGTGAAAGTATTCAGTAATCATAATCATGTCATCAAGGTATACAAATTTGTTTATATTGTTTATCTCCATATCTCCGGAGACGATTATCAGATCTCGATAAAATTTTAATGGGTCCAAACGGGAGGCATAATCTCTCAAACAAAAAAATATTTTTTTAATCGGTTAAGATTTGACGGAGCAAACATAAAAAAGCAGTCGAATTGAGAATCTCCTCTTTGTGAACTCGGTTAAAAATCAACAAACTGGGAGTTGGGCTCGCCCACCGAGGCTTCCGTAACAACTTCTGAAACTAAGTTAAAGGACATTCTTAACTTTGCTGTTAGAGCCCTAGACACGGTTACTACAGCCACCGCAAATGATAAGTTTGTAATCCTTAATTAGTTTAATGACAGTATATAGTAATGTCATATCTTTTGATCGCGTTGACTTACAACTTTTATTTTTTGACAGCTGAAAGGTACTGTAGACCCGAATATTTGATATAAGTTTTAACTTGATACCTTTATGCGTCCCTGACTAAAAGGGTCTTGACAGACGGACAGACAGACAGACGGACAACAAAGTGATCCTATAGGGGTTCCTTTACGAGGCGTTGGTATTTACAATATTATGCCGGTGGGGTGCGTTCCGATACTACTGCATACTGCATTCGGATTTTGAATCGGCAATATAGGTATTGAGTGAATGTATTAGGTATGATCGGGAATGGCGCGTTCATTGCGGATAGCACAGATATGCCGATTAGTGCAGTGCACGCTGTACCATAGAAATCAATACAAAACAACAAATCCTTTCGCTTCGTACACTCCGATTCCGAACCCAACGGACGCGTAGCTTTAACGTGACTTTCGATAAAGTGATCGAGGGCCCAGTGGTGTAGTGGGAGAATGGTTGGCTTTGATGCCAGAGGTACCGAGTTCAATCCGTGCCGTGCTCTTTTGGATTTTTCTATAGAAAAATTTGTGACCTTTTCACAGTGGTTCTACGGTGAAAGAAAAACATCGTTAAGAAACCCCCAACCCCCCATGGTTATAGGACACTGTCTAGTGTCCGCCTGGCCAGCTACCACCCTCACGTTAGAAAATCTGTCGACAAACATCTAATGTGTTCCGGCAGCTATCCTTGATAGCCAGTTCCCATTATAGGCCTAGCGTGCTTACCATCTTAGACGGCATTATCACTTACCAACACGTGAGATAGTAGTCAAACGTTAGCCTACATGATATTTAAAAAAATCCTCAACTGTTTCTAAGCTTTTTGCCTATAATTTGATATTGTTCCAGATGTTTCGACGAGGAGAACATGGGTGTGATTAACGAAGAGCGTCTTCGCGAACTGCTCACCACCATGGGAGATCGGTTCACAGACGACGACGTCGATGAGATGTTGCGTGAAGCACCCATCAGAGGCGGCTTGTTTGACTACGTCGAGTTCACGCGTATACTCAAACATGGCGCTAAGGACAAGGATGAGCAGTAAGGAGGCTTCCAATCGAGGCTAAAGTCAGATATTTCATGCATACCTAGAGTCTGTGCAAACAGAGAACTGTCGTGGCGTTACGATGAACTAACATTCAAAGGTAAGGAAGGAAGGTACATACCTACCAAGTAGCACACTATAATGGTAAGAGTAGGTACCTACCAAGTATCAAACATTTTTAGTCGTACTAGTAATGACAGCAGTGTTGTCAATGCAACAAAAACAGTAAATTAAAACGACAGACGGCCGACGTGACCTCAATTTCTAAGACGGTTCGCTTTTTGCACAGACTCTACCTTTGGGTATCATACTTATTATTGGGTATACCTACTGCCTACCAGGATGCTGTAAAAACTGGTAGAGGTCAATGACATTAGTTGATTCAATAAAACAAAAGAATATATAAACTTATGTACTCAGTTACTTGGGCTTATAGTTTTATGATCAGATTTGGTTTAATGCTGTTTATGAGAGGTCAATGAACCTTAACGAGCTTTTGTTTAAAGTTTGCTTGCATTCTTTAATACATAGGCGTTCTTTGTTATTGCCAAATATCATAAACGATAACTAAGAAGCTTTCCGATTGACTAGCCTGCAAATAAAAAAAGCGCAATTGTTAAGCAACTTGATTTAACAACATATTTTTAATGGATTTTAATTGCAAGGAAACGCCAATAATTCGTGTTACAGCGTTAAATCCATATATTAAATGATGTTCATCATAAATAATATATGACTTATTCTGTAGACTGTATGTAGTAATTTCATTTTAATAAAATATCTTGGCAAGACAGCCATATTACTTATATTCTGACTTTAGTCTTACATATGCGGCAGGTTGGAATAAAATATCTAGAAATTATAGATTATTTAATCGGAGCAATAGACTAACCTGCCTTATCAGCCATTTTATACATTGCCAAACGATACATTGGTATAAGATTAAATCTATATAATATAAGTTAGATTCGTATGGATTTTCATAAATCTCTAAAATGGGGGTGCTATGATTTTTATCTATTGCATTTTCCTTAAACAATGTGCATTTTTAACAATTCCACTTTTATCGGACCACAGTATTTAATAAGTTTGGCTTGATTTTCTGAATTGTTAGATCTATTTTTCTCTATTCTTAATTTTTTATCTTTGTTGTATACGATTATCACGAATTCTTATAATGCATTGGTTTAATCAAAATGTAGGTTGGAACGTCAACGAAATGTCTACTTCAACCAGCACTTAAAAAAGACATAATGCAGCCTAGAAATTGCTTTTGTAATGTAACTTGAAGAATATTCTTGTCTGTAATTTTGTTAAATATCTCGCTAGAAACGTTTGTAATTCTTGTAAAAATACCCCTGGTGGTACAAGTGTTTATTCGTAAATAAACTAGCAATGGCAAAATAAATGAAGGCTTCATCGCAAATTTCATAAATAAAGTCTTAAAACAAAAGTCTTAAAGCAATACATCCTACTTGACGGACCCGACATGGGCATTCACGGTTGGGCTAGTCCAAAAATTTAAAGCCTCTCAGCCAACGATGTATATGTACTACGTACCAGATGACGCGTCGCGAACTAGCTCTACGTTCAAATAAAAAGCAGTGCTGAATCTACATCTCGCTTAGATTAGATTACATGTGACTAGATGCTCTCAGCGAGCTATATAGAGCTTTGCTCGAAGTTTCTCAGTATCGAAATCTCAACCAAGTGATCTGACAGAGAACCAAAATCAGCGACATTAATTAGCAAGCTGGTTGAGCTATTTACAATCATTCGAAACAAATTCGAATTTGAAAACAACCTCTCCGTTGACTCAGATCTTTGCAATTTGACTTAGAAGTTGACTCAGATTTATGCATAACTTTTAATATTTAAAATTCGAAAAAATCAGCGATTCTAAGCGGAAAAGTTTCCGCGAACAAGTAACTCACGGAACAATAAATATTCGAAATTCAAAATGACGCTTCCGAATTCGAATGTATCCGATATAAATTAAAATAACTGCAGAATGAATGGGTTAGAAATGAATGGTCGGTATTATGCGAAAAACCCAAATTAATGAGGCAAGACTGCGGATCAGCAAACGTAACGTAGGAAACTCTCAGTACCCTTAGTACAAGTTTTCATACCAAACTCGATATCGTATATCGAACAAATTTTGTATGAAAAACAGTACAGCGCCTCTAGTGGTTTTCACACTTAACTAAATTTTGACCAATCAGGGAACCAGAATAAGTCGAAAACTATGTGAGATCTGTCAAAAGCGTTTACGATGAAAACTCTTACCAAGGGTACAGACTAGGTGAAGCGATGATCTTTGCAAGATGGCTGGCAAGAGCTCGTTGAGAAGAAACAAGTCACGTTTTTAATTTTAACCTAATTTTCGATTAAACCAATTCAATACATCAAGTGCAAAAGCAATTGGCAAAGTATTACGTCATTCCTTTATTACTATCTTCATTTTCTAGGTGTTAAAATGAATTTTAGGTTGTATTGACACCATAATGTTTTAAATTATGAATTATTTAGTTTAGGGGTTTAACAAAAATAACCATAGTATTAGATATGTGTGTGTCGTGTAATCATGTATGTATTTTTCATTTATGTACTTATAAATAAATTTTATAATCTTCTGAGATTGTGTTTTAATTTATTACCAATATATCCTACTTCCTACTCCTACTAATATTATAAATACGAAAGTAAGTGTGTGTGTGTGAATGTTTGTTACCACGTATCTCGATAACCACTAAACCAATTTTGATGAAATTTAAAACGTAGATAGTGTAGGTTCTAACTTAAGACATAGGCTAATCTTATTTTTGAAAATCATCCCCTAAAGGGGTTAAATAGGGTGATGAAGTTTCTATGGAAAATTTTATTCCTTGGGTCGATTTACTCAAAACTCGGTACAAATATACTTAAAAACAAAATGAAATGAAATGAAATGATTTATTTGCTTGTGGGTCTAGGTAGTACATACAGTGGTGTAAAAATTATCCAATAATATCGCTAGATCCGCTAATAAGTCTACAAGCATTACTTATACTATAGAAAAGAGAATAAAACTACCTTATACCTAGTTATATTCATGCATACATTTATATTGTTGCTTATTTACGTCCTAGTACAAAAAAATTATAATCAGTAATGTCAGTAATGTCAGGGAAGCAGTGAAATAAATAATAATAATTACATTAATTTTACATCATTGAATTTGTCATCTAAAAAGTCATTAATTGAGTAGTACACTTTCTTTATTAAAAAACGATTGAGCATATTCTTAAATATATTTATATCACCGATGCTTTTTATGGTTTCTGGAATTTTATTATATATGCTTGGTGCCATACAGAACACGCTTTTGTGCAGCTGTCTCGTCCTACCCATAACATGTTTAATTGACTCTGGCCGTCTACTACCAACGAAGTGCTTTTCAAATAGAGACGGGTTCCGTTTGACAAAAGTGGCAACCTCGCTGATATACAATGAAGGCAATGTTAAAATATTGTTGCTTTTGAAAATGTTTTTACAAGATTCTGTTTGCTTTATTCCAAATATAGCTCTTAAGCACCGTTTTTGAGCTCTAAAAATTCGCAACTTATCCGTAGAATTGCCCCAAAACATGACTCCATATCGTAATATTGAGGCAACATGTCCATGATAAGATGTCAGTAATGCTTTTTCATTGACTACTGACCTAAGTTTGTGTAAAGCGTATGAGAACTTATGTAGACGATTACAAATGTTGTCGATGTAGGGTTTCCATGTCAATCTGTTATCTATCATTAAACCTAAGAACCTAGTTGTGTCAATTTCAGCTACATTATTACCGAAATAGTTAATGTCAATGTTTGATATTCTGTTAAATCTATTAAAATTCATTATTTTCGTCTTATTAAAATTAATATTAAATTATTAGATGTCAACCAGTTAATTAAACATGTCAAATTGTTATTAATGTCAGATTCTATAAAAGTATTGTCATAGTGTGTGTCATATGTAAAGAGTACAGTACTATCATCGGCAAATAACGTCATTGGGTGTTTGATCACAGATGGAAAGTCATTGATATAGATCAAGAATAACAGAGGACCTAGTACGCTTCCCTGAGGAACGCCATAATGTATTTCTCTAGTATCTGACTTGAATATTGTTTCACATCTACTACATATAATGACTAACAAAAATGATAAAATGACTACAAATAATGATACACGTGTATTTCATTTTTTTAAACTACCCCTAGGGGGCTTGAAATATGATTTTTCTTCGTAAAAATTATAAAAAAATAAAAAAATATTTGTTTTCACGTTATAGCTTTGTCTGATTCACTCAAAACTCGGTACAAACAAACCTTAAAACAAATAATGAGACACGTGTTTTTTATTTTTTCAAATCTACCCCTAAGGGGGGGTGTAAAATGATTTAGTTTGGAAAAGTCATAGAAAATTCAGTAATGTTTGTTTCCACGTCCACTTAGTCCGATTCACTCACAACTCGGTACATATAATCTATAAAACAAATAATGAGACATATTTTTTATTTTCCAAATCTACCCCTAGGGGGTGTGTAAAATGAATTTCGTTTGGAAAAATCATAGTAAATACAGTCATGTTTGTTTCGACGTCTCTGCATAACTAATTAACCGATTTCAATGAAATTTGAAACATAGATAGTGTAAGTTTTGAAATAATATTTAAAATAATAGGTTAAATTGATTGTCAACATTCAACCCCTGAAGGGGTTACATAGGGTGATAAAGTTTCAATGAAAAATGTTATTCCTTGGTCGGGTACACTCAAAACTCGGTAAAAATAAAACTTAACACAAATAATGAAACATTTATTTTTTATTTCTTTCAAATCTACCCGTAGCGGAAGTGAAAATTTAATTTTGTCTGGAGAAATAATAAAAAATACAATAATGTTTGTTTCCACGTATCTGCATAACTTGATGACATTGGAAATGTAAATAGTGTAGGTCCTGAAATAAAACATAATAAGGTACTTTAACTTTAAAATATCATCCCCTAAAATGGTTAAACAGGGTTTCTATGGTAAATTTTATTACATACTTGGTTTGATTCACTCAACATTCGTGTGCAAAATGAAATTTGTAAGTATAGAAAACATTTATTCCCTGGTTTCATTCACTAGGTAGGGAAATACAGTTTAACGTAAGTAATGAATTCTGTATATATAAACGGCAAACGTTACCGAGTGACTGACTAACTGACTGATCTATCAACGCACAGCTCAAACCACTTAACGGATTTGGCGAAATGTGATAGTCGCATGCAGATAGTTGTTATGAGTTATGACGTAGGTATGCGCTAAGAAAGGATTTTCCGAAATTCACCCCTAAAAGGATGAAACGGGAGTTCAAAGTTTGTATATAGATACAACATGAGATAGTCTATTTTATTGGAAACTTCACACAAGTACTTCTATAAATAAGTAAGTAAATATGTGTTTCAGGCTTTTTCGAAAATCCACCTTTAAGAGAGTGAAATGGGGTAACAAACAAAGAAAACAAAGCCTGTAAATCAATATGATTTTATGGGTTTTATAAAAATGAGTTCATACGTCCCTTGGTCACGATATTACTTGAAAACGGGTAGACCGATATAGCTCATTCAAACAAAAAGTTTTTACGAAAAAAAATTATAAATGAATGAAGTTACTAACGCGGGCGAAGCCGCGGGGCACTGCTAGTATTAGATATAATACATAACTATTTGTTATGTGTCGTTATCTATATTTTTTTGAAGCGCTCATGAAAGTGGAAGAAGCGAAAGGGGTATGTCAAGATCGTAGCATGTGGAAAGAAGTAGTCTCTGCCTACCCAACGGGAAAAAGGCGTGATGTATGTATGTATGTATGTATATATATTTTCTTGTTTGTGGTAAGATACAAGATTAAGCGTTAAAGCACAGATTATATAATAGTTACGTTAAAGGTCGATCCACACGAGTCGAAAATAAGTCACAGAATAAATAACAGTACACGTTAGGCTAAGTGCAATTACAATTGAAAATGTCTGTAAAAATATATGGAGATCATTGTCACCCGCTCGAAGGACATTGTCATCAACTCGAAGGTCATTATCACTCACTCGAGGGTCATTATCACTCATGGGAGTGTTATTGTTACTACGCGCGCTCCCTAGGTGTTCTACCACCAAACAAAAACATGACGCCAATCGTTGCGAATTCCGGCAATATGTTCGGATAGAGCAACTTAGATACGTCGTAGTTAATTGCTGAATATTATTAGTGCTTGTATAGTAAGTGCCTTCGGGTTAAAACTCAAAGAATTCCTATATGCCACAGGTGATTCAGTTGTGTTACATCTTAAAATATCCCGACCACAGAATATATAATAGTACAATGCCCGACTGATGTATTGTCCTATCAAATCCTCTACCTCAAAAAATCTAAATAGCGCTCCCGGCAGAGCACTTTCCCTTTACATGAAATCCGAATACCTACCATCAACAAAAACGGTTATCTCTGCTGTAAGTTGGTGAGGAGTATTCTGCAGATTACAGCAGATGTCCCCGTATCAGGTTAATGGTAGCATGTTCTTACAATCTGCGCTCGCTCTTAAAACACCTATCAAACAAAAATAATTAAATCAAAATCGGTTCATCCCTTTAGGGCGCTACGATTCCTCAGACAGACACAGATGTAACACTCGTCAAACTTATAGGTAACACCGCTTCTATTTGCGTCGGGGGTTAAAAATAAAAGATGTATTATATTTAGCTTCTTGCTTTATTATAATTAATAAGTAATTTTAAAACAATATCACAGACTGCAACGGTTAAAATAATATTATAGTCCAACATATAATCATTAGCAGTCTTAATATATTTAGGACTTAGCTTTGTGCATTTACATCAAATTATTAAAATATATTTTTTTAATATGCTATACTAATACTATACCTATCTTATCGTAAACGGAGATCACTCTAAAGACCGAAATATTGGGTTACTGTAACTTACCTTTGTGTTGATAGATAAATTAGATGAACACTTAATTGCATACCTAGGTACCTACCAAAAGAAACTTATAATCTAAGAAAACAATCAGCAGACGAATGGTAAGTACCTCTTTTAAACTCAAAAACTCAGTACTGAGTTTTTATCGTAAACGCTTTTGACAGATTCACATTGTTTTCGACTTATTCTAACTCCCTGATTGGTCTAAATTTAGTGAAGTAGCAACCACTAGAGGCGCTGTACTGTTTTTCATACATAATGTGTTCGAAATATGATATCGAATTTGGTATGAAAACTCGACAGTGATGCCACCTATAGAATACATCATTACTAGAATGGCACCCTATATTTTACCTTTTGGCTTATTACTAGTATTCCTTATTATATTCTTAAACTTATCTAAATCTCGTATTTTCTTGATCGCTGTGCCTGGTATCAAAATATGTATAGTTAGTAGGTATCTCTATTAATGTTATATTTCGGTGTCCTTTATTTTTTACCGCTGTTATTGTTTAATAAATCTATTTCTAGTTCTATTCTATGTTACTATCATAGAAAAGAGATAGAGAAAAAGTACTATTTTCTGTGTTATTATGCTGTTTTTGCATTAGGTAATATTAAAAATTAAAGCGTTTACAAACATAAAAATAACCGACTCTATAGGAACGTGCCGTGCGAGTGTACCTATATTTATATCATTAAGGTGCAAATTCCTCGCGAGTTCTGGAATTAGGCGCACAACCAGTGAACGCATGTCGCACAACCAATTCAACTCTTCAAAGTTTCCTCAAATGCCTCGTATATAGATCGTATCGATATTATATACCTCGTAGGTATATAATACTTTTATATGAGGATTCTATATAGAGAATATTATAAGTATTCTCTACGATTTCGACTGCGTTCGTAGCACCGATCTCAAATTACACTTCTTACGTTATCTATGGTTCGTCCGGTATTACTGAGAACAGGGCAATGACATCGCGCTGGCTCAGGTTTTTGCTGACTAGCTTACAGAATTGGTCCCTGGTAGGTGTTGGTAGGTGGGTGTAACAGCGGTGTCGTCAGTCTATCGCAGTCGGTGGTCCTCGAGGATGTGGTGCGCCCCGCGCTCAGCTACCATCATGATGGTGGCCTGCGGGTTGCCAGTCGGCTGAGTCGGCATTGATGACGCGTCTATCACTCGAAGACCTGGGGTTAAAATAATGGGTCTTTTCTTAGCTATTTATTACATAGGAACATAATATTTTTTTAGATCTAATCGGCTGGCGTTGGTCCGCTATCTCGCCTAGTGGTAAACGATGATGTGGTCGAAGACGGTAAACTCGCTAGGCCTAGAATTCTCTGACTCTCTACTACTTTTCTGACTTAGTGTGACGTTCGAAGTTTAGGGTCGGCTCACACCGCGACGCGTGACGCGACGCGGCGCGCACTTATTAAGAGTGTATTACAAAAAAATTATTGTACAAAAAGATACACATTTCATCAAGGAGAAAAGCTGCCGTCATAACCTTACGGTGTTCTGGCAGCGCACAGTCCTTGAGTAAGTTAAAAGTCAGAGCTTTTATTCAGTATATTGGCAAATTAAAAATCTGCACTTAGACACGTCAAATAACATTAAATAGATTATATCAATATAATACATACATACATACAATCACGCCTTTTTCCCGTTGGGGTAGGCAGAGACTAGATACTTCTTTCCACACGCTACGTATAATAATTCTTCTATATAATAATTATTCTAAATAACAAAAACATACAATATTGCTTTGTATTTAAAAAAGAAAACAAAATTATGAGCGTAGAGTAATGAGCCATTCAGCTTTAATCTAAGGGTCAGTTCACACCGCGACGTTACGTGACGGTCCGCGCCGCGTCGCGTGACTTACTCACTTATTAAGAGTATATTACAAAAAATTTATTGTACAAAAAGATACACATTTCAATGAGTTCGTTCGGCGGCTTCAGGCTGCGCCGAGCGGCGTCTCGCTGCACCGCGCGGCGCAGCGGGAAGAAACAATTGAGCCGCGTGATAAACAATTGAACTTTATTAACTAGACAATAAGATACAAATTGCATTTAGATAATTTGGTGGCGTCGCGCGTGTTGCTGCGCCGCGCAGCGTCGGGCTGCGCCGCGCGACTTCTGGTTGCGCTGCGCTGCGCCGCACGACTCCAAATGCATCTTTGCGTCGCGTCGCATCGCGGATCGTCACGTCACGTCGCGGTGTGAACCGACCCTTAGATTAAAGCTGAATGGCTCATTACTCTACGCTCATAATTTTGTTTTCTTTTTTAAATACAAAGCAATATTGTATGTTTTTGTTATTTAGAATAATTATTATATAGAAGAATTATTATACGTAGCGTGTGGAAAGAAGTATCTAGTCTCTGCCTACCCCAACGGGAAAAAGGCGTGATTGTATGTATGTATGTATTATATTGATATAATCTATTTAATGTTATTTGACGTGTCTAAGTGCAGATTTTTAATTTGCCAATATACTGAATAAAAGCTCTGACTTTTAACTTACTCAAGGACTGTGCGCTGCCAGAACACCGTAAGGTTATGACGGCAGCTTTTCTCCTTGATCGTGGTAAGCTACTTTTTGGTAGGAAATCAGGCGGAACATCGATGTAATATGTTCCTCCACCTATAGACGGACGAACACCCGTGCTAGAATTTGAACCGGCGATCTCTCGCTTAGAAGTCACGCCATCAATCATTTATGCCAATGGGCCTCAAAAATAAAAAAAGACATAAAAAATCTAATACTAGGTAATAAATGTATACATCATTGAGGTATTATGATCTAACTACATAGTACAGCTCCTACGAATTAAAAACTTGTGCTTGATTGGGTTTTGACAGCTTTTTATTTGGGATGACCACTTGGGCTCACCTAACTTTACAGCTAGATATCTGTGGATAGTTCCGGGCATTTCGCAATAGAATTTTGAATTAAATATACATAAAATGTACCTTCTACATTATAAACCTTCAGTCGAGTATCGATGACGCTTCCAATGGCAGCTGTCCCGAGCTGGTGGTTCTGAGGATCTGTGCTGTATCGGACCATGCATTCCAGCCAGTCGTCTGACCACTGGTCGGCCACGTCGTCGCATGCCGACGTGTAGTCCGGGTCCAGCTTGATGCCGTATCTTTCTTTTAAATTCTGGAAATAAATTGAACATATTTCCATCTAATACTATAAGAATCTTTGTCCTGACGTACTGACCGACTGACTGACTGACTGATTTGAAATTTGGAGGGTATATTTGTCTTAGTACGTAAGGGTGAACTAAGAATCATTTTCCAAAACAAAGTACTTAAGTAAGTAAATACGTGTTTCAGGCTCTTACGAAATTCCACCCCTAAAAGGGTGAAGTGGGGTAAGAAAGTCTGAAATCAATATTATTGTGGATTGCGCTAAAATTTGGCATGCAGATAGTTATTTTGACTTAGGTATTCATTAAGAAAGAATTTTTCAAAATTCACTCTTCAAGGGGATGAAGCGGGGGTTTAAAGTTTGGATAGTCATATTATTCGACATTTCACACAAGTACTTGATACTTCTGTAAATAAATAAGTAAATACGAGTTGCAGACTTTTTCAAAACCACCAAAGCCACCCTAAGAGGATAAATTGGGGTAACAAAGTCTAAAAATCAATATTGTTTCGGATTGTTTGAAGCTTGTTTGTTGTTGCTGAAATTTAGAATGCAGATAGTTATTATGACGTAGGTATCCGCTCAGAAAGGATTTTCTTAAAATTCCTCCCGGATACGGAACGGGGATTCAAAGTTTGCATGGCAAAACAAGATGAGATAAAGTACGTGTTGTAGGATTTTTCGAAATGGGGTAGGTAACAAAGTCTGAAAATTTGGGTTTTTCGGGTTTTATAAATATTAATCCCGAATTGCCTTAGTCACGCGATAACATGAAAACGGGTGAACGAATTTGGCTTATTCTTATTTGATGTCTTTAATGATAGAATCGTATTTACAAAAGAAAAGTTATAAGTAAAAGAAGATTTTAACGCGGGCAGAGCCGCGGGGCACTTCTAGTTTTCCTATATTTATACATACATAATACATAAAATCACGCCTTTTCCCCGTTGCGGTAGGCAGAGACTACTTTTTTCCACATGCTACGATCCTGACATACCTCTTTCGCTTCTTCCACTTTCACGTTTTTTATTTTTTAACCGACTTCACAAAAAAGGAGGAGGTTCTCAATTCGTCTGTATGTTTTTTTTTCCTATATTTATATCTTCTTAAATATATTGAATCGCCTGACAGAAATAGACTTTGCGCAGGTATCGAAAAATGGTAGAGAGACGAGGTTTTGAGCTAAGTACAAACTAGTCCAATCCACGCAGTGTAAGCTTTATCGAGCATGATACGGTCACACCACTTGCCTTATTGCGACATGTCTCTGAATTAGAATGGCAGGTGATGCCAGCCAAGTTACTTAGTAACATTAGCAATTACACTATATAAATATAGCTATATTGATTGCTAATTATACCTCCCAAAGATCACGTCACGTATGACGAGGGTAACAAATGTAGGTACCTATGCGTTTCACACAAATAAAATAAATCATTCTTGTAAACATTAAATATTCGCGATTTGAACACATAGTTATAAATATTAAAATACGGGACTTATCGCGCCTAAAACATTTTTTTTATTTAGTTAAATAATTGAGTTAAATAAAAAAAATATATGTTTTAGGCGTGATAAGTCCCGTATTTTAATATTTATAACTATAAATAATTCTTTAGCTCAAAATTAACGAATTCAGAATTTAAGTGATCTCAGGGTAACAGAGCTCAGAGACATAGTTAAGATCAGTAGGTAATGCTCAAAGATTTATGTGTCGCAGGTCGCAGTGATATTGGCGACGCTGTTAGACAAGCGTCTGGCTTGTTTTGTTAAATTAAAAAAAAAATGAAGGTGCTTAGAAATGAACTTACCGGACTGTCAAATATGTTCTTCAACATTCGCGCTCCATCCTTCACCATGACCATGTCGTCTTTATGAGAGAAGAACTGCGGGTCGAATATGGGCGGGACGCGCGGGTCGCTCGAGTTCAGTGTCAGGTAGCCAATACTGCGGGGTAGCAGGGCCACTACGTTTGATCTGGATGAATTTATGTAGATATTTATAATGATATATATATATACAGGTGGTAGGAGCATATTATTATGTCGATGTTCCGTATAACTTGCTACCAAAAAGTAGCTTACCACCATCAAGAAAAATATCTGCCGGCGCCGCCATAACCTTACGGTGTTCCGGCAGCACACAGCTCTTGAGAGTCAGTTGTATTCAAGGTGTTCATAATCTTTGACCACACATCGCTCAGTTGCCACTAAGAGAAATAGTGGTCAAACGCTAGCCTATAACATATAGGTATAAGAAAAGTTCGTTCTTTATAGTAAGTTTTAAATGATAATCGGGGTAGTCACTCTATATGTGTCGTTATAAATTAAAAAATTGCATTCCATCCAGAACCACATATATTTTTCAATCATCGCGGTCTAGTCATCATAATTATCATTATCAGCCGGTACCACTCCACTGCTGGACGTAGGCCTTCCCCAAGACACGCGATATCAAGTCATATCCATCTCTAAAATAAACTGGCCAAGTGCAAGTCGGACTCGCACTCGTAGGGTTCCGAACACAGTTAAGTATTCCATAACTATGATTTTTCGCAACTACAAAATTAACTTTGTTTTTCATAGTGTTTGTATGAAAAACAAAGCTATCTTTGCGGTCGCCATATCTCAAAAACTGCTGGCTGTATCTCGTTCAAACCAATTTTCGTTGTTAGTTTTTATTGAGATCTACAGCATATATTTTTTTTAGATTTTTCACTCCCATACTTTAAGTTAGAGGGGGGGGGGGGGGACACACATTTTACCACTTTAGACGCGCCTATCTTTCAAATGATTGTCTTTGAGAAAAAATGATATTAGGAACCTCAATGTCATTTTTAAAGACCTATCCTAAGACACTCCACACGTATAGGTTTGAAGAAAAAAAATTTTTTTGTTTCAGTTCCATGTATGGGATTAATTACCCCCCCTTAAACTTTTATTTTTTTTACTTTTGTATAAAAATCGGAAAGCGGTTCACAGAATAAATCTACCTATCAAGTTTCAATTCTGTAGTCCTAACAGTTTCGGAATAAAATGGCTGTGACATACGGACGGACAGACAGACAGACAGACATGACGAATCTATAAGGGTTCCGTTTTTTGCCATTCGGCTACGGAACCCTAAAAACAATCAAGTAAGATAGTCTAACTCACGAAACATTGACTCCGTGGGGGCAGGTGCCCTTCTCCATGACTTCGCCAGAGGTGGAGCATTCAGCGTAGAACCCGTTGAAGAAGAATTGCAGGTCAGGCTGTTGCCGTTGGCGGTCACCCAGACTGGAGTAGAGGAGTCCTGTCAACTACGGGCATATAAATTGTTAATATCAGTGTTGGTTAGCTATTTGATATTTCGTTGAAACATTCTGGTCATTGTTGGATTTTTATGTTACTTACAGGAAATAAGAAATGTACAATACAGTATCATCACAATAGCCGTATTGTGATAACATCAAACACATGACTATACTTAACTACATACATTTTTCGGAATCATGAGTAGGTATTATAGCCACCTACCTAATTTACAAAACAGAAAAATGTGAAAAAAAAAATTGTACAATCTATTCGGAATTTTAGGATATTGTCACCATCAGTTGAAATTTACCGGATAGACTTTACCACCACCTCACCAGATGCTAAGTGAAGATATTTAAGCTGGGCTCGGGCTTATCTGATGTTAACAGACATTAAATTAGAAAAGCCATTCTAGTTAGATGAGGGCTGGACAATGGATTTTCAGGCCACTTTGATTTACATCCATCCATAACTATCCAAGACTGTGGCTGACACCGAACTTCGGGCCACATAGCAATGGTTGACTTTACAAGAAACTTCTAAAACTAACCTGAGTCACTCCAGTAGCACTCATAGCACCACCCCTTGTGAGCAGATAATCGGTTGCCTCAGCCCAGTTCAAGATCCTCGTATCATTGAGCGCAGTCAGGAGGAAGTTGAAGGTGACACCCACATGGTTCCTTAAATTCTTCCCTACTGGCAGATCAGCTACGACTGGGATGTCGAACCGTTCTAATGTTTCACGAGGACCGATGCCTGATAGCAACAGAATGTGAGGAGAGTTTAGTGCACCTGCACTAAGTATCACCTGTGGAAGGGGTTAAAATTTTACGAGAGCATAGATATGTGCACAAGAATCTAGACTCATATTTAGTTTGGAACGACTCATGAAAAATTTTAGTTAATCTATGATAAAGACTTCTTATATTTACTTAAAACTTTTATTTTGTAAAAACCTTTCTATCATAAAAGACAATCAAAGAAGTAAAAGCCAAATATATAGACCATGTTGTCAAAAGCCAAATATGTTGACCATAATGTGTTTCGGCAGCTATCCTTGAGAGCCAGTTCCCATTCTAGGCCTAGTGTGCGTACCATCTTCGACCGCATCATCACTTACCAACAGGTGAGATAGTGGTCAACCGCTAGCCTATAAGAAAAAAAACCATACCATATTGATTTTCATACTTTTTTACCAACCCCCTGCAAAAATCCTGCAACACGCATTTACTTATTTATTTACGGAAGTACTTAAGTAAATCTATAAGTTTATGTATATAATTAAAAATAATAAGTTATATCTGGGGAGATTTTTTTTTAAATCCTTTCTAAGCGGATACCTACGTCATAACATCTATCTGCATTCTAAATTTTAGCGCAATCCGAAACAATATTGATTTTCAGACTTTGTTACCTACTTCACCCTCTTACAGCGTTTGTCCACATCAACGGCAACGGACGTCAACGGGAACAAAATGCCGGCGCCGAAGTAGTGGTATATATGTATAATCTGGCAGCTTGTCCACAGCATGACCGGCACCGGGCGACGTCATCCCGGCCGCCGATATTTCGAGTAGATCGGCGCGACCGCTAGAAATCGGCCAGAGATTTTGAAGGGCCGATGTGCCGGTATTGGCTCGCAATACAAAACACGTTTGATCTTGTCCACACACTGGCGGCGCCCGGCGCCGTCCGATCGGTTATTGTTTTTTTGTCTGAGTTTGTTTGTTTTATTTCTATGGAAACGCATCTGCCAGGCATGACAGCTAGAAGAAACAGAACCACCGGAACCGGTGGCGGTGGACAAACAATCGCCGGCACATCTTTTTCAAATCAGTCCGAAAAAATCTCGGTGCCGGTGACGTCCCGATGCCGTTGCTGTGGACAAACGCTCTTAGGGTGGTATTTTAAAAAAGCCTGGAAATCATATTTACATATTTATTCACAGAAGTACTTGTGTGAAATGTCGAATAAAATAACTACCCAAACTTTGAACCCCCGCTTAAAGAGTGGATTATGAAAAATCCTTTCTCAGAGGGAACTAACGCCATAATAACTATCTGCGTGCCAAATTTCAGCGCCCTCTGAAACAATATTGATTTTCACACTTTGTTACCCTATTTCATCCTCTCAGGGATTGAATTTCGAAAAAGCTTGCAACAAATTATAACTTTTGTATTTACTGAAGCACTTGTGTGAAGTTTCGAATAGAACATACACACAAAAAAAAACATACAGACGATTTGAGAACCTCCTCCTTTTTTGTGAAGTTTAAAAACGGTTAAAAATACTATCTAATCTTGTTTCTCCATACAAACTTTAAACCCCCGTTTCATCCCCTTAAGGAATGAATTTTAGAAAATAATTTACCAGATGGAACTAACGTCGTAATAACTATCTGCATACCAAATTTCAGCGCAATCCGAAACAATATTGATTTTCACACTTTGTTACCTCATTTGTGGTAACAAAGTATGAAAGTTTCGAATTGCGCTGAAATTTGGCACGCAGATAGTTATTAGGACGTTAGTTACCTCTAAGAAAGAATTTTCCAAAATTCATTCCTGAAGGGGATGAAATTGGTGTTCAAAGTTTGTATGTAGAAAGTAGGTTAGATAGTATTTTCTATTCGAAACTTCATACAAGTGCTCCAGTAAAAAATAATGTGTTTCAGGTTTTTTTTATATTCCACCCCTAAGAGGGTGAAATATAACAAAGTGTAAAAATCAATATTAAGTTTGGGATTACGCTGAAATATGGCATGCAGATAGTTATTAAGACGTTAGTTCCCCCTGGGAAAGGATTTACCAAAATTCGCCCCTTAAGGGGATTAAACGGGGGTTCAATGTTTGTATGGAGAAACAAGATTAGAGTCTTTTATATTCGAAACTTAACACAAGTACTTAAGCAAGTAAATACCTGTTTCAGGTTCTTTCGAAATTCCACCCCTAATGGGGTGAAGTGGGGTAACAAAGTCTGAATAAATATTCTTTTGGATTGCGCTAAAATTTGGCATACCGATAGATATTTTAACATAGGTATCAGCTAAGAAAGATTGTTTTTTAAATTCACTCTTCAAGGGGATGAAGCGGGGGTCAAAGTTTGGATAGTCATTTTATTCGTCATTTCAGACAAGTACATCTGTAAATAAATAATTAAATACGAGTTTCAGACTTTTTCAAAATGCCACCCTAAGAGGATAAACTGGTGTAACAAAGTCGAAAAATCAATATTGTTTCTGATTGCGCTGAAATTTAAAATGCAGATAGTTATTATGACGTAGGTATCCGCTCAGAAAGGATTTTCTAAAAACTCCTCCCGGATACGGAACGGGGATTCAAAGTTTGTATGGCGAAACAAGATGAGATAAAGTACGTGTTGTAGGATTTTTCGAAATGGGGTAAGTAACAAAGTCTGAAAATTTGGGTTTTTCGGGTTTTATAAATATGAATCCCGAATTACCTTAGTCACGCGATAACATGAAAACGGGTGAACCGATTTGGCTAATTCTTATTTGATGTCTTTAATATGGAATCGTTTTTACAAAAGAAAAGTTTTAAGTAAATAAAAGAAGTTTTTAACGCGGGCGAAGAAACTTCTAGTTTAATACTATAAGAATCTTTGTCCTGACATACTGACTGACAGACAACGCACAGCCTTAACCGCTGGTCGTAGAGACTTGAAATTTGGAGGTTATATTTGTCTTAGTACGTAAAAGTGTACTAAGAAAGGATTTTCCAAAATTCACCCCTCAAGGAGATAGAAAGAAAGAAAGAAAGAAAGAAAAACATTTATTCATAGCCAGTACAAGAAAGAAAAATATCGTAAAACTAAAAAAAATAATAATAGTTATGAAGTGGTTGACTATGAATAGGGCGCATGCTCAGCATTATGCGCTACTGCACTTCCTGCAGCAGTGCGCTGATTTTCAGCAGCACCCCCTTTATTTTTTTTTTGTCTAGTAGTCGCCACATTAAATAATTAACTAATTAACATTTAATACATTTAAATATATCATAAAAAATAATAAATAAATAATAATAAAAAAAAATACAAAATGAATAATAAAGCATTAAAAAATATTTTTTTATTACATGATATAGAAAACAATAGATATATAAAACAATTATACTCCAATAATAAATGTTAAAAACTATATGAGATGAGATGAGAGACCGAAATAGATAAAGCAATAGGTAAATGTGTCTTTCCCACAACATGTCACAATATTGATCCAAACGTGATCAATGATACATTGCCACTCAGACCAATAGGAATACCACAACAGGTGATAAAAGCTTCGCAAACACTAGGTAATAATTACTAATAATACACTGTATAAAATAAAACTATGATTCGGTTTTTTGTAGAATCATTAATATTCGTTTGAATTTAATTCTAAATGTGAATTTCGTCGTTAATTGGCGTAAGGGTGGGGGAAGAGAATTCCAGCACTTCGTGGCCCAAAACCGAAAACTGCCACGAAATGCCGCAGTGCCATGTCGTGGTATGCTCATTAGGTATGACGATGCACGAGTCTCATATTTGTTGTGACAATGTGACCATACCAATTTGGAGTAAAGATAAGGCGGTTGTTTAGACTTAACAACACCGAACAAAAGGGTAGCCATATGTAGATCTCTCCTGTGTTTCATGTTGAGGATGTTATGTGAATTTAAAAATAGTGTTATGTGACTACGGGGCGGTATGTCGAAACAAAAGCGTGCTCAAGCATTTTGTACTCTTTGAATGTGATTTGAGGTTTTGGAATAGATTTGAGGACCATAAACCGAATCGACATAATTAAATTTAGAGAGTATTAGCGAGTCAACAAGTGTAATACGAAGGTCAGTACTGAGATAATTTCTTATTTTATATAACACTTTAAGTCGGTAAAAACAGTTTCTGACGGTGTCGGCTATGTGTCGTTCAAACCGAAGATGCTCATCTAACAAAAGACCAAGGTTACGTGCTTCATGAACTCTTTCTACTACATCATTACCAACCTTCAAAATTGGGTTCTGGACAGAAATTTTATCAATTTGTTTTTTACTACCGACAATCATGTATTTTGTCTTTTTTGCATTTAATACAAGTGAGTTAGAGATAGCCCACGTTTGCACTCTTTGCAAATCTTGATTTATTTTAGTCTCAGCATATCGCAAGTCAGAAGGTTTGAAGGATATATACATCTGAATGTCGTCAGCATATATATGAAATTTGCAATGCTGAATACTTTTTACTACATCAGCACTGTACAAAATAAAAAGTAACGGACCCAGTATTGAGCCTTGTGGCACACCCCTATTTACAGACCTTTTATCAGAACGTAGAGTTTCGCCATTATCTTTTTTTATCTCTACATATTGATCACGGTCACTAAGATAAGAATTAAACCATTGAATTACATTTAAGTCAAATCCATAATAATTGAGCTTTGCAAGAAGAAGAGAAGTATTTATGCAATCGAAAGCGCGGGAAAAGTCTAATAAAACTAAAATGGTACCCTTTCCTTCATCTTGTGCTGTGATAATATTATCAGATACGTCCAGCAGCGCCGTGTTCGTTCCTCTCCCTTTCCTGAATCCCGATTGCATATCAGGTAGAATATTCTGCTCTTCGAGATATTCAATTATTTGAGAGCTAACTACTTTCTCCAATATCTTGGACAGACAGGGTAACAACGATATAGGCCGTAAATCTTTAATTTCTAAAGGGCTGGATATTTTTGGAATAGGTTTAATTTTTGCTGTTTTCCACGCCGATGGAAATATACCCGAGGACATAGATTTGTTAATTAAATTAGTAATTGTTTCTAAGCTTTGAGGTAAAGTTAGATTGATCATGTCTAATGATATTTCATCAGTTCCGAGAGCATTAGACTTAAGTTGTTTAATTAATTTATATACATAGAAAACATTGGTTGTTTTGAAAGAGAAAGCGGTATTGTTAAAACGACAAAATTCAAAAAATGTAAGTGTGGAAAGTGGTACTATGTTACTCCCAGGTATATTGAGAAAGCTATCATTTATTGAGTTGGGGTTATTAAATTGTGATGGAAGCTCTATAGATTTTGGCGGTAAAACTTTAGATTTTAAATTTTTCCACAAGAGAGTCGGGTTTTTTATATTGGAGTTAATATCATGTTTAAAAAACGCCGTCTTCTCACTGTGTAAGGCTGTGATTACCTGGCTTTTAAGACTTTTATAGTAAACTTTATGGCTATCTAATTTTGTGACGGAATATCTAGCAAGTGCCTGATCACGTAGACGCATCATGAGTTTTACATTGTCAGTGATCCAAGGCGTCGGAAGGTCTTTGATTATGCGAGACTTTAGAGGTGCATGTAAATCAAATAGTAAATTAATGACATTATTAAAACAATTCACTAAGTCGTTAACGTCGTCTATGTTATCAAGTAAGTTCCATCTAACGGAGTTAAGATCATTCATAAATAAATCCATACATATATTTTTTAAAGGTCTGTAAGATATAAATTTAGGACAGATTTTTGGTTTTTTTAAAGTAAATTCACAAGTGACATATGCATGGCCAATATGTGATCCTATCAGATCAACACAGATGGAGCGCGACCCTAAGTTTGAACAGACCACGTCTATTAAACTTTGACTATTGGCCGTGAAATGTGTCGGTGTAACAACTAACTGCTGTAACCGTGTACAATTTAAAAAATCGTTAAATATCTTGGTTTTTAAGTCATTTGCGTTCATAAGGTTGATATTAAAATCACCCATTAGAATTACATAATCATAGGAAAAAGAAGAGATCGAATCAATTAGTGCGTTCAAAAAAACATTAACGTCTAACCAAGGTGGCCGATATCCTGTACCAATAATAAGTTTATTCGATTGAACATTCAATTTCAACCACATCTGTTCAACGTTAGGGTTTATCGGATAAGGACATACGCGCGCATTAATCCCCTGCTTGACGTAAGGATGTAAGGGAGCATAATTCCACCTGATTGCTCTCAGCCAACCTCACCTGCACGTGGTGCATCCTGCCGATCAGCGAACGAGACTCTGGCGACCGACAAATGGCGGGATATCCATTCAGAAAGACGTAGCTAAATACCACAGGCCGGTGACGGGCAGCAGCGTCACCGGTGCGAGAAGCTACGTCCTGCGATCACCCAACCCGACTGCCCAGCGCGTGGTGATTATTTGGGCAAACCCTTCATGGCAGACACAACCACACAACGGCCCCCAGTTCCCGGTCGCCCCGCTATTCCTGACCAAGGCGGCGGTTACGGTAACGGCGGGGCAGGGGGTGCTAAGAATCCCCGGGCGACGGAAGGCCGCCAAAACCGACTGACCCTGGCTACATTTAACGGACGCACGCTACGGCTCGATACACACTTGGCACTTCTGGAGGAAGAGCTGAAAAACATAAGATGGCATATTCTGGGATTATGTGAAGTCCGAAGAGAGGGGGAGGACACCGTTACCCTAGAATCAGGCCATCTTATGTATTTCAGAGAGGGAGAACAACCATCCCAAGGTGGCGTCGGGTTCTTGGTCCATAGGATCCTCTCTGATAACGTTTTAGAAATCTCCAGTGTGTCGACAAGGGTAGCGTATCTTGTGATTAAACTCACCGAGAGGTATAACCTCAAGGTTATCCAAGTATACGCACCGACTTCGGCACACTCGGACGATGAAGTGGAGGAAATGTACGAGGACATTTCCAAAGCCTTGCACAGAACCCAAAAGGCCCACTTCAACGTTGTCATGGGGGATCTCAACGCAAAAGTGGGAGTACAAACAAGCGGCGAATCGGTAGTAGGACCACACGGATTGGGAAGCAGAAATCATAGGGGGCAAATGCTCGTCAACTTCCTAGAAAAAGAGGGGCTTTTTCTGATGAACTCTTTCTTCCAGAAAAATCCCCAGCGGAAGTGGACGTGGCAAAGCCCCGACGCTATGACCAAAAATGAGATCGACTTCATTATGACGGACAAAAAGCGCATATTTAGGGATGTCTCAGTGATCACTAGGTTTAAAACCGGCAGTGATCACCGACTAGTCCGAGGCTCTCTAGATATTGACTGCAAACTTGAACGTGTTCGTCTAATGAAGTCCACGCTCCGACCCAATATGCTACAATCCGTGGTCGGGTCTGAAACGTTCCAGCTGAAACTGGAAAACCGATTTGCTGCACTGGAAACCACAATTGACGTTGACCAGGATCTCGACCATGTGGTGGACATCCTCAGGGAGGAAGGGACAAAATTCTGTGAGACGCGAGGTGCTGGCAAGAAGTCCAAGCTTTCAGAGGAATCTCTGCAGCTAATACAAAAGCGACGTGATAACCCTGCAGTCACTTCGTCAGATCAACGGACCCTAAATAAAAAGATTTTTAAATTGGTACGACGTGACCTCCGGAGCTCCAACACACGCTCAATTAAAGAAGCGATCGAGCAAAACCGGGGGTCAAAAGTCTTTGTCCAACAGCTGGGCCGAAGCCATCTGACGAAGTTGACCACTTCTAGCGGGAGTGTCGTCGCTTCTAAGCCGGAGATTCTTAGGGAAGTAAAAGACTTCTACAGCCAATTATACACCTCACAAGCGTCCCTTCCCCAACCCGGCATCGAGGATCCTAGAGCCACTCTGACCCGCCACTACACCGAAGATTTGCCAGAAATCAGCCTAGATGAAATTGTGATGGCTCTCAGGCAGCTTAAAAACGTAAAAGCCCCCGGAGAGGATGGAATTACAACGGAGCTCTTAAAAGCCGGTGGAACTCCTACGCTACTACAGCTTCAGCATATTTTCAATTCCGTCCTCTTTTCGGGGAGAACTCCGAAGACATGGAGTAAGAGTGTGGTTGTTATGTTCTTCAAAAAGGGAGACAAAACCCTTTTGAAGAACTATCGACCTATCTCGCTCTTAAGCCATGTCTATAAGTTGTTTTCTAGAGTCATCACAAATCGTCTCGCGCGTAGGCTCGACGAATTTCAACCCCCCGAGCAGGCTGGGTTTCGAGGAGGATACGGCACCATAGACCACATCCACACAGTGCGGCAGGTTATACAGAAGACTGAAGAGTATAACCAGCCCCTGTGCTTAGCGTTTGTGGACTATGAGAAAGCCTTTGACTCCATTGAAACCTGGTCTGTTCTGGAGTCTCTGCAACGGTGCCAAGTCGATTGGCGATACGTCCAAGTGTTGAGAGGTCTATATGACACCGCAACTATGACCGTCCAAGTACAAAATCAGCAGACTGAACATATCCACTTACATCGAGGAGTTAGACAAGGAGACGTTATTTCCCCCAAATTATTCACAAACGCTCTAGAGGATATGTTCAAAACGCTGAACTGGAAAGGACGGGGCATAAATGTCAATGGCAATTACCTCTCACACTTGAGATTTGCGGACGACATCGTCATCATGGCTGAAACCGTGCAGGACCTGCAATACATGCTGACCACCCTCGCTGATTCTTCTGCGCGCATCGGTCTCCGGATGAACTTGGATAAGACCAAGATCATGTTCAACGAACATGTTATTCCGGAACCGATTGCCTTAAATGGAGTCCCTCTCGAAGTTGTTGACGAATATGTCTACCTTGGGCAAATCTTGCAATTGGGCAGAAACAATTTCGAGAAGGAAGCTCGCAGAAGGATACAGCTTGGATGGGCAGCATTCGGAAAACTTCGTCGAGTCTTTACATCGCCCATACCACAAAGCCTGAAGACGAAAGTCTTTAACGAGTGCGTCCTTCCTGTTATTACCTACGGAGCCGAGACGTGGACACTGACAGTGCGACTAGTTCACCAATTCAAAGTCGCTCAGCGAGCTATGGAGAGGGCTATGCTCGGAGTTTCTCTGAAGGATCGAATTCGAAACGAAGTCATCCGTCAGAGAACCAAAGTAATCGATATAGCTCAGAGGATTAGCAAGCTGAAATGGCAGTGGGCCGGTCACATCTGTCGCAGAACCGATAACCGTTGGGGTAAACGAGTTCTAGAGTGGAGACCACGGCTCGGCAAACGTAGTGTGGGACGCCCTCCAACTAGATGGAGCGATGATATACGCAAGCTGGCTGGCAGCGGTTGGAAACGAATAGCTGAAGATCGAGCTCAGTGGCATGCCATGGGAGAGGCCTATGTCCAGCAGTGGACGGAAATTGGCTGATAATGATGATGATGATTGACGTAAAAGCCGACTCCGCCGCCACGACCGCCGCGGATGGAGTCCGGGCGGGGTATGTGTCGCAGTCGGTAGCCGGGTACCGTCGGCGCTCGCCCTTCCTCGCTCGACCTGAGCCATGTCTCATTTATAGCCATTAGATCTACAGAGTACTTATCCATAGCAGCTATAAAATTATCATGATCGGTACCCAAAGAACCAGCATTGAAGAAACCTAGCTTTAGTAATTTACTGTTAACCATTATCAAAGATAAAATAAATTGTGGAAATGGTTTTATTACTGTGTGTATTTAAATAATTGCTAGTAATTTGGGTAATATAAAATATAATATAGTATTTATTAGGACATGGTTTTAAATAGTATAATAAATAGCAAGGGCCCTTATAAAAAATAGCTGTCGAATAAATATTGTGATTATATAGAAAATATACTGTATATATAGAATATTGTGTAATTATAATGTGAGCAGATAATACTATAATAATAATACATTTACAGCGGCAGCAATTCACTCTTATGTACAAAGCCAGATTGTGAGAGAAAACATTGATTAATGAAGTTAAGTAAACAATATAGGTACGTCGAACAAGTATCAATAAAATATGTAACTTAATGAAATTAAATGTAAACAATAAATAGTTCACAAACAAAAATAAGGATATAGGAATATTATTAATAAAATCGTAGGACATTTCCGGGTCTTTCAAACAGTTTCCTTCCCAAAAATCCGATCCAGATCCTTATCGTGTTTGATTCTAAAGTAAGGAGATCCTTGCTCCTTTCGAACATATATTCGTCCTTCCTTAGACCAACAATATTTATATGAATATTTTCGGCATTCTTCTCGGGCCTTGGCGAATAGCTGTCCGTTACTTCTGGTGAGGCGCTCGTTGACATACACCCGGACGGGTGCACTGTCTATCCCGATATCTACGGTGGTGAGGCCGCGGCGGACCCGAGCCGCTTGAAGGTAGGCGTCCCGGGTGGAGCGCCGGGTGAACCGGACCACGATGCGGCGAGAGCGTGCGACCGTGTCCGACGAGGTATCCTGAGGCCGCTTCTGAGGACCCTCTCGCTCGCTGAGTACGATGTCTCTGTCATCCAGCTCAAGCCCCATTGTTGACCCTAGCAAAAGAGCGATATGCATCGGGTTTTCTCCCTTTTGTTCCGGCACACCAGTTATAGCCACATCATTTAGTAGGTATTCTTGCTCACGGTCGTTAAGCTGTGCCTTCACTTCTTCTAGAGTTTGTTCAATTGACCTCGTTTCTAAATTTTGAGGCGCTTTACTTTGCGTCTCCTCCAGGGCCAGCATCCGAGCATGGAATGCATCGAGGCGCGCGTCATAAGAGTCCATACGCTCGTTGAATGTAGAACGCGTAGCTGCCATCTCCTTCCTGAATTCACGCATCTCCTCAAAAATTCCAGCTGTATCCGCCTGTGTGGTTTTGTGCTGGGAGGTAAGTATCTCTTGCATCTTGATAAACTCCGTTCGCATTTCATCTCGTAAAGATGTAATGGTGTCCGTGCATATATTTTGTCCTTCATTATCCGACGCGCATATATGTGCAGGAGCCACAAGGCCCGTGAGGCTTTGCAAAGAAGTCATGAGGTTGTCCTGCATACCCCGTACAGGGGTGGAGGGGTCGCGGCCTTTTGGTGTTTTGACCTGGCAATCCCCACATCTCCAGGTGTCCGCTACCAGTACCCCGGTCGGTACTCGAACGCAGTCATAATGGCTGATCGATCTGCATTGAGGACATGTAACGCCATCTTTAGCCATAAATTTACCACACGCTGCGCACTGCACCATGTTGGTATTGAATAGATCTAATAGTTCAATTGATATCCTTCAAATTAATTTTGAGTCGAACACACAGATGGCAGCACGGTGAAAGTCTATGTAGATCTTCGCTAGAGGGCGCTTAAATAAAAATAACGGCAGGTAATGTTCGTCGGTAACTTGGACAGTATATGACTTTTGGCACAGAATATTCACCGAAGTATGTTGTAATTTTTGGAGATAACACTTGTTGTAGTGGTTCGAGGTCAGCACTACGTATTACACTAGCTTTTAACACTTTTAAATCACTATTAACAATTTTTTAAACTAAAATCGTTCTACTAAAAAAATATACGTGTTTACGTCGCAACTACCCGACAAAAAAAGAAATGAAACGGGGGTTCAAAGTTTTTATGGAGAAACAAGATTAGATAGTATTTTCTATTCGAAACTTAATACAAGTGCTCCAGTAAAAAGATAAGTAAATACATGTTTCAGGCTTTTTTGAAATTCCACCCCTAAAAGGGGGAAATGGGGTAACAAATTGTGAAAATCAATATTGTTTCGGATTGCGCTAAAATATGGCATGGAGATAGTTATTACGACGTTAGTTACCTCTGAGAAATAATTTTCCAAAATTCATCCCTCAAGGGGATAAAAAAGATAGTATTTTCTATTCGAAACTTCATACAAGTGCTTCAGTAAAAAAAAGTAAATACGTGTTTTAGGTTTTTTGAAATTCCACCCCATAGAGGGTGAAATGGGGTAACAAAGTGTGAAAATCAATATTGTTTCGTATTGCGCTGAAATTTAGAATGCAGATAGTTATTATGACGTAGGTATCCGCCCAGAAAGGGTTTTCTAAAAATTCCTCCCGGATACGGAACGGGAATTCAAAGTTTGTATGGCGGAACAAGATGAGATAACGTGAGATACGTGTTGTAGGATTTTTCGAAATGGGTCGTATGAATCCCGAATTGCCTTAGTCACGCAATAACATGAAAACGGGTGAACCGATTTGGCTAATTCTTATTTGATGTCTTTAATGATAGAATCGTTTTTACAAAAGAAAAGTTTTAAGTAAAAGAAGTTTTTAACGCGGGCGAAGCCGCGGGCACTTCTAGTTGTTTAAACAAAAATAAAAATGACAAGCCTAGAAAGAAAATCTGCGGACAAAAGGGAAAAACTGAATGGCTGTTGAATCTACGCGCATAACTAATATCTCACCTGCTTTTATGTAATTATTTGGTCGACGATGTAGGTCACTTACCTAGAAAATACCTGTTAACCTTGCAATTTGAAGACCCCCGGTACGAGATTAAGTTAATATTTCTGATACTAACTACATGGTAGGCTTAGACTCGAAAGGTCTCACAACCAAAAAGGCACTAACATTGCTAGAACGTATTCGTCCCACTTACTTCTTTGGAAGCTCTCACAGTCCTTGTCTCCCCATTCTCATTGATGTACTCCACGCCCACAGCTCTCTTGTTTTCCATGAGGACCCTCGTGACCTGAGCGTGCATCTTCACGTGAAGGTTGGGACGCTCTGACTCCGGCTTCAGATAAGCTCGAGCTACGGTGTAGCGTTGACCATATCTGTAGTAGAAAAGCCACAAAATATAGGTAAGTATTTTGTTTTAATATTTCATAGGCTAGCGTTTGACCACTATCTTGCGTGGTGGTAAGCTAAGTGATGGTGTGGTCGAAGATGGTGAACACGCTAGGCCTAGAATACTCTGACTCTCAAAGGATTTGTGCTGCCAGAACACCGTAAGGTTATGACGGCAGATTTTTATTTTTATGGTGGTACCTTAACTGCTGTTTCGTACAAAGTCAAGCGGAACATCGATATAATAGGCTCCTAACACCTGCGATGTGCCCGCTGATAAAGACATAATTTTTAAAGCCCCAAAAAAGATGTATTCTTTCAATGTTTTATCTAAAACTAGCAGCCCGCTCCGGCTTCGCACGGGTAGAACATATATGCCTACAAAATTTGCATCAGTATAATACATAAATATGCATCATATGTTGCATCGAATATAAAATATTAACATATTTAACAATCATCGTCATATTTCAACCAATTTACACAAAACCTTAACGAATTATGCACCTAAGACCTAAACCTTCCTCATAAACTCTCTGGCTATTGGTGAAAACCGCATGATAATCCGTTCAGAAGTTATTGAGATTATTGCGAACAGACAGACAGACGCAGTGATGGACATTGTTTTATAATTATAAGTTTTTCAACGATTATGGATTCAACGATAATACTTACGAGTACGTAATGATATTGGACGGCCCTTTGGCGTAAAGGTTAGTTACCCTGATTCTGACCCGACGGTCGTTGGTTCTAATCCTAGCTATATAATCTACCAATAAAGGTTGAATGTTTTATGTGCATTCATGAATTATGGGATTTCGTACAGAGGTAGTGGGATCATTAAATCTACCAAAACTGGCCAAGTGCAAGTCGGACTCGCACTCGTAGGGTTTCGTAACAGTAGAGTATTTTATAACTTTAATTTTTCGCCACCACAAAATTAAAATTAAAATTACTTAAAAGGGGGGGGGGGGGGGTTTAGTTGATTGACTTTGAGAAAAAAATATTTTAGGAACCTCAATGTAATTTTTAAAGACCTATTCATAGACATATGTATAGGTTTGAAGAATTTCTTTTTAATCAGTTTTATGTATGGGATGCCCCCCTTAAACTTTATATTTTTATTTTTGTGTAAAAATCAGAAAGCGGTTCACAGAATACATCTACCAAGTTTCAATTCTGTAGTCTATATAGTTTCGGAATAAAATGGCTGTGACATACGGACGGATAGACATAAAGACAGACATGACGAGTCTATAAGGGTTCCGTTTTTTGCCATTCGGCTTCGGACCCTAAAAAGTAGCTTACCACCAAGGAGAACATCTGCCGCTGTAACCTTACGGCGTTCTCCGACGCAAAAAGTAGGGGTATTATACGTTTTAACGTGTGTATCTGTAGCATCTGAGCACCCAACCGGATGAATCGATTTTTATTTTATTATTGATAGTTTTTTTTTGTTTGATAGATTAGATGTCTTCATTGAGAGTGTTCTTAGCTTTGATTCATGAAAATTAGCAACGATATTGTAAGAACATGGAAGCATTGACCTGATGCTGGGACATCTCCTGGCCTCTACAGAATACTCAAATCCTCAACAACTTACAGCTCAGATTTGTCGTGTATAGAGTCATTGGAATGCTTTTAATGAAAAGATTCTACATAGATCATTTGGGGTAGTTTAAAATATTATATTATTATACAGGTTTACAGGAGAAGTCGTGCTAGATCCGTGAAGGGCGTGGAGTACCCGTCATTTCTGACTTATTTCTCTATGAAACACCCCACCCTAAACATAACCCTTTTCGAGATATACGACTTTTTTTTTTTTCGAAAATTGCCGATTTTTAGGCTACTACATTGATTTGTGTTTTTTTTACGTGTCTTATTATTATTGTTGTGCATTTTTACTTGTGTAATAAGATGCTTTAACGCGTTAATAATCATAATAGTGCATACGTTAGTTGCATAGACCGTAGTAGACAAGTGAAAGTTAAGAAATTAAAAAAAATATTAGCACGTTTATTTTTCTCTAAGGAATATCTAAAAAAAATATTATGGCACTTGTTCGGCAGATGTTTTTTAAAATATTTACGGTTCATCAACTATCCAACGAGGTATAACAATCTAGGGTTTGTATTACATTTCGTGGAAAAAAGTAGTTTTATAGGCGACAGTATAGAAGATAATTTACAATAAAAAGTAAAATAAAACAATAGGTAAAGCATGAAATGTCATTTGTTAAATGTTTTCACACAACTTTTCCTTATTTTACAGTTCATGTTCAACATGGGCGCCTCTATTTCGGATACATTGTCGCATCCTGATAATATTTTTTTTAGATATTCCTTAGAGAAAAATAAACGTGCTAATATTTTTTTTAATTTCTTAACTTTCACTTGTCTATTACGGTCTATTCAACTAACTTATGCACTATTTTGATTATTAACGCGTTAAAGCATCTTATTACACAAGTAAAAATGCAACAACAATAATAATAAGACACGTAAAAAAAACACAAATCAATGTAGTAGCCTAAAAATCGGCAATTAAAAAAAAAAATAAACGTCGTATATCTCGAAAAGGGTTAAGTTTAGGGTGGGGTGTTTCATAGAGAAATAAGTCAGGAATGACGGGTACTCCACGCCCTTCACGGATCTAGCACGACTTCTCCTGTAACCCTGTATAAATAGATCAGTATTATTTTATACAATAGATCATATTATTATACTATTTTGACTTCAAACTGATTATGATCGGTGGGGATCTACAGAATAGCTAAGCTTTAATAATATTTTCGTAGTTGACCTAATCTGTGGTTTCACTGCAAATATTTTATTAATTTTGCGATGCGTGTATGTAAAATCCGTGATATCTTATAGAGTTTTCGTTTGAATAATATACTGTAAAAGTCAATTTTGATCTATAATATGTGGCCAAGCTAATTAACGTAATTATTTGGATAAGGATGAATACTATATAGTTGAAATTAGCCTTCGAAGTTATGTTATATTTTTTAATAAAAAATTAAAGATTAAAATGGTTACTGTGAGTCAACCTTTAGAGATAGACATATGCTGTCGCGGACTTTTTTGTAGGTCTTATTAAGTTGCACAACTCTTCCATAAAAAATATTCTTCCATCTATTTTCAATTGAGCAGCGTTCGTAAGAAACGTTTTTTCAACCGTTTTTTTGTCGACTTAGGTTGCAAATTAGGTCTCCACGATGGTACCTTTAATTTAAATGGGATAATATATAGCTTATTTTCATTTTGAAAATCCATTCTATATATTAGTGAAAGAATTTTTTAAATTGGTCCAGTAGTTTTTGAGCCAAATCATTACAAACATACAAAAATACAAAAAAACAAAAATACAAATGTTCTCTCTTTATAATATTATTAAGTATAGATTGACATTAAAAAACATGTAGGTACCTACATTACAGTAGACGGTGTACTTACTCGCTAAAAGTCTGCGCGATGGAAAAACCTTCAGGTGTGTTGGGATCGTTCATATCGGCTATCACCGGGTAGCCGGTCTCGTTGATGGCGTTTAACAGCTGGTATACTGCGTCTGGCTGGTAGTTGAACTGGAATAACAATTAAACATTATAAAACAGATGCGCCCGGACGCAGATTTTCTACTACTAACTACTACGCGGATTTTCAGATCGGTTTTTGGGCACAGAGCGCTTGAAATAACGGTTGGATGCGGTTTCTGATTTTTCTATATTCTGAGGCAATATTAAAAACATAACGGCCCATTTTCACAATTCGCGGTAGTGATATTATTAGGTAGTGTTCTGAAGTATTTTTCTTTATATCTCTAAAGATTGCCATATAATCTTGAAAACATAGCACGAGTACCTATATCATCATCATCACAACATCATCATTATCAATCAATCAATCCCCATCCACTGCTCTCCTATGGAACGCCATTGAGTTCAATCTACAGCATATCATTTCCGAAGCTCGCAGTGGCCAGTCTCTTATGACTGATTTAATACTGTTACGTGCGGGGTGGTATTAAAATGCCAATCCGATGAGATGAACGTTTATTTCCACTGAACACTAGGTTACACAATGTTTCACAGTAGTTGTCCAAATCGTCTTGCACAATGATCAAATGTCCGTTAACACACACTGAGGTCTTTGGTAATGCACAATCACTGATTTCACTGTTCACAGTTCACAACACAAGTTCACTGATAACACTTAACGATCACTTGGTCGCTATCCGCGCTTATATAGTTACACTGTCGCTTCCAAAGAATGACTGACTAACACCGCGCGTTCGACGTCTTATATAAGACGAGAGTATTTATCTAGACCTTTCCAGCATACAGTAGACACAAATGACAAAAGACGTTCAAAACAGAGCAATAAAAATCACAAACAATACGCGGCTTTCCTTTGAACATCTGATGTAAACAACTTTACTATACGTGCTAATTTCTAACGACTTAAGAATAAGTTTCAATCTTAACTACAAAACTAGGTACATTGACTAGGGTTGAATTTCCAGGAAGGTTACTTTTATGACGGTCGGGTTGGATGTTTATAGCCCCTAATTAGTCTATTCTTTCCCACGCTATTTTTGTTCGAGAAACTTGGCGAAACATCGCGACTCGACGACGCGATGTAACAATACTGTCTGTATTATTATGCCTGTCTAAAGAGCTATTTTGTCAATATTCACTTAAAAGTCTACGCTCTGGTAAGAAAGTGCGAAAAAGATGAAAGAAGAAGGGTTCAAATTGTTATTATAAATACCTTCTTATACACAAAAACAAATTCACCTGTTGAACGGGCAGTGGTCCTTTATCAGAGTGGTGTTTCTCACTGACCAGCGAGCCGATCTGTCTGTTCCCCTCCGTCATATCGAAGAATGGCAGGTTTTCCTCCCACGACCAGCCCTCCGCCCCTGCTGCCACCCAGTCGTCGAAGTCAGCCGCGTGACCTCGATGGTACATCATGCCGTTCAGGAGGGTGCTGCCACCTTTGAAAACAATAAAGGGTAAGTACTTACTAACTATATAATTTTACTTCTCACTTGTAAATAATTTTTGGTGTCATAATAAGCCACAGAGCTTCAGTTTTTAATAATAACCATTTAACGTCGATATTATACCTACATAATATACGTATATTATTTATGATTATGGGCTAGTTTTACAAGTTCATAACGTCTAGCAATTGACCGTTATTATCTCGCTTAGATGTGCCTCCGGAACACCGTAAGATTATGGCAGCAAATTTTGTCCTTGTTGGACGTAAGCTACTTTTTGATAGCAAGCCGGGTGAAACATCGATATAATGCTCCTACCTTAAATTATTATATCAAAAGCGACATCTAAAGGCTAACGGTTTAGCTTGCCTTCCTTATTCTTACCCATGACTTTTCCTCGTGGCCACTGGCAGCCCTTAGTCCCCTGGTCTAGGCAGTAGTTCCCTCGCACAGTTCTATAGGCCCAGTCGACCTCCTCATTCAACCAGAATATGCGATAGAATGACGGGATCCGAGACCCGAGCGGCTCTGGCCCACCAGCTTCTAGTAGGAGAACCTGATAGTGAACGTAGTTTAATGTTATACCTTATACCTATACTCAAATACAAATACAAATATCTTTACTGTATTTTTATATATTTACACTAGCTACGCCCCGCGGTTTTTCCCGCGTTTAGTTCTGGTTATAAACCTTCCCCTTGAATTACTCTATCTATTGATGAGAGCCGCAATAAAATCCGTTGCGTAGTTTAAAACATCTAAGCGTACAGAGGGCGGGAAACGACTTTGTTTTATACTATGTATGTAAAGATACAAGTCCATACTTTGATTTTCCTTGTAATTTTGTCTGTTTATTCAGAATCATAAAATACCAAAACTCGTATTTGTCTCACCAAGCGTCATTACAATTTCAATCCGCGCAAAATGTTTACTCATCATCTCATACATTTATTTTACGTCATGAGAAAATAAGGTCACAGAATAAATAATAGTACAAGGTAAAGAAAGGTAAAGAAACGTCCCACCTGATTTTAAACGGTCACCGTCGTAGATGCTTGCAATATCCGAGGGATCACCGCTGGTGCGTTGCCATCTCTTTACCACTGTACCCACTGTACAGTTTCTTTACTAACTTACCACCACCCTGTACTCACCGTCATGATGCCCTGCAGGAATCATGACGGTGAGAACCTACTGTCTATCAAGGAAACTACCAAAAAACGCCAAATTGGATTAAGCGGTAGATTGTCAACTTAAAGGTGATTAGTTAGTTACTATTGGTAGAGAAAGTCAGGCAGGTTATGAGAGTCTTATGTAGGGAGAATTTGAGCACGCTGTACCACCTCGGTATATAGGTTGATAGAATCACCCATCTCTTTGTGTACATATCTTTTCTCACCTTATAAGAAGCTTCATCGTCCGACAGTCTCCCAGCCACTATAGGCCCAGCCGCACCAGCTCCAACCACAATAAAGTCGTACAGATCATCTACATTCTTCTTCGACTGCAACTTCTGGCAAGGGGTGGAGATGTCACAGCGCCCTCGGAGGAACCCTTCCAGGACCATCATGAAGAGGATGGTGCCACTGCATATTGGAGAGTTGGCAATTGATAAGCCGTCTTCAACGATGGGACAGTTGCAGTCCTGTAGGAAAAGTTTTTTGTTTTGCTATGGCCAAGTGTTGGTTTGAATTTTAAAACTTTACAAATTGTTGTTTTATTGCTATATACAATTCAGAAATTCTGTATAAAAATAATCAAATGGAAAGTGTAGATCACACTTAAAAACATAAGATATGTTGTTCAATGCCGGACTACCACATTATTTGTAAATGTGAGCAAATTCTGGACGATTGAGATTTGTAAAAATAATATGTCAGTCTACTAAAGTCGTATTTAACGTGACTTAAGCAAAGTCACGGTAATATCATATAACAGTATTGTTACTTCATACAAACGGTCGGAACGCGAGTCACATCTACGCGCCTCAAGTTCGGTACGCACTCCGTACCCAGCTGCGATAAATGTTATATAATTATTAGATAATTTCATTTTATGAAATAAAAAATATAATATTTAAAATCATAAAAAACTAGACAGATCGTCAAATAGGTAGATGAAATTAAAATACCGTACGCGGGCAGTCCTATCGATCGCGTTTTACGTGCCGAGCGGTGCCGCGTGGAACGCTTGTATTGATTTCAAGGACAGGGCCGAGTGACAATTCTGTTATATTATATTACCGTGGCAATGTCGATAAAGCGATTGATAGGTATATGTTTCAGCTTCCTCCAGCCTTTAAAAGTTTAAAATGAACGTGAGTTTGTACAATAAAATTGAAGACTACCGCCTTAGCGCTAGTTC
Organism: Cabera pusaria; assembly: GCA_954871355.1. Taxonomy (NCBI): domain Eukaryota; kingdom Metazoa; phylum Arthropoda; class Insecta; order Lepidoptera; family Geometridae; genus Cabera; species Cabera pusaria. The sequence continues at coordinate 13,017,088 of OX940906.1, forward strand.
TGGTTATGCTTTCTGCACATCTTTTTAGTGAGCAGGAGTATGAAGAAGTAGTCTTCCACTATAATTTAAGCACCGTCACTATCAGTATAAATAGAGGTAATCTCATGTGTGAGAGTTATTAAATAAACAGTATGCTTATGAAATAAATAATAATGAAGAAGAACTGATAGGCTTTACTAATCTTCGCCGGTTGACCAATTCGTACAGGGTTAAACAACTTTTGTTTTACCACTCTTGAACATTCATATTTTGCTCGGTAAACCCTGTATATAATACGTGAACTTACCTGTGCTGATAATATCATTTTTATTGTTTTTATCCGTCACGCTCACCTAACTCCCTGGAATAAAAAAATATATTTACTTACATGATAAATACTGTTAAATATAACGTAACGTCATCTTTTAACACATTCAAGTAGATGTATGGAGAGTGGTATAATTTTATGTAACTTTATCTCCGCGTTATATACATTATTATTTACTATACACTTTATCGTTATTATCTTATTATTAATCCCATAATATTATGAAATGTGAGTACATTTAAGGATTAAGCGGACTCAGAAGGGGAAGACGATATCAAACAGCGCTGTGTATTGGCATAGGAAAGATAATAAATTGGACTAAAGTCCAATACACAGCATTTCTTTTCTTATTCTCTTTACTCTCTTTTTACCCGACTACGGCAATTAAATTACCCTTTCGAGTTTCAGGTAAAGCCCCGTAAAAAAACCTAGAAAGATGTATAAATCTTTCCTTCTTTACTTATAAACTAACTTTATAGCACAGTGTGACCTAAACCCGCACTTTATGCACGCTTTTCCGTGACTTAAATAGTCGATTATTGTACGACGTTTAGCACCCTCGCTACGCTCGGATGCCAACTTCACGCCGTGCAATAATAGGCAACTTAAGTCACACGTATCGTAATATACTATTATATTTTATCTAGGTTGGTAAAATTGTTTTATCAGATAGTATAATAGGTAGTAGTAGTAAGTAAACCTATAAATTTATAAGTAGGTTTTTTTTAGTATTCTGTTTGTACGAGAAAGTTGAAATACTTGCAGGACAAGGATATAAAATTTAAATTATATTTGGACTGACCCCGATGACAAACATACTTTAGAGATTTCAAATACAAACTCCAATATTTCTCAGAGAGTACATATTTAGATGTTTATTGTCTTATAATATTACTCGTATACTCTTATTTAGTTATAAATAATCATTATTTATTTGTGTCCCCACATTATCCAGCGCAATTTTACATATGAGTACCAATAAATCAAAATCTAACGGTGAAGATATTGAAAACTATTAAAGATTAATGTAGTAAAATGATAAAAATTAATAAAAAATTAAACTCACATTTATGTAGTATTTCGCGTTTCGTCCGATCAAAATATTTGAGAGTGCGAAAGAATCAAATTCTGGTTTGAGCAGGGTGCCAGGATATCGACCTCTGGGCTAAATAACCAAAACTGAATGCATCTTATGACGGTACGGTGAAGCCTTACAAGTTTTGAGTACATAGTACGTTGTACCGGTAAATGTATTCGTTTCTTGTCAATGTAATCCACAAACTAGATGTTTTGAAGAGGATGTCAACAATTATACTTGCAAACGTTGTCATTTAGAACGCTAGCACAGAAATAGAGGTTTAAGGTTTTTATCCACCCTATATATCTGCGAGTTATTATTTATATTTATGACAGAACAAGCCGATCAGAATGCGCCTGATGGTAAGCGACGATATCTGTTTACGAGAGAAACAGTGTCACGCAGAGCTCTAGATTTCGAGAGCCGTATTGCAAGTCTTTGCAGTGTGCCAGACAGGCACATTGATATAATATCTAGTGTTGAGTGCCACTCGCCCAGTCATTTCACTTTAATATATTGACCTACAACATATTTCTATACATTTCTATTTCGCCGATAAATTACTATTTGATACGAGTAATATTTTTCCGACAGGTTTTGAAGCGTCTAAAGTCTGCAAGATGTTACTAATGGTATGTATTAAAGGACTTTCAAATAAAAGTTAAAAATGTAAGGTTTTCCTATACAAGCAACTTGTTTTTAGGCGTTATTTAGGGTGCCGTAGTCCTGACAAGGTACCCTTATAGTTTCGTCATGTCCGTCTGTCTGTCTGTCTGTCTGTCCGAAGTTTTGCTAAGTGACCGTTAATACTAGAAAGCTGTAATTTTGTGGGGTATGTATATAAATTACGCCGACAAATAGCTGAAATAAAATTGTGAAAAATATTTTTTTTGGGGTACCTCCCCTATATGGGAAGGGTTGTTAATACCATTTCTCGATTGAATGCTCCATTTACGAAATATTAAACTTTAAAGTGCAAATTTTTGTTCCAGTAGGGCGTCCCCCCCTCTAAAGCTAAGCTGCTGACTAGAAAAATCTGGAAAAATTCGTGATAGTAGCGCATTTCATGAACTTTAAAGGAAAATTATAGCGGTTAAGATAACTTTATTAGTTTAGCAGTAATAGTCGTTGAACTTGGGTGTTGGATAATTTTGTACTAAATACAAAATCCTTAGAATAAATCCTTTAGTGACAAAGACGGAGTACCTAGTTGCTTGTATATAACGGGTAAAGACTTGCATTGAATATCAAGCTACTACGGAACCCTACACTGCGCGTGGCCTGACACGCACTTCGCCGGTTATTTTATCTTGCGAACCGTAATAGATAGAAATGCATACAGCTATACCTAGAGTGTTATGCAATACCTACTTGCTGTAACTACTTATACGTAAGTATCTTGCTCCTCTCGTGTTAATAAGTATCCTATGTCCTATTTTATCATATTAGCTAACCCTGTGCAAAATTTCAGACAATACGATTCAGCCGTATGACCGTGAAGATGTAGCAACCAAACAAATATACAAACTGGCTTTCGTATTCAGAATTTTGGTGTACATTGTAAATACATTTTGTTGTAGCACATGTGCAAATTTACATAATTAGTGCTCACTCATTCTTCATGTTCATGTCAGCTTGTCAAGAAGCGGAAGCTTACATTTCGTAGAAAGATAAGCTGCAATTAGGTCGGTACCAAGTGGGCTTTTTAAATACTGTTGACTTAGTGGCTTAGTGTCATAGTTGGCTGAGTGGCTAGCCCGGTTGTCTTTTTGAACACCTCTAACATGGTATTCGATTGTTTTCACTAGAACAACCAACCGGGACCTACGATTTATCGTGTAATCCGAACCACGGGAATGCGACTCACGGTAACTTATCCGACTACTGACCGGGTTGTCAATACCTACTTAGTCCGTGACCTAGTATAGCGACGCTACGAGCGCTACGTAGTGTGCTAGTGTATGTGTACCTATACTAAATACTAACTACTACTAAATACTAAAATACAAAAAAAAAAAAATACAAATACAACATATAATATGCCGTCATGCTAATAAACTTGTTATTTGTTATTTTATAAGCGTAATGACTAACGACTTTCCTTCTATCTGTTTTTAGTTGAGGTGGTAATTCTATCTAACATCTAGATGTTTCAAAATAATTTAAGTAATTAATTTATATATAATAGTTGAATAGTTTAGAAATCGAAAAAAACCGACTTCAAATGTCGCGCTAGTCATTGTTTGAGAGGTTTCTTCATACCTAAATAAAATTTTAACACGCGAATTGAGAACCTCCTTCTTTTTTGTGGAGTCGGTTGATCGTGAAGAATCGGTAAATCGGTAGAGCGCAAAATCATAACAATCTAAAGTTTTGCGTGCCATATGTTTTGTCACAAGCAGACATCGCGCTTACCATGTTGCGAACGTAGCATTTTTTTATTCACAGACTAGCATTCGACCGCTGTTTCACATTGTTTACCATTATTAAAAAATCGTCCTCTCTGCCTGCCCATCGCCCGCTTCTCCCCACTGATTTTTACCTAATGTATTTGTCAAGTGCAAGGCGGGTATGCTCTCGACTCGAATGACTTATAATCAATAACGACTGTACCTAATTACTAATTCACAAGAACCTAAAAAAGCGACTTCACATACCGCGAGAGTAATTTACAAGCAAGCAAGTTTTTTCTCCGTTTTCAACCGACTTCCAAAAACAAAAGAGGTTCTCAATTCGTCTGTGTTTTTTTTTGTGTGTATGTTACGCGATTACTCAGTCAATTCTGAACCAATTCGAATGATTCTTTTTGTTATCGGTAGAGTACGTTTTTGAGGTGGTCCCATTGTCATTTCATCGAGATCTGATAAGTATCGCCAGAGATGTGACGATAAACGTCTCAAACTTGCTACTGAAATTGACTCGCGGAGCATTGAAGTCGGTTGTTTTAGTTTTTAAACTATCTTAATTATCTAAAGATGCACTCATCAGATCTTAATAAATTCACTAAAGGACAACACCATACCCACTAAAGAATAATTAAAATCAGTTAATTTTGAGTTAGTAATTCCGTAAGTATTTCTGCACTAGATATCTAGTGTATCATCAGATTGTATACTGAGACCACATGACACGACGATGTATACGAAGCAATATACATATAATATACCTACGTACCCTACTCTTAACAAAAAGAATCAATCAAATCGGTGCATCAAAAAGAATCAATCGATATCGAGGCACGTACACACAATACAAAACATGCCGACGAATAATATAAAAACCTCCTCTTTTTTGAGGAATTGCTTTAAAACATGCAAATACATAAATACTTACGACGCTAGACAAACATTTCTCACACTAATTTCTCGAAAACATGGCACTCTACCGTAGACTTTACCAAAAACTTTATAGGTAATATTGGTAGTTATTTCGAATTTAAATATTTGACGTAAAATTTTATCAAATAAAATAATGTATTTAATTTAGTTATCTTGTGAAATACCTAGGCTAGGTAATTAAGTAAATAATTTCACCGTCGTTAATTATAATGTTTTAACGTATTGAAAAGCTCCCGGCTTACTAAACACATAATCAGTGAGACAGAATTTATAAGTCCTCATATTTTCATTATTATTTCCTTATTATCCATAACAATTTGTATTTGTTCGTGTACATAATATTCATTTCGGTAATAAAGTCATGTAATTTGTAATGAATTCAATATGGTAAACCCGTGCAATGATTAATTTATGCAATAGTCGGGATTTCACTTAAACTAAGGCCTTTGGGTTAAACCAAATTGATTTCTCTTATTTCTTTCTTTCTTTTTTTATTTACCGCCGACGCAAAATGAGGGTTGTTCTATGTTTGATGTGTGTCGTATCCGTATATCGCGTGTGTCTGTGGCATCGTCGTGTAGCTCCCAAACTGATAAAGCGATTTTGGTAGTTTTTTTTTGTTTGAAAAGTGGCGATCGAGAGTATTGTTACATATGATTCAAGAAAATATTTTTAAGTCGTTTGTAAATCATCCGTGGTGTCTGAGAGCAACTATTACAAGATATTGCCAAAACATAGCCGGTTGATTAGGCGAACAGATTATGGTAAATTCCTTTGCGTAGACACGTAGTCCAATCGGATCCTATGACGTAGCGCGTAGTTCGTAGACGCTATACGTAGTAGATTCGCTATACGTAGTAGACGTAGAATAACGTAGCCGTGTGCGTAGCCGCTCCATAGAAGTCTCCCAGATTTATTACGAGATAAATCTAAATCATCCTGATTTCTAGCGTGCCTGGAGTGAGTGGTAAAGAAGCAGACGTATCTGGCCCTCTAGCCCTACATAAAATACAATTTCTGATAGCGTTCACGCCAAACACCTTTACCTATAGATACCTGTAATATCCGTTGGGTAACTGATGCGTTGCCTACTCTTTTTTATCTCACCACAGCTATCAAGTATTAGCGATGAGCGATAACATGATGAATAACATGAATGAAATGACGATAATTTTAAAGCTTACTTTGCTGGAGAGAAACATCCTTCGTATAAGATTTTTGACATAGTTGAAGGTCAATTTATGTATAACTTTATGCCAAGGTGACCAAAAAAGTTAAGGCCATCTACATTAGGAGCTCCGTAAAGCTAATGTATATGACGATTTTGCATTAGTCAAGAGAGGTGAAAGTCTTTATCTAGAGTTATTTAATTACTGCATTATCTACTATTTTCAATATGTAACTTCTAGCCTTTGCCTTTAGCCTTATATTAGCCTTATTAGCTTAGCACAAGTAATGGGAAAATTCCGAAAAATAAAAAATGAAAATTAAGGTAAATTTTGGTACTTAGAAGTTTTCGCAAAAATCTTAATTTGCCCATATCTTTTTATCGGGTTGACTTAGGACCTTGATTTTTATACAACTAATAGGGACTACAGACCTCAGTATCTGGTATAAATTTCAACTTGATAAGTCCACCCGTTCCTGAGAAAATTGGTGGTGACACACGGACAGACAGACGGACAGACAGACTGACAGACAGACAGACAGACAGACAGACAGACAGACAGACAAACAGACAGACAGACAGACAGACGGACAAGAAAGTGATCTTATAAGGGTTCATTTTTTACCTTTTGACGTGCGGAACCCTAAAAAGTATTTTAGGCCATCATTTACATACACGTATAAATAACTAGAAAGTAAGTACATTAGATACCTACAGAACATTCGAGTTTTTTTTCAAGATAGACCTTCATGTCTGAAGTAGGTACCTCAATAACCGTTCGAATAATAATAGAAGGGCTGGTCCGTAGAATTAATTTTGTTCTTTTTCAATAAATATTTTTGATGGTTTTATAATATTCTATTATTAGCAACTTAAGTTTTATATCTTACCTATCTATGCGTGTTGTCATTGTTTGGCAGGAGTAGAGTCTGTGCAAAAAGGGAATCGTCGTGGCTTTACGATGAACTAACATTCAAAGGAAAGGAAGGAAGGTATATCCCTACCTATTACCACTCGATAATGACAAGAGCAGGTACCTACCAAGGTATCAAACATTTTTGTCGTATTGGCAATGACAGAGCATGTTGTCAACGCAACATAAACAGTAAATTAGAACTATCAACATGCGCGCCCTCAATTTCTACGGCGGTTCTCTTTTTGCACAGACTCTAGCAGGACATTGATGACTATTCTCAAGTAGATACTAGGTTAAAGCAATAACTATAGTTCTAATACGCACCCAATCAGCTTTTTTTTTATTTATTGCAACTAGGATAATCATATATTTACAAAGGACAGAATTGAGAACTATAGCTATTAAGAACGAGTCTGATTTATTTGTCTCGGTCGAAACCGAGCCCGAGAACAACTACTGGACTAATAAGAGAAATAAATTGAATGTACTTATGTAAACAACGCGTCAGGTGTTCGATATCGCGGAGCTTTTAGTGATAAATGTATGGTCAGATTTGTCGACAAATTACCCCTGATACATTACTTTAACGTTACGTGAAAACCGTAATTATATGTTAATAAATAATAAAAAAAAGTTAATTTACTATTACAAACTTATTATTTACGGTTGGTGCAATACATTTCCTATGGATCAAACTGCAAAGTTATGTTTGTACTTTAACCTAGGTTGACAAATTTGTACGGGGGTCTCGGTGCGCGAGTCCAACACGGTGTGAGTTGACTGGTTTTTATATATATTCTAGCTGTGTATGTATATTCTAGCTAACCCGCGTTACAAACTATTTACTTTCATTCATTTAAAACTTTTTTTTTATAAAAACCTTGTCTTGACAATTACAAACACAACAAAAAACCGGCTAAGTATGAGTTGGACTCACGCACCGAGGCTCCCGTACTTTGAAAAACAAATAATATTATAGTCATTATAATCATTGGCAGTCTATATTTAGGACTTCGCTTTGTGCATTAAATATATAATACATAGCATTAAAATGATTAAAAATATTTTTTGGTATGCTATCCTTATCTTATCATAAACGGAGATCACTCCAAATAAAGGGTTGCAATTACAGAAATATTGGGTTACCTCATGGTTACCTTTTGTGTTGCTAAATAAATAAGATGAACACTTTATTGCATAGCAACTACCAAAAGAAACATTCATAATCTAAGAAAAACATCAGCAGACAAATGGAGGTACCTCTTATAAACTAGAAAATCAGGGATCCACCTATGTTGGAATACATTATTACTAGAAAGGCACCCTATATTTTACCTATTGGTTTATTACTAGTATTCCTAAGTATATTCTTAAACTTATCTAAATCTCGTATTTTCTTGATCGCTGTGCCTAGTATCAAAATAAGTATAGGTCGTAGTAGGTACCTCTATTATTCTTTATATATCGGTGTTCTTTATTTTACTGAAAACAGTATGTGCAATATAACGGTTATGTGTCTGAACAATATTTAACATTCTGGAGTAAGCCAAGCTGGAGTAAGCGACTTAGGTCCGTTAGAATTTTTGATAGTGATCAATGATTTGCCGGAATTAATCGAAAATGCTACTTGCTTGTTATACGCCGACGATTTAAAGCTATTTTTACATATAAATAATACGGTACATTGCCGTCAACTATAGCGTGATATTGATAAGCTATTGCAATGGAGTTAGGAAAATAAGCTTCATTTTAGTGAGACAAAATGTTCCATAATGTCATTTACTCGTTCCCGAGAGCCCATAACCTACCAATATCATCTAAATCATTATTGCATTCCAAGAAAAAACAGCTTAAGCGATCTTGGTTTGTATATGAGCGGAGATCTATCCTTTAGACTGTATATTAACAAACTTGGCGAGCAGGTAAGTTCGCACTCTTGGATTTGTCCTGAAGCAGGCGAGATACCTCGATCGATAGCATACCTGCTATCAAAGCATTGTACAATGCTTTCGTGACAAGCAGGTTAGAAACGAACGCTATTGTCTGGTGTCCTTACGAAGTCAAATATGTGCAATTGGACGGAAAAATACAGAAAAAGTTTATCTGTTGGCTCTACCACGCTCTACCGAAAGCAATATTGATATCCAGTAGGATATCCTCATATATATATGTATCCTAGTTCATTCCTACTGAGGATGGTAGGTTTACACCCTAGAATTAAGACGGATCATCACTATGGTAGAGTATATTTTGAATGTTCTAGTGGGGCGCAGGTGCAATCCTTCATTGCTATGTCACAGTTTGTAGACACAATATTATGTGGTACCGCGGTGCAGGACTGAGCTGTGGCCGCCTGGCTCCTTTTCCACGTGCGCTGCGGTTGCCCAATGCTGTGTTACGAGATCAACACCAATATCTAGATTCACGAAATTCTAAGTGTTTTTGGAGGGTCATATTCTTGTGGCTTAAAGAATTTATAATGTAAATGTTGATTTTTTTGTTTTTTATATTGTCTAATATTTTATAAGTTAGTTAAAGTAATAATATAGTTCTAAGGATTTGGATAGGTAAATTGGGCGACTGTAAGGCTCGTCCAAAGTGTGATAAATAGATAAATATTTTTTTTCCACAGCTGTTATTGTTTACGGAATCTATTTCTAGTTTTGCTCTTTGGTACTATCACAGGGTGAGGACATAAAGAGGTGGGTTTCCGGTGCAGACAAGCTGGTGCGGGTAAGTACCGATCCGTAAAACATTCCATTGTTTCTTCATTTTCTCCAACCTGTTTCTTTATGCAATAGCCTATATGATAACATTGGAATATTTTACCAGCTCTCTCTCTCTCTGCTCCGGGAACCCGCCTCTTTATGTCCTCACCCACAGAAAAGAAATAAACAGAAAGAAGATACTACTTTCTGTGTTATTATGCTGTTTTTGCATTAGGTGATATAAAAAACTAAAGCGTTTAAAAACATAAAAATAACCGACTCTACTTGCCGTGCGAGTGAATTATTTATTTCATTATGGTGTAATTTCCTCGCGATTTATGGAACCGGGCGCACAACCAATTCAACTCTTCATAGTTTACTCATATATTTATTATAGTAACCAATCCACTTGCATCTGGCTCGCCGATTTCAAATTCCTCGTATATAATTATTAGGTATATAATACCTATATACGAGGATTCTATATAGGGAATATTATTATTATGCTCTTTGATTTCGCTCTATGGTTCGTATTCAGTACTTAGAACAGGGCAATGACATCGCGCTAGCTCAGGTTTTTGCTGACTATCTTACAGAATTGGTCCTTGGTAGGTGTTGGTAGGTGGGTGTAACAGCGGTGTTGTCAGTCTATCGCAGTCGGTGGTCCTCGAGGATGTGGTGCGCCCCGCGCTCAGCTACCATCATGATGGTGGCCTGCGGGTTGCCAGTCGGCTGAGTCGGCATTGATGACGCGTCTATCACTCGAAGACCTGGGGTTAAAATAATGGGTCCATTATTTTAACTTTTCTAGCTATTTATTACATAGGAACTTTTTTATACATAATATAGGCTAGCGTTTGTCTACTATCTCGCCAAGTGGTAAGCGATGATGTGGTCGAAGACGGTAAACACGCTAGGCCTAGAATACTCTGACACTCAAGGGTTGTGCGTCGCCGGAACACCGTAAGGTTATGACGGCAGCTTCTCTTCTTGATGGTGGTAAGCTACTTTTTGGTAGCAAGTCACAGCAGACACATCGATGTAATATGCTCCTCCACCTGTGGACGAACACCCGCGCTAGGACTTGAACCGGCGACCTCTCGCTTAGAAGTCAAGCAATCAATCATTTACGCCAACGGGACTACAAAGAAAAAAAAATCAAACAAACATAAAAAATCTAAATATAAGTCATCGAATAATTACCTACAGAAAGTAGGTTTTCAAACAACGCTTGCTCGGAAGCTAGGCCGAAAATTCGCTATGTGTGCGGAACTGCGATGTGTTTACTTGCCATGTCACACACACAGACGAACTTATAATGTTGCCAGTAAGAATGACTTTTAGCTGAAAGTTGGGTAAAGATAATTTGTGATTTTTGCATAGGTATCGTTTGTGAGTCGGAGAAGTGAACTTTTCATCATCATCTTCATTTTTAATCGCGGTTAAATCTCTTACATTCATACATACTTACATTAACCTCATACATACATACACACTCGAAAAATATAACCCTCCTTGCGCAGTCGGGTAATAATACATTCACAATCGACGAAGATATTGTATAACTGTAGGAGACGACCCTAAACAGAACCTAGGTACTAAATAAGTAATTAACAGAACTTACTAAAAAACTAAATTATTATAAATAAACAAGTAAAGTTTAGTTTAGGTATATTATATACCTAATTTTTTTTTGAATTATTGAAAATTAAAGAAAATTTGGTAAAGAATGTGTAAATAAATATGGCCAATTTCACACCCACTGGCATCTGGCAACACTCTGCTCGTACTAACTGTATTTGTTTTATCACACAATTTACGTAATTATACTTTGGCCGTTCAGAGAATGCGTTCCTGACACCTATCAGTTAGTCACGACTAGTGATGGGCACAACATAACACTGAGTTCGTTACCGTTCCTCCAAAATAAACCGCCGCATTATTTTAAAGATTATTTTCGTTTTAAATTGGCGGAATCATTTAAAATTTATATTTTAGTTATTTAAGTGGAAACCAAAAAAAGGTAATATTAATATAATAAAATTGTTTTATTTATTCTTTGTTACAAAGTTACAATCTGTATTTCTATGCAATAAAGTCCATTGAATTGAATGTGCGTACAGAATATTAATCAGACTCCGATTCGCTTGAGGAGGTGGTGTCTTCATCATCATCTTCGCCTACATGTATAATTATATTATTATCAATAACAAAATCAATCCTGATATCTCGGTCAAAATGTTCCAAAATCAGGTTTTTAGTCTTCTCAAGAACCTTTGCCCAGTCATCTCTTGTGACTTCCCCGCAGGCTTCTTTTAATAGGGTCATCATCTTTTTCGTGCTGAATGGCGGGGAAGTATTGTGGCGGGCGGCGTAACCTTTTATTTGAGCCCAGATTAGCTCGATCGCGTTATATTGGCAATGATACGGTGGAATTAAAATACCAGTTCATCGATTTCGTATCGCACATTTGCCGCTTTATTTTCTTTAACTAATTTAAATAGCTCTGCTTTTAGCATCTGCATATTTGCGTCAATGCCTTTTGCTTGTAACCAAGCCACCATTTTTTCCTTTTTTTTTTAGCTTGGGTAGGTGGTTTCTGTATTTGAACCGAGTGATAGGAGGCATTATCCATGAATATTACAGGAGGCTCTGGTAGGCTGGGCAAAAGCACGTTCTGGAACCACTCTTTAAATGTAGTGGCATTCATTCCCTCGTGGTAGTCATTTGTGGTTTTTGATTGAAATGCCAGTAACGCGTTCTCCACAAAGCCGTATTTTGCAGAACCTGCGTGGCATATTATCAGACGGTCCCCCTTACCCATTGGTACTTTCGACGTCGACGCTTGTGTATCATCCGTCCAAGAACGGGAAACCGTGTGATTGGCGTTTAGCCATGTCTCGTCAATGAACACGACATTATCCCAGTTATCAATTTTTTTTGCTTCTCTCAAAAAACTTATCTGTTTTAAAATTATGTCGTATCGTTCTAATAAAATTTTTCTTTTGTCTGTTTTTTTATACGAAAAACCAATATCTTTTAAGATTTTGGTTAAAGCAGTTTTACCCCCGCTAAACAGTCCAGCTTCTCTTAACGATGCCAAAAGCTTCTTCCTGTTGAGATATTCATTTCTGGAATAGTAACCATGTATATGATTTCTGATTGCATCGGCGTCAAAGGAGTCAATATCTGTCACGGGTTTAGTTCTACGTTTCTTCTTCGGAGTACGTAAAATATTATCTTCCGTGCCAGTAGAGCCGAACTTTTCTTTATTAATATTTGTTATCGTTCGTTTGCTAACTCCAAGCGCCTGAGAGACGCGTTCTTGTACTTCTTCGACAGGGTCCGCAATTTTGCCGCTCCCGCTCAAAGTAATCTTGCAGCTTGATGATTAACTCACGGGCTCCACTTTTCAATGTTAGTCCACGTTTAGGCATTATTATGCACCAAAAGTAAAAAGAACGCAATACAAAACACAATCCAAGCCCGATTTAGCGCCGATGTCAGTTTGAAAAGCAGAAACAGTTCATTAAACGAAAGCCGGGTAATCAAATAAAAACAGATCGAAAACACTTGAAGAACGTGGTCTATGCGCACGAAACGACAACAGACGACTGTTTTAGCGTCACAAAATGGCGGCCCATAACGCCATTTGGGGTTACCATTTTTAATCTAAGTATAAAAATGCTAGTAACGCCATTTGGGGTTACCATTTTCAACCTAAATATAAAAATGCTACTTTCTTTCGCGCGTTCGGTTTGGTCGTAGTTTTATTTTTATATTTCATAAAAGTTATCTTATAGTCCATTATTTTCAAATTCTTAAAAAGAAAAACAAAACGTATTATTTTATAAAGTATAACTGTATAAGAACAGATTACGATACTATTATTGCCTGTTATTGTTAGCACAGCACTACAAATATAAAGCGCTGACATAACCTTGTAATAGCGCAGTATAGATTTAGAAAAATATTGTTTACCAAGTTATTTGACACTCAGTTTGGCATAAAATTATAACATTCATTGGTTATTGATATAATAATGTTGTTTTAATGCTCATCAATTGTTAAAACGGTAAACAACCAGCAAACATATTTTTATCGTAACTGCAACGCCATTACAAAGGTACGTCGTCAGTTCAATCGCGACGTGTCAGGAACGCATTCTCTGAACGGCCGTAGTATAAATGTATGTATTAACTGTGGATTGATACTCTAGAAACCTTATAATCCTTTTCCGATGCTTTGTGGCACAACATCACTCGATCACTCGTGTACAGTGGTACAATATGTCATATTTTGATAATTTTGCGGGAGACGCACTCCGCTAACATGTAATTCTGAGCACTGATTACGCGGGCGTCGATTGGGTCAGATTCTGACCCAAATGAACGGCGAGTTTGAAACGCGCGTACTTGGTTTCTGTAGGTTATACTTCGATGGATATAAGTAATACACCATTGAGGTATGATCTATCTATCTTACGAATAAAAAACTTGGGCTTGCCTATCCACAGATACCTAAGGCGTCCATTACACGATAGGTTTTGCTGTCAGTTTGCTGGCAGTCACGGCTGGGACTGATGGATAACTGATCGTCTAATGGGGTGATTGACGGTGACTGACCGATAATTATATACTTTTGATTGCTGCATCAGCAACCAAAAGTCATGACTGATGGTTTTGAATGACGGATTACCTACCGTGTAATGGACGCTTAACTATATGCCGGGCTTATGGCAATTGAATTTGGAATAACTTAGTTATATGTACCAACCTTCTACATTATAAACCTTCAGTCGAGTATCGATGACGCTTCCAATGGCAGCTGTCCCGAGCTGGTGGTTCTGAGGATCTGTGCTGTATCGGGCCATGCATTCCAGCCAGTCGTCTGACCACTGGTCGGCCACGTCGTCGCATGCCGACGTGTAGTCCGGGTCCAGTTTGATGCCGTATCTTGCTTTTAAATTCTGGAATGTAATTGAACATACTTTCATTTACCTATACTTATACATACATATATACATAAAATCACGCCTTTTCCCGTTGGGGTAGGTAGATACTACTTTTTTCCACATGCTACGATACCATACCTCTTTCGCTTCTTCCACCTTCATTATCTTTTTTTTTTATTTTTTCTTATTTTTCCTATATTTATATCTTCAAAATATATTGAATCACCTGACAGAAAAAGACTTCAGTATCTAAAATGGTAGAGAGACGAGGTTTTGACCTAAGTAGAAACTAGTCCAATCCACTCAGTGTAAGCTTTATCGAGCATGATACGGTCACATGACTTGCATTATTGCGACATGTATCTGAATGGCAAGTGATGCCAGTCAAGTTACTAAGTAATATCAGCAATTACACTGTCTATATATAGATCACGTCACGATCACGTATGACGATGGTAACGATGTACCTATGCGTTCCATACAAAAAAAAAATCGTTCTTTAGCTCAAAATTAACGAATTCAAAATGTAAGTGATCTCAGGGTAACAGAGCTCAGAGGCATAGTTAAGATCAGTAGGTAATGCTCAAAGATTTATGTGTCGCAGGTCGCAGTGATATTGGCGACGCTATTAGACAAGCGTCTGGCTTGTTTTGTTAAATTTAAAAAAAAATGAAGGTGCTTAGAAATGAACTTACCGGACTGTCAAATATGTTCTTCAACATTCGCGCTCCATCCTTCACCATGACCATGTCGTCTTTATGAGAGAAGAACTGCGGGTCGAATATGGGCGGGACGCGCGGGTCGCTCGAGTTCAGTGTCAGGTAGCCGATACTGCGGGGTAGCAGGGCCACTACGTTTGATCTGGAGGAATGTATTATATATATATATATATATATATATATATATATATATATATATATATATATATATATATATATATATGTATATATGTAGGAGCATGTAATATCGATGTTCCACCTGACTTGCTACCAAAAAGTAGGTTATCACCATCATGGAAAATATCTGTCGGCGCCGCCATAACCTTACGGTGTTCCGGCAGCACACAGCCCTTGAGAGTCAGTGTGATCTAGGCTTAGTGTTCATCATCTTCGACCACACATTACTAGGAGTAGTCATTCTATATGTGTTGTTATTTATTCAGAAATTTGCATTCCATCCAGAACCACATTGTCATATTTTTCAATCATCGTGATCAAGTCATATCTATCTCTAAACATACATTCATCTCTAAGATAGTCTAACTCACGAAACATTGACTCCGTGGGGGCATGGGCCCTTCTCCAGGATCTCGCCAGATGTGGAGCATTCAGCGTAGAACCCGTTGAAGAAGAATTGTAGGTCAGGCTGTTGCCGTTCGCGGTCACCCAGACTGGAGTAGAGGAGTCCTGTCAACTGAGGGCATAGATTGTTATAGCAGTGTTGGTTGGCTATTTGATGTGTCGCTGAAGAATTTCTGGTATAATTGCATTGCACTGAAGAAATGTGCTGGCAAGTTATGGCGTGCAGTAGCGTGCGTCTCAGAGGCACGGTTTATTATATTACCGTCTTGTAACAGAACGGATTTCGAGCTCTACGATTTATTGAGATTGGTTCAAGTTTATGCGGTAATATTTCGAATTTATATTGATTTTAATGATGTACTATATTTATATTCAAAAGAATTCGTAAATAGAATCGTTGTCGTTTAGTATTTAATTAAATATTTGGGTCAAACAAAACAACGCTTGGCACTATTATAGGTCAGGTGCGAAGCCACTTTGTAGAGTTAAAAAGATATTAGATTACATGAACTGTCAGTGTCAAAAGGGGCTGTCACTTGTCGCGAAAAAATGGTATTTTGCCGCTAAAAGGGAGGGCACTGGACTTTTGGCGGCGAAGCTTGGCGTCACTTTGGTACTGGGAGGAAAAAAGAGCAAGATGTTACTGGACGTGTAGTGTTATTTTGAAGTTTTTATGTGCTAAAAAGTGTTAAAATTGTGGAAAAACGGAGCAGTAAGAAGTCAGGTAGTATCCTTTTATCTATTAATGGGAAAGCTGCATTGTGGGCTTTTCCAATAACATGAGAAGATGTCACTGTAACGCGTTACATTATCTATTTAAATGCATATTGTAATGGGATAGTGCCCGATTACAAGCGGTATTACGGTTCAATATAATATTAGGCGTGAGGCTCAGCTACAAAACAAGAAGCAGGCTTCCCAGTTACTTGCTGATGGTAAACAGAAGTGTCTATGTAATGCTTTCGATCTCCAATAATTGTTTGGACAGGGCCCTGATGATTCATGATGCCTTTTCAACCGACTTCCAAAAGGAAGGAGGTTCTCAGTTCGTCTGTATTTTTTTTGTGTGTATGTTGTGCGATTGCTTCGTCGGTTGTGAACATCCAAAACTTGCTGCTGGGGCTGACTCGCGGGGCATGGAGGTCAGCTGTCTTGGTTTTTGAACTATCCTAATTATTATAGAATATTCAATTTCTTATCTTAAGTCTAGGTTTTTTTACTATTATTATTATAAGATCTAAATTTAAAAATAGAAAGTCATAATTGACTGACTTTTTATTGGTTGGTATTAACTAATAAATTTAAGAAGATACAATTGCAAAGTAAAAATAATACATTTTATCTCCTTGTAGATAGTTTTCTCACTAAATATTACACTTTGAAATTATGGTCAGGTGCATGAGGAAACTAGTTGGCTTTCAATACTATATTATGACATCTAGTACTTGAAATCTTAGTTTACTTAAATTCTATAGTTGTGGCTGATCGCTATTTAATTATCTCAATTCAGTGAAATCAGATTTGATTGAGTATATACATGTAAAATATTATATGCATCACAGGAAGATTATCATTATACTTGCCTGTATTAACTAAAGGCAGTATTAGGTTCTACGCCACAATATGTGATGTTTATATGAATGTTTAGAGTGAAATGGAAACAGAGATACCTGGGTGATGAACTTGTACTTATACCAATGGCAAACTTATCTGACTGATTTTGACAACTTTTATATCAAGAGAAATGGTTAAAAGATAGATTTCTAAATATGTATAAAGAGAATTAAAGGAAATATAAATTCTATAGATCTCTTATTATCATCAGATCTAAATTTAACAATATTAATCATATAATCAGTTAATTGCATGTAAAATAAATAAGTACATTATTGTAGCCATTGCTAATTATTAGATATTCTGAAATGGTGGTTTAGTGCAAGACGGACATCCAGGAACTTATATGTAGGATTTTGTATTAGGTTTATCGTTCCATTTTGATATTAGTTATTTTAATATGTCTGTCGGGTGGATGTCTGGCAGAAAAGAACTGGAATTTAGTATTGTATAATTTATTTTAATATGATTAAGAAAGCTAGCTGCGTCCTGTGGCTTTGCTCATGTTGAAACAATTATGTAGCATTTTATTCGAATTGGTCCAGACAACATCTGATGAAATCAGATCGTACCTAAACCTGTGGCAAATTTATCTGACTGATTTGTGACAACTTTTATATTAAGAGAAATGGTTATAAGATACATCTCTAAATATTTATATATTTATTTGTAGGATTTTGTATTTGGTTTATTATTCCATTTTAATATTAGTTATTCAATGTGTTATTGTTATTGTTATATAACTTTTCATCCAAATCGGGGTATTTCGTATTTGAAATAGATTTATGAAATCATTTACTTGTATATATATAATAATTATGATTTATTTTAATATGGCTAAGGAAGCTGCGTCCCGTGACTTTGCTCACGTTGGGACAATTATATAACATTTTATCCTTCGTATTTGAAATAGATTTATGAAATCATTTACTTGAATATATATAATAATTATGTTTTATTTTGATATGGCTAAGGAAGCTAGCTGCGTCCCGTGACTTTGCTCACGTTGGGACAATTATATAACATTTTATCCGAATCGGTCCGAAGGTGGTTGTGGGAGTTACAGTGTTGTGCTAAGTGTTCTATGGAGCTTAAACCTGTTGGAGAGTGTTCATTGGGTCTGTGTCCAGCAGTGGACAGAAATTTGTTAATGTTAGTGATGAAGTTAATAACGGAGTATTATTATAATAATTTATTTCAGGACATTAATTGTTTATGTGTACGTGAACGATGATAATAATTTTCTTATGCCATCGTGAAATAATTTAATATAATTTTATGTACCTGCATCGCTGAAGTAATTTGGTGGAAAAGTTTAATAATTAATATGTTCGAGATTTTCTTTCCTACGGGATATACAAAACATGCGGATATAATGTCATGTTGACTTACCCATTATCATCGACATAAATAACTATGCATCAGCATATTTAAAATCAACGTACCCGACTCATTGGAATGACTTAGTGAGGAGGATTTATTTACTAATTATGTTCGAGATTTGGTTTCCTACGGGACAGATGTGTTTATTGAAGCTGCTCATTTGGCGTAGATTCGCCTGTTACCTGTTCGTTATTTATTTTCCCTGCGGGGATCGTGGAAGTTTATGTCACACTACGGGTGCCCCAACCCTGGGGAGACTTGTAAGCTGAAAGAATAGCCAGAGTCTCTTCTAGTTCGTGACATAGACAACCACGCAACATGTCTTCAAATTTACATATTCTGCGGAATAATTCAGTGAGAAAAGAATCACTTTTACTAAATGTTCGAGAATTACCTTCCCTGAGGGGACCGTGAGATTCTGTGTTATGCTACGGGTGGCCCAACCCTGGGGAGACTTGTAAGCTGAATGAATAGCCAGAGTCTCCTCTAGCATTTAGCATAGATGATCACGCAACGACATCATCACCAACTACGACAATAAAGTGATCTTGGACCGCTGGGTCTTTCCGGAGTGGAGAAATAATTTAACTAAAATGCTGGCGAACCTAGTTTACTGGGTTGCTTCAGTAATTATCTTCATTAACCACAATATTAACTTCAATTAAACTGGCTCATTGAGTCATTCCTTTGTCGGAAATATACTTTGCGGTTCAGGATAGGTTTTGGTATAGATGGAGTTGGATAGACCCAGTATGGGTTAGTAGGAATGATAGGATAGGTTGATAGGGGATAGATAGGAAATTCGATAGTAGGTAGTATAGGCAGGGTAGCTCAGATACTACTCACTCTTAAGAAACTAGAGTGAGTAATATCTACATGAAACAGGTGGTGATGGATGTTGTGCTCGATTAATAGACAGAGACCTTCTAACCATCCAAGGCAACCCTGTCGTTCGAGCAAGCGAATGTTCCCAAGCTAAACTATGCTGGAGTGGATGAGTATGTAGGCTGACTAACAGACATACATGTACTATTCTCTTTGATAAAAGATTATGCCCTCTCACTTTTAGTTATGACTCGGTACTGACATACAATTTAAGACGTCAAATTTAATCAATTTGCATAAATATTGTACTACTGACTTTTGACTTACTGTAGACATCACCATGAGGCTTAACCTCGTTTCTGATTGATGATTCGATAATGAAATGCAGGTAATATTTCTAGGCTTGCTAAACCTCATTTCTCGTCGATACTTCGATTATGAAATATAGGTCATGTCTTCTCATGCGCAGTGGTGGTCCCCCATGGATGGTTGCTTGACACTAGATCAAGTAAGGGCTACCCAAGTAATTCAGGATGAATGCCATAGCTCGGTAGCGAATGGACGGCGCACCGATCCAACCATCCATGGTACATGCCGTGTAAAAACACCCCATAGACTATCCTCTCTTTAAAATTATTAAATCAGACATATTTTCATATATACATGTATTTATTTATCACACTTTTGTTCTCTCTTTTGTTATTGTACATACTAAAATGTTTATACTAAATCTATTGACATGATCAATAACTTTGTCTATAAAAATAACAAAGAAATTGACAAAGAAAGATCATCAAATTAAAATCTATTGAAGTCCCAAAGAAAGTCTAGAAATAAATATAATTAAGAATGCAAGGTGTGAATGTAAGAGATTATCCAGAGAATATACTATGATGATGATGATGATATTTTTATGTTTATTTCTAAAATGTAATATTATTAGGATCAATAGGTATAATGTTGACAAAGGTTGTCAAATATTACTCAATGTTCAGCTGTATTCTATAATATAGCGTTATAGAACTAATAATAATAATACAACACAAATTAGTACTCATAATAGTGTATTTGTACAAATTAGTATTAGATAAATAATTGGTACTCAGAAATTCACTATAACAGTTGTACCAAAAAGTGCCAACAGTAATATTTAGGGTTACAAGTACTGATAATAATAGAATAACACAAATTAGTACTAATAATAGCATATTTGCACTAAATAGTATTAGTTAGAAAAATTGGTGCAATCCCTTCACTAGATAACAGTTGCACCAAAAGGTATCAAATAGTACCAACATTAATATTTAGGTTTACAAGTACTAATAATAATAGAATAACACAAATTAGTACTAATAATAACATATTTACACTGAATATTATTAGTTAGGAAAAAATGGTGCAAACACTTTCACTAGGTAACAATTGCACCAAAGGGTATAAAAAGCAACAGTATAGCACAAATAGTATTGTAGCAGTGGTTAGGATTACTTGCAACAATAGAAGCTTTATTTCCTATATTATCTAGTCTTTAGTTATTATATTAAGTTTGTCTTGAGATTCCCTGAAAATAATTTAGGTTACATCAACGGTTTACAATGGGTCCTACCACTAACTAGACAATTACAAATGGCCAATATTTTATTCCAGTCCGATTAATATTCCAATATTAAATATTCTAATATATTAATATTCCAGTATTTCAGTATCATTTATAAAGTAAACAAAAAGTCGTTCAAAATAAAAATATTAAAAAAAACCAAAGTGCACCGGGGTTTGTTACAGTCTCAGAGGCATCGTTGGATTTCTATGTTACTTACGGGAAATAAGAAATGTATAATATAGTATATCGCCTTATTATGATATCATGTTAAACACATGACCATACTAATGACCATTTCGGGATCATGAGTAGGTACCTACCTCATTTACAAAACTGAAAAACTGGCCAAGTTCAAGTGGGACTCGCACTCCTAGGGTTTCTTTTAACTACAATCTAATACTATAAGAATCTTTGTCCTGACATACTGACTGACAGACAACGCACAGCCTAAACCGCTGGTCGGAGAGACTCAAAGTTTGGAGGTTATATTTGTCTTAGTACGTAAGGGTGTACTAAGAAAGGATTTTCCAAAATTCACCCCTTTAGGGGATGACATGGGGGTTCAAAGTTTGTATGGTGAAACAAGATTAGATAGTCTTTTACATTCGAAACTTTACACAAGTACTTAAGTAAATACGTGTTTCAGGCTTTTTCCAAATTCCACCCTAAAAGGGTGAAGTGGGGAACACAGTCTGAAATTAATATTGTTTCGGATTGCGCTGAAATTTGGCATGCAGATAGTTATTTTGACGTAGGTATCCGCTAAGAAAGGATTTTCCAAAATTCACCCCTTTAGGGGATGAAA
Source organism: Cabera pusaria (assembly GCA_954871355.1). Classification (NCBI taxonomy): domain Eukaryota; kingdom Metazoa; phylum Arthropoda; class Insecta; order Lepidoptera; family Geometridae; genus Cabera; species Cabera pusaria. The sequence goes on from OX940906.1 coordinate 13,039,085, forward strand.
TGGGGGTTCAAAGTTTGTATGGTGAAACAAGATTAGATAGTCTTTTACATTCGAAACTTTACACAAGTACTTAAGTAAATACGTGTTTCAGGCTTTTTCCAAATTCCACCCTAAAAGGGTGAAGTGGGGAACAAAGTCTGAAATTAATATTGTTTCGGATTGCGCTGAAATTTGGCATGCAGATAGTTATTTTGACGTAGGTATCCGCTAAGAAAGGATTTTTCAAAATTCACTCTTCAAGGGGATGAAGCGGGGGTTCAAAGTTTGGATAGCCATTTTATTCGACATTTCACATAAGAACTTCTGTAAATAAATAAGTAAATACGAGTTTCAGACTTTTTCTAAATGCCGCCCTAAAAGGGTGAACTGCAGGGGATCAAAGTCAAAAAATCAATATTGTTTCGGATTGCGAATCGAAATTTAGAATGCATATAGTTATTATGACGTAGGTATCCACTCAGAAAGGATTTTCTAAAATATCCTCCCGGATACGGAACGGGGATTCAAAGTTTGTATGGCGAAACAAGATGAGATAGTTTGTTTTATTCGAAACTTTACACATAAGTACTTCTGTAAATAAATAAGTAAGTACGTGTTGTACGATTTTTTGAAATGGGGTAGGCAACAAAATCTGAAAATTTGGGATTTTCGGATTTTATATATATGACTCACGATTTGCCTTAGTCACGCGATAACATGAAAACGGGTGAACCGAAAAGGAGATTTTAACGCGGGCGAAGCCGCGGGGAACTTCTAGCATTTTATAAGATCGAGCTAAAAATGCTGAAAATACTACCTATCATTTTTCGCTAGCAAAAATAACTTTGTTTTCATAGTGTTTGTCTGAATGACAATTTTGTATTTGCGTTCCTTGAAAATATTGTATATCTCAAAACTGCTGACTATATATCGTTCAAGCCAGATTTCGTTGAAAACACTTTCATCATTGAGATCTACAGTATACATTTTTTTTAGATTTTTCACTCTTTTTTAACACACATTTTACCACTTTGGTAGTGTATCTTTCAAACGTATGACTTTGAGAAGAATAATTTGTAGGAATATCACTTTTAAACATCTATCTAGACACCCTGCACGAATAGGTTTAATGAAAACATTATTTTACATTATAAAATTTTTCTATTTGTTTTATTTTTGTATAAAAATCGTAAAGCGGTTTACAGAATACATCTACCCACAAGTTTCTACAGTGTAGTCTTAAAAGTTTCGGAATAAATTGACTTTGACATACGGACGGACAGACAGACAGTCAGGCATGACGAATCTATAAGGGTTCCGGTTTTGCCATTCGGCTACGGAATCCTAATGATGTGAGAAAAAAAACCTGTACAATCCATTTGGAATTTTAAGATATTTTTACCATTAGTTTAAATTTACCGGACAGACTAGCACTTTACCACCACCTCACCAGATCCTAGTGATGATACGATATAAGCTGGAATCGATTTTCTTATCTAACTAACCAGATGAGGCGCTGGACACTGGATTTTCAGTCTACTTTGATTTTCAACTATTGTACAACTATTATTAGAACTACTCACGGGATATTTACCATGTTTTTTATTAATTATGAGTTTCCGATATTTCGGCTCTGTTGCAAGCGCCATGATCACAGATGAACTGTAGATTGCGGGTCGAAGTAATGTTTACGAGCAAACGAAACGGACTACCTTCTTTCGTTCTCGTTTTGAACGCTCGGCACCACTACCACTTGTTTTCACTGGATCTCGATCGCGACACACAACACTCACAGTATCTTCTTGTTTTTTATCACTCCGCGGGCTTTTTCGGGATTTACATAAACCTACCACTGGATGCCAAATACTCGACAGTTTGAACCCGTCCTCACGATTGAAGTTTTGAAATTTATTAATTTCAATCGCTTCCCTAACCAATCTTGGTATATAGTGGCGTTCAGTCGACAGTATCTGAGGGTTATGTAACTCAATCCAGTGGTTTGTTCCAAACTCCAACAGGTGCTTAGCGATAGCAGATTTCTGTGAATCGTTATTTTTGACTGCTTTGATATGTTCCTTAACGCGACACGCTGCTGTGCGTTTTGTTTGACCAATATAAGAGCTTCCACAGCTACAGTCAATTTTGTACACTCCAGGGTACAAACCACCCAGACGCACACAAAAACGTGACCTACACTACCAGGTTGAACGTCAACCAGCTTACTTGCCGTACGTGAAAGGAGTAACAGACAAAGTGGCCAACATACTGAATAAATATTCAGTCAAAACTGTTTTCACTCCCTTAAAGAAGGTTTCACAATTTTTACGTACGCCAAAGGACAGATTCCCATTGGAAAACCCTGGAGTGTACAAAATTGACTGTAGCTGTGGAAGCTCTTATATTGGTCAAACAAAACGCACAGTAGCGTGTCGCGTTAAGGAACATATCAAAGCAGTCAAAAATAACGATTCACAGAAATCTGCTATCGCCTGTTGGAGTCTGGAACAAACCACTGGATTGAGTTACATAACCCTCAGATACTGTCGACTGAACGCCACTATATACCAAGATTGGTTAGGGAAGCGATTGAAATTAATAAATTTCAAAACTTAAATCGTGAGGACGGGTTCAAACTGTCGAGTATTTGGCATCCAGTGGTAGGTTTATGTAAATCCCGAAAAAGCCCGCGGAGTGATAAAAAACAGGAAGATACTGTGAGTGTTGTGTGTCCCGATCGAGATCCAGTGAAAACAATTGGTAGTGGTGCCGAGCGTTCAAAACGAGAACGAAAGAAGGTAGTCCGTTTCGTTTGCTCGTAAACATTACTTCGACCCGCAATCTACAGTTCATCCGTGATCATGGCGCTTGCAACAGAGCCGAAATATCGGAAACTCATAATTAATAAAAAACATGGTAAATATCCCGTGAGTAGTTCTAATAATATTGTCAGTGACCATGAAAACCTTAAAACTTATATTGTACAACTATCCAAGACTGTCTTCAAAAATTGCTGAAATCGGTCTTCATGCCACATAGCAATGGTTGACTTTACAAGAAACCTCCAAAACTTACCTGAGTAACTCCAGTAGCACTCATAGCACCACCCCTTGTCAGCAGATAATCGGTTGCCTCAGCCCAGTTCAAGATCCTCGTATCATTGAGTGCAGTCAGGAGGAAGTTGAAGGTGACACCCACATGGTTTCTTAAATTCTTCCCTACTGGCAGATCAGCTACGACTGGGATGTCGAACCGTTCTAATGTTTCACGAGGACCGATGCCTGATAGGAGCAGAATGTGGGGAGAGTTCAGTGCACCTGCACTAAGTATCACCTGAGGAAGGGGTTAAAATTAGATAGATAGATATATAAACACTTTATTAACCAGTTACAGAAGGATATAAACTTAAGACTAAACCAAAGTATAGTTAGTGCCAATTCCAGAGATACCTACCTGCAGCCTAGATACCTTTAAAGCTGTCTGATTACATAATGTCAATCCTAATAGACAAATACAAAAGAAAAAGCAGAGGAACAAGTATCTGTAGAAGCAGATGGTTAAAATTTAAAGTAGTGATTAGGTATAGTTAGTTAGTTGGTTACATTTTTGGTATTCTTATAAAAAGGCTGGATACATAAAAAACCCAAGAAAAATGTTTTGCTAAGAGATGTGATTGGATCAATATTGTATGTACAGTATCGGTCATAATTGGAGTAGCAGTCTCAAAAAACAATAGCATGACAGCAAAATATGCACATACGACCTTCTTTTATAAGACGTTTCGAAAGTAACATAATGAAAGAGAAAGATAGAAGAGATAGAAAGACCCATATATCGCACTCTCTCATTATGAACCCATTAGAAAGAGCGCATGTATTAATTAGTAGAATAGCTAGACCAGTTTTGCTTCTTTTATCAGTTATACAAATAATGAGGGTAGATTTGAAACAAAATGTATTGATGGCATAAATGTATGAACATAACATTGTCGGTTGGTGAACTTTGGTGGTGGTTGAAGTTTGGTTAATAAATAACTTAAAAAATCAAAATGCAAGCAAATATAATTATTAAATACATCGAATATTGAGGCATTGCATAGAAGTGGACTAATTAAATTATGTTATCTCAAATGTATAGTGAAAGCGGCATAAGTGTAAGTTATTGCTGAGTGATAAGTGTTGAGGAATCGCAGTTGTGAAAACAAATTGTTAATAAAGTGTGTTAGTATATAATCTTCACTAATGCAATTAATCAAACAACAAGAGTAAAAGCTGACAATAGTTTATTTATAATAATTGTTCAAATTTTGGATGGTACAATTTTGAAAGTTAATGTTAATTATTGATCCAGCAGCTGTAGCGGCCGCGGGGCAAGCAGTAGAGCTCGTAGACGGAGTCGTAATATTTATAATTACTTCATTCGTCTTGTTTTCTATACTGTTCAAGATCGTATTTGAGACTTGAATTTTATTCATTAAAGACTCATCAATGTAGCTTTCAGCCACAGTAGAAGACTTCCACCCCCCGTGTCGTTTCAGTGCGGTCAAATCACCACCGCTATCTATGAGAAGGGTCGCCGAGGTGCGCCGGAAGCAATGCCCCGTGTACAACGCTGGGTTAGGCAGATTCAAAAAACTTGCGATAGTTTTTCCCAGAGCACCAAATTTATTAATACCAGTTCTTTGATCGACGCACTTCCCCGATCTATAGCTCAAGAAAAAGGCAGGGTTTCGACAGGGGGTGGGTCGAAGTTCCATGTATTTTTTACATACGGCATAGCAGTTGCCCGTCACAACGAAATAACGATCTATTTTCGTTTTTGTTTTCGAAACTTTCACCATGATTGTACTGTCGTCTATGTTAGAGACTTCATCGAACTGGATGTTGTATAGCTCTTGCCTTCGGCATGCCCCCATTATGCCGAAGATTAGTGCAACCTGTAACAATAAACGATATAATAAGCTTGAGGTACATAGCCAAGGCAAAAACTATGATTTATGAAGTAATAAAGTGTAGGTACCTACTACCAAATTTATACACAAAGCGCTTAAACGGAGTGTCTAGATAACTTGCGTGTGTAGTACGTAAGTACTAGGTAGATTAAATAACAGAACTAAAATACACTTACCTTTTCAAAAAGATACAAAATATCTGGTGAATCTTCCAGGAACATCTTTATTTGACCTGATGTAAACGTCAAGGACTTTTTTTCCTTGTGTCCTTCTGAACTGCGTTTCAGGAACGCTATGACTTTTGAATACTTCGTGATATCAATATTGTTGTAGATACTCAGTGTGGACTTGAGCATAGAATATTTAGCCCACATAGAAGATGGCTTGAATTTGTCGGAGAGGTCTTTGAAATACGCAAGAATGGCATTTTCAGAAAATGATGTAGTTTTCTTTTCGATCTTCCATGCCAAAAAGTTATTATATTCTTTTTCATATAATTTTCTAGATTTTTCTGGCAAAAGATTGTGAGTTACTTTTGTTGCCAATTCTAGAATATCCGGAGGCGTACAAATATCATCGTCGCTATCCAGTTTTAACTTTTAATTTGTATTTTAAAAACAAAACACATTGCGAAACATTAAATTCACGCGTACGTGTATTGTCAGTGAACTTGCCGCCATTAAAATCTAACCAATGAGAGCGCAGCTGCGCGCGCAGGGCCAATCAGGAGCGAGCGCGCGCTGTTCTTTTTTTATTTAATTGGCACAAGATCTTACCAAAGAGTTTGGTGTATGTAAGTTTAGTAGTTTCGACGAAGTTTTCCCGTGGCCCGTATGAGGACACGGTGGCGGTATCGGCTTTAATAATATTATATATATTATTATATTTAATATTTAATAGTTGGCTTTGATGCCAGAGGCACCGAGTTCAAACCGCCGTGCAACAATGGATTTTTCTATCGAAAAAGAAACCAACCACCCCTGCATGGTGGTAGGACACTATCTAGTATCCGCCTGGCCAGCTACCACCCTCAAGTTAGAAAATCTGTCGCCAAACATCCAATGTGTTCCGGTAGCTATCCTTGAGAGCCAGTTCCCATTCTAGCGTGCTTACCATCTTCGACCGCATCATCACTTACCAACAGGTGAGATAGTGGTCAAACGTGCGCCTATAAGATATTAAAAAAAAAAACTAACAAAATATAAAATTGATTAGCCATTGATTAGTATTATTGTCTTGATTGCTTGTAAGCATACATTTCTGAACGCACGCATATTTGATAATCATTAAATATGTCATACAATTGTCATTACTGACAGTATTTAAAATGTATTAACATTTTTAAAATCTACATGACTTGAATTCACAAAAACTTGAAGAACTTTTATACTTGACACTGGCTAAATACACTAATCGTGTGGAGCAGTGACCCTTATTAATTTTTAACACCGTTGCTCGTAAAGCTAATGTAATTCCACCGGTTTTAAATATGTAAAGCGGGTCATAAAAAACGCGTGTGTTACCAAAGCAAATAGTTAAGTTATAGTCCATACAAATTCCATAACAGTATTATTTGCCATTTCGCGCGCTGTTGCTATTCAAATTTCGAACTAATCGCCGCGCGGCGCCAGTCAGTAGGCAGCGCTAGCGCGCTGTTAAAATGGCGGGAAAGCAACAGTGTGCATTCACAGATTAAGTTTATGTAAAATAAAAAATCAGTTTATTCGGTAATTTAAAAACATGGCTGCATGCTCTAACGTCTTTGCCAACATTTTCACGCAGCTACTACAATCCTCGCGCCATTTTTCTCAAATTTTCTTTTCTTTGTACTTGTATTGTGAAAATTTAAATATGACAACTTTCAATAATGAAGAAGAGCCATATATTACTTCAACTCCACCGGATATACTAACAGAAGCGCGAACCGCATGCGACAGTTTGCTGCCGTCAATATCCAAAGACAGATACATAACCACGTATGAAAACATAATTAAAAAACCAACTACAACTACGTATCATTTTAATAATTGTAATTTCACTAACTGTTTCAATAATTAGAAATGAACAAAATACAAAATGTTTTTTTTTCTGTTTCCTCGCAAATGTGTTAAAAAATGTCGTACGATATACGTGCGTATTGGTTATAATATGCTCTGCTCAATTACGCCCTCGCCTTCGGCTCGGGCTGAATTCCGCCTCGCATGTTATAACCATCATAACGCACTAATATCGTAATGTACTATTGCGGTATACCGTATCGACGGAATAAACAATTGAACATCAAATGATTGGCAGTTTTGAAACCCAGGAAAATATTTTGTGTTATATAATTTTTTTAGGTCAATTATTATTGCTTTTATAATTATTATCCTATTCCTGACAAAGACAATTCCAAAAATACAAAAATCATAAAAATAGGTTCAGCCGTTCTTGAGTTATAAGTGTAGTAACTAACACGAGTTTCTTTTATACATAAAGATTGACATTAAAATTACATGTACATTACAGTAGACGGTGTACTTACGCGTTGAAAGTCTGCGCGATTGCGAAACCTTCAGGTGTGTTGGGATCGTTCATATCAGCTATCACAGGGTAGCCGGTCTCGTTGATGGCGTTCAACAGCTGGTATACCGCGTCTGGCTGGTAGTTAAACTAGAACACACATTATATTATATAACAGATGCAATAGTCCAAGAATAAATAAACCAGAAAAGTCAAATCACTGAAAAGTGGAGCCACTAAAACCACTCTTAAATAGTTTTAAGCTCCGTCGATTCGATAATTCACTATGTGAGCATATAATCAATTTATATCTGTACTGATATTATAAAGAGAGAACATAAGTATTTTTGTATTTTTGTATGTTTGTAATGATTTGGCTCAAAAACTACTGGACCGATTAAAAAAAATCTTTCACTAATATATAGAATGGGCTTTCGGAATGAAAATAGGCTATATATTATCCCGTTTAAATTAACGGTACATTCGTGGAGACCTAATTTGCAACCTAAGTCGACAAAAAAACGGTTGAAAAAACACGTTTCTTACGAACGCTGCTCAATTGAAAATAGATGGAAGAATATTTTCTATGGAAGAGTTGCACAACTTAATAAGACCTACAAAAAAGTCCGCGACAGCATGTGTCTATCTCTTAAAGTTGACTCACAGTAACCATTTTAATCTTTGATTTTTTGTACAAAAATATTACATAAATTCCAGGGCTTTTTTCAAGTATATTGTATTAATCCTTACCCTAATAATTACGTTAATTAGCTTGGCCACATATCATAGATTAAAATTGTCCTTTACAGTATATAATTCAAATGAAAACTGTAGAAGATATCACGGATTTCACATACACGCATCGCAAAATTAATAAAATATCTGCAGTGAAACCACAGATTAGGTCATAGTTACTAAGAAAATATTATTATAAGCTTAGCGATGCTAGATCCCCACCGATCACAATCAATTTTAAGTCAATATAGTATAATAATATATTTTTACTGTATAAAATTCTATTGTATAATATAGTTATGATCTATATATAAACCACCCCGACTGATTTATGTATAATCTTTTCAATAAAAGCATTCCAATGACTCTAAACACGACATTTAAAATATGACCTGTAAGTTGGTGTGGATTTGAGTATTCTGTAGAGTACTGGAGATGTCCCAGCATCAGGTCAATGCTTCCATGTTCTTACAATATCGTTGAAGAAGAAGATTTTCGAATTGATCAGACCTATGAAAGTTGATTTCATAGCGCAATTGACTAGAAAAAAGTTCATAGTTTTATAACGATTGAACGAATTTTCATGAATCAAAGCTAAGAACACTCTCGATGAAGACATCTATCAAACAAAAAAATATCAAGAATAAAATCAAAATCGGTTCATCCGGTTGGGTGCTAAGATGCTACAGACAGATACAGATACACACGTTAAACGTATAATACCCCTTCTTTGATCCCATGATTTGATTGATTTTGATTCAATGATCCCACTACCTCTGTACGAAAACCCATGATTCATGATTGCACATAAAACTTTCATTGGTAGGTATATAGCTAGGATTAGAACCAACGACCGTCGGGTCAGAATCAGGGTAAGTATCCTTTACGCCAAAGGGCCGTCCAATATCATCCATTGATTCAAGGAAACTAGTGGATTGCATTTGTTAACCCAATTATGCATTGGTGGCGCCATCTATGACTACTTATTACGTAAGCTAATCATTCGGAAAAAAATCATTACAGTTTTCAAATCCGACGAGAGATGTTGCACTGCGTAAATCAAATATTATGTTTCTTTGAAGTGTCACACACTTTATATTTTTGTAAATTGTTAAACACAATGCAAAGTTAATCGCCAATGCAATCCACTAGTTTCGTCGTATCGATGGATCGAACCGCGGCTTAATTGGCAGAGCACCTGGACGTGTAATCCGGGGGGTGCGGGCGCGAGTCCCGTCGGTACGATGAAAAAAAAAAAAAAAAAAAATCATAATAATTTTTGATTGGGTTTAACAATTTATAACTATGTGTTCAAATCGCGAAAGTTTAAAGTTTACAATAATGGCCCAGTTTTACAATTCGCAGTAGGGATATTGTGAGATAGTGTACTTGAGTATTTCGCTGCATATCTCTAAAGATTGCCATAGGATCTTGGTAACATAGCACGAATACCTTTATCATCATCACATCATCATCATACGCGTCATCCTTGTCAGTAAATTTCAATCCACTACTGGACATAAGCCTCTCCTACTCCTATGGAACACTATTGAGTTAGAATATTGAGTTAGAATTATTGAGAAGCTAGCAGTGGCCAGACGCTTGTGTATATCAAGCCGATTGATTTAATACTGTCTTTATTAATCTGCCTGTCTAAAGAGCTATTTTGTCAATATTAACTAGAAAATCTAAAAGGAGAAAAACAAGGGTTCCAATTGATTCTTATACAAAAAAACAAACTCACCTGTTGAACAGGCAGTGGTCCTTTATCAGAGTGGTGTTTCTCACTGACCAGCGAGCCGATCTGCCTGTTCCCCTCAGTCATATCGAAGAATGGCAGGTTTTCCACCCACGACCAGCCCTTCGCCCCTGCTGCCACCCAGTCGTCGAAGTCAGCCGCGTGACCTCGATGGTACATCATGCCGTTCAGGAGGGTGCTGCCACCTTTAAAAACAATAGAAGGTAAGTTATAGAACTTACCTTACACAACACTTACAAGTGAAAAGTAAAATTATATAGATAATTTTACTTTTCACTTGTAAGTAAGTAAGCGTTCGTAGTTTGTAAACCAATCATAAAAACACAATAGCATTGCGCTGGCTTGGCTTTTCTCTCTCTCCAGATTTTTTTAATGCTCCATAGGCACGGGATTGACCACTATTTCACCTGAAAATACGTTTTTTTTGTAATAAAGATAAAAGGACAAGCACGACGCTCGCCTAATGGTAATCGATGACGTCTACCTATAAAAGATACAGTGGCATGCAAAATTCTGAACAGCCAGAATTTTGCATATCACTGCACTGCGCATAAAGATTTTGAGTCGCAGCCCAACTAGCAAAATTGACTTACGTTTCTCACTTTATAAGAGTTCTGAGCTTATAGTGGTCTCTTATCTGTTTTCGTCATTGCTATCGCTCCTATATTAGTCTCTGACAAGCCGTTACAGGCTCTAATACGCTTGATCTTAATACCTTGTCTTAATTATGCATATAAGTTTAAATTTACAGTGCCGTTGTAAGCCACACTCTCCTAAAAAAGCATTTATTAAGACTTATCACACTTGAGATAAATTAGCTCTCATATCCACATTTTCTAAGCTCATTTAATTTTATTACATATTTTCTAAATGCTATTGTAAGAATGTTAGACTAATATCAGCATTTAATTAAAGTACTTAAAACATGTAAATATTGATCTTATTCAAAACTATTATAAGATCAACAGCAGTGGATAGGCACAGTATTAGAGTGATATTGAATCATCATACTTACAATAGAGAAAACGAGTCTCATTTAAGAAAGTTTGATCTTAAATCGAATTTGTGACTAAAATTGTGAGAGTAACATTTGATGTTGACTATTATATTTCACCAAAAGTATTTTAGTGCGGTCACATAAAATACCATTTCACATCCCAAACGTTCACTCTTAAATGAAAATATTTTTTTTATGTCAATTCAAGGATCTCTAAGTTATTCCAACATGGAGTCATGTTGGAATGATCTAAATGAGCTTAAAATAGTCTTATAGTGATTCTAATAAATGCAATACTAATGGCGTCGCTTTTAATACAAATTAACAAATAAAATAATTAAACAAGAATACTAAATATTGATGAAGCGCATGAGTAGTGAAGCATAAACTAGGGTCTACTTTACAGTAAATAATATTTTCCAATACTAATACTTATCGAGAAGCATACAACGAAACACTTGTTAATAATGGTACGGTTATTACAATATAATTATTAAATACCTTTATCCTTACTGTTTTTGATTTCCTTTTTATTAGTTGTAACTTTCAAACAAACACTACACCAAGTTTTTTTACGATTGTGTTTGATCTTATGTAAAATCAAAATAAAACTTTCTTACGCTCACAGGACTCTTAACGTCAAAACAATGTAAGCCTATGTACGCTTAAATTAGTTTTGGCAAGAATAATTTAAGTGAAAACAACATTCAATAAGACTGATATTAGAAAGATATAAACAAATTACGCTTATAAATGGTGCCCAAATCCAGGCTTATAAGACGATATAAGAATGGTATAAGAGCAACAAAACAGTGGTCTACAGATTATTTTAAGTGTAGTTTTTGCTGGTTGGGACATACCCTGTAATTTCACTGGACACCTTGCCATTTCAAACGAAAAACATTCCTCATGACATGCCACAACAGCCATGAAATCATGGCTGAAAATTAATTGGCAAAATGGTGGTACCACCCCAGGCGGTCTAATAGAAGTCCTACCACTACAGCTTAGTACGGTAAGCATAAGTGACGATGTTGTCCAAGATTAATGTAACAGTATAAAGTAAACGTAATAATAATAATATAAGAATCTTCCCTTTCCCATAAGTTACAAAATGTAGGGAAATACTTAAATCCAAAATTTTAAACCACCCTCGAGTAATTTATGTACGAGGGTCGTTCAATAAATACTTAGCCTACAAAAGAAAAACGAAAATTTTCGAAAAGTGCCGATTTATTTTTCTACATAATCTCCTTTTAACTCAATACACTTGGCCCAGCGATGCTCCAACTTTTTTAACCCGTCTAAAAAATACGTTTTCCTGAAGTCTGCAAAATAGGCCTCCGTGGCGGCGATGACCTCCTCATTCGACCCAAATCTTTTTCCGGCGAGTGACTTTTTCAGGTTTGGAAACAAAAAGAAGTCACAGGGGGCCAAGTCTGGAGAGTAAGGTGGATGGGGCAGCAATTCGTAGCGCAATTCGAATAATTTGGCCATGGCGACGGCAGAGGTGTGAGCCGGCGCGTTGTCGTGGTTGTTGTCCAGTGTGAGCAAACGCGGCACCCATCGCGCTTACAGCTTTCTCATGCCCAGTTCTTGTGGAGAATATGATGCACCGTTCCTTCTGCAATGCCCACAGTGTCAGCTATCTCGCCAACCTTCAATCGGCGGTCTGCCAACACGAGATCGTGGATTTTTTTATGTTTTCCTCCGTAGTAGCCGTTTTCGGGGCACCTGGGCGTGGCTCATCAAAAACCGACTTGCGGCCACGAGCAAACTCGTTAAACCAATTCTTGACGGTTGCCATCGAAGGAGAATAGTCACTGTACACAACATCCAAGCGATTTTTAATTTCACTGCGCGTTTTCCCTTCCAAAAATAAAAATCGAATCACCGAACGATACTGCTCTTTTTCCATTTTTGTTAAACTGACCGACACGTTCGCTTTCAAAGGCTATTAAAACAAAACTAATAGAGGTCATTGTTTAAAACTTTGACAATAGGCTTCAAAAACATTGCACTGTACTGTGTATGGTAAAAATTTTTTGTAATCGCAGTGCCATTGGTCGATGAGGCTAAGTACTTGTTGAATGACCCTCGTATAATCTGTTCATTGAAACCATTCCAATGAGCCCAAACACGCATGACATCTCTGCTGTAAGTTGGTGAAGAGTTGAGTATTCTGCTGATTCCAGAAGATACCGCAGCTTCAAGTCAATGCTACCATGTTCTTACAATATCATAAAAGTAAGAGCATACTTAATTTCGAATTGATCCGACCAATTAAAATTGATCTCATAGCGTCATCAACTAGACCATCGGGAAGTGGGTCTAATTTAGCTTCCAAGATTCCACCCGAACATACATAGTGACATACATACATTGCAAGTTAAATAAAAGCTTGTGAAAAAACTCATGTCTTAAGACGGCTGAACGGATTTTTATTAATCTAAGCTAAGAACACTAAGACATATTTCAAAACAAAACTAATTAAAAAATATTTATTTTAAATATTACTATAAATATTTCTGTGGTTTATCCGTTTGGGTACTACGATGCCACAGACAGACACAGATACACACATCAGACTTAAAACACCCCTCTTTTTTGTCGGGGGTTAATAATACAATTAATCGTGACGACGTGAATTCAGTGAAGAGTTCATTGATAGAAATCAATTTATTTAATGAATAAATATTATGATTATGATAATCACTACAAAAGAAGTAAGACTCTTGAATTTACGAATTAACAAAACATCCTACAATTAATGTTAGTACTTATTTATTTTAAACAGTCTCAACAGTTTGTAAGACTCTAGCAGTATACTAATATGTCGATGATCCACTTGTAAGTAGTGACCGTACCTACCTACTCGTAGTTATAAATTTATGTAGCTCTATAGCTAACGAAACCATTTTAAACAAGTAAAAATAATAACATTTTTTAATATCTTCTGGCGTTTGACCGCTATCTCGTTTAGTGGTAAGCGATGGTATTGTGGTCGAAGATGGTGAACACGCTAGGCCTAGAATACTCTGACTCTCAAGGGCTGTGTCCCGCCTGAACACCGTAAGGTTATGGCAGCTAATTTTCTCCTTTTGGGTAGCAAATCAGGCAGAACATCGATATAATATGTTCCGACCACAAATTATCCGATCAAAAGCGATATCTAAAGGCTAATGGTTAGCTTCCCGTCCTTATTCTTACCCACGACTTTTCCTCGTGGCCACTGGCAGCCCTTAGTCCCCTGGTCTAGGCAGTAGTTCCCTCGCACAGTTCTATAGGCCCAGTCGACCTCCTCATTTGACCAAAACGTGCGGTAGAATGACGGGATCCGAGACCCGAGCGGCTCCGGCCCACCAGCTTCTAGTAGGAGAACCTGCATAGTCAATGAAGTTTAATGTTATAAAATGTATGAGCGGCATATCAAAAAAAAAAAAAAATAGGCTATATATTATCCCGTTTAAATCAAAGGTACATTCGTGGAGACCTAATTTGCAACCTAAGTGGACTAAAAAACGGTTGAAAAAACACGTTTCTTAAGAACGCTGCTCAATTAAAAATAGATGGAAGAATATTTTCTATGGAAGATTGTACAACTTAATAAGACCTACAAAAAAGTCCGCGACAGCATATGTCTATCTCTTAAGGTTGACTCACAGTAACCATTTTAATCTTTAATTTGTTGTTAAAAAATATTACATAACTTCCAAGGCGATTTTCAAGTATATAGTATTAATCCTTATCCAAATAATTACGTTAATTAGCTTGGCCACATATTATAGATTAAAATTGTCCTTTACAGTATATAATTCAAATGAAAACTCTAGAAGATATCACGGATTTCACATACACGCATCGCAAAATTAATAAAATATCTGCAGTGAAACCACAGATTAGGTCATAGTTACTAAGAAAATATTATTATAGGTTTAGCGATGCTGTAGATCCCCACCGACCACAATCAATTTGAAGTCAATATAGTATAACTAGAAGTGTCCCGCGGCTTCGCCCGTGTTGAAAACTTATTTTATTTACTTAAAACGTTTCTTTTGTAAAAACAATTCTATCAGTAAAGACATCAAAAAAGAATTAGCCAAATCGGTTCACCCGTTTTCATGTTATCGCGTGACTAAGGCAATTCGGGATTCATATTTATAAAACCCGAAAAACCCAAAGTTTCAGACTTTGTTGCCTACCCCATTTTGAAAAATCCTACAACACGTCACGTATCTCATCTTGTTTCGCCATACAAACTATGATTCCCCGTTCCGTATCCGGGAGGAATTTTTAGAAAATCTTTTCTGAGCGGATACCTATTACCTACGTCATAATAACTATCTGCATTCTAAATTTCAGCGCAATCCGAAACAATATTGATTTTTCGACTTTGTTACCCCAGTTTATCCTCTGAGGGTGGTATTTTGAAAAAGTCTGAAACTCGTATTTACTTATTTATTTAGAGAAGTACTTGTGTGAAATGTCGAATAAAATGACTAACCAAACTTTGAAGCCCCGCTTCATCCCCTTGAAGAGTGAATTTTGAAAAATTCTTTCTTAACCTATGTCAAAATAACTATTTGCATGCCAAATTTCAGCGCAATCCGAAACAATATTGATTTCAGACGTTGTTACCCTTCTTCACCCTTTTATGGGTGGAATTTCGAAAGAGCATGAAACACGTATTTACTAAGTTAAGTACATGTGTTAAGTTTCAAATATAAAAGACTATCTAATCTTGTTTCTCCATACAAACTTTGAACCCCCGTTTCATCCCCTTCATGGGTGAATTTTGGAAAATACTTTCTTAGAGGGAACTAACTTCGTAATAACAATCTGCATGCCAAATTTCAGCGCAATCCGAAACAATATTGATTTTCACACTTTGTTATTCCATTTCACCC
Source organism: Cabera pusaria (assembly GCA_954871355.1). NCBI lineage: Eukaryota > Metazoa > Arthropoda > Insecta > Lepidoptera > Geometridae > Cabera > Cabera pusaria. The sequence goes on from OX940906.1 coordinate 13,054,912, forward strand.
TCTAAGTGGTGTAATTTAAAAAAAACCTCAAACACGTATTAACTTATTTTTTTACTGGAGCACTTGTATGAAGTTTCGAATAGAAAATACTATCTAATCTTGTTTCTCCATACAAACTTTGAACCCCCGTTTCATCCTCTTCAGGGGTGAATTTTGGAAAATACTTTCTCAGAGCGAACTAACTTCGTAATAACTATCTGCATGCCAAATTTCAGCGCAATGCGAAATAATATTGATTTTCACACTTTGTTACCCCCATTTCATCCTCTTAGGGGTGGATTTAAAAAAAAACTGAAACACGTATTTACTTTTTTTTTACTTGAGCACTTGTATGAAGTTTCGAATAGAAAAGACTATCTAATCTTGTTTCTCCATACAAACTTTGAACCCCGTTTCATGCCCTTCAGGGGTGAATTTAAAAAAAATCCTTTTTCAGAGGTAACTAACGTTGTAATAACTACCTGCACGCCAAATTTCAGCGCAATCCGAAAAAATATTGATTTTCACACTTTGTTACCCCATTTCACCCTCTTAGGGGTAGAATTTCAAATAAACCTGAAACACATATTTACTTATTTTTGTACTTAAGCACTTGTGTGAAGTTTCGGATAGAAAATACTATCTAATCTTGTTTCTCCATACAAACTTTGAACCCCCATGTCATCCCCTTAAGGGGTGAATTTTAAAAAATCCTTTCTTAATACACCCCTACGTACTAAGACAAATATACCCTCCAAATTTCAAGTCTCTACGACCAGCGGTTCAGGCTGTGCGTTGTCTGTCAGCGAGTCAGTCAGTTAGTCAGTCAGTATGTCAGGACAAAGATTCTTATAGTACTCGTATTAGATAATATATTTTTACTGTATAAAATTCTATTGTATAATATAGTTATGATGTCGGGTCAGAATCAGGGTAACTATCCTTTACGCCAAAGGGCCGTCCAATATCACTACGTAAGTATTATAAAACAAAGTCCATCACTGCGTCTGTCTGTCTGTTCGCAATAATCTCAATAGCTACTGAACGGATTATCATGCGGTTTTCACCAATAGCCAGAGTGTTTATGAGGAAGGTTTAGGTGCATAATTCGTTAAGGTTTTGTGTAAATTGGTTGAAATATGACGATGATTGTTAAATATGTTAATACTTTATATTTGATGCAACAAACTGATGCAAATTTTGTAGGTATGTTCTACCCGTGCGAAGCCGGGGCGGGCTGCTAGTACATTATATAGAGAATTTAAACACGCTGTACTACCTTGGTATATCGGTTGATAGCACTCGCACATCTCGTTATTTCTGTAAATCTCTTTTCTCACCTTATAAGAAGCTTCATCGTCCGACAGTCTCCCAGCCACTATAGGCCCAGCCGCACCAGCTCCAACCACAATAAAGTCGTACAGATCATCTACATTCTTCTTCGACTGCAACCTCTGGCAAGGGGTGGAGATGTCACAGCGCCCTCGGAGGAACCCTTCCAGGACCATCATGAAGAGGATGGTGCCACTGCATATTGGAGAGTTAGCTATCGATAAACCGTCTTCAACGATGGGACAGTAGCAGTCCTGTAGGAAAAGTTTTGGTTTTGCTGTGACCGAGTTTTTTTTAAATTTTAAAACTACAATTTGTTGTTCAGTATATCAAATCCAGAATTTCTGTATAAAAATATCTAAAAATAAAGTTTAGATTTAAACACTTAAAAAACATAAGATTTGTTGTTCAATGCCAGAAAATACCAAATTTTTTGCAAAGGTAAGCGAATTTTTATATATTTTTATAGGCGTTGTGGCAAACAAGAGTTATTCAATAAACGATATGCTTATGAAATAAATAATAATCAAGAACCTTTAAGGTACGACCACACCGCGGCGTCCTGCGATCTGCGGGTGCGATCTCAGTAGTTTTCAATTGTTTTCTGATCGCGTTTGGTGTAAATAAGTCGGTGCAAATACTACTGCGCTATCCGATCGCCACCTAGATCGCGCACGCAGGACGCTACGGTGTGTCCGTACCTTTAGGATATTATTTATAGGCTCTAATCTTCGCCGGTTGACCAATTCGTAAAGGGTTAAACAACCTTTGTTTTACTACTATATTCATATTTTGTTTAGGTAAACCCTGTATATAATACGTGAACTTACCTGAGCTGATAATATCATTTTTTTTTGTTTTGATCCGTCACGCTCACCTAACTCCCTGAAATTCAAATAGTACATTAAAAAAACTGTTAAATATTTAACGCCATATTTTAACACATTAAAGTAGATAAATGTATGGAGATGGTATAATTTCATATAACTTTATCTCCGCGTTAACACCTTCAGTGCGGAACAGGCACATATCGGCCCGCTGCGGGGCTCACGGCTGAAAACTATGTCTCTCTCGCTGGTGCGGAACGATTATCTTAGGTATTTATATGAGATCGACACAGATAAATACATATTTCGGGTTGTGGTCAAAATTTTAGGTATTACCTATGCATCATAAACATCGCGGCAGGCCCTTTCCGGCCCCCTCCGCACTGACGATTAAAAACATCCGCTCAATGCAGCAGCGGGCCTTTTTGAGCCCGCCACCCGCCGTGAGCACCGTACACCAGGGCCCCTAGACAAAATCCATTTTCCAGTTTGCCTAACGCAAATTCAAAATGTATGGGAATGACATTTTTGTTGCGGAAACATAAATGTCATTCCATACATTTTGAACTTGCGTACACTATCCAGCGCAATTTTTCATATGATTAGGTACCAATAAAAATTCCAAACTACCATATTAAGCTATAGAATCAATATTTAACTCATATACCTATACAAGATTGTATAAAAGATTTGTTTTTAACTGACTGAAATTATTGCACGTTGATGTCAGTAATACGCGATATAATACGTTGTACTGATAAATGTACCTATTGTATTATATATATTTTTTGCATGTTGGTACGACACTATTTAGTGTCCGCCTGGCCAGCTACCACCCTCAAGTTAGAAAATCTGTCGCCAAACATCAAATGTGTTCCGGCAGCTATCCTTGAGAGCCAGTTTCCATTCTAGGCCTAGCGTGCTTACCATCTTCGACCGCATCATCACTTACCAACAGGTGAGATAGTGGTCAAATACAAGCCTATAAGATATTTAAAAAGAAATCGTTTCTTGTCAGTGTAATCCACAAACTAGATGTTTTGAAAAAGTTGTCAGTAATTATATTTGCAAGCGTCATTTAGAACGCTAGTACAGAAATAGAGGTTTCACGTTTACCCAATTTTATTATGCCCTTTTATTATATTTTAATAGACCATTTATATATCTGCGAGTTTTTATTTTTATTTATGACAGAACAAGCCGAACACAATTCGCCTGATGGTAAGCGACGATATCTGTCTTCGACAGAAACAGTGTCACGCAGAGCTCTAGATTTCGAGAGCCGTGTTGCAAGTCTTTGCATACACAGGCACATTGATATATCTAAATGTTGAGTGTCACTAGCCCAGTAATTACACTGGACATTTTGACCTACAACATATTATACATTTCTATTTCGCCGCTATGTGGTACGAGTAAGATTTTTCGACACATTTTGAAGCGTTTAAAGTCCGGATGATGTTACTAATGGTAGCTAAATATTTGTGGTTGCAGGTCGGTTAAAAAACAAGCTAAAAAATCTTCACAGAATACTCACTACCGGGTAAGAAGTTAGTGCGCAAGCGAAGAGTGTACTGAATATTTTAAACTTGGGTATCTCGTTAAATTTCAGTCGCGTCCGAAGAATATCGGACACTTTCCCTAGGGCTGGCACCTTCTGCACCTTTTGATGCAATCAGAGTAAAAAGTTAATTTTCCGGTAATTTAGCCATTACGAACCTTAACAGAATAAAATTAAACCGGCCAAGTTGATTTAGACACGCCCATCGAGGCTTCGCAAAATATGCGAAAATATGCGACAATCTAAATGGTCATATCTCTTGATGGCGTTGACTCACAGGCTTCCCTGCAAAGCCTTGGTGTGAGCGGTACAGGAGGTAGGTCACAATGCTGTATGGGCGGTACCGCGACTGAGGCGGGCTGCGGTGTAGTATGGGCTGCACCTGTTTGTACGACGTTTCGCCGCTTTCCCTCTGCGGTCAAAGAGGTTGTCGGTGGAGCTACTTATTTGAGCCGTCGCAGGGGACCACGGGCGTCCCGGCATGGGTTTTTTTTTTCTCTTTTCCCTCTGTATTAGCAGAGACTGTTTTTTCGTTTTTCATTTTCGTTACCTTGATTGTGGATATGCTTTCATAATTGTATGTTTGATTTTTTTTCTTTTACAATTTTTATTTACTAACTCTGTTTATTCGTTAATGTTTTATTACATGTAAATTTTTATTTTGCTCTAATAATTTCCTTGTCTGTAGTTGTTTATGTTGGCTTTATATATTCAACATATATTGCTTAGTCTATTAATTTCTATTATTTACTATTTTAACAATTTCTGTGCAAAATTTAATAAATGAGTTTCTATATTTTCTATCGACCATTATGTTTTTAGCGTTTTCTAACGGTACTTCATGATTAGTTTCAATTTCAAAGTTATATATTTTTAACCTAAATACAGGACTATATGCTGCAGTGATTCTGCAGTTCTTGGTTCGCAACTACATACCCTCCTTACACTTGAAGCGATTCAAGTATTCGGCATGGGGTTGAATGGTATGGCGTCCCATCACCTGGTCCCCGGGAAGGAGGTTGCGACGTGCCATTGCTCTGGCACTTCGTGACAAGGGGGGAGGGGCGAAAGCCTAGTTACCTAGTTATATGGGTGAGCAGCCCTACCATAACAATCATAAATAAATAAGGATATATTGTGATATAATAAAAGTTGCGCTTATCAAATATAATTAATTAAATATAAATAAAACCTTAATGCACCTTAATCCCCCCTAGATAGCGGAACCAAAATGTGATCTAATATAATTTATGATCGTACAAAAGGAAAAAACCATTAACATGCCGTGATAGTCAAAGTACTGGCTAGTTATAATCATGTCATCAAACAAATTATACAAATTTGCTTATATTGTTTATCTCCATATCTCCGGAGATAATTGTCAGATCTCGATAAAATTTTAATGACTACAAACGGGAGGCAAAAAAAGAATTTTTCAAATCGGTTAAGATGATGCTCAGGTAAGTAGGTAAATTATAAACTTATAAGTCAACGCTACCAAAATATATGACCGTTTATGTCGCATATTTTCGCATATTTTGAGATTTCACAAGAAAATCAAAACCTATAAAGGGTACTTCCGGTTGACCTAAAATCATGAAATTTGGCAAGAAGCGAGGTATTGAAGCACTTATATTGGAATAAATCTGTAAACCGTAAAATAGGTAGTTGTGAGAAAAACAAAATTACGATTACAAACTCATTATTTGCGGATGGTGCATGAACAGTGTATAGGCATCGGTCTAGGGCTCGAACTGCTAAGTTAAGTTTGTCCTTTAACCTAATTACTCCAAATTAATCTTAGTAAATATTTAATACGTCTTTGTAAGGTAGGTTAGTATTTTAGAAAGTAAAGTTAGTTATTTGTTTTTTACACTTTACTTATTAGGAACACCTCCGTCTATTGTCTTTTTAGTCCTCTCCATCCAAAGGTTGCCTGGCAGAAATCGCTTTCAGCGATAAGGCCGCCCATTGTAACACTAATAAAATGAATACCTTGTATGTTATTTTTTAATGAGGTGTGACAATAAAGAATTTTCTATTCTATTTCTATTCTATTCTAATTTGAGAAGTTGGTATGGAATCCTCGGTGGGCGAATCCAACTCTACTTGGCTGGTTTTATTTTAATTTTTAGCTAGTTTGATTCCTGGTTTAGGTACGCTTTTGAGAAATATGCGAATACAGTATTGTTTCTTTTTAAAAATGAAGGAATGCTTCCATTAAGTATAATAATCTATTGACACAAAACACATTTTACTACTTTGGAAGTGTCTATGTGTGCGAACGATTGACTTTGAGAAAAAAATAGTTTTAGGAACCTCGATGTCATTTGACCTATCTAGGTCATTTTAGGTTTTAGTCTATAGTCATTTTTAGGGTTCCGTACCCAAAGGGTAAAACGGGACCCTATTACTAAGACTCCGCTGTCCGTCTGTCTGTCTGTCTGTCTGTCTGTATGTCTGTCTGTCTGTCTGTCCGTCTGTCACCAGGCTGTATCTCATGAACCGTGATAGTTAGACAGTTGAAATTTTCACAGATGATGTTGCCGCTATAACAACAAATACTAAAAACAGAATAAAGTTAAAAATAATAGAGGGTCCCCATACAAGAAACGTGTTTTTTTCGGTATTTCACGCCATCTATGAACGCTTAGTTAGGTAAACGTCCCATAGATGGCGTTATATTGAAATGTCGATCCCTAACTCCTTTGTTAGACGTTAGATGGCGTTATAAGACATAAATGTTTACAAATTATTATTTTTTGCTGTCGAAAAATGATAGTGGTATTTTTTGCTCGATCTTATAAAATACTGTAGTGTGGTACGGAACCCTACTAGTGCGAGTCCGACTTGCACTTGGCCAGTTTATTTCCTATCTATCTACGAGCAGGGTGGGTTGCACGCTTTGAGTATTCACCTAGTTGCACGTCAATCGATCGTTCGATAAAAAACATTTTTGTAATTTGAGTTTCTTGTATGGGGATTGGGGAGCCCCCCTTATTTATTTTTATACAAAATTCGATGCAAAATATGGACGGACAGACAGACAGATATGACAAATCTATAAGGATTCCGTTTTTGCCATTCGGCTACGTTACGGAACCCTAAAAGACGTCACTTTATGGGTACGTCAATGTATAATAAAAATTATAAGACACTTATAATTTTTATTATTTTATTATTTAAGCGGCCTGATTGATAAACTGAAGACCGCTATCGCGGGATAATTTGATTGCTAACGTTGTTAATACTTAGGTCTATATATGTATCAAAATATAGATGAACTAGTTGGTACCCGCAGTTCCACCCGCGTTATTTGAAATTTTATGACCAGTAAAGTCAAGATCGATGATCTCCTAGATCAACGCCTATAAATTATGATATTGATTGTTATGAATTACTACTTAAGTTCTTACTTTATTGATTATACTGGGTGTCCCGTTACTCAATGGAAGAACGGAACGGAACTGGAAGAAATCGCTATTAGCGATAAAGCAGCCCATTGTAACACTGTAATTAACTTGTATACTACTGTTTGTTATGATATATTAAAAGGTGGTACAATAAATAATTTTATCTATCAACGTCCAATACCTTGGTGGTTGCTCGTCGTCAGCTAACCACAACAGAGCCAATAGATGGCGCTGATACTCTTATTTGATGAATTTAATTTTTTAATGACTGAAATAGTATTTGGTAAATAAAAAATATTTATTTTGCGAGTAAAGCGTATAAATTTTAATTTATTCAGCTAAATTTGAAGTATATATACACTCTCTATATACTTTTATTTGTAAACAAGCGTGGCGTCAGGACTGATCACGCACACACGCGAACGTATTTTTCTATAACAGATTATTTAATATTGTATTTGACGTTTACGAAAACATTTGCAAATTTTGTCAGTTTGTAAATGAGTTAAGTAGCCAATTGATGAGGGCTATGGGTTGGAGCGCAACGGGGACCGGGTTCGAACCCTTCCATATAATCTAATTTTTTTCGTTTTCCATTCCGAACATTACATTTTTATTTCTTCTTATATAATATACTGTCTACATTACTCTCGCTAATAACAAAATACCAAATATGATATAGATTTACACTACTTTTTGATGTGAACTGCTAACTCTTACCAACGCTATTGGGTGATTTTGAGTCCACGATGTTCAACGGATATTTTGTTGCTGGATTCGTCTGTAGATCCCAAAGTGAAGCGACCAGCGTACTAGTTGTGCTTTGCGGCTTTACCCATAATCTAAAAGGAACTGGCTGAACTACTATTTGCGATAAAATGTGGGTAGGTATGTTAGGATATAGATGAGTCGGATAATAAATCAAGCTACTCTTGTCATGTGACTACGACAGCGAGTAGAAGGCATTCGCTGAATATAAATTACAGACGAAATAAAAAAGGAGTAGGTAATATATAAAGTATATTAATTTACTTATATAGGTATACTTTCCTCTTTTTCGTGTACAATATTTTATTTGCATTTACAATATATTTAAAAAATAATAATAAATAGATATTATTAAAAACCTAAACAGAGGCGCAGGGCACAAGTTACTGGTAGTTAGAGCTGCAGAGTGAGGAGTTCTGCCTGACAATATGTGCCGTGTCCAGGATGACTGCCTGCTGTGTCTATACCTTAACCAAACGTCTAGCGAGAGCCTCTAGAGATGTTGATCAAGGCTATTCGTTAAATAGTCTTGTCTGTAAATGATAATAGAAAGTGATTATAAAATACCGACTATTATACTCACTAAGATTTGATGTCGAATGTCTCGACCTAGGTTTCGTGCATGTCCAATGCACTTCCTCGGGAGTTTACGCTGCGAGATCGCGACGAGCACTGCGGGCCGCCGCTCGCCGCGCGCGGCTCGTCGGGGGAGGGGGGCTCGGCGAGCGGCGCGGCTCGATGATAGCGGGAGAATGAGCTGGTCCGATGCTAGACAGGTCTTCATCGTCACTATCGCCGACAGTATTGTTACATATCCAGCTGACTGTGTCACGTTCTAGACTGGTGAGCACTTTCTTCTTCGAGGAAGCATTAAGAATTGGTATCCATGTCGTAGGTAAGCACCAACCACGGTCTCTGTTAAAATTCGGATAACGGGTGATCTCGATGGCCTCACGTACTTTACGAGGTATGAAGAACTTTTCTCTTGCTAGTACGGAGGCCTTGTCGAACCGGATGTAGTGGTTGGTATCCGAGAGTTGTGCATGTTCCGCTAATGCCGACCTATTGATGTCCACGTTCTTAATGCTCCTGATGTGCTCAGTCAATCTAGCCGCGATATTGCGTCGAGTCTCTCCCACAAGGCCTCCGGACTAGCAAGAGAAAAGTTCTTCATACCTCGTAAAGTACGTGAGGCCATCGAGATCACCCGTTATCCGAAGTTTAACAGAGACCGTGGTTGGTGCTTACCTACGACATGGATACCAATTCTTAATGCTTCCTCGAAGAAGAAAGTGCTCACCAGTCTAGAACGTGACACAGTCAGCTGGATATGTAACAATACTGTCGGCGATAGTGACGATGAAGACCTGTCTAGCATCGGACCAGCTCATTCTCCCGCTATCATCGAGCCGCGCCGCTCGCCGAGCCCCCCTCCCCCGACGAGCCGCGCGCGGCGAGCGGCGGCCCGCAGTGCTCGTCGCGATCTTGCAGCGTAAACTCCCGAGGAAGTGCATCGGACATGCACGAAACCTAGGTCGAGACATTCGTCATCAAATCTTAGTGAGTATAATAGTCGGTATTTTATAATCATGATTCAAACTCACTATAACTATAAATCTAAGATAATAGAACGGTCCTAATAGAGCTATGCATGACCATTTTCAAGAACTGGCGCTGGTATCATCCTCATCGTCATCACAATCAGCCGGTACCAGTCCACTGGTGGAGATAGGCCTCTCCCAAGTCATTTTCCACCGCTTTGCGAATATCGTCGCTCCACCTAGTCACAGGACGTCCTACGCTACGTTTGTTATAAAATCTTTGTCACGTTAAATTTTGAGAATGGTGATGTCATGTATTTTGATAATAGCCAACATCATTTATGATCGTACAAAACGAAAAAACCGACTTCACCTGCCGCGGTAGTTAAAATAGCCAGTTGCCATAATCATGTCATCAAGGTATACAATATTGTTTATATTGTTTATCTCCATATCTCCGGATATGATTATCAGATCTCAACAAAATTTGAATGGCACCAAACGGGAGGCATAACCTCTCAACAAAAAAATAACTTTTTAAATCGGTTAAGATTTAACGGTGTTCTGAGGTAAGAAATATAAAAAAAAATTTCGAATTGAAGTCCTCGTCCGTTTTTTGTGAAGCCTGTTAAAAATAGCAATACTTCATTTTTGATATCCCCAGGCTGCGGTAGGCCGCTATCACTAATTGACTCTGGCTACGTATAACGGACGCACGTTACGGCCCGACTAACATCTGGCGTTACTCGCATACGGAACATAAGATAGCACATTCTGGTATTATGTGAAATCCGAAGAGGAGGATACCGTAACCCCAGTGCTTCACAGAGGGAGACCAACCATTCCAAGGCGGTGTGGGGTTCTTAGTACACAAGGTCCTCTCTGACAATGTCTTAGAAATCTCCAGTGTGTCGACAAGGGTAGCGTATCTTGTGATCAAACTCGCCGAGAGGTAGCTTCAGGTTATCCAAATATACGCACCGACTTCAGCACTCTCGGACGATGAAGTGGAGGAAATGTACGAGGATATTTCCAAGGTCTTGTACACTACCCTTGCGTGTTTCCTTCTATGTGGAAGGAAGTACAGATCACTCCCCTCCCTAAAAAGTGCAATCCTTCCTCTCTTTCCGATTATCGGCCTATTTCCATACTACCATTCCTATCAAAACTCCTCGAACGCTGCTGTTGAAACCATTAATTCCGATTTACACAGTATCACTGAATGGAGCAACTGTTATGGTCTCAGCATTAATCCGGCGAAAACCCAAATTATTATTATAGGTAGTTCGAGGATGGTTTCCAAAATAGATTGGTTTCGCCTGCCACAATTCATTTTTGATGGTACAGTTTTAAAAGTCTGCGACACTGTGAAAAGCCTCGGTATCTATATAGATCGCGATTTTACATGGGTGCCTCAGGTGGCTGAAGTAAGCCGCAAACTTTTTGATTCCGCTTTTTCCCTTAAGAGGTTGCGAATTTTTTTGCCAATATCCACTAAAATTGCGCTTGCCCAATCCTTGTTACTCCCAATACTTGACTATGCCGACGTCTCATACCTCGACTTAACCGAAGAACAGCTGAATAAACTAGAACGATTACAGAATTTCTGTATAAGATTTATTTATGGCCTCCGTAAGTTTGACCACATTTCAGAATTTCGTATTAAGCTGAAATGGTTACCGATTCGTTTGCGCTGGAATGCACACATCCTCTTCCTCCTTTATTCTATACTCTTTATCCCTTCTACTCCTTATTACCTGAAAGAACGTTTTGAGTTCCTACATCAGTCACATTCTCTATCCCTACGATCTTCCGACACTCTTATCCTGAAAATTCCCTCCCATACTTCTGAGTACTACGGCAAGTCCTTTACCGTCCAAGCTGCACGACTATGGAATACTTCCCTTAGATATACGCCAACCTAAATCCCTCGCTAGCTTTAAAAATATGGTTAAAAATTATTATCTATCACATTTGTAGCACTTTTCCGTTGACTTACTCGTATGTATATGCATGTATGTATATATTTATATATTGTGTATGTGTGTATAATGGTATGTATGTGTATTTGTATGTATGGAATATGGATATTTGTGTACGTATAAGTATGTTTGTATTTTGTATTGGTATGTAGTAGTATGTAGATGTATCTATATATTATTATGATGATTACATGAGTTTTGATTATTTTATTTATTCATTTATTAGCACTGTAGTTAGTATTATGTTACGCATTGTTCCACCAGCAACTCCTTCTAAAAATTCTGTCCATCCAAAGGTTGTCTGGCAGAGATCGCTTTAAGCGATAAGACCGCCCATTGTATTACCTATAGTAATTTAAGTTGGTTAATTTGCTGTCTGTTGTTTTTTGAAATGGTGTGCAATAAAGAATTTTTCTATTCTATTCTATTCTACCCAAAAAGCCCACTTCAACGTTGTCATGGGAGATCTTAACGCTAAAGTGGGAGTACAAACAAGCGGCGAATTGGTAGTAAGACCACACGGATTTGGAAGCAGGATTCTAGGAGGGCAAATGCTCGTCAACTTCCTCTAGAAAGAAGAGGTTTTTTCTGATGAATTCCTTCTTTTTCAAAGTAATAAACTCTGTTTTTTATAGTATTTGTATGAAAAACAAAGTCATGTTTGCGGTCGCTATATCTCAGAAACTGCTGACTGAATCTCGTTTAAACCAATTTTCGTTAAAAGTTTTTAGTGAGATCTACAGAATATATTTTATCTAGATTTTTCGCTCCCTTACTTTACAAGTTAGAGGGGGGGGGGGGGGGGAGACACACATTTTACCACTTTAGACGCGCCTATCTTTTAAATGATTGACTTTGAGAACAAATGATTTTAGGAACCTAAATGTCACTCTTAAAGATCTATCCATAAACACCCCACACGTATAGATTGGAAGATAAACATGTTTTTTTGTTTCAGTTCCATGTATGGGATACCCTTAAACTTTTATATTTTCTATTTTTGTATAAAAATCGGAAAGCGGTTGACAGAATACATCTACCTACTAAGTTTCAATTTTGTAATCCTAATCGTTTCGGAATAAAATGGCTGTGACATACGGACGGACAGACAGACAGACTGACAGACATGACGAATCTATAAGGGTTCCGTTTTTTGCCATTCGGCTACGGAACCCTAATGAGATTGATTTCATTATGACGGACAAGAAGTGTATATTTAGAGATGTCACAGTGATCAGGATCACTAGGATCAACACCGGTAGTGTTCGCCGACTGGTCTTTTCATTGCCCTTATCCCAAAGCCTGAAGACGAAAGTCTTTAAAGAGTGCGTCCTACCTGTTAATACTTATTCGAAACGAAGTCATCCGTCAGAGCACCAAAGTTATCGACTTATCTCAAAGGATTAGCAAGCTGAAGTGGCAGTAGGCTGGTCACAACTGTCGCAGAACCGATATCCGTTGGGGTAGAAATGTTTTAGAGTGGAGACCACGACTCGTTAAACGTACTAAAAGTATCTTTTTTAGGGTTCCGTAGTCCTGACAAGTTTCGTCATGTCCGTCTGTCTGTCTGTCTGTCTGTCTGTCCGAGGTTTTGCTAAGAGATCGTTAATACTAGAAAGCTGTAATTTTGTGGGGCTATTTATATAAACTACGCCGACAAAGTGCTAAAATACAATGTTGAAAAATATTATTTTTTAGGGTAGCTCTCCTATATGAGAAGTGGGCATGATTTTTTTTTCATCGTCTACCCCATCGTGTGGGTCCTCGTTGAATAGGTATTTTAAAATGATTTAAGGGTTGCTAATACCATTTTTCGATGGAATGCTCTATTTACGAAATATTAAACTTTAATTTGCAAATTTTTGTTCCAGTAGGGCGTCCCCCCCATATAAAAAAACTGCTGGTTTGAAAAATCTAGAAAAATTCGTGATAATAGTGCATTTCATGAACATTAAAGGAAAATTATAACGGTTAAGATAACTTTATTACTTCACCAGTAATAGTCGTTGAACTTGGGTGTTGGATAATTTTGTACCAAATACAAAATCCTTAGAATAAATCCTTTAAAGTGACAAAGACGAAGTACCTAGTTGCTTGTTTTTAACGGGTAAAGACTTGCATTGAATAACGGGCTACTACGGAACCCTACACTGCGCGTGGCCAGACACGCACTTGGCCGGTTATTTATTTTTAATGTACGTTAACCGATTGCTCGAAGATGTTTGAACCGATTTGGAAAATTCGTTTTTGTTTCTAAGGCTCTTCCCAGGTGATCCCAACTAACTTAATTTTCACTACCAAGTTTGAGGTGTTTATCTCCTTATCTCTGGAGATACTTATCATCCATCACATCTTCTTTCCAACAAAAAAAGAATCAAAATCGGTTCACAAACGACGAAGTTATCCGTGAACAAACATAATATATATATATATAAAAAGGTTAAATTTAGATTCCCATTCTAGGCCTCGCGTGCTTACCATCTTCGTCCGCATCATCACTTACCAACAGGTGAGATAGTGGTCAAACGCTAGCCTATAAGATATAAAAAAAACCTCCCTTTTTTTGATGTCGGTTTAATAAATGAATCGTAACTAAAGACATTGTGCAACACGCGACATAAAACAAATTTTTATTTACTTTTGAGTTTGTTAGAGCCTAACCTAACCGATAAACCGACGAAATATTTGAAGACCACAACTACAATAATAGGTAAAACTTGAAAGTCCTGAAAAAGCGGCGACTCGCATGTCAGCGGTCTGGCAACGTCGCTTTTTCAGCGAGCGCTCGATTTGGCAACGTCCCACAATCGCGATAATACACACTAATGAGCTTAGTGTATGACACTGTAAACACTTCACTCACATATTGACAAAAATGAATTAAAATCTCGATCTTAGTTTTCATATTATTTAATCAAATTATGTAGTAAAATATTATTTTCCGTATGTTAAGAGTTGTATAAAGGCTAATAGAGGTGATTTCCTTGCAATTTTTCGATCTATTTACTCGTATTTGTAAATATACTTATGTATGGAAATCGAACCACCTTAACTAAAATTGACAATTCTAGGTCAACCGTAAGTACCCTTTAGGTTTTGGGTCGAAAACCTATAGGGTACATCTCGTTGACCTAGAATCATGAAATTTGGCAAGAAGCAAGGTTTTACAGCACAAATAAAGGAAACATTCCAAAAACTAAAAAAGTTGAAAATTATAGGGTGTCCCCATATATACATAGTTTACTCCAATTAAAATAGGCCTCTGAGTTATATGAGCGCTGATACAATTTAGAGGTCTAGCTTAATTGGTTTTAACCGTAGTGCTATTAATTATTATATGCTCGGACCTAGAAAATTTAGTACCGCTTAGGCCGTGACAAAGGCTGGACCACGCATCTCCCTCCCGCCATTGCGCAGCGCAATTGCGCATAGCGCACTTGAATGTGTTTGATACTTATGTTTAATAAGTGGAATATTTTTTCTAAATTTTATTCTGAAAATAGGTTATATGCTTTTAATATAATATACATATAAATATTTTTGTATAAACACTATACAACACATTTATCAAAATACTTTTAAAGTATTTGTTGTATAGTGTTTAATAATTTATTTTTAGTCTTAGTTTATATTAAATCTTTAATGATATTTTATATTAAATCTTTATTATTTTTTAGTTAATATATAAGTATCTTCTGATAGAGATCGCTTTCAGCGATACGATAGCCTTTTGTTACACTTATTTAGTACGTTCTATTCAGTTTTCATTATGTTGTCACGGCTACGTGTAACCTGTTAGTAAGGAGGAATTATGTAATGTTCCGAAAACTAGTTTACCTTTGACGTAATTAGAAATTAGAATCCGGAAACCTAATTTAAAAAAGGAACGAGAAGACGAAATCAAAAATTAGCCGGTCCGAGGGTATATAAGCTGAACAAATCGCGTCGTACGGCAGTTCAGTAGTAAGCGAGATCCGAGAAGGAAGAAAAAGGAAGAAAAGTAAAAGTAAAGTGCAATAATAGTGAAGTAACAGGACACTGTAGTGACTGGTGACGGAGCTAATCAGTGCCAGATGCTGATACCTTGATTACACGTAATAAATAGAGTGGCGAAACAGTGCCCTCGGCTGAGGGTTCGGTATATCTAAGCACATTGCTCAGTGCTCGGCCGAGTGCAATTTCAAAAATACGTGTCAGCCAGCCAGCACTGTCTCGGCTGAATGACATTCTACTGTCTCGTTACTCTACTCGTTAGGTGTGATCAAGGTAATCAAGTTTTCTATTCTATTTCATTTATAGAAATGGGTAATAAACGTAAGCATTATGGGGTATCTTCAATAAAAAAATTAAGTCGATGGCTTCCATAAACCAAGTTAAAAGGTGAATCACAATCTAATATTTGTAACTAATGTATTTTCTAATTGAATAACTATCTAAGACGATTTATTCCTCAATTTTTATTACATTTTAAAACTATATTTTTATTTTTAGGTTGTACAATAAGCAATGTGCAAATTATAAAAGAGAAGCTTATTGGTTTGGAATCAATTATGCATGTTCAATATAACATGTGTAACCAAACTTTGAAATAAATTCATGTGCACGTAATGTTCAAAATCTATCCGACAACAAGATGACAATAAGCCATGCTGCAGTGACTGGCGCAGTCTTGATTGGCTGTGGACGAACTAACTTAAATGAATTATTAACAGCTATTGACCTACCAAATTTAAATAAAAAAATATATAATAAGTGTCACAGTGACGTTTCCAATTGGTGGGCAGTTGCAGCAGATACCAGTATGAAAAAAACAGCTAACGAAGAAGCTAAGCTTGCTATTGAAAGTGGGGATATAATTGATGGGGTTCCAGCGATCACAGTTGTGGCTGATGCATGCTGGTCCAAAAGGTCTTACAGAAATAATTACTCTGCAGCATCAGGTGCAGCTGCAATTATTGGATTTAAAACTGGTAAAGTTTTATGTATGAAAGTAAAAAACAAATATTGTGTAGTATGCGCTCGATCTATACAAAAAAAACAATCCCCGCCTGTTCATCAGTGTACAAAAAATCATGCAGGATCATCAACGAGTATGGAACAAACCAGCATTGTAGAAGGATTTCAAAGTTCAGTGGCTACTCATAACTTGATCTATAAAACTCTTATAGCAGATGGCGATGCAAGTACTTACAAAAAAATATTAGAAAGTAGACCATATCCTAATGTGCAAGTACAAAAAATTGAATGTTCAAACCACCTGCTTAGAAACTACAGTAGTAAGCTGATGCAATTGCAAAAAGATACATCTATTCCCCTTTCTGAAAGAAAATTGTTAACAATAGACAGAATCACAAGACTTCGCACAGCTGTGAGATCTGCATCTCGATTTTGCAATGCTCAAAACACCAACAGTTCGGATAAAATTATAAAATTGAAAGACGATATCATTAACAGCCCGAAGCATATTTTAGGTGATCATAGTACTTGTGAAGACTATTATTGCACCGATGAAAAAAAAAAGAACAAAATCTAGTTCTTTCGGCAAAAACCCTTTTTAGCAGATTGATAGTCCACACTATTAATATTGCGCTACAATCAAAAAGTTTACTTTACAATGTAAACAACAATAGAGCTGAACAATTTAACAGCATTGTTGCAAAGCACGTAGGTGGCAAACGTGTAAATTTTTCACTGAAAAATTCTTATACAGCACGATGTCACGCTGCTGTTGTAGCTTTTAATACTGGCAAAGCACAGTACAGTTTGTATAAAACAAACTTTGGAAATAGTCCCAGGAAATCTATAAAGTTGCTAGAGTCAAGACGTTGCAAGCGAAACCACAATCATAAAATACGACGTCTTCAAAAAAAAAAAAAATTTACGAAGTGGCAGGAACGACTATGGTGAAACATGTCCAAAACCTGATTTAACGCCTGAAAATTACGAAACTGCAAAAAGTTTATTTTTGCAAAACTTAAAAAGCCTCGTGGAAAAGCGACATGAAGTAGAACGTGACACAGTTTTGCAAGCTGAAAGTGTATTGTGGCTGGAGTTACGAAGATGCCTGTTAACAGCTTCAACTTTTAGCAAAGTAAATAATTTAGAATTACGAGATAAATAAAGAAGATGTATGTTGAAAATCATTTTTAGTTATTATATTTTTTTTAGGTATGCAAAAGGCGATGTAACATCTCTTCTGCACCACTCGTGAAGTCTCTTGTCTACTCCTATTCTTTAACCAACGTCCCAGCCATCGAATACGGAAAAACAAACGAGAAAATTGCTATCAAGCAGCTCGAGGAACAAGAGGGTGTCGCTATACAAAACTGCGGGCTTTTCATTGACGCCAAGTACTATTTCTTGGGAGCATCTCCAGATGGTATTTATGAAGAGGGAATTGTTGAAGTTAAATGTCCATATTCAGCACGTAATATGGAAGCTGAACGGGCCATTTTACAAAAAAAAATTAAATTTTGGAAAGTTGATGGGTCAATCAATATAAACCACGATTGGTACTATCAAATCCAAGGCCAACTCCATATCAGGTGAGAATATCTGTAACATTTTTATTAAGACCTTAGACCAATGACCTGAAACGTCGTATCATATTTAAAACAAAATATATATGTTTTCAGTGAAAAGAATGTTTGTCTGTTTGCGATATGGTCAGGACATGCATTTGCGGCAACCGGTATCAGGACTGATTTTTCGCAGGCAACCCTATATCACCGTGTTTGTTATGAAATAAACTTTATTTTTATTTCCGGTGCAAATTACTAGTATCGAGTTCATACCTGGCAACCCAAGTGTTGTGACAGGAAAAAAATAGGCAACCTAACTTTTTCATATACTATGGGCTGCATACTTTCGATTGGTATAGAATTTATCTATTAACCAAACCGGTGAAATATTTAAAAAAAAATTAATTAAAAATATCCTGGACTGAAATTTGCTAGGCAACCCATATGCAATATATTTTTTTATATATTAAATTACATAAAAAATGTGTTTGATCCATTAACCAGCTCGGTGAAGGTCGTTGTATGACGGGATCTTAGATATCTTAGGGCCTTTCTAATGGAACCGGTTTGGGGCACATCGATTAGATGGCGTTAAAGTGTAACAGACAGAAACAATTTATGTGTTCTATATAACTATATACCTATAGATAAGATAGCAGCTTCGGCAAGTAAATAACAGATGTTTTTTTCTTGTTTCAGGGCAAATACTTTCTCGTAGTGAATGTCAAAGAACTTATACATACTTTCATGGGTGATTCGTTTTTCTACGGTTCTTACACAAGCAAATCCTACATATTGTCGAAGAAGGGAAATATACTTTGTCTCAATATAACGTTTAGCATTCAAAAAAAGTAATTTGAATATTACTTTAAAATTATTTCGTATTTATTTATTCAGAACAAATTCATGGTAAAAAATATTACTACAGTTATTAATTAGTCTGTGGTAATGACGACAAATCTATTACCTATAGAGATTAGTGACCACCGCGTACCATACATAATTAAATAACTAATAGGTAATTATGAACGTACTTTGTACCAACCAACACTGCAAAATAAGTTTCTATTAAATTTATAAGCATAATATTTTCCGTTGTAGGTTGGCTACAAAGTACGTTCATAATTCGGGTATCAACAATGTAGGGAAGTCCCTACTCTTATAACGTAGTAGAGTGATTTAGTACTCTATGCGCGTGACGTGCGCTGACGAGCGCAGCGCAGAAGGGGAGTCGCGGCAGCCGCCGCGCGTCACCAGAAACATGTAAGTATTATATATATTTGTATATATATATCCATATATATCTTTATATATATTATATAATTATATATATATGTATGTTATTTATTATAGGGTATTTGGTGGGGTCATGCACAAGTTTCCCCCGGTAGACCCGAAGTCCTAAGTGTCACGGTGTTTTAGATTAATATGTTTTTTTTTAAATAGCCCCTAAAATCCTAATTGTAATCCAAATCTTGCCTTTAAATCGTGCTAACTTTTTTTTTTGTGGTTGTAATACGACGAATAAACTTGTGCTGTATTCTGCAATGTGCTACTAACACATTTATTTCCCTTTAAAAAATAAGTTTTGAGCTTTCTTTGGATACATCCATTAAATATGACAAGAATCAATGATGGGGCATATACGAAGTTGGTACCTACATAAAGACGAACGAAAGTTTTTTTATGCTGTATGTCCAAGAATACTTTTGACGAGCTGCTAGCATTGAATTTATTTGTTTGCATTCATTGCAACATTTGAATTCGTCATTGTTTCGTTAAAATTCGCCATTTAGAGAAAGTATTTCCCCACGTACCACATTATGGTCACACTATTGTCGTGTCTAGACAAGACGTCTTGTGCAGGTACGACATCGAGCCGACAAATCGACGTATATATAAGTCAAAGTCAAAGTCAAAGCATTTATTCAGTATATGGGCAAATTAAACATTTGCACTTACACACGTCAAATTACATTAAACAGATCATATTCAATAAAAAATATTATAGATATAACAGAATCATAACTTATTGCTTTGAATTTACAAAAAAAACAAAGGTATTGAGCCATTCAGCTTTCATCTAGACGTCGAACGTCACACTTAAAACACATGTTTTATTCCCCTGATTAATGTAGGGTTGCCAACCGTACTATTACGTGCACCCGCAACCCAGTGCATGTTTCAGTACTTCAGACAATTTTTATCCAAAAAATTGTGAAATAATGAAACATAATAAATAAATAAAATAAAACGCAGACTAATTGCAGTACAAATCATATTCCGAATGGAACTGATTGTCCGTCTATCAGCTGCATAATACCGTCTTAACAGGCAACTCTAGATCTGCAAACAAAAGATGAAAACTGATTGACTATTGAATCTACTGGTGTTTCGGAAGTACTCCCATCAGAGAAGAAACACCAAGAAACTCTATGGGGCTTGTCACTTATTTTAGTTCATTTTTTTTTAAATTTCTATTAAATATTTTTTAAAATTTACAACAAATAATTATGTTATCATACAATTTATATTATATCTTGGAGCTTGGGGCATTCAGGCCAAGCATTTTTAGGGTTTCGTAGCCGAATGGCAAAAAACGGAACCCTTATAAATTCGTCATGTCTGTCTGTCTGTCTGTCTGTCTGTCCGTCCGTATGTCACAGCCATTTTATTCCGAAACTGTTAGGACTACAGAATTGAAACTTGGTAGGTAGATGTATTCTGTGAACCGCTTTCCGATTTTTATACAAAAATAAAAAATATAAAAGTTAAAGGGGGGGCATCCCATACATGGAACTGAAACAAAAAAAAAATTTTTTCTTCAAACCTATACGTGTCTATGGATAGGTCTTAAAAAATGACATTGAGGTTCCTAAAATCATTTTTTCTCAAAGTCAATCATTTGAAAGATAGGCGTGTCTAAAGTGGTAAAATGTGTGTCCCCCCCCTCTAACTTTTAAAGTATGGGAGTGAAAAATCTAAAAAAAATATATGCTGTAGATCTCAATAAAAACTAACAACGAAAATTGGTTTGAACGAGATACAGTCAGCAGTTTTAGAGATATGGCGACCGCAGAGATAACTTTGTTTTTCATACAAACACTATGAAAAACAAAGTTAATTTTGTAGTTGCGAAAAATCATAATTATGGAATACTTAACTGTGTTACGGAACCCTACGAGTGCGAGTCTGACTAGCACTTGGCCAGTTTATTATTGTCATTCATATAGTCATTTAAGACATAAGAAACATTTTCTTGTAATATGTATGGTCTCACATAACAATGAAGGTGACTGAATTTATCATGTCTCATCAGACACAAGAAAATATCTTATAATGTGCAAAAGGCCTCAGACTATGATAATATATGAACGGCCTAAGCATTAGCCAGCCAGTTTATTAAATGTTGTAACAAACGCTTCGGCTGGATATTATTCAAGAATCTAGCTGAACGGCGCTGTTTACTTATTTAACAGCCTCCCAGTTGAACTAAAATCTCTGAAAATACCAGTCTTTATTTACAAATTAAAGAAAATGTTATTAGATGGGTGCTTTTATTTAGTTGACTATTTTCTTGATTTTCAATTAACTCCTTAATTATTTTACTATTTGTGACATTTAGACCAGTTTCACCGGTTCCTGATATAGTTTCAGATAGTTATCTGACAGATGACGATATATAAAAGCTGTTAAAAATCTGTCAAATAAGTTCCTAATAGGGCTATCAGGAACCCGGGCTATCGGTGTAATTTTTATATATTTATTCACTATATCTCTGTTCTGTGGATCAGTCGCAGAGGCTCGGTTTTCCATCATTGAGAAGGACGGCCCATTCGAGCACGCTGTATGCTCGCATATGTGGGTTCTGGTTTGTCACTGAAATAAAAGTCAGATTTTATATGATGCTTACGTAAAGGTTAAGGACAGTTTCTTGAATGACAGGTAGTTGAGGAAGTGGCATAGATATACAACATTTTTAACCGACTTCAAAAAAAGGAGGAGGTTTCTCAATTCGACCGTATATGTTTTTTTTTATGTTTGTTCGCGGATAACTTCGTCGTTTATGAACCGATTTTGATTGTTCTTTTTTTGTTGGAATGGCGATATCTCAAGTGTGGTACCATGGTAATTTTATTGAGGTCTGATAAGTAACCCCAGAGATATGGAGATAAACACCTAAAATTGGTACTGAAAATTAATAGCGCGGCATTCTGTTCAGTTCTTTTTAGTTTTTTAAACGATCTTATTCCGTAAAAAAATCGTTTTCAACTAGTTGCTACGTGAAGACGTAAAAAACAAATTAACTGTTCATAAACCAAAGATTAAGTTTAGTTTACCTTGCATTCGCACAAATTCTTTAGTAGGTTTGTCTAGAATTGGCCATTTTGGTCTGCCGAGTCGAAAATGAGTTGTCGAGGATATTCCTTTGGGATACTCCTAAAAAAATTAAGATATGAGTATAAAGTAGGAATAGACACAAAAGATTTAGGTCGGTGTGGTGAAGAAAATACATATAAAAGGATCTGCATGAACTTCTATTAAATTTCCAGACCGCAGATAACCGTCTCGATTGAAGTATGTGCGACGATATAGCCTAGGAGGAGTGGTACACAAGGTCTAAAACATTCCTATTTTATTCATTCTTTGCTGGAAAGGGCGAAGTCCCGAGGCATCCGAGATTTATTTCTAGACTTCTCTGTTTAAATCACCCGTAAAGTTATTTTCATGTGTAATTTAACATTGCATTATTATGACATAGTCGGGCAAACTGAAAATCATAAAATCACATTTATCACCACATTCATTCAACAGTCAGTACCACCACTAACTAGCCGAGAAATAGAAATATTTATGCTAGAAGATCAAAAGTGTGCTGTAAAATTAGAGGGTTTTTGAGATATTTAGATGTCGACGACTATCCATGCATATAAAAATGTTTTTTACAATAGTTGAGTCCAAGCTTTTCCAACGGTTCTCTGCATCAGCGTTGGATCGCAAATTTGGACGCTACCTTGCAGTACTTAACGTGATGATGATATGAAGTGATAACTATTACCATTTTTTTATTGCGGACATACGAGTACAGGGCGTTTTCCCTTTTATCCATCACCTGATGTTAAGTGCTATTCATTATTCTGTGGTTAAGTTAAGGGACGGTGTTGTCTAGTATGGTATCACCATCATCATAAGTCAAAGTCAAAGCATTTATTCAGTATATGGGCAAATTAAAAATTAGCACTTACACACGTCAAATAACATTAAATAGATCATATTCAACAAAAAATATAGATATAACAGAAACATAACGCTTTGAATTTACAAAAAAAAAAACAAAGGTATTGAGCCATTCAGCTTTCATCTAGACGTCGAACGTCACACTTAAAACACATGTTTAATTCCCCTTATTAATGTAGGGTTGCCAACCGTACCATTACGTGCACCCGCAACCCAGTGCATGTTTCAGTACTTCAGACAATTTTTATCCAAAAAATTGTGAAATAATGAAACATAATAGATAAATAAAACGCAGACTAATTGCAGTACAAATCATGTTCCGAATGGAACTGATTGTCCGTCTATCAGCCGCATAATACCGTCGTAACAGGCAACCCTAGATCTGCAAACAAAAGATGAAAACTGATTGACTGTTGAATCTACTGGTGTTTCGGAAGTACTCCCATCAGAGAAGAAACACCAAGAAACTCTATGGGGCTTGTCACTTATTTTAATTCATTTTTTTAAATTCATATTAAATAAATGTTTAATGTACAATAAGTAATTCTATTATCATACAATTTATATTATATCTTGGAGCTTGGGGCATTCAGGCCATAATCATACTATATCAGTCCACTGCTGGACATAGGCCTCTCCCAAGACAAGCCACTGAGCCCGATCTATGGCTCTTTCTTTCCAGTCACTACTCACTGCTTTGCGAATGATCGTCGCTCCACCTAGTCACAGGGCGTCCTACGCTACGTTATCGGTCTTGCGGCAGATATGACCAGCCCACAGCCACAGCCGATACGTGCGTCCATTATACGTTGCGAGGGTGAGTGTGTTTTGGCGGCCTTGCGCAGCCCGGCAGCAGGGTACAGGGTGCTAAGAATCCCTTCTTAGTACCCTGTACACTGCCGTCACCTTGATCCCCGCCGTGGTCAGGAATATTAGGGCTGCTGCTAGCTGGAGGCCTTGGGAGAATTGTGCCGTAATCGCCACGATGGGCAAGCGGGTTGGCGATCGCAAAGCGTAGTTTCTGACACTGGTGACGCTGCTCTCTGTAACCAGATTTGAGAGCCCGGTGGCGTAATCGGGAGACCGGTCGGCTTTGATGCCAGAGGTACCAAGTTCAAGCCCCGCCGTGCACCAATGGATTTTTCTATCGAAAAATTTATGTGCGCTTCTCACAGTGACCCCCTGGTGAAGGAAAAACATCGTTAAGAATCCAAAAACCCCCGCATGGTGGTACGACACTATCTAGTGTCCGCCTAGCCAGCTACCACCCTTAAGCTAGAAACTCTGTTGCCAAACATCTAATGTGTTCTGGCAGCTATCCTTGAGAGCCAGTTCCCATTCTAGGCCTAGCGTGCTTACCAGCTTCGACCGCATCATCACTTACCAACAGGTGAGATAGTGGTCAAACGCTAGCCTATAAGATATATAAAACGAGATTGGTTTGGAGCACTTGAATGGAATTGTGCTCCCTTCCGCCCCTAGATGGCATCGTGCTTGTCTGGAATGGAAAACGGTAAATGGAATTGGAAGACAGCAGTGTCACCAGGCATAAGACAATAAACTTCAGTCCAATCCACAAAGAGCAACTACTGCACACAGCTATACAGAACATAGATTTTTAGATCACCTGATCCCAAATATTGCGCCTGATGATTTTGATTTCGGTTCGATCCGACCTGGGTGCCTTTGGGTTATAGTCTGGTGGATGGTATACCTTGTCGTAAGCATTTAGCAGTACCCTATTAGTCCTCTTAGTATTGAAATAACTGCCTTCAGCGACTGGTATTACCATTTGAGTCACCTCTCTATCTGGTGGTATAGTTACTTTTGGCATGATTGTGTATTGAGCCTCTTGATGTAACAGTTTTCTTCATAAGTAGTTAAATATGTTATAAGTACTAAGAATTTAAATTTTAATCGTCATGTACGTAGTAAAACTCCGAAAAGCTAATTTATTTTCATCATTATACTTATTATTATTATTATTTTCTTTGTTATTGGCATCATTATACTTTCAAATTTTATTGGACATAATGATATGTTTTGACAATAGTATATATTGATACTCTTTGTGTTTGGACTTTTAACCATAGACGTAATAAAAAGGATGGTGTACTGCAGATGTTTTGACAAATTCAATTTAATCCGTTTGCTTTAACGATAAGGTTGTAATTGCTTTGTAGAACAAAACGGCCCAATTTAGAGACACCAGGGTGGGAGTGTGTCCTTGTCTAAGAACCTGCTAGTCCTATATATGTTCTATACTATATGAAAAAACCAAACCATTGTTGGGTCTGAAACATTCCAATTAAAATTGGAAAATCGATTTGCTGCTTTGGAAACCACAGATGACGCAGACCAGAAACTCGAAGAAGTGGTGGAAATCCTCAGTGAAGAAGGGACGAAGTTTTGCGAGAGCAAGCGTACGGGCAAAAAGTCCAAACTTTCGGCAGAAACACTTCGACTAATGGAAAAGAGACGAACAGACCCATTGTCAGGATCCTCTAAAACGCTTTTGATTAAAGAATCAATTGAGCAGAATCGGGGGTCGAAAGTGTTCGTCCAGCCTCTGGGTAGAAGCCACCTCACAAAGCTGACAACATCAACGGGGAACGTCGTCGCATCCAAGCCGGAGATTCTGTCGGAAGTTGAAAACTTCTACAGCAAGCTCTATGCATCGCATGCTTCAAGGCCCGAACCCGATACTGAGGATTGCAGAGCCACCTAAACCCGCCGCTTCACAGAAGACCTGCCTGAAGTCAGCCGAGATGAGATCGTGATGGCCCTTAGACAGCTCAAGAATGGAAAACCCCCAGGTTAGGACGGAATCACAACGGAGCTTCTAAAAGCTGGAGGAGCTCCAGCTGTAAGCCAGCTGCAACAGCTCTTCAATTCTGTTCTCTTCACTGGTAGAACTCCACAGGCATGGAACAGAATCATTTTTCATCATTTTTTTTAGGAGTATCCCAAAGGTGGTTCTGTTTTTCAAAAAAGGAGATAAAGCCCTATTGAAAAACTACCGCCCGATTTCGCTTCTGAGCCATGTCTACAAGCTGTTTTCAAGGGTCATCACGAACCGTCTTGCGCGAACTCGACGAGTTTCAACCTCCGGAACAGGCCGGGTTTCGAAGCGGTTACGGCACCATAGACCACATCCACACGGTGCGGCAGATTGTACAGAAAACCGAAGAGTACAATCGCACCCTGTGCTTAGCATTTGTGGACTATGAAAAGGCCTTCGACTCAATCAAAACCTGGTCGGTTCTTGAGTCCTTGCAACGTTGCCAAGTCGACTAGCGATGTATCGAAGTGATGAGATGTCTATATAATGCCGCAACGTTGACAGTACAAGTACAGAACCAGCGTACTAAACAATAAATTCAAATAAATTCACCTGCGTCGAGGAGTGAGACAGGGGGACGTCATATCCCCGAAACTGTTCACTAACGCCTTAGAGGATATGTTTAAGACGCTGGACTGGAAAGATTGTGGCATCAACATTCGGCAAGTACATCTCTCACTTACGATTCGCAGATGACATCGTCATTATGGCAGAGACGCTGCAGGACCTACAAAGGATGTTGAATGACCTAGCTGATTCTTCTCGTCGCATCGGTCTCCGGATGAATTTGGATAAAACCAAAGTCATGTACAAAGAGCACGTTGTTCTGGAATCGATTGCCGTAGATGGAATCCCACTCGAAATTGTCACGCAGTATGTTTACCTAGGGCAAACGCTCCAACTAGGCAAACACAACTTCGAGAAGGAAATCCAGAGAAGAATTCAGCTTGGCTGGGCAGCATTTGGGAAACTCCGTCGAGTCTTCTCGTCGCCTATACCACAGTGCCTAAAGACAAAAGTCTTTAATCAGTGCGTCCTACCTGTCATGACATACGGAGCCGAGACGTGGACACTCACGGTTTGACTAGTCCACCAGTTCAAAGTCGCTTAGCGAGCTATGGAGAGAGCTATGCTCGGTGTTTCTCTGCGGGATTGAATCCGGAACGAAGTAATTCGCCAGAGAACTAAAGTTATCGGGATGAGCGATGTCGATCGACATAGCTCAGCGGATTAGCAAACTGAAGTGGCAGTGGGCTGGTCATATCTACCGTGGGACCGATAACCGTTGGGGCAGACTGGTTTTAGAGTGGAGACCGCGAATCGGCAAACGTAGACGGTAGGACGCCCTGTGACTAGGTGGAGCGACGACATTCGCAAAGCGGTGGGCAGTGACTAAAAGCAAAGAGCCGAAGACCGGGCTCATTGGCGTGTCTTGGGGGAGGCCTATGTCCAGCTGTGGACTGATACCGGCTGATAATGATGATATGTATGGTATATATATAAGTTGTCCATACAAAAGAAAGGGCTAAAAAAAAAACTCCGCTCAATTTAGGCCTCATGGTGGCCGGTGTACGCGATCAAGTTTAATATGTAGGTAGCCGGTCTGTGCTTTTAACTGATTTAGACTTTATTTTTATAAAGTTTGTTCCGTTCCGTTTTATCAAAAAGAAAAAGGAACGCTCATAGGATCACTTTGTTGTCCATATATCTGTCTGTCCATCTGTCCGTCTATCCGTCTGTCAAGACTTTTTTTCTCCGGAACGTGTAGATATCAAGTTCAAATGAAACTTACGAGTATATCAGTTGCACTGACTACGGTATCTTTCAGCTGTGAAAAATTTAATTTGTAAGTCTACGCGATCAAAAGATATGACCGTTAATGTCGCATATTTTACTATTTCACATTAAGGGAATCAAAACCGATAGGGTACTTCCCGTTAACCTAGAATCATGAAAATTGGCAAGGAGCAAGGTCTCGCAGTACTTTGGATGAAAAAATGAAAAAGCGAATTTACTATAACAAACTTATTATTTGCAGTTGATGCACTAACCGTGTCTATGCATCGGTATAGGGAATCGAACTGCAAATATAAGATTGTCCTTTAACTTAGTTTGACAAGCTTGTACGGAAACCTCGGTGCGCGAGTTCAACTCGCACGTGGACGGTTTTTTTTTTAGTTTCATTATGGTTGCACACCATTTGTGTATATAGCCAACAGAAACATGAATAAAAAGTCAGCTAGCTACCTTATAATTAATTTTTCTTTGATATAGCCAGCATCAATGATGTGGTCGAAGACACGCTTGGCCTAGAATGGTCTGACTCTTAACTACTCTCAAGGGCTGTGAGGCCGGAACATGGTACGATTATTGATGGCAGATTTTCCTCGTTGATGATGGTAAGTTACTTTTTGGTTGCAAGTCAGGCGCAACATCGATATAA